>OX421271.1:1451298-2160697 GCA_949125355.1 Agriopis leucophaearia
CCGAGCCGTCCGCGATATGTCGCGACGGCCCTTGACCGGACTTACGACCTTCTATGCCCGGGCACCCGCCTCGCGCTCTCGCGCACGCCGGGAGCCCGGGCCATCCTGCCTACTGCCCGGGTCGAGTATCTCCCCGGGCCATCACACTGAAGGATGACCCGCCGCCCGCTTCCCTGCGGCCGTCCCCGCGGTGCAGCCTGCGCGCCCGACCGTCTGGTGGAGGCGTAGTATCGGACCGCGGCGCCCGCCGCGACTGCCATGGCGCGGCGAGTGAGCCGGCGTCCCCTTCAGTGCCTGGCACTCCGGCGACGTCCGCCTAAACGTACGCCGCCGTCGAGACGCCGACTACCGCGCCCAGGGGTGTCTAGAGCCGCTGCTCCGCTATCGCTGTCCCTTTCTCCCGGCTCGAGTGCCTCTCGCCGGAGAAGAGCTGTGATTGGTGTACACCCCCGTCAGCGCGCGGTAGACATACGACGGAGTGCTCGAGCTAGCTCGCACTCCGCTCCAAATCAAGTTGATGACTACAGGACGCAGTCCGCTTCGAGGGGCTTGAGATGCCACCCGGTCACCTTGTACCGGGTCGGGTACTCGCCCCTCCAACTCCCCCGGGGGCCGTGTCCCCCGGAGTCCAGCCCCGGCAAAGAGGACATCCCTCGTCGCCGGTATTCCTACCTGCTTCAACATTTGAAGAGGAAGAAGACCCGAGATTGATTACAGGGGTAGGCCAATAAGTACAGAACATCATTCGTATGCTCTAATTTTAAGGTTGTCCTGGCTTGGATCCTGGCCATATTGGTATTATTGACAATGAAAGGGTGGACGCTTCGGCTAGTAGCTCTTTTGGAAACTTATCGTATTATCAGAAATATGAATTTTGATTAATTTAGCCATTTGTCGGTTGGTTGGTTTTTAAAATTCCGTTCCTTTTAACTGACTTCAAAGAGGGGGCTGTCAATTCAGTTGTTTTTTTTTAATCTGTTACATCAGTGATCATTCGTTCAGACTCATCCCGTTCGACTATTTAAATACAAAATTGTACTCTCCTGTTTATTCTTGTGGTTTGGTTCGTTAAATCAAATATTTTTTTGTTATTTCTTTGTAGTAAATCATTATTTTATTCTATCATCACTAAATGAAAAGGTCCACTAGATTTTAGATTCTCATTCTACTCTCATTCAGCGAAATTACAGGGCACACAGAGATTTGACATCTTATATCTCGGGGTGACGAGCGCAGTGCATTGCCATCCAGGGTTTTGAACTGTTAAATTTCAAAATTCTGAGTGGCGTTGAGCTGTTATGGGTAAGCGTGAAGAGCCATCAGGCGAGCAACTTCGCTTCAACCGAACACAAAAAAAAACATTTTTGTAATATCTTGTTTTATTCAATGTAATACTGTCCGTGTTTAATTTTTCATTTATAATTTTTCTTTAGCAGTATCATATACCAGGATTATTTTCCTCTGAGCAATAATGTTACATCCTTCCTCACTGTCGATGGCAAAGTTACTCCAATGCCCGACGGGGCAGGAGCCAAGTAAAAAAGTTAGTATTGAGCAGTTATCAATCAACATGACAGCCAAAAACTAGGACGCCAGTTTTAAGGTAAAAATAATAGGTTTTTTTACCGATTCTATGAAGGATTAGTTATCGGATTAGATCATTTTTATTTATGACTAGTGCAGTTGCCCGGGACTTCGTACGCGTAGATTTTCATACAAATTTTCAACCCTTTTTTTCCTTCCTTAATCCGGCCATTGCGCAAAATAACATAGCCTATACTTCAATCTGACTTCAATCTGATTTGACTGCCTCGGTGGCTCAGTTGGTAGTGATCATACTTTCTGTGCTTGGGGGCGTGGGTTCGATTCCCATATAGGACAAACATTTGTGTGATGAACATTTGTGTTTGTTCTATGTCTGGGTGTTAATATCTATTTATGTATGTGTATAGTAGTAATATATATGTATGTATATCAGTCTCTGGCAGCCATATTACAAGCTTTGCTTAGTTTGGGGTCAGATGACCATGTGTGCAATAATGTCCCAGATATTTATTTTTTATTTTATTTATTTTAATCTGGTCTTAGCTAAGCATATTCGTGAAAACCACATTTAAATCCATACAGTGGTTTAGGAGATGTGTGTGGACAGATAAACAAACAGACAAAAATTCTTAAAGCTGTCTTAACTTGTTCAGCTGCTTATTTTAAGACGCCCTGTGTTTTTTTTATATATCGCTATTACAGATTTTTTTATCTCTACGTTTTTATTATATGTATAGAAGATATGTATACATTGACCAACTACGCACTATGCGTATTTGGTGGAAGATGATAAGAACAAAACTCCATATATTTAGCTCATTGTCCTTAAGTTTAGAAAATGTCACAACATAATCAACGCCAACTCGAGCTGTTTCTTACTTAATATTTACACGATAAAACATAATTTACTTTTAATCCCCGCATTATGAAAAGTTACGAGTGAAAACGCGGAGTACAGCTAGCAGACAAATAAAAGAAACTATTCCCATTTGAGCAAACAACTTTTTCATAACTTTTGCCGTGGATATGATGAAACGGTATTGAACTAGAGCAGGAACGCGGAAGCTCCATCCTATCACTGAGCAGAAAATTCCAGGGAGATAGCTATACCAAGACCGTGTTTTTAACCAGTTTTTCCACTATTTTGAACTGGACAAAAAAAATGGTCCAGTTCAAAATAGTTAAGAGTTCTAGGGAATTTTTCTTCGAGTTTACATTCCTAGTACTCATCTGTCAAAAAACGTGCATACCATGCTTGACCATACACCACGTTGTGTATTGTATTTTATAACTGTGTGCGTGTTTAAAGTTGGTATTGCGAGCTTATTATAGTGTGCGTTCATCTTTATATAAACACGGTTTTGATTTTGATTTGCATGTGTGTACGCGTTCCCAGCGCTCCACAAAAAGTAGTTTTTTTTGCGATTTCAGGGGTAGTCCGATAGTAAAGGTTTTCCAGAGTACAATGAAGAGTACAATGACCTTCTTTCGGCTCAATACACACCAAGCTTATATATACGTACGTAGGTATACCCTTCATCAAAACTTGCGTATTCCCTGATGGAGCTCTAATCACTCTGAAACCGGTCGGGTGCTCGTCTCTACCGATAAACTTAACGTATAAATAGTTTTGTGATAGAGTTTACACACGTAAATATTTGCACACATAACTCAAACAAAACGTACACACATGCCAGAACACACAGAATTGTCGACGATTCCAAGCTCACCGAATACCGAATACTCAGCATGCGCAGAGACTTTGGGCCTTTCTGCATATTTTATCGCATTGTTCTGAAGAACTGTTCAATCCGAAGCGACACGTTTTTATCATCACACCAGCCGCCACCGCCTGAAAGTTCATCCACATATCATAGATCGGTGGAAATCGCACAGTGTGCGTTTTACGCGTGCTTTTTTGCCTCAAACCTACAATTTGTGGAATGAACTCCCTGCGGCATTTCTGAGTAGCTATAACATGGGGTTCTTCAAACGGGCTGGTAATATTCTTCAAAGGTGGGCAACATATCTGTGATACCCCCTGGTGAAACAGGCATTCATAGGCGAAAGTGATCGCTTACCATCAAGCCACCTGTTAGCTTGTTTGCCGTGTATAGCATAATAAAATATTAAAAAAAAACACTTTGTATAATATCATCAGTGTTGGGTTCTTGTGCCCCGTATCTCTGCAGATATTCTACTCTATACTTCTATTCATTTTTCCTCTATCATTATTTATGTAGTTTTCTGCGAAAAATTGTCTGACGTCTATTATTTACAGTCACCAAATCACACGATACTTTTTGTTAGGATATCCTATTGGAAATATCTGTTATTTCCAATAGAATAACTGCTAGAGCCTCTGGATAACAGAATTTTCTCAGTTTAGACAGGTCATTAATTATTTTATTTGGACTTCGAAAGAAGGGCAAAATACGTTTTGCTATGGGTGTCACAAGGCGGGAAAAGACCTTCAAACAGGCGTCGGAAACGATGGCGAGACGATTGGAATGTATTCTGGAAAGAATGACAGCGTATTACACAGGAAAAGGATAGATAGGAGCTGAAGAGGCCTGTATCCAGCAGGGACAATTTAGGCTGGCAAAAAATTGGTCTTATGCGCCCAATAAGTAATATAACACAAGTATATCTAAATAAATGACCCGGGTATGTCCTAAAACTGCGACCAGAACCACCAAAGGATGGGCAGCAGCGGCCTAATAGTACACGGGTAAACGTACTGCGATCCCCAAGCCGCCTGCCAAGCGTGGGGATTATCAACACCCCTCTCTATGAGGGAGGCCTTGTCCGACAGTGGACGTTAATTGGCTGATGATGATGTGATATCTAAATAAATAAAAAATACCCCCCCCCCCCCCGATACCTTGGTATGATCCAAGAATAGATCACGAATAAGTCACCTTCCGAACAAAAATAATAGTAAACCAAAATCAGTCCAGCCGTTTGGGATCTACGATGCCACAGACAGATAAACACGTTAAACTTAGAACACCCCTTATTTGCGTCGAGAGTTAAAAACCTCTCAATGGCTGGACTCTGTGGCTGATGCAGGGCAAAGGGATCTCTACAGAAACGCACGGGCACCACACGCTCGGTAAATGCTTGGAGCATTTCTCCTCCTGCCCACAACAACGCAGGCCACACTGGACTGCTGTCTTCCCTGGGCTCGCTTGATACCAGATCCTCAAAACTAATCACCCATGAGCCCAAAGGTCCCCCTAATCAGTTCCCTCACAGGCCACCTGCACTAGGGTCAAGCAATGTCAACAACCTATTAAGCCAAGACGGTGGGCATAGCCTCGGTTGGTGTAACCGCAGTCGGTAGCGCGGGCACTTTCCTTTTCAACCAGACGAGCTTTCTACGATGAGGATGTAGTTATGTCATTGAGTAATGGCCATGTTATCTAGATCTCTACAGGCTAGCCTGCTCTACATTTATAGAGTCAAATGGCTTCCTTTATTTGTTCCGGGTGTAGCCAAATCCCCTTAATCCACTTGAATCCCAATGGAAACCCTCTGTCCGATATAGAAGACCTCCAGTGGATTAGATAGATAAATAAACTCTTTATTGTTAACACAAAAAATTACATACCTACATGATACAGAAGCAAAAGATAAGTGCAAAAACTGGTGGGCCTTACTGATAAGAGCGATCTCTCAAATTAAGAATTTAAGATAGAAAAAACACAACAGGGCCCCGATTCTACTAAACCAATTGTTTTTCAATTGTTAATGAATTGCCTCACTTTTTTTTCTTTTTACACATTATCTATACAAAAAGTGTAAAAAAAATACATTTTGAGACAATTCATTAACAATTTAAAAACAATTTTGTTTTTCACTTTTGACACTTTATCTATGCCAAAACTGTCATAAGGGCAATTTTTTTGAAAAATCATTAACAATTCAAAAACAATTGGTTTAGTAGAATCGGGCCCCAGGTGCTAGAACAATATAATTCTAATTTTATAGCTGGTAAAAACTACTAAGCCAAAGTTTATGAAATTTTTGCGGTACTAGTTATTTCGGAAGCTTGCTCTACATACAAAAAACGCGAAAATTAGTTCACAAATGTCAAAGTAATTAGCGCACGTACAAGAAATCAATACGGATCGAATGTAGAACTCCCCTCACCATATCTCTTCTACTTTTTTTATCCGACTTTAGGAGGGGCCTGAATAAAAAGAGTACCATTTTAACCCCGCGCGTAATAATTATAAAGGGTCGTTCACATGATGACGTCAGTACTAATTAAACGGCAGCCAGTAAAGGGATGCCTTTTACGCCATTACCTGAATTAAACAATACGCAAGGCGATCGGGGAATATAGGTTGAACACGATCATATTACAAAAAAAAATACCTTTATTTTATCAAGAATGAATTTTCTTTACAACTGCCAATTTGGTTATTGAATTTAATCATTAACATTTATTATTTTCCTAGCTGACCCAATAGACTGTCCAATTTTCAGTCAATTTGTTTCAGTTATAGTCATGAATTCATACAAAAATCTTATAAAAAATCAGTCTCTGTTTTCTCCAGATTATCAAATTTTCCGGGCTAGTTTTCTAACCTTTTTCCCCTAAAAAGCTTATTCAGACTGTTAAGAAAATTAAAAAAAAAAGTCAGCCAAATCGATGCAGTCTTTCTCAAGTGATGAGTTTACCAACAAAAATCATTGAATTTTTATTTATATAGATAGACCACCTGCGCCTCGCTCTTTCACCCGCGTGGTGATGAAAAATAGATTATTCGCAATTATTTCTAATGTAAGTACTTACATAAAAAATTTGTCTGTATACAGAGTGATTGATAATTAGCTAACAACCTCTTGTATGTATATAAATATTGTTAGCTAATAGGGTATTTGACTGATTTTACAAAACCATTTAAAATTGTTTATTACATTAAAATAAAGCAATCTTGTAATTTAATCCTCATAACTTTCAGTATTTGTGTTTTAAATGACGGATCAAAATTCAAATTATTAAACTACCGCGTAAACGCTACCTTTGACATCCATGGGGCCACGTGACATTAGTGACGTCACACACGAACAAACGAGTTAATCTCGCCATACAATTGTTGGCTCTATTTACTTTTCTGTGACGACATAAGGACATTCGGCTAACATAGAGCGTTTGCAGTCAAGTCACGTGATCAGTGAAAAACATATTTTTATTATGTATTTTTCTAGAAATAGGGACTTTATTTTTTAGTTTTTAGTCATTAAATACTTTTTGAAAATAATAATCTTCTAGGATTACACCAGTATTAATTATATTTTTAATATAGTCAAATACCCTATTATCAATCACTCTGTATACAGAGTAATTTATATATATAGTTTCCATTAATCGTACCTTTTGTTTCATGACTTTTAATAATTCACCTTTTTTTCAAACAAAAACGCATAAGCATTGCCATACAACCATTGTCATTATGCTGGGTACGATGCCAACTAGTGGGCTTAAGCATTTGGATTGTCTTTAGACCTTCAAAGGTCTATGGGCAGTCTAACTGTTTTGAAATGTTAGTTAACTTTTATTTTATTCCAAACAACAATAACAACAAAAAGTAAAGAAAAGGTATTCCAAATATTTTTAAAGGATTTTCCGATCTTTATTGACATTTTGATTCATGTGCTAACTTCAGTTCATCGGTAATTGTAGGTACCTAGTAACTTATTGTAATTGTAGTTCTCTATTCCATTTTGCTCTGAAGTTAGGCATTTCAGAAACTTCTCTAAAGACAACTAATCAACGTAGCCGTACTGTAAGAGAAAGTGCTTAGAGTTAATGGAAAGCAATCGTGAGGATTGATTGGCGGAAACCAGGTAAATCAACGTACATGGGCTTTCAGGGACGCCCTAGATCATTACCTGTAGGAACTGGTACAGTACAGATAACACACAGTTTAGGACCCCTCTAAACTAAGTCTTGACTCTTTGCAGGACCAGATTATGTAAATAATATCGGATAATTGGAACTGATAATGAATGAATGCATTTAAAATAGTTTTTAACTTCTACCATGATGTGAACAGCTATTAATACTGAAAATCTTTAGGAAATAATTGTAACACAGAAAGTAAACAAACACGGACCGCGGCTTCTGATGTCATCCAAGCCCCTGAAAAATGGCGACGTACAAATTATATTATTAACACCTGTTTATTAATTGTATAAATTTTTGTTCTAATTAATTTGAACTTTTCCAAGAGTATTTATTTTCACCATTAACAACGTTCACTGATTTAAAAATGTTTTAAAAAATTATGCCTATTGAGAGTAGAAAGGAAGGTACGAGTAAGTTCAATTTGAAAGAATTGTTTTCTTTCATTGTTTTAAGATTTCTCTATACTTTTGTATCCCAGTCACGAATTTGACAATCATTACTTGCATCTAAATTGGCCGTTTAGCTGCAAATTACTTAAGTGAAACTTGATGCAACATGATGTTAATGAATAATTAAGTAAAATGAGAGTCTACGTCGTGGAACGAATTTCTAATAACGTCACATCACTAATTGAAAAGTCGGAAAATTTAACAAAATCGTTACATCACTAACTGAAATAAAAGAAGTGCGCGAGCCCGACTCGCACTTAGCCGGTTTTTTCCAGAGATTCCTACTGCGTAGAAGGAAACGATAGTATAGTACCTAGTTAGGTGTATACGGGTTACGCGGAAAGGGGTCCATAGTACCCATCATTTTAAACAACTTTTACTTGGGGAACAACTCTGAAATCGTGAAAAAATATCAGCGGTTTCATACAAACGGTCATTGACACTCGACAAAATGTTAAAAGTTGTTCATAACGATGGATAATATGGACCCTTTTCGGCTTAGTTCACCCTAGCATGAACTAAAATATTTTATTATTTCGTGCACTCAAGACTAAAAATATCTCATTGCAAATGAGGAAAATCTTTCAAATAAAAACAATTAACGTTACAAGGACCACAATTAAGGTGAAGGCAAAATGGCCCCTTCGAAGTGTCAAAAGCATTTTCCACTCTTGATGATTAGTTACTGCTTTATTTTCATTTAGATTTCTACTTTTGATTAGCCAAAATGTAGCTGTTTCAATTCACAATTCTATTTTTGTCTCAGACTTGTTTTCCCTGAAAATTAAAACAATGAATATAAAAACGAGGGACCCGTTCAGTTCTTATACAAAGGTACCTTATTTTAAGGTACATAAGATGGACATTAGTAGGTGCGTCAATAAATCCATGAAGCGCGATTACTTTTGACAGCGTTCAGCACTTACCCCGCCCTTTAACAAAAGTAGATTTCAAAAAACGGAATGAATTACTTTTGCTACGAGTAAATTTCTGAATGTACACTGATATCTGATATACTATAGTTTTGTTCGACTGTTACGTTATTTTTTTGCTATTTCACCTGTCACAAAGCTAAAAAATCTTATCCCTACCCAGTTTAACCACTTGCATACAAAAGAGTTTTTATATAGAGCAGCCATTTTTTCAGCTACGATCTAAACCAAATTTCCAAGACCCCTAACGATCTTCCACAGAGATTAATTTAAAACGAAGCTGGTGTTTCCCTTGAGAACTATTCAGAAGTAGGAGGCCGGACAAGTGCAAGTGGTTGGGTCAAACGCGACCGTAATTGGGATCAGAGTTCCACGTCCTTGTCATTTATTGTTCAATGCCGTAGCTGTCACCAAAACCTAAAATTTTCTAATATTTTAAGGCCGAGTTTACTATTTAGGCCGATATTAGTGTAGCGGGGAGTTTAGTAGGACGACTATAATGCAGAGAGACTGCGCTACAAGGTAACATACTCGTATCTGGGACCTCTTTGCGGTACGACGCCATCAGCCATTTTTGCACGCCTGCGCTATTTTACGCGTTCAAAGTACCTCTGATCACATGACTTTATTTGCCATCTCAATAAAATACAACAGAGAATCTTTGGTTTGAGATTCGTTTCTATATCCGAAGTGTCACAGATAACAGGTTGTACTGGGTTTTACTAGCTGTTACTGGCAACTTCGTACGCATCGACTTTATTTTCAACCTCCATTTGCCCCTATCAATTCGTTTTTTTTTTCTCGCAAAGTGCTTTCGAACCTCTACACCAGGGTTTCTTAAAGTGGGGTCCATGGCGCGAGTGCTAGCGCTGTCCCGAGGTTTATTTATAAGAATTCCTTTGAAGTATGCAGTTATTAAAATAAACAAAACCAAAAATAAAAGAGTTTTTTAAAAGCCGTTTTCTTATTCTAAAATTCTAGTCCCCAGGGTCCGTGGTATATCTGAAATTTTGACAGTGGTCCGTGAAGAAGTTTAAGAGTCATTGCTCTACACCTCATAAGTAATCTACCTGCCAATTTTCAGCTTCAAAGGTCAAGTAACTTTCGAGATTTTGTAATGAGTCTGTCAGTCAGTGAGAGTGAGTCATATTTTGCTTTCTTAAACTAGATTTTTATATTCTTGTCTCCATTTCGTATCTCTGCATAATCATAGATCAGCATTACCAACAAACTCGAGCGTAAATACCAGACAAATAAAATGTCGCGTCACGAGTAATATATATCAGACACGCCGTAAAGAAAGCAGTATCAGTCAAGTTCATGTGCTCATAAAACAGTTTTATGCGAAGATCTCGTAAAAGCAGTAACATGCAAAACATGTCAGGCTATTCATTGGCCCCGTAAAATGCTTTATTCCCTTTTTATAATGATACAACGCCCTTGGGCGCCACTTTACACCTGGGCCAAAGTATCCTGGGGTGAACTTGCCATTGTAGAAAACTTTTTCACGAGGAAACTTCAAGTGTTACAAGATTTTTTGCTAGGTTTCAGCTTTTCCCCGTCTTTTGAGGAGAACCTGTAAAAACAAGATAAAATAAATAAAATGTTGGGTTTAGAAGCTAAGCACAAATTTATGATAATTCTGTAGCTACATTTCTATCTTCCCCATCGGTTATCGGTTCTTCGAGCGATGTGGCCTGCCCATTGCCATTTCAACTTGCAAATTTTAAAAGCTTTGTCGTCGGTTACTGTGCTAATAGCTATGCTTTGATAAAACCATGTATTTTATCAAAGTAGCTGATGTCGGTGACTCTGGTTCTTCGGTGAATATCCACGTTTCGGATTCTATAGCGCAATAAAGCTCCGAGCCTAGCTCTCTCCATCGACCGCTTTGCGATTCTGAGTTTTTCCAAAAGACCAAGGTGTAAACTTATACATGACTATAATTGAATGCTAGCTGCGCCCCGCGGTTTCTCCGGCGTGGACATTCGCACCGTACATTTTTCCGATATGTAAATTATACTATGTTCCCGTCTCCGGCCTTCCGACTAAATCTATGCAAAATATCACGACCATTTGTTGTTTCGTGAAACAAGGACAAACAAACACTTTCTCATTTATAGTATTAGTATGAAGTTAAAAACATTTTATATATTGGTGTCGTCCACAGAAAAGAGAAGGGACTTCAGTGGTGTGGTCAGTTCGCGAGTATAGTCTCAGGTACAGGGGTCATGCTAGAAATAGATTTGACATTGACATTGTTACGGACTGATCTTCATCGTTGCTCATCACCGTTGCTAATATTACGGATGATATTTTGATATTAACATTTTCCACGTTACGTGGAAAGAATGTACTGATTTTTTTTTTTATTCCAGAGTCAAAATCAATCTTATAGCTTATGAATGAATATCCCACCTATTTTTTTTGTTTATTAATATTATATTGCGCTTGGCCGCCAACTCGCCTGATGTTAAGCCATGATACGGCCTACGATGGATCACGCTTGCCTAGAGGACACCGATAACTTCTTTCCCGATCTTGAGCCTCTGTTGTCTAGTCCTTTAAATACGCATCGATGTCACCACACCGACCCTGTTTCTAGCTTAGCCTCTTTCTTGCTGTGCCATCTGCCTTGGTCCCGTGATATTCTGGTCCGGTTTCAACCCGTGATTTTAACGATGTCATTAAATTTGTAGGTATACTGATGGGGTCTTAATAGGTGAGGTACCTAGTTGTTATTTTGGATTTGGCTCAAAGTTGACATAGTATGTATGACTGGCGTGGTACCCAACCTGTTTTCGGCTGTTTTTTTTAATTGTATTTCAAGTAGCTAGCCGAAAATGAGTTTTGTAATAAAAAGAAAAAATAATATTTTATTTTCTAAGCATCAGTTACATACCTACATTATTAACACAGAATACAAATATAAGTAGAAAGTTACATAATATTATAAAGATAAATAAAGAGGCTACCAAATGTTAATAAATTAAACAGTCTGTGTGGTACCAATGGGCCTCAAACTAGGTATATGCAAAGACAAAAATATGTATCTTGATGGCCCATGTTGTGTAGCGCTAAGTAGTTCCTAATCTGTACCAAGCTATTAGTATTTATCAAATTTCACAAACATCGTATTTGATGTTTGTGAAATTTTAGTTACGAGGCATCGTATTTGATGTCTCTAACAAAAATATTTAGCGAAAATGTACACATCTTTACTATAACAACTTTTTGTCTGTACATTGGCAACATAAAGTAACAATTCGAAGTGGAAACAGTATGTTTATTTATGCTAAATTGACTGAGTCACGGCATATTAGCTATGTGTGGGATGAGACCGGTTGCCTTGGCCAGATAGTTCTTCGTATACTTACGTATTGGACCCCAATTCTCTATGTCAAAACAGATTCCTTGCCATAAACGCGTGACGTCATAACCTCGGTCATAACATGAAAATATAATTGAAAATTGGACTCTGCTCTGCACCTTACTCTCTCCACATAGACTAGTAACGCGACCGCGTGCTACCGTGATGAGGTTCGTAACGCGGTCATTTTGAATCGTCAAAATATAAGAAACACAAACAAATAATACATTCAAAAAGTATAAACTGAAGAGAGATCATATGATTATTATTTGCGGGATATTTGCCGTGGTAAGGTTGTGGAAGGAATATCGGGAACTCCTTCCACACCCGTACCACGGTAAATATCCCGTAAATAAGCATGTAACTGTAGTGAACAACCGTGATAGTTTAAAACCGTAAAAAATCTCATTTCAGTGTTTAAAACAGTGTTTTTGAAGAGAGGTAACAACTATGAGCCTTACTTAAAAACGTTACTCAAGTTGACATACGCTTAAATATGCTCTGTCTTTTTTTCGCGTGTGACGATTGCCGTCAGCGAGAAGTTGAGAGAGCATTTTAAAACATAGATCAACTTGAGTAACGTTTTTAAGTAAGGACCTATAAGTACAACAAACGTTTTTCTTAAACATATTTTTGTATTTGTTCCAATGTAAAAACGGTAATAAGTAAAAGAGTCAAACTTTTCATGATTATAGTACACATTCTAAAGTAAAACAACAAATAATGGCCAAGTGCGAGTCGGTGACAAATTTCTGTTTACTTACGCGGTCGGTACTTGGCAGGGTGACCGCCTGGGCGTAATGTTGTCTTTTTGCACTATTTATTGTATTTTGTGGTGGTATGGAACCCTCAGTGTTCGAGCTCTATTTTCTTGAACTACTCGTATAGCTGAGAACACTCTCAATCAAGTCACCTTTCAACATCGAGATACAATACCAATAGAGTCACAATCCTGCCAAAAAAAACCGAACCAAAACTCGGCGCACGCTACGCATTGCGCAGACTTTTTGGTTAGTTGTAAGGCAACTGCGAACTACAACGCCGCGCGATTCCAGTGCTACGATGGCATAGCGGACAAGCGACGTTAAACACTATGCAAGCGATATAACGTCTAAATTGAAGTAAATGTGATATTGTAATTGATGTCTAGGTATGTGCAACGACGCTCAGACGTTTTTTGACTGTTTTCACAAGGAGATTGTGACTATAGGATATTTGATTTATTTGTGTTGCATAGATATTGTATCTCTAAGGCCGGAGTGAATAGAATAAATAAATCTTCTAAGTCTGCGTGCTTCATATTCGACCACATCGTCGCTTACCAACATGAGAGTTGGTAGTCAAACGCGGACTTATTCGCGTTAAAAAAAGTGCGAATGAAACCAGGAGGCGTATGTACTTGTTTTACTTAGTGAATATTTTGTTACACTTCCAAACGTGTGTATAGTATGGCATTGATGAATAGTAGTGTGGGACATCCTCAGCGTATTTAAAGCCTCATTTACATGTGAGGTGGGTGGGTGACGTAATGTCTGTTGTTCATCTCTGTTATTGTTTCTTGTTACTTTGTATACGTACGTACTGGGCGCAGTCGCGCATTTGAGAAATGAGTCGTAACGGACGGATAGCTGATTGGGTTTTGTGAGTTTTGTTTTGAAAATCGGTCGACAATTTTAGTACGGATTTATTGGTTGATTTGAATAATTAAGTGGGTAGTCGGAACAATGTCAATCGTATTTTTTTTTTGTTCCTATTTTTATAAAGGAGTTTTGTCGATATTCGATTCTGCCACTCCCATAAATGTAATTAGTTATTTAAACTATTTAAATATTATTAGTAAGGGTTCGCTTAAAGTATCCATAAGACACGACGTCCCATAGGTATTAGGTACCCCAAACGATCCCCATTACATATTTAACCATAAATATATTTTTTATTACCTAATCTAAGTCAAAGACTTTTCCCTCCGAAGAGAAATAGATACAGCCTTTCTTATAAGACTATTGGCCTCCACTGATGATGTCAATACTTAAAATAACATGTTATTAATCTAATTAACAAATAGAATATAGTTCTATAATAATTGCAGAATAAGCAATTTGACCTACTTTGAAAATCATAAACTTTGTAATAACATTTCTCTATCTACTAAAAGTTTTTTTGTTTTACTTTCTTTACTTTTTCTCTTAGTGTATTGTCAAATCTAAATAATTGTGGAACATGAAAGTTTGCTCTGAATAGCAAAGTAAGTACAGTTGCAATAGTTCTAAAACAGGATCCCAGTCTTAATTCAGTTCTCATTCAATCCTATAATTAAGTTAACATTCAGTCAGTCAGTACGATTCGTGTACCGATACACAGATAGGCGTGAAAGCGTAAAGTCATTGTTACCAGAAGTGAGGTGTTACAGTGTTCGGAATCCTTTGTAAACTAAATATCGAGGGAGAGAAAGAAAAGTGAGATTAGTTGACCTTCTTGGCTGCTCCTTTGAACTTTATCACTTTATCTAACTTTTGCTTTTTCTATTTAGAACCTTTGAATTGTAAGAATTCGTTTGAGACTGAAGCTCATGTTTACCTTTGTTATGTCACCTTTTTATCGGATCGATTTAATGTTTTGTTTCTCTAACATCATCAAGATATTCTGACTTTAAAATAACTGGCCAAGAGCGTGTCGAGACTCGAGACACGCATATGGTAGGTTTGCTTTTTTCGTAACAGCCAAAGTCATATAATTGTGCTCAAAACCAGAAATTGGTGGATATAAAAAAAAGTTACAAACTAAGCTGGACTTAATCAAATTTCAGAGATGTACTTATCAGCCCGACATAACATATACTTTGTACGTCAACAAGAAAACCTCTAGGGAAACATTCTTTGTTAAGATCATTTCTCGAAAAGGTCAATGACCTTTGAGCTAGAATGTCTTGAATTCATAATTATTTCACCCACATTTCACATGTACCTACCAGAGCCATCAAAACGAAAAAAATATATTATTCTTTTTAGACTTCTTCTTTTTAGGATGGACGGACGGACGGGCGGGCTTGTGGACGGACGGAAGGACGGACAGACAGACAGACGGGCGGACGGACAAAACGAAACTAATAAGTGTTACTTGTCGGGCTACGGAACCCTTAAAATTAGGTTTTCAACGCGGCTTAATGTTTTTTTTATTTTTTCATTTGAAATCTAGTTAAAATGCAGGGTAAATACACATGTACCTAACATGACCTTACATTCTGCGCACTGAGTCGTGTGCACACTAGATTTTGTTCGGATATCAATAATCTCTACAATGCTGCCCTCCTAATAACAAATACAGTACTTAAAAAATGTTTTTTCTTTCTTTCTTTCTTTCTTTCTTTCTTTCTTTCTTTCTTTCTTTCTTTCTTTCTTTCTTTCTTTACTTGCAAAATGGCGGTTTCGAGAAAAACGCGGGAAACGTATATTTTGGATAAATAAACAACATGTCTGTTTTATAACTTTTTAAGTATAATCTAAAGAACAAGATAAAATATATTTTTTGTGCATAGATTATCCCCTTGGGATACCGTATCTGAAAAGAGTGACCTCAAAAATGTCGTTTACTGCAAGTGGAAATAGTAGGGCAGAATGGCTCTCTTTGCTCATGGCTATGCCGCTAGCGCCCGCGTAGATAGAGATACGCACTATCCCCGAGATTCGCAGTACGCCGATACGGGTCGAGAGTACGCTCTTCATTACGTCAGCCGTATTGTGTGCGCTTAGCTTCGAACCTGGGGCTCCATTTTTGAATCGTTTGTAGGATTTTTTTCATGCGATGTGATTTATTTGGGAACGAAATCCCAAAAGTGTTTTTTTTTTTTTTAGTTTAAAACATATAGTAGGTTACATTTCGAGTTAGTAAGTTGTTTTAAAACCTATGTTAGATTTATCCAGACAACTGGTTCTCAGTATAGTTTTAATTTTAAACAAGTATTTATCGTATTTTTTAACAAGTCATATCATAGCACTTTTAACACTACGAGTGGTTTATATCATTCGAATTTGCTTTCTATCGGTAGAAAGTCTGACAGAACTACGGCAACCCAGAATTCGAGCGATTAAAAAATACCAAAAAATAGGATCACTCGCAATTTAAATCACCGGTGATAAAAAAAAAGAATTATAATAATTAATAATTATTGAATAATTAATATTATATATCAAACAATTCTCGGGTCTAGCCCGGACATTTGGTGGGCATTGGTGGAGCCGAAGCCAACACCAAGAGGCCCTTTTGAATATAAAATACATGCAACTATGAAATATGTATAAAAAGGAATATGAAACTATTGTACAGTATAGTATTAAAAAAGACTGGGCTATTGAGCTGAACAACTTGTGGATGGAATAACAGATCTATAGAATGAGAAACGGCACCTGCCTTATCCTGTCTCATCTCAAAATATATTTAGGCAGGTGATGACTTGCCACCCACTGAATGGGCCCCCCATAAAGGCTGCCGTATCTTGGCACCGGAGGGGCAACATCGGCGTAGGTGGCTTAGGGTGTAGAGAGGTGTGCTGCACTTTCACTAAGAGCTACTCGCGGCGTTATGCCCTTTAACACTTCCACCCTGGAGCTTAGGTTCTTAGCTCTTGCGGTTTCCACCCCTGGGCGGCCGGTTAAGGCAAGCCAGGGGTTAGGGGTCTCATTTAGCCCCATGGAATCGGGGTACGCGGTGTCGCCACTCACCGACGGCTCGCCATAAAGCCGCCCCTGCGTTTATATATTATATATTATTATTATTTTTAGTAAATAATTAATTTTATAATTATTTATATTATTAATTATATTAATGTTTTTTTTTATTTTATTATATTATGTATTCGCGTATGCGAATAGAAAAAGTCCGACGAGCGATTCAAAAATAGAGCCCCTGGAGACAAGTTTTACGTGATAGATACTTTTTTAAGCAAGGCTTTTAGTAAAGCTAAGGTAATTAAATCAAGTTTTATATAATGTTCGTATACAGCCAGTTTTGCCTTAGATCACTTGACTTGACATGACCACAGGACCTACAAATTTAAAATCAGCTTTTAATATGTACGAGGGCTCCCATACAACAAACGTTATTTTTTTGCTTGTTTTTGCTCGATATTGATAACGGCAACAGGTAGACGCTTGAAATATTCACAGAATATTGAGTTATATTATTAACTTTAAAAATAAATTAATATTTAAGGGGGCTCCCATACAACAAACGTGATTGTTTTTCGCATTTTTATAGATAATGGTACGGAACCCTTCGTGCGCGAGACCAACTCGCACTTGGCCGGTTTTATTTCCTTTTTTTCTTTTTTTCTTGTCTGTCGTGTTACAGGAAAGTTGTTAATAGGCGACGGTGATTGCTTACCATCAGGCGGCCCGATAGCTTGATACTTATTTCAAAATCGTTTTCAGAAACCTTCCAAATTCAGGACAAATGACATAATTTCTGTTCCCATCACTTTGCACTAATAAAAAGAAACCAATATCCCGAATTAGAACCGAAAGGCCCCAGTTGATAAGAGTAGAATCGTTTTGGGATCTTAATCAACTTTTCATTCACTAATGGGTCATTTTGCGAATGGGACTTTTTGCGACAGAGTGACAAATTTTATGGTTGACATTAGAACATTTCATAGTAAAACCCTGTGAGATAAGACCGGACGATCCTTTGAGATAAAAGCGAACTAAATAATTATTTTATTTTTAATGAGACGGACTTCGTTTTTAATTTGAGTGAGAGGAATCCGGAAAATAATTCTCGTGAGATGAAAAAGTGAGATAAGAACGGACGTATCCACATTTTGCACTTAAACCATTAACTCTCTATGCAAAATATGGTTTACAGCATCTATGCAAATTAAAATAGACATAAACCTTTTAATACGTTATCCTTCCGATCCCAGTAATATAAATTTCAATCGTCCAATAATAACATTACAATAGAATCGCACAAACGTAGAGTTGAGTGACCTACCGGATTAAGGGCGGCCACAAACACGGCACACAATGCGGCCGAAATACGGCCCGAGCGGCCCGACCGGCCGCCGGATGGGCCAGATTATCCGCCCTATTGACAGGTGGAATTTCATTACCCACGCACTTATTTTGCCTTCGAGAATTGCCAGGCTTCCATATATTGAACAAACTCGAATCCTCTTGAACAATCGAGAAAATAAAGCTTTATTTGAGGCATTTTTGCACGGAATATAAAATTTGATCATGGGAAATATTTAATCGTCCATCAAAAATACTTAACGTGTATCAAAGTCTCCATCAACTAAACTATACTTGTATAGATCAAAATAGAATGAACAGTAACGTTAGAAACATCGAAATAAGGCCTAAAACATACAATATTATTAGCTAAATGACGTGGTACGCAATCTGGCGCGCAACCATAATCTCAAAAACGTTATGGTAACCAGCCTGACAGTTTTCCTTGCATGTAAGGCGTAACCTGCCACTTGCCACGCTTTGTATAGAGATTTGACAGAACATGTGTCACGCCAATTAAGTGGGCTTGGAGCCTAAGGATTTTCGCGTCATTACCTATTTTAAAATGTAATCCTAGAAGGTTTACTTATGCCATTGTCATTTTCGTCTTTTTGGTGTGCAATTAATTAATATTTTCCTTGTGAAACCTATTATCAAAAGCAAAGACATTCTTTTCTTTATGATCAAAAGTGATTTTTTTGGTGATCATTTAAATACCAACGTAAAATTAGATCATTATTAATATGGCATGTAGAAACAACTTTTATTCAAAACACGTAAGGAATTTATTGTTAAATTCAACAAAAGCTATTATCCGCTTCATTGTGCATAATCCTGTTTTGAAAATGAGCTGAGACTCAATTATTTCTTTAATTAAGATTAACACAAGAGTAAACTGTGTGTCGCTGTGACGTGGAGGTACATATTAATTTAATTCGCGAGGCGCTCGTGTAAGCCCGGAATCCCGGGTCTCAGTCCCGGATGAGTGCCACTCGTGAACTGTCTGCACCTGTCACTTGCGAACAAACGCGGAAAATTGAAGGACGCGTTGGTAATCAGCATCACCCAATGAACGTTGACGGGAAGGTGACGTCATGGATGGTTATTGGTCCGCTATTTGTCACCGCGTGTTGCGATGGCGAATCAAGGGCATTGTTACAAGGACGTTTAGAGTCATTCAGGATGACTATACTTTTTATTTTTTTATCGACTTCCAAAAAGGAGGAGGTTATCAGTTCGACTGTTTTTGTTACCTCAGAACGTTTGACTGGGTGAACCGATTATGATAATTCTTTTTCAATTTGGTCCAGTTCTGATGAAGTCGGTTTTTTATATTGATAATTATTACAAAAAAGAGCTGCAAACAAGCATGCGGTCCACCTCATGGTAAGCAGTAACCGTCGCTTATAAACACCTGCAACACTAGCGATGTTGACGGTGCTTTGCCAGTCCGGAGAGGTAGATGTAGACACCCTTTTTTGAAACGCTTCTGTTGAAGCTCGGCGGGAAGACCTTTAGGGGTAGGACATTCCACATGGAATGGTCCTTTTTTTGCGCTGATCAGACAGATCCATGGTCTTATGTTTGCTTAAAAATGAAGAAAAACATATCCCAATACAATTTCTACGCCAATTTCTTCCGGTAACAACAAGAAATAAGACAAAAGAAGGACCGCGCGGTCTGGCACGTCGCGTCACGTCCGTAAAACGAAGGGATTAGTGCGAAAGGGCGAGGCAGACCCACCTCATTTGTGCCCTTAATATACGGAGACCACAGACTTACGACAAAGAATCAACTCTTGTTAGAAAAAATCTAAAAAGCAGAACAAATCAGAAATATAGTATCGGTAGAAATAAGACATATTATTTTGATCAAAACGTTCATTATTGAGCTAACGTTATACGATTTAAATAGCTTTAAAAAAAATATTATGGAGAATATTTGGTATATATTTGTAAACATGGTGTTTATTGTATTCATTTTGTGAAGAACACATTTAACCAAAATTAGACTTTAAAATATTTCGATTTGCAAAGCCGTTTTATTATTTTTTCATACAAAAAAGGAGAATGCTGTATTTACATACAATAAATAAAAAGACAATAAATACCTAATATACATTTTCAGATGGCGATGGCTGATGTCCTGTGGTTGGTTTATACTTAGTAAAAGTCAAGCCCATCTAGAAACGTTTTTTTCTTTTGAAATTTGGTTGCTAAGCAACTTTTCAATGAATTATGAAAATCACCCCAAAATATTGTGTAAGACTTTTATGATACTTAGTCCGAATGAGGTTATGACAGAAAATTATGAAAAGTTGCCCGGAAAATTTATAAATTCGGGAAAGTGCTTTTTTTCTATGAGATTGTTGCATAGACAAGACCATAACTCAAACAAATGATACAATTATATTGAGCATAAAGTATTTTCATAAATATTGAATAACGAACGATCAAGTATCAAGTTTTACAGGATTAGAACATTGGCACGTATTGACACAAGGTTAGCGTTGCCTGTTCCCCACATCTGTGGATAACCTAGGGGTACATTTATTGGATTCTGTGGTGAATCTCGGCTGAAATGAAACTGTCCGATGAAATTAATGGCGTAAGTGCGACGTTAATACGATATTTTCGTATTGTTATCTGATTATCTCTTGTAGGTTGCGTTGCGAAGAGGAACACTGAAGATAGTTTGTATGAAGAACAGGGGTCTTACCCATAGCTCGAAAAGTTGATCCGCATAAGTGTTATTTGTCTAAACGGTACCAATCAACTACGATAAGCGGTAGTTGTTTGATAGCCGCCAAGCTTTTCTATTTTCACGCACACACTCGTAGTAAAACGGATTTTCGTTCATCCAAGTTAGACGCTTTTAAACGATGCAGCTTAAATGAGTTGTTTAATTTTAGGTACCTATAAGGTACCTACTAAAAGTTGGCTCGCAAAAGTGAAGCTAGGGGTAAGGCCCCAGACAGGCACCATAGTGCGACTGGAGTCTGTGTTAAACTTTCTACAACTTTAAATAATAATTGTATTCAAATAAAATAAAATAAAAATGTAGCACAATACAACTTCCTCGAAAGTTTTACTTAATTTTTTTTTTTTTTTCTAATTTTACTTTACTTTTTATTTTTTCGACCTTAGCAAAATGAATTGGTGTCAGTTTTTTTGTCTCCTCTCGTGCGTACAATATTTCAATGTGTAAAGAGGTATTAAAAGGTCTCCTAAAAAGAGGCTGAAGAACAGAGGCTATCCTAGTATTTACAGACAAACAGATGGTGTCCTGGGATTAGCTGATATACTAGTTATAGCCCTTAATTTTTTTTTCATAGTTTTGTTGATAAGCACGTTAGTTGGTATGTCAAAATTTCCCCCTGTTTTACATGAATATCTATTCAATTTTATAGAAAAGTATGCAAGCCTTTTTTTATCAAATAATAATAGGCTTGCTTTTAGCCGCCAACTCGCCTGATGTTATATAAGCGATGATGCGATTTCCATTGTGACAACTGAGCATTTATGGTCCCACGTATGTTGGCCTCAGATTTGTCACGGCTCTCTCAAATTGTTATATTTGTGCTTAGATGCTTTTGCTGCTTACAATACAATAACTCTTTATTAAAAACCACAAAAACAGGATAACATTATAAACTAAAGTAATTATCTAGGCTTTTAACAGGCGGCCTTATCGCTTAAAGCGATCTCTTCCAGGCAACCGTGCTGCTTATCCTTGAGTATAGAATTTAAACTAGATGATAGTTTAATACCACTAGTCGCAGGTTCTGTGTTGTCACCAAATCCATACCTGAAACCAAAGAAAATCATAAATTAAACATGAATCTTCAAAAGCTTTCTGCCAATCACTTTTGGCAAACCATTTGGCATATAAATAAATATCTGGGACATTTTTGCACACAGCGGTCATCTGACCCCAAACTAAGCAGAGCTTGTAATATGGCTGCCAGACACTGATATACGTACATACTTTTTTTTAATACATACTTAAATAGATATTAGCATCCAGACATAGAACAAACACAAATTTTCATCACTTGAATGTTTATTCTAGGTGGGAATCGAACCCACACCCCCAAGCGCAGAAGGTACGTACACTACCGGGCAGTCAATATTTCATCAATATGTAATTACTCAATAAACACCCATTGTATAGATGCAATTAGCAACAAAGTAAGTACATTTTTGAGCCATTTGGGGTCGAAACCATGGGGCCCGTGGGGATCAGGAGCAAAAAAAAATATTCAAACATTTATCATCACGTCTGGTTGATGCAACTCGTGAGCAGAATGATTCTTTTTCCGACGCTTCTTCTCTTGCTCTATCTGCAGTAGAGAAAGTGAGATAACGTACATTTTAAGACTTTTATAAGAAGTTAAATGACTATTTACGGGATATTTACCGTGGTAAGGTTGTGGAAGGAGCTCCTTTTATAAGAAGTTCTATAGAATAACCACATATTAGTAAAATCGCGAGACCCCAGAAAACTCGATCCATTAGATAAACCCACATTCCCGAATATAAAATATCCATCTACCCACATCGTACTAATCCGGGTGCCAAACTTAAGGTACATTTGCCACCTATCTGCAGGGTTGCCATACTAATTGTAATTTTTGAGGATGAGGTTTTTTTTTTTTTTTTTTTTCGGTAATAGGCTTGCGTTTGACCGCCAATTCGCCTGATGTTAAGCGCGATGCGGTCTACGATGGAGCACGCTTGCCCAGAAGAAATCGATTCACTCGAGATTTCAAGACACCCAGATTGTAACCATCGGGAACACCCATTCCGGCAGCGCATTCCACAGACTAGCAGTTTGCACAATAAAAGTGGAATCAAAGCACTTCGTACGGGTTTTCGGAATATCGGAATATCAACCATGATGAGGTGTCGATTTTTCGTGCCCGCTCTGGCAGTCCGATAGAAAAATGGGGAGGAGGGAATTAGATCATGCAGATCTGATGCACACTCTCCGACATGTATCCGATAAAAAACTGATAGACTAGCAACTTTACGCCAATGCTCAAGACTAAGAAGTTTAGTCTGAACCAGGGATTCATTGCTGATGAGTTTAATTGTGTTCAGCTATAGGTACTGTGAAATGTCTGGGCTTCGTGGGTATTTCCTAATGATAATAATCTAAGTGTCTTCAAGTGACAAGGGAATCTGTTTCTTCTAAAAAACTTGCTCCATCGGGCAAGATGACGGTCAAACGCAATCTGAAGAATACAACTATCAATTGTTTTTTTTAACCCCAATAAAATAACTGAATCTTCAAATGGCTGTACAGATTCTGAATCGTAGCTAAGAACACTCTCGATCAAATTACGTTTGAAACAAAAAGAAACTAAATCAAAATCGGTTCAGCCGTTTGGGAGCTACGATGCCACAGACAGACACACAGGCAAATTTAACTTGTTTTGAAAAATATAGTATGTAGCTTTCAGAGTGCGCCAACCCTATCATTATCCAATAGATGCCGGCCGAAAAGTACCAGCCCGGGTTAATCCCTATTACAGTAGGAATAAGCACGGGTTTTCTACGATTTGTTTTCTTTAGCATTCGACGTTCGAGATGAAAATCTAAAGCCGAAACCGCACTAGCAGGAGCAGGTGGCTTTCTTAGCACCTAGCCTAAAAGCGAGGTAATTAGTCATAGAATATGTCATAAAGGCGAGAACACATGAAATTTTTATGTTTCTTCATACAACTTGTAATATGTTATAGATCATCATCTGGGACATTATTGCACACATGGTCATCTGACCCCAAACTAAGCAAAGCTTGTAATATGGCTGCCAGAGACTGATATACATACATATATATCATCATTACCTATCTGTGACCTTAGTACGAGAACTTGCGAAAAAGTTATCGTTACGTAAACGATAGCAAATGTATGAAAAATTCAGTTTCCTTTCACGTCCGATAGAGGCGCTATTCAATTTTTCATACATTTTGCTATCGTTTACGTAACGATAACTTTTTCGCAACTGCTCGTACTAAGGCCACAGTCCATTATGTTCCCTCTGCTGGGACATGTCTTTTCTCAAAGAGAGAGGATGCGCCATAATGAGAGGATGCTTTGAATTTTTATTTAAATGTTTTTATTTTATTCTGATGCCTTTTTTAAATATTACAATACTGCATATTGCATTGTTACCAGAACTAAAGGTGGATGCAAAATTTCAGCAAATCGGTTATAATTCAGCTTGCATTTGAGCTAAACCATCTAACAAACATTGCGAGGTAAATAATACAGTTTTTATTAACCTGGAACGGCTAAAAAGAATATAATGCTGGACCTATACTCGTATGTTATGCATAACAATGACCAATAGGAAACTACACGGGGAAAACTACAATACTGCGGTTAAACTTTTAAAATTTGTTTATAACTTTTTTTTTCTAAAATCAGGGTAATTTAGCTTTTTAGCGCTTTGTTTGCAATATTTGTTTTTTATTTTTTCATAAAGGGTGATTTTGTACGATATTGTTTGTACCACTAATGTAGACCTGTTAATTTTTGTAATTAATAAAAGCAACCATAATAAAAAATATAAAATAATTTATCTGTTTAATATCATATTAATATGTGAAAGTTTGGATGGATGGATGTATGGATGGATGGATGTTTGTTACTCAATCACGCAGAAACGGCTGGATGCATTTGGATGAAATTTGGAATATACATTGCTTATGTCCTGGATTACCACATAGGCTACTTTTCATCATCATCATCACCAATTTTCATCACCACGCGGGTGAAACCGCGGGGCGCAGCTAGTTGTAAATATTGTTTGCTGTTGGTCTTAAAAACTGCAGTACGCGTCTAGAATGATTTATTGATAGTTTATTTCACTGACACGGTTGTCATACACTTCGCTATGTGGGTCGATGCACTGGGTCATATGCTTCTAGATTCGTCGACTTATTTAGTTATTCAATGCGGGTAGGTGCACAGTCATCAAGACGTCTTGCGATTTCCGCTCGCGTCGGTTTCACTCGAGTTTTTGTTGTTTTGTTGCAAGTGGCTATTAGTTACTTAGTAACTATATACATAAACACTGTTTTAAACTATCACGGTTGTTCACTAAAGTTAAATGATTATTTACGGGATATTTACCGTGGTAAGGTTGTGGAAGGAGCTCCCGATATTTCGGCGCAGTTACATGCACCATGTTCACAGACTCGGACTCGGGTCCTAACCACTGGATTGAATTTCATAATCCCGAAATCCTGTCCACCGAGCGTCACTACATACCAAGGCTGGTAAAGGAAACTATTGAAATCTCGAAATGCCAGAATTTCAATCGAGGTGATGGTTTTCAACTCGCTAGAAGGCTTTCAAATTCTGACATAAGACTTTAATGTTAGGTGGTTATTTCTCTCTCGAAATTTATTTACAGTTACGTCCATTAATTACAGTGATAATTTGATTACCTAACAATTATTTACTTTATACTAGAGTGTTTAAGGACTACTAGAAACATTCAAATCCAAATTAACGACTTACTTATACCGATTAAATATCAAGGCTCTACAAATTGATCAGATATTTCAGTCTAATAAAGTTGAACCTGATCTTGCTCAAACTTAATAACTTAGTTAAATAATTACTTACTTTATCAACGTCTCTAAAATTAGCAGTCGCAGACGGTTCGAACTTAACATCCTTTTGATGGGTAACATTATCAAAATTGCTCTATTACAGCTCTATTAGAGGAATTGCCCAAGGTCCCAGACAAAGACGTCTGTTCTCCACGACTGCTCGCGTAGAAATGGACAAAAATTAGACAATTACTGAGAACTCGGCGAGCTCGAGCACCTCAAGGACTCCATTACTCCGAGTCCCGCTTCCATAATCGCTGCTTTTGTGGAGACTCCACTGGCGCGGAAAATGGCGGCGGCTAACCCGAGCATTTTATGAAAAAGGCTCGCACCTTCACCTTCCAAGTTCGAGTTTGATCAAACCTGAGAAATTAGATTACTTTGTCGGGAGCAGGATCCTAAACATTCCGTTCCGTAAAGCAATAAAATCTATTTCTATTCCCGCTACCATACGCAGCACAAAGCGCTTGAAAGCGCTTGCATCTCGCACTATAGAATTTCTCTACGAACGCGTCACAACCGCGCGCATTTCAAAAAAGGAACGTGACCTGATTACTGACGGAAACTGTCAGTAGACTACTTCACGTCACAGGTGACTCACAGTCACACACCATTTTCAACCCTATTGTCCTACAGTTGAAGTTCAAATTCAGTAAAATCAGTAAGCTTTCCAGCCCATAACAATCTCTAGTCTATGGTATGAAGAGTATTGTTCGGGCGTTCCTTCACACTTCTGCCACAGACAAAATAACAGTTTCTGGGCAACTTCTGTGAAATAGAAGGAGTCAAGTCGACGTCATTATTTCCACTCCAATTGAATTGTTTCTTCAATTGTAGGCTTCGTTAAGCGAGCCCTTTAGAGTCAGATGGACCTTTCCGAGTGTCCTTTGGCTTGACTTTGAACAGCTAATGAAATGAGTCGTTTAAGTCGACGATCCTTTTGAGTGCTTTTAGAGTCAGAAAAAGTAATAAAGCCTTATTTACAGGTGTATAACTGAATGACCAATGACCATACGAATATAATTAGAACCTAAGTACGAGTATAATAATTAGGTACCTACTTAGGCTTCGATTAAATTACAATAGAGGTAGATAGATACTTAAGAAAATGTTTTAAATTAGGTACTCATATCATGAAATTTACTTACTTACTCTAATTATAAGTAGAAACTCTTGTTCGAGAAATATCTTCATTTGTCTGCTCACAATCGCGACTGGTAACAAACCATGTATTAATGGAATTTACGCATTATTTAATGATTTATTTATTGTTAGCAAATTGCGACAGTATTTTTTTTTTTCGCCCATTAGGTGCTGGGCAGGTCCTACATAAGTATGTCCCAGTAAGGAGATTTTATAAACTAGAAACTTTTACGAACTTTTGGAAACACACTCAAGCATATTCACAAATACCTACTTAATAAATAATAATCCACCATTATTACAAATTAATAGTTGAAAATTATGAAAATACTAAGTAGGTACAATGAGGCGTTTTTTTTCCACGTTGGTTTGCACCAAAACTCTTAAAAACCCTGCGACAATAAAATCATTGAAATTTGAGCTCAAACTAAAATAAACGTGAAAAAAAATTGACACCTGACTAATGTATTATTTTCCTCATTTTGTGTATTTTATAGTGCTATTTGTGTATCTAATAATGGTGGATTACTATTTATGTATGTGTGTTATGTGTAAGTAGTGTATGTTATTGAACGTGCTCGAGTGTTGGACGTGTTCCCGAGAAAAAGAGCCTTGACACACGAACAGACAGACAGACAGACAAACGGGCGGACTGAAAACAAAGTTCATAAATAAGTGTTCCGATTTTTTTCTTTTGAGGTACGAAACCCTAAAATGGTGAATCACACCACAGAATTTTAAGCCATATTGTAGCAAAACAAACGGACGGTGTGCCCGTTATTAGTACAAGATTATATCGTACGTAGCCTAAACTTTGTATCTAAACAGAAAACGAATACAGAAAACATATTCTCAAAATTCCTATGCAGAAAATAAATAAGATTACGTGTCTCCCGGCATTGTTAATATCCAGTTTATTAGTTCATTAATTAACTGAGCTGTCGTCTCGAGTCTGGGGACTTTAATATTGCGCCAGATAAGTATCTGCTTGTTCATTTACTGAGTACGTGCCTGTATACGTAACAAAGGTGCTATAAGTATGTCTAATGAATTAACTTCAACAGAAATTTCCCTTTTATTTATTTCATATGCATCGAGATACCTATAGAGTCACAATGTCTAGGTAAAAACTGTCAAAAAACGTCCGAATGTTGTTGTACATACCTAGTCATCAATTATATAGTCCACAATACCACATTTACAACAATTTAGACGGTATGTCGCTTGCATCGTGTTCAACGTCGCTTGTCCGATAGCATTGTAGCACTGGCATCGTACGGCGTTTTAGTCGGATCGTGGTTGCCTTACAACTAACCAAAAAGTCGGCGCAATGCGTACGTGCGTTGAGTTTTGGTTCGCACAATATTTTTTTTGCACGACAGTGACTATATGTATTGTATCACGATGTTCATAGGTTTGAAATGCGGTACGTACTCACTAATACCAAGGATGGATGCTATCTTTTGTCGATGCTAATACCCATCAGTTTCTTTAGTAATTTTTTAACTTTCGCGATTTGAACACATGTTTTTATATTTATCTTATGGACTTATCGCGCATTATTAAATATAGGTAAAAATAGATACCTTTCGCTCGACGTTTCGACCATGTTACAATGGCCGTGGTCACGAGCTGTCAGCTCGAGACACTTGTTTCTCAAAATTTTATCGGGCAATTTTTTTGATTTATTATATTTAATTAACTATATCCTTCGCGAAACCTGTTATTTGTAATAAACGAAACACCAGTCAACTAGCCTATTAATTGTGCGAAATAAAGTAAAACAACACCTGTGTAAAACGCTCTGTATTGCGCAAGGCGTATTTAATTGATTTAGTATTACATATACTAAGTACATTATTGGGAGGCCATTATCGTTGCGTAAAGGCAGCGTTAAGTTACTTCCGACTGAAACGCTTTTTCTTTCAGACGTTTTCACTTAGCGTCGTCATGTTTCACTAAAATCTGCGATAGCTGTGAAAGATATATTTTTACTTACTTTGTCTCTAGCTACGCCTTGTTTTTTTTTCTTGATGGATAAATGAATATACTGTGCTAAGATAAAAATCAATAAGTTTTTGGCGGGAATTTGAACATATCAATGTCACTTTCACTTTCTTTCCTCTGTGAGTATTTTGGCGTCGCATTTCTTATGCGTTTGCCAGTATCAAGTATTGATATAATATTATAATTCAAACAAGCCATAGTTAGAGTCAACCAAAGTTAGTCACGGTCAAGTCAAACTCATGCCCCAGTAAAGTGGTGGAGGCTTTATGACTTTTATGGAGTTTTGGAAAAACATGAAAAGATATGTTTCTCCTCGTTATATCACTTTCCATATATAAATTCTACGGTTCTTTGGAGGTGTACAAAATTCAAGGTTTCAAATGAACGCAATAAAAAGATACGGCTATTTATGTCAAATTCCCATATCAGAACCTGAAGAGTAGTTCTCGATGACCTAGAATATTAATTAAATTGTTGGAAAACCGACAGTGATATAGACCGATGTATGGGAGAACATTTTATCCAGTGTAAAGATAAATTTGTCCTTCAATCTTTTTTTCAATTGGTACGGAACCCTCAGTGAGTATGCTCGAGTTGCACTTGGCCGGTTTCTCCTAAAAGAAAAAACAAATATCTACAATCTAGATTTTTTTATTACTGGGGCAAGTGCCTTTATTAACTAAACAAAATACTAGCTAAAACTAACACTAAATAAACAGTTAGACTGTCCATAGACCGTTGAAGGTTTAAAGACAATCCAAATGCTCAAGCCCACTATCAGTTGGCAGCGTACCCAGCATGCTGGCGGCATTACCACGTTGAATGGCAATGCTTATACGTTGAGCCAGATACACGCCAGCATTTTGGTCACGCGTCGCGTAACCAGACGTCCTGAAAGATTTTTGAAAATAAGGTGAGCTCCCGGTCCCCAAGGGCCCAATGTCTCGACCCCAAACGCCTCAAATATGTAACCACTGCCGAGGTTAGTATATTTGCGCCGCTTGTGGTGCTCTACTGAATTGGCAGCTGCACCAGCCCTACCCTGTGTCTCAGGAAGTAAAGGTAAACGGTGCCAAAGTATCGACACAAGAATAATCTAGATTGTTCTTGAAAAAAATAAAAGTTAAGTAGGTACACCTTGAAACTTCATTGCTTTCCTTCTCATCAGGTCAGATAAATGTTAAAACTGGGATCAGAATTGAGGAAAACGTATGTGTTTAACGTAATTATCTATACGCCAGCTTGTGTCTTGTTCTTCTCTGATCAGATAACGATCACAAATTATGTTACGAAGAATAAAGACATTACCATAATACGTGCGTGAGACGTAACATTTTAAAAAGATTAAGGAAACATTATCCTTATAATACGATTCCTACAAAAACTCGAGTCACCCTAACATCTGTTGCGGGTTACGGCCAATACCAAGGCTGTAGACGTAATAAATCTCAGCCATAAAATAAAGGAAAAAAAACGCGTGAAAAAAAAGAAAAACTGTCATGGCGCCGCGTCCTCCACAAGACAATTTGTTATTTCCCTTTTAAGCAAAAGAACGTGTTGAAATTGTGTTTGGGGAATAGAGAAAAATGTGTGAATATCGAGAACTGAATATATTGGCAATATTTCAGAACGGTTCCCGGTGGCTAAACCTTTTTATGGGCGGCCAAACTCAATAGAAATTGAAAGTTTCACATTTGACCCGCGCTCCGGGGAAATGTTCGAAACTAATCACAATAAAGTTTACAAAATATCTTTTTTATGTTAATAAAACTGTTGCCGCGACTTCGTTGGCCTGAAAATGATGAAAACAGGTGTTTTAATGCTTTATTTTACTTAATATTTTATTATGGTATATCCTCTTAAAACACGTGTTTTAATACCTCCATTGTACACAAATTTGTAACAATTTAAAAAAGTTATCAAATAGTTTATTTAGGGCTATAGCAGATATATTTTAAATAACTAGATAGGTACGGTAATAATAAAATAAATCTTTGACCCAATATAAAAATTTGCTCAACGACTGCCTACTATGTTATAACTAAACCCAATCGAGGAAAGTGCGCGACTGGCGTGAGCGCAGCTACTAAACTTCAAGGATCACTCGCTGGCCTAAACTGAAGATTGCCTGATTTTTTTTTCAAAATCGGTCCAGCCGTTTCGGAGTCCATAAGGAACATACACACATACAAATACACACCGCCTTTTATCTATCGGCGATGTATTTTTATATTAGTAGTAATCTATCGGCGGCAAGCGAATGCGATTCACGCCGTGAACTCATAAACAAGTTCGTCTGTCAGTCGGGAGTGGAGATAAGCGCCATTAGCGCTGCTAAGTGGGATCTGAAAATGTAAGTCGATAGAATATAGAGTTTGTTTCATCTATAATATATATATATATAGAAAAGGCAATGTGTGGTTGTATGTATGTTCCTTATGGACTCCGAAATGGCTGGACCGATTTTGATAAAATTTTCAAGCAATCTTCAGATTAGTCCAACGAGTGATCTTATGAAGTTTGGTAGCAATCTTTTTTTTTGCTGTTTTATAATTTCCTAATTTCCCTATAAAAACAAAAAGAATTGAAGACACATTATTACATATTAGAAAAAAAAAATTGTCAAAGGAGGTTGCTGTTGCTACCAAGGAGGTTGCATTATTTTCATCTTTCACTAGCAGATAGCTGATGTTATATAAAGTAACTTAGGCTACTCTTTTCCCGGGTATATATCGCGGGGTAAAAACGCGGGGCACAAAGAGGTTTCGATATAACTTACAACTTTTTTTGGCGTTCTTTTCCGAAATCATCGAGGGTAGTTTAAAATTAAAATCTTATTACGCTTGTGTTTTTGTGCTAGTTGAGTTCCGTCGAATAAAACCTTAAAACGCAACCTCATTAAGACATCAAATTTACCCAAAACCCTATACAGGGTTACGCATTTAGACTATACTAAGCCGAAAGGTGGTCATTGTACACATCATTATGAACAACTTTTACTATGGGACCAACCCTAAACACGCGAAAAAAACAGCTGTTCCATAGAAAGCAGTAGAGTAGAAAGCAGGCACTCTACAAAATGTATGGAAAAGTTGTTTTTTTCGCGATTTCAAGTCAAAGTCAAGTCAAAGTTTTTATTTGCTTGCCAATGGGTATACAAGGTCTTAAAATATTAAATGTCCATCCATTAACAGCCATAAGGGCGTGCAAAATTAAATTAGTATATAAATATTTCAAAAGAATTACATTAATTTTATTTAATAATAATTTATCAACAACCAAAATCATAAGAATAAAAACGACATGCCATTTTCTTTAGGAATTCTTCTAGAGTTTCTTTCAGAGTTGGTCCCATAGTAAAAGTTGTTCATAATGATGAATGACCTCCTTTCGGCTAATACAGTCTATATGCGTAGCCCTGTATATACCTAACTAGCAGAAATTTGTAACTTGATTAGGTTTAGTCTCAAGGTTCCCCTAATATGAAAATTAATTTAAAAAAGTCTATAAGCTCCTGAATTAGTGCCTAGGGGGGCAGCGTAAACCGCTAGGCCGCCTAGGGTATTGCCCTAAAAGCTTATTTTCATGTCTAGACACAGCGAATGCTAATCCGATCTATGTAATACAATACGAGTATTCATTGTTTGTACGATAAAAACAAAGTTGCAAATACAAGCATTCAGTTTAAAACGCAGAATAACAATTTTACGAACAAAGTTTTATTAAATGTTGCAGAAGATTCTGCGAAATTGCGGCCTACAATAATACAATAAGCCTTCCACTCAGCGTCACGTACCGTACTTTTGCTATTAAAATCTGCTATGCAAAACGAAAATGTTACTTATTAAAATAATGACAATTTTGTAGAAAGCATTGACATTATTTTATGAAGTAGGCTATTATGGTATATATAAAAACCCTAACTGAGCTAGACTCGTTTTACGGAGGTCTGTGCGGCAATACAAACAAGTTAATTAGCTTGAGTCGACTCAGTCCATCCTGTGTCTGGCAACGACGCAAACGTACGTATATATGCGCGATTTTGGAGTATATGTTTACCTCTTTCTGACAACGGGGTCCTTTATATCTCTGTGATCTTTTAATCAAATCAATGATAACAAGTGCAGCAAATTTATTTTACTTGAATGACCTGTTTTTTTCTTCAGTTATTTTGATTTAAAAACCAAACTAATGAACCGATTTTGAAAAAAATATCTTTTGGACTACCTCTGAAGTATGTCCTATCAAACAAAAAAGAATCATCAAAATCAATTCATAAGTGACGGAGAAATCTGTGAACATACATTTTTTTTTAAACAGTGGACCATAGAACCTCCGCCTTTGTTGGAGTCGGTTAAAAATTAAGTCTATGGGTCCTATGTAGGTAGCTATTTCGCTGAGGTAGCTATAGTAAAATATCACCATGTTTTTAGTGCTTTTTTTAGGGTTCCGTACCAAAAGGTAAAAACGGGACCCTATTACTAAGCCTACGCTGTTTGTGTATATCTGTGTCTATATCAGACATTTTCTCGATATTTATTTATAGACAAATACTCGTTACACTTACAGCTACGCCAAGGCGTGTTACGAGTCATAAAAAAAAAAATTACAATAAAAATATTTATCACGAGAAGAACAAATTTCAAAAACAAATTTCACTACCGACATTTTTGGGTTTTTTATATCGATATCTCAATAACGATGAACGATAGTTGAAAAATATATGGCATTTTAATTGAAGATGGAAAAAAGCAACAAATAAGTGTTGTAACAAATTTTTCGTGTCTCTACGGAGAACCAATTTATTGTGAAAAAACTGAATTTAACCCTTTTTTCAAGATGGCGGAAAATGCACAAGGAATCCTTGGTCGACAATTTGAAGCTGCTTTTCTCCCCTCCTCTACGTAATATCTATTTAAGTATGTATTTAAAAATATGTATGTATGTATCGTATATCAGTCTCTGGCAGCCATATTACAAGCTTTGCTTAGTTTGGGGTCAGATGACCGTGTGTGGAATAATGTCCCAGATATTTATTTATTTAATATCCAAAATTTAGCCTTCTCGGTTCACATGCATTTCCAAATGTATATAATGACTGGACTACTACTGGTATGCACTTGTAGTTCCTCATTTGCTCACTTCTCTGAGTAGGTTCGGTTAATACTCTCCGTTGTGGACTCGCTCTTACACCCATAGAAAACGTGAGCCATTTTTAATTAAAAGTTTTAAATTGTTTGCGAACGAGGTGAGGTGGATAATGCCAATTAACTTTTTTATACGAGTTGATAATGTTTCTGGAAAATTTAATTTAATGGCGGTTTCTAGATCATCGTTTATTAATGGAAAGGAAATCAAGTGTTTATTAAATAGTATATATAAATAGTATGGGTAGTAATCAAATTAGCAGATCATTTTGGTAAAATAGACAGAATAGGTAAGTTGTATATAGAAAAAATGGTCTTAAAAGGTTAAAATCTTTTTAAAATCTTTAGGTATATCATAAAGACCATTTTATTTCGTGACTGAATAAAATGGTCCTTACAAAGGGCAACAGCGATTCAAATAACGTTGGAAATTAAACTTTGTCAGAGTTTTAACGCCTGAATCAAGTTGGGTCTCAGCGCGGACTGCAATTTAAACTGAATTTTATAATTGAAAAGGAGACTGGTGACACTGGGCTCTTCGTGCACTGTGCTGGACCAAACTGACATCCAAGCGACTGCGACAAAGAGTTCAATCCATGAAAGAAGACGGCACCCACATTATAATTTTTACCACACCCACCCACATCTTGTGTTTTTAGTGAATGTTGAACAGTATATTTATGTACGTGACGGGTTATGGACAAAGCATACAGCTACTAGTAAGGCAATAGTATTCTACCGTTAGCTCACTATAATAAATTTAAACTATTACGAATTTGCTGACACTCGCTTGATGTTCATGGGAAACAGTTGGTTAGTGGTTGGTTTATAATGAATCCTCACGCGAGTTTCTTGCTCATTATCATTAAATTAATATTTTATTTAATCATTAAATTAATTGAATGTTAATGAATAAATAAATAAATAATCAGAGTAGATACACTGCACAAATGGTGGTTTGATTTTTTTCTGCAAATGCTCCTAGGATTTTCTGAGGTGAGCACCCGGGCTTTCTGTGGATGGCCTGGTCCATGCCATGCAATGTCAAGGTAACAATTCCGTACCGACCATATTGTTGGATAGTGAAGTCCACTGCGACCGTAGGACATCGTTGATACCTACTGCCCATCTCAAAGGAAACTTGTAAAGTTGAAGTTTAAACTCAGGAGTTGTCTTCTAGAAATTGCGTTTCACAAGTAGGTAAGTTCGGTAGAGGATGGCATCCTTTGAGAATGTAATCAGGACCAGACTTTGAAATTCTGAACCTAAATGACCCTATATTTGACACAGCTCTCCCTGACGATCTGCCAAACCAAGATCATCATTACAACACATACGACATTATTTTTCTAGAATGGTTCGTACTCGGGTTGGAATTTGAAAACATCGCAATTTCAAGCGAGAAGGTGGATTTAAGTTAGCAGCGTCGTAGAATCCCATAGTAAGCTAGTGTACAAACCGCGGTGTAGGTACTAGGACATTTACTGATACAGTCAGTGTTATGTATCGTAGTGACAACCCTGCTATTTTTCAAGATCAAGTGAGGGTAGAAGAACACAACACCCGCTCATCTCGACGGACTCACACGCAGTTTACAGACAGCTCGTGACCACGTCCATTGTAACATGGTCGAAACGTCGAGCGAAAGGTACCTATTTTTACCTTAATAAAATAATGCGCGATAAGTCCCGATAAACATTTAAAATAAGAACACCATGTTCACAAAAACCGTAAGAAATTTTATTAATTTCGACCAGCTCTACTGCATATTGCACGTGTAAAGAATTGCAGCAAATTGTAACAAGTCTAAAAATTAAGCTCTACGCCAGTTTATTGTGGCTGCATGAAGAAACTCCAAAAGCATTCCGTAATAGTTCTCCTGCCAGCCACCCATTTAATATAATATTGAACTTTACGAACTCTACTTGTGCAAATTGCAATAAACTACAAGAACTTCTTGCTGGCCTTTCTGGAGGACAGAAAAAGTACTACGCAAGTTGGAAACTGAAAGCTTGTTTATTGTGACTGTAAGTTGGGATTTTCAAAGCATTCCGTAGCGCTCCTACTTGTCTCGCATTAATAAATATATCTAAATGGTCACCATTGTTGGACTTTATGGAAATTGAAATAGGATTTACATTCATGAAGGGTCTTGAAATAATTTGAAGTGCCTAAACCACTTTTTTATTTTTATGGGTGTTTGACAAAGATTCGAGCTTTTGCATTTTGCAGTATATATTAATGTCTCTATGTGCTTTTATACATATATATATTTCCCTTTAGGTTTTGTTTTTATATTTTTTGCAAGTTTATTCTACGAATGTTTGTTGTTTTTTTTAAACTCTGAAGTCCCGTGCGTCTCAGGAGGTCAGTGCTGAAAATCAGCGCTGCAGAGAAATCTGTAGCATTATAGCTGAGTACTGATCTTTTTTGTCGTACTGGACCACAGAAAAGAGAAGGGTAAAGTATCTAAACGAAAAAAATTCTCACTTCAGTGTACTGGACACTACAATGACAACTGAACATGTAGGTATTATTGAACATGTAGGTAAGTAGGTATATATAGGTATTATTGTTATTTTTAAATTATTTTAATTCTGTTTTGTAATGTTATGTTGTAGTGTCTTGTGCGTAAAATAAATGTTATTTCTTTCTTCTTTCTTTCTTTCTTTCTATAGACACAGAAAATTTTTTTTTTTTGTTGTTTAAAATAGAACGGCTGTCAAGTAATTTTTGTAGGAAATTTGTTATAGCCACTTGCAACCATATAAACCCAAAGCAACTGTGTTAGCAACTGTGACGCAGAGTTTGACGCGTTGACATAAATAAGAATGTTCAATCACATATCTGTCACAATACCTAGCAACAGAGTTGCCTTCTCATTTCCGTTCTATTTACTTCTCTTTTCTGTGGCTATAGATATTGAACCCTTATATACAATATATATGACAAGATTCTTACGTAAGAACAAAGCATTTATTAAAAGCAACATGTAAACAAATCTCCAGCGATCCAGTTTCGGCCCCAGAGTCAGTGTTGTGAAAAATTGATAGCGAGTGCGGTGGCAGGCTATCGATTGCTTGTCTATTTTGAGAATCGGATCCCTTCAGTATTATAGCAGGGCGATTATGTTCTGTTAAAATTAGTTGGGTGTTTTAGGGTGCTTTAGAAGAAAAAAAATGTCGTCAAATCCTATTATTTTTCTAAATTTGTGTACCTACTTATTTTAATGATGAATTATTACTTATTAAGTGCCCGTGAACGTGCTAGAGTGTGGTAAAGTAATATAACGCGATGAAACATTTATTTTCGTGTTGTTTCCAAGCTCCATAGAAGCCATTTGTAAAGTCTCCACCACTTTACTAGGGCATGACTTTGACTTGACCGTGACTTACTTTGCTTGACTCAGACTGTGACTGATTTGTTTGACTACATTTCATCAAAATAATAATAATTTGACACTGGCAAATGTACAAAAGTGCAATGCCAAAATCCTTACAGAGGAAAGATTTAAAAAAATGAATTAACGGCTACTTTATATGGCGGCGTGAAATCTTGCATTGTTACTAGGTTAGGTAGAGTTATTCTAATAGTAACTGTTTTATGAATCTGACGTCACTTAAATTAGTCACGTCTGATCTATCTAATCAAAGTCAAAGTCAAAATCAAAGTTTTTATTTGCTTGCCTTTGCATACAAGGTCATAAAATGTACATCCATTAACAGCCGTAAGGGCGTGCAATATTTAATTAGATTATAAATATTTCAGAAGAATAACATTAATTTATTTCATCTAATTTTAATTTCAAAAAGATCACAGAAACAAACAGGCAAGGAATCCACACCAATGTCTACGTTAGTATATATTTTGCATAATATTATTTATCTAATTGATGGTAATTTTTATACCATCCAGTCAAGTCAAGTCGTTCTTGCAAACGCATCTATTTCTTCGGTTTCAAATGCACCTTTCACGTACAACAAGAAAAGTTTTGAAGCTAGTTAACATAATATTCGATGTTTATTTATAACATCAAGATATAAATCTCATACTTATAAAATCTCCACCTGTCGCACAACTCTCGGAAGACTAGGGGTTACAGATGTCGCCCCATGACTCCTCACATCAGAATAGAGTCGTTTCCGAATCCGGTACACATGAGCCGTCTCGTTTTATAAATAAACACAAATCTGGAATAATGAAACCGTACATAAAACTTTCTTATTTCACTTCCTGTGAACAACGTAAAATGAGGGGTTACCTTCTACGTCTATCTTACTACAGACGAAATTAGACTGTAGCGCATTACATGCAAGGTTTAAATTACATGCACGTTGTGCAAATTAATAGGTTTTTTTCATAGCCACATAGCTCGTGTTCGAAATTCAAAGAGACTAATGAGAATCTGCTAGTTTTGATCCATGGCATAGACGCGGTTTTCGGAAGCTACGAAAGGACAGTAGGTACTCAGAGAATCAGGGTCCCTATTCACATTTTTTGACAGATTTTTGGACGGTTTAGAATTTTATAGATTGTTTACCAGTACGGTAAAGCTGTCAAAAACCGTCATGCCAAAATTTGTGAATCAGGGCCCAAATCCAACATGCAATATAGCAATAATGATTAAAATCAAAATTACCTATATTTTAATTAAGACTATGCAAATGCACAGAATACATAATACAGAAATGGCAAATGTCAGAATACGACTTTAACTATGGGACAAACCCTGAAATCGCAAAAAAAAACAGCAGTTCCATACATTTTGTCGAGTGTCAATGACCATTTTCTATGGAACTGCTGATTTTTTTATCGCGATTTAGGGGTTGGTCCCATCGTAAAAGTTGTTCATAATGACGAGTACAATAACCTCTTTTCGGATTAGTACATCCATATGCGTAACCCTGAACGTAAAATTTAGGCCACCCGAATACCTCCGATTGTTTGAAACAAAAGGAACGACTACTTTGGCTATCTATTTGAAGCAGAACTCCCGTTCCGAGCCAAAATAAACAACTCTTCACAAGGAGGAAACATAATGAAGCTAGTTCACGTACATTGGCTATCATCACCTGTACAGCATCGTGGCGTAGATCTAGCCGATCTGAATAGATCAGCGAACCAACCTTGTACCAAGTGTCTGGTCACACTTTGCATTTTTGGCATTACAACCAATGAGGCTCAGAATACAGATTTAGTATTCTGAGCAATGAGGTTTTACCAATAGAGACGTCAATTTGTGTCAAGTGTTGTAAATGCCTTATTAATGAGTGCTCAAAAAGGCATTAAAAACATGGCGATATTTTACTATAGCTACATACATAGGACCCATAGAACTTTACAGAATTACAGCCTTTTACAGCCGTCCCAGTATAAGTTTTTCACTTTCAAAACACATGGCACTTTTGAAAAAATTTCATAGGTACTTCAAAATCGCGCATCGTACATTTGCTTCGTTGCCAGGCACAGGACTGACAGAGTTCACTCAAGCTAATTAACTTGTGTTTGTATTGCCACACAGATCTCGGTAAAACGTATCTACCTCAGTTTATATATAACATGACTGATTACAACCACAATAGTCAAGTTAAGAAACCTTAAACTTGACAAGTATTTACAAAAGTAATCACCGACCACGAGTGGCATTTAGATTAAAGTGGGTAGGTAAGGTTAGGTTAGAAGTAATGGTGGCCGAGCATGTATTGTGCGCTTTACAATCTGACGGCACCGGGTTCGAACGCCGCCATGTAGTGCCGCCTACCTACTTTGGCCGCCTCCACACGGGCTTGGCAGAAAAGCTCGGAGAGGCAGCCCCACCTCGGGTTCCTCTAGTTTCATAATTACAATCTAACCTAATACTAGGCTAATAAGTAGATAATTTACGGACAGAACTTTCATCTATTTATTTTAATATATTCGTAAAAAAAATTGATATTTGTACACGACAAGCAAGCAAAGCAACCGAAATTTGCAATCAAATAGACATCTATCAAGGCGTTGATATTCATGAGGCCTCCCTACGGTCTCATGCCTGGATAAACAGAATAAGCCACCTTCACAAATATGAAGAGGAAATATATTTTTGGCAAAAATACTGGATACGTAAGGGATGCTCGAAACGTGACAAGAAATATAAGGAATACCAAGCAGTAAACTTTAGTTTAGAACATGGGAAAGTTGTGACCCTTAAGTTTTTTGTCGATTTTCTTGTTAGTTTTTTTCTAACGCACCATGTAGATATAAAAGTACCTACTCGTACCGTTCATGACTGTAGTTTGGGCAGAAAGTCATACATGGCAGGATTAACCAAAAGTACGACGACTTCAATAAAAAAAAAAACTTTGACATTGACATTGTTTGACTCGGTCCAAGCATTTTATTATTATTTTTTGGCTTTTTTTGCGGACAGTTGCAATAAAATTGTGAAGAGCTGAATAAAAACATTTTCTTATAATATTTCACTGAAGTATAAAGGTGAAGTATATGAGGTACGTACAATCTTACGTTCAAAAACCTAGCGAAAGTGATCGTGGTTTTCACTCAACTTTTTTACAATGCTACTGAAGCTGTCAGTCAAAGGCTGTCGCAAAACATGTTTGGACCGAGTTTAGTCCCAGACACTTTTATTTGCTTTTGTTATACTAGTCTCATGAGAGGTCCTGCGACAATAAGTGCAGCTAATATTAGTACATGATGTCAATATACAGCTATCTATTTTATTCAATAAAACATTAGAATCGAACTAATTCTAATAATATTAAAAATTTAATGTTTTTGTAGTGTAAAGGTTAGCAGAGTAGGTAGAAGTTAGATTTCTTTTGTGAGGCAGACCGGCAGTTAATGTTACGGCGTATTAAATAAGAAATACTTAATAATAATGTCAAAAAGTAAAAACGAAAAGGGGCCATACAACTAAAGTTTTTTTAAACGTATTTTTCTATTTGCTCTAATGTAAAAACTGTAATACGTGTGGTAATTCGCAGAAGCGTCAAACTTGGCATGATTATAGTATACCACTACATTATACCACGATTATAGTATACGGGCGCGATCGGTAGGTACTTGGGTGAGTGATCGCATGGGCCCTGATTCCATAACTACAAACACGGCACTCGTAACGCGGAGCGTTAATTTAACCTCAAAAGTTGGCCTTTATTTCCTAAGGAATGGAGCCAAATTTTAGAGGTTAACTTAACACGCCGTGTTACGTGCGTGTTTTGGTTATGGAATCAGGACCCTGGGCGTGATGTAGTCTTTTTGCAGTTTTATTTTTATTTTGTGGCGGTACGGAACTCTCAGTCCGCGAACCATTTAGAGTTTTAAATCCATTTAGACTACGTTTTGATGTAAGTACTTATCTTACCCAAAAATATTTTTCTGCAACAGATACTCCTAAATGGTTATCTACAAGTTATCTTATAAAATAATACTAGATAGTAGGTATAACATACAAAAGGTCTTTCGTGTTTGTTTATTATCACATAATAGAATGACTCAGTATTTTGCCAGAGTAATTTATTACTTTGTAGGACGAGTACCTACCTAATGCCTATTAGATATAATATATAACTAAGGTTCCCTTTATTTTAGGAACACGTTAATTGTGGACTAGGTAAGTAAAATGTTCTTATACAAACATCTGAAGTTCGCAATAAGTATACTAAACTTTTATGCTGGTTTGTTACTAAGCTGATATATTAATCATAAGTCCTCGGCAAATCTTCAATAGATATATTCTCCTTCCTAGTAAAGGAAGTAATAAAATCATCAAAGTACGTACATAATTATAAGAATCCAATAATATTATAGGAATGGGCTCGCGAACCGGAAAACTGCTCGTTAGATGATATTTTTTGTTACAGGCAAGTTTCTAGAGGTCCATATTATTGGCCGTTCTCGTTTCCAAATTAGGTAGCAATACCTACCGATACTACGCTTTAATGGGCAAGTGCGTTAGTAGCACAAATCCGGGCTGAATACACACAGCGACCGTTGCCGCTGAGAAAAAGAAAAATCTCATGCCAGCCATAATCATAAACGATACAAGTAAACAATAAAACTGCTCTTAAATAAACCATCGTGATTCATGCTGTTGCGTTATATTTTAAATAATAATTAGGCCCCATCCGTCACGCCTTGAATATCGCCATAGAAAATAACGTATTTTGCATTTTCCCACCCATTTACATTGTCACTGACCCGTGACAGGTTACGTTCTTTGTCGTATTTTTTTTCTTCGCCTATTGTTTGTTTCGTAATGGCGTCATAATGTTATGCCACAAGACGCGGGAAACACTTTCTTTTACGGTGTAATCGTAAAATGAGGTTATAGTGACTACATAAAACATTTCTTTTAAGATATAATAAAAATCGGAAAAGAAATAAAACACATTATGCGGTTTGTGTCGTACTTTTTTATTATTCACTGTGGTCATCCTTATTGTAAAAAAAAAAGAAATAATTTGTTCTATAATATTATCAACCTTCTTACGTCAACTGTATTCATCCAGTGCAGTGCAAATATATGTCATTTCGGTATTGAGCCAATGTAATGACTAAATTCCAGCAAATTTTACAAAAAAACTTGCAGCTAGCAAAACTTCGTTTCAAATTGTAGTTCAAAGGAAAACGAAAAACATACTACAGCTAGATACAGCAATATCTCGTGCGTCGATATCGAGTGATGGATCACTCGTGGTTAAATGTGCCCGTCCGCCCGGCGGACCGCATGTGCCGGCCGAAGCCAATTGATTGCGCGCCTGAAAAAAGCCTGTCAGCTTTAAAAATGGAATAACGTTTAGCAGTTTCCCGCTATTTAGACCGTTAGATCATATCGCAATTCAATTGTAGTTTTAACTTCCGATCACGGTCTGTAGGTATGCTGATCGAAGCCACTTGTACAAAAAAAGCAAAACAAATTTCCTTGCTTAGATTTGAACTCAATTAATTTGAAATGTTTGCGTCTTAATTATGCTGCGCCCGCGGTTTCACCTGTGTGTACATTTGTACATTCCCTCAAGAACCGCACATTTTTCCGGGAAATGTAAGTCAATTTTCTGGTTTATAACCTAGGGTTTTTACAATATGACGTAAAAATAAAATGGCGCGCGCAAACAAATTAAAATTAAAAAAAAGTACACCAAGAAGATTCTGAGTCTGAGTTTTTAACAAATTAAAAAAGGTTGTATGATAAATTCGGCACCATGTTGGTAGAAGTAAATAGGTTTAATGATGTTTTGAATTCACAAACTTAGTGCTCACGATGTTCTAAATTCAATTTACTTTATCCTCTAGCGTATAAAAACGGCTTTTGCACTCAGATATCGAAGAGCAAAAATACTCTTTCCGAGAAGGTGGGACGAAAAAATTTGTAAGTCAGTGTTTGTAAATACTGGAAGCTTTGACTATCTATATTACATAGTCAAAGACTGGAAGCTGAATTCACTAATATCACTATTAAACTCTATGGCTATATAGATCACACCGCGGTTCATTTATAGCCCATCAAAATGGAAGTTTTTATCGACGTGACGTGGCCAAACCGATGACCGATAGGTAATAACACTTTATCACCAACTAGCGACGCCTTGCGGGTATACTGGCGTATTTTTTTTTTAGTTTTCCGTACTTATTCAAAAAAAAAACAGTTCCCGCCGCATTAGTTATCAACTGAAGAAGGCCTACTATACACTATCATGTAATCATAATCATAAACATTTTATTGGTAACTAATAATTACAGGGGCCTTACCCCTAGCTCGAAAAGTTGACCCGCATAGGTGTTATTTGTCTAAACGGTACCATCAACTACGATAAGCGGTAGTTGTTAGATAGCCGCCAAGCTTTGCTATTTTCACGCACACACGCATAGTAAAACGGATTTTCGTTCATTCAAGTTAGACGCTTTTAAACGATGCAGCTTAAATGAGTTGGTTAATTTTAGGTACCTATCAGGTACCTACTAAAAGTTGGCTCGCAAAAGTGAAGCTAGGGGTAAGGCCCCTGGTCATATTATGTTACTAGTATCTAAGTATTAACGAAACAGGTTTACAAACAAAGTTTTTGTATAGTAATTTTAGAATTTTTCATTAGAATATTATGGTCATAACTATTATCCCCCAATAACAATTACTCTCACCAATAAATAATAACAATAATAATAAAATATCTGGGACATTATTGCACATACGGTCATATAACCCCAAACTAAGCAGAGCTTGTACTATGGCTGTCAGACACTGATATTTTTAAATACTTTATTTTAATTACGTTAAATACGTACTTAAATAGATAATATTTACACCCAGAGATATAACAGACACAAATTAATGTACATCGCATGAATGTTTGTCCTAGGTGGGAATCAAACCCACGGCCCCAAGCACAGAAGATAGGTTCACTACAAATTGAGCAACCAGGGCAGACAAAGTAATCACATAATAAATAGACAGACATATTTATAAATTTAGCAAATAATATTTATCATACCATACCGTATATCAGTCTCTGGCAGCCATATTACAAGCTTTGCTTAGTTTGGGGTCAGATGACCATGTGTGCAATAATGTCCCAGATATTTATTTATTTTATTTTTATTTTTTATTCATATTTACCATCGAATATGCCAAAGTCACTTTTAATAGTTTTTCAGGCAATTCAGGCAACTTTTTAATGGTTTGACTTGAAAGCCTACCCTCAGCTACCCATCCCCAAACCAAAATCCAGGATCCGCCACTGGACTTGGACTGTAATTTACTTAACTGTTTTGATGATGAATTTCTAGTGTAATTCCGCTTCTACGTCGCTTCAAGTACAATAAGGAATTTGTGATAAATATTTGTTGGTAATGTTAATTTTATTGAGTTTAATTTTGCCTAACCTGATATAAAATATTAATTACATAAATTGAAAATTAACGTAACCTGAAACAAAAAGTAATTAATTCTGAATTATTTTTAATTATAAAATTATTAAAGTAATCTGAAACAAAAATTAATTAATTCTGAAACATAAAATATATATTAATTGGAATTACATGAATTTTAATTGAATTTAAAAAAGTAATAAATTATACCCGTTTCCTTAGTGCACTTTGTCGACACGTGTTTCGCCTCTTCACGAGGCATCCTCAGGACGTGTTGACTCGTCGAGCGCTTGGTCTCATTCTCGGCCAAGCGCTCGACGAGTCAACACGTCCTGAGGATGCCTCGTGAAGAGGCGAAACACGTGTCGACAAAGTGCACTAAGGAAACGGGTATAATTTATTACTTTTTTAAATTCAATTAAAATTCATGTAATTCCAATTAATATATATTTTATGTTTCAGAATTAATTAATTTTTGTTTCAGATTACTTTAATAATTTTATAATTAAAAATAATTCAGAATTAATTACTTTTTGTTTCAGGTTACGTTAATTTTCAATTTATGTAATTAATATTTTATATCAGGTTAGGCAAAATTAAACTCAATAAAATTAACATTACCAACAAATATTTATCACAAATTCCTTATTGTACTTGAAGCGACGTAGAAGCGGAATTACACTAGAAATTCATCATCAAAACAGTTTTGAAAATGGACTTCCGCAAAGTAACGCCTGATTCAATCAACTATGTAATTTACTTGCTTGAATCGACTGTGACTATGACACATGTTTGAAGAAATTTCAATAAGTTACTTATGGTAATAAGGACGTTGTATCCAGTCATAAATAATAATAAAACCTACTTTCTTCTAGCAGGACTTTGATGCCAATGATCGAAGCCACCAGTCCAATATCAAGGACGATCGATCTATATCTATCCTTGCCAATATTTAATAGTCCATCAAATTGGAAGATTTTATCGTCGCGACGTGAAGCCGCGACTATGCCATTCGGTTCTAGTGGAGGACGTGGCCGATTTATGACGGATTTTAGGACTATTGGCATGAGGCACAATGACCTTATGGCGCTAGTAGGGTTCCACAATTTTACTCACAATTTTTCAAGTATGTCAATTTGATTGGATTTTATTAGGTAGGTACAGTACGGACTACGGACGGATACAATCTATTTGCACGCCTAATTTTTACCGAATCCACTACTTATCTGAGCGGCAACAAACTGTCACACTAGGCCTTCACATTCACACAAATTGTTACATTTATATTTTATACTTACTTTTTTTTTCATAAAATAGACCTAGAATAGGCTGTGTATTATGTATTCTGTGGTCTTGCCACCAACTCGCCTTTTGGTAAGCGACGGCTTTTTCCATCAAGGTTTTTGGGTTCACAAATTTGGCGCATCTGCCACTATCAAGTCTGTTCCATGTTTTGAATTATTGCTTTTCTCTCTATATTTGGTTTAGGTTACTAATATACCTACGTGTAGTTATAGGATGCGCTTGTACTACAGTAGAGTTTCTAATTTGAAAGTCTATAACATAGCGTTATGAAAATCGATGCACGAATCAACCACGCCAATTCGTGCTCTTGCATTAATCGTCCATATTCGTTTAAACGATCGCAACCTAGTACTGCAGCAGTTATGTATCTATCATTTTTGTAGTGGTAGGACTTTTTGCAGGGGTCCACCTGGGGAAGTACCACACCTTTGCCAGTTATTCAACCGCCAAGCAGTAGTGTGCAGACACTACTGTGTTCCGTATTGAAGGGCAATGTTTCCAGCGAAATTACAGGGCACACAGAGATCTGACATCTTATATCTCGGGGTGACGAGCGCAGTGCATTGCCATCCAGGATTTTGAACTGTTGAAGTTCAAAATTCTGAGTGGCGTTGAGCTGTTATGGGCAAGCGTGAAGAGCCATCAGGCGAGCGACTTCGCTCATCTCGTCACCCAGTATCATAAAAAAAACCAAGCCAGGCCAATTACGAACTGCAGTAAATGCTCTAAAACGCTTAGACTTTACTGTAACGTACAGAACAAACCGACAAATTTTGGTAAAGAGTTGGCCAAATTATGGTACAATTTTTTTCTATAGTTAGCGGTCAGTTTAGTTCAGAAAATGCGATGGTCTCGCTCCCATGCTGAATGCTACAGATAAGTTGGTCACCCTGTTTTAACGTAATAAAAGGTTGCAGCGGGTGAAAATTGGCGCTTTGCTTTATTTGCTATAAAATTTACAGACCGACATCATAGTTTTATTTTCTGTAAACTTATAATAAAAATTTACAGCAGAATAAAAAGTCGCTTTTTAGGCTATCAGTCTGGTGTTTGGTTTCTTAAAAATAAAGTGAAAATAAAATATAGATATCTCTACATAGTATAAAATAAAGTCGCTTTCCGCGTCTGTCTGTATATCCGCTAACTCCTTCCAAACCACGCAACGGATATTGATGCGGTTTTCACCACAGAAAAAAGAAGTATTTACAACGGAAATGAGAAAGAAAATCTGTTGCCAGGTATTGTGACAGAACCTTGATTGAACATTCTTATTTATGTCAACGCGTCGAACTCCGCGTCACAGTTGCTTTAGGTTTATATGGGTGCAAGTTTAGTGGCTACTACAAATTTCTTACAAAAATGTCTTGACAGCCGTTTTAATTTAAAAATAAAAATATTTTCTGTGGTTTTCACAATCAGTTAGATAATTTTTCACGGAAGGTTTATATTTTTAATAAAACCCCGTGCGAAGCCGGGGCGGGTCGCTTAATACACAATATATTCAGGAAATTATTTAAATAGGGTTATATGGTTTTGAGATTTAAGCGTTTACATTTTTTGGTCTGATTCAGAAGAGTCTCTCCATCTGTCTCTTTCCCGCAAAGTTAGTGTCAGTATGGAGTTTGTATGACGTACTTTCAAGTGACGTCATTTTGTAGGCAAGTAGTTCATTTCAATATATTTCTTTAGTTCGAATATGGGCACAATCGGTCCAGGGATCGTGAGGTCTCAGTTTGGGGCGAAAACCTAGTCTAATAGGGTATTTGACTATATTAAATATATAATTAATACCGGTGTAATCCTAGAAGATTATTATTTTCAAAAAGTATTTAATGACTAAAAAGTAAAAAATAAAGTCCCTATTTCTAGAAAAATACATGATAAAAATATGTTTTTGTGACTTGACTGCAAACGTTCTATGTTAGCCGAATGTCCTTATGTCGTCACAGAAAAGTAAATAGAGGCAACCATTGTATGGCGAGATTAACTCGTTTGTTTATGTGTGACGTCACTAATGTCACGTGGCCCCATGAATGTCAAAGGTAGCGTTTACGCGGTAGTTTAATAATTTGAATTTTGATCCGTCATTTAAAACACAAATACTGAAAATTATGAGGATTAAATTACAAGATTGCTTTATTTTAATGTAATAAACAATTTAAAATGGTTTTGTAAAATCAATCAAATACCCTATTGACAACCCCGGTGGCCCAGTTGGTAGTGAACCTACCTTCTGTACTTGGGGGCGTGGGTTCGATTCCCACCTAGGACAAACATTCATGTGATGAACATTTGTGTTTGTACTATGTCTGGGTGTTAATATATATTTAAGTATGTATTTAAAAATATATATGTACGTATATCAGTCTCTGGCAGGCATATTAAAAGCTTTGCTTAGTTTGGGGTCAGATACCCGTTTGTGCAAAAATGTCCCAGATATTTATTTAATTTAGTTTGCTACATTTTTTTTATTGAATATTAGGCTTGCGTTTTACCACCACCTCATCTGATGTTAAACGATGATGCGGTCTACAATAGAGCACGCTTGCCCAGAAGAAACCAATCCACCCACAACTTGAAGACACCCAGATTGTAGACTACATGAACCTGCGGAGTGCATAATATGTAAGTAACAATGAAAGGTATTATGTAAGCCGGAACCATGAATGAAAGGCGGTTTACGTGCAATGCACTGCAATTATGGTTACCTAAATAAACTACGGTTTCGTTATCTTATCTGTTTACTGATAATATGTCTAGCAGTAACTGATTATAATACTGCAAATAGTTAATTAAAGCTAAATGAATAGTTAATTCCTCCCAAATAGGTCCATGGAGTAGGGGAGTTACACCGCGTCGCGTCCTTTTCAATATCTACTAGTTACCTAGATAACTAGTAAGCAAACTTTTTGCAATTTTCATCATCAGCCAGAAGACGTCCACTGCTGAACATAGGCCTCCCCGTTTAACCTCCACACTGAACGACATCCTGCCATCTGCTTCCACTGGATGCTCGCGACTCTCACAATATCGTCGGTCCATCTAGTGGGAGGCCTGCCTACGCTGCGTCTTCCGGTTTGCGGTCTCCACACAAGAAACTTTCTTCCGCATCGGTTATCAGATCTTCGAGCGATGTGGCCTGCCCATTGCCACTTCAACTTGCAGATTTTAATAGCTATGTCGGTTTTAGGTTTGTTTTGCAACTTTGGGGGCCATAAATTAGGCGAAGGATACAACCTTGATAAAAAGTGGTGTATGAAACCTTACCTTCATTTCAAAAGACCCACGTAACAAGAAGGGGTGCAGCGGAAAAAATATGTAGAGCCAAAACTAAAATGTTTTTTTTTAATACTTTTAAAATTGTGATCTATTGGTACTAAATACTGTAATTGTGTAAAGTTTCAAGCACATATCTTTGTAACAGTTCGAAGGTTCAAGAATTAATTACGGACAGACAGACGGATAGACGGACGGACAGATCGAGCTATTAAGGATTCCTGTTGTACTGAACCCTAAATGTTTTTTTCTTATTATAAATTTAAAGAAACATGAATGTCTATGGATTTTACATGATTTTACTACAGTGCGACATAATATATAATAGAAGCGTAGAAACAGAACTAACATATTTATCTGTCAAATGTCTAGCTACCTTGTACGACATGGCCAATTAATGAAAACCATCATAGAGGGAATGGTGGAGGAAAGAGAGGACCGGGAAGACCAAGAACAGTATTCGTAGACCAAATAATAGCAAATGTCATGGCGTACAGGGCAGTGAAAACGCTGGCAGAAGACCGTCAAGCCTTGGAAGTTACTCCACCGACAAGAGCTACGCTCTTAAATGTTAAATGGATGAATTAAATGTCACAAAAAATCTAAACATATTTTTAATTTAGTGATATTTTTTGCTTTAAGCGCTTAAAATAAAGTTGACTAAGGGTACTGACCCTGGAGTCCGTGGAGCTGCACAAGAAACTATTGTATAAATACTATGGGATATTCTCCTGAAGATTGTTTAAAATTTATATTACTTAAGGAACCTGTGGCATTATGCGATAGTGACGTCCTCATTACTTGCTGTAACTCTTTTTCCAGTTTTCCCGCATTTTAGGATAAAAGAACCTAGTCTATGTCTAGTTTGTCAAAATTCATAAGGATGTCATGCCTGGTTCGGCGGTTTTAGTCATGAAAAGTATAGTGGACCCAGCGGTCAGGGGCAAAATTGTTTTTCTAATCATAGTAATATTATAAAGAGGAAAGATTTGTGTTTTTGAATTTTTGGATGTTTGTAACGAAATCACTCAAAAACTACCGATTTTAAAAATTCTTTCACTGTTGGGAAGCTACACTATCCCCGGGTGACATAGACTCTATTATATTTTGTAGCGAGGCTGAAGGCTGAGCTTACACCCGTGCGAAGCCGGGGCGGGCGGCTAGTAGATAATAAAGTAAAATTTCTATGTAATAATAATGTACTAATTATCCATTAAGCGACCTTTGCTGGCTTTACCCAGCCTTCAATTGTAAACGTGCTGAGCCAGGCCTTCAGAAGTCCCTTCCCAGAGGAATTAATAAGGCCCAATGTAAGGTTAACACGTTTAAGCCGGAGAATGGCTGTAAATATTTAACGAGTGCCTATCTAGTTACAGTTTTCACTGTCTTCAGCCTCCAATGTCTGTAAATGTTAATGAGAATTATACAATGGATTTTGTTTTCCTGGCTATCATTTAGGGTTCCGTATCCAAAGCACAAAAAACCCTAAGCAGGACAAATCAAAGAGAAAACGCGTCACTGTAATCCCTCCTCCTAAAGTTCGAACGGTATTTGCCAGACGTATGCCTAAATACGCACACGCATTTTTGTACAACAGAGTCGCCAACTACTGTGAAATCCTAGACTGCACCCAATTCAAAGTCAAAAGAATCGTCAGAGAATGGCTTCTGACACGAACAGCCAAAGAGACGGAAGACCTATTCGTGCACATCGAGTGAAGCATTATGGGAGCGAGACCAACTCGAGGCTGGTGCTACGCAAGCAAATCCCTCCCAAAGTTCCTCTCCCTTAATCCCCCTTCCCACTTCCCAACATTGCTTTTAAATAATAATTAATATTTAAAATTTAAATAGTCATAGCAGGGTTGATTTAAAATGGTAATGTCAATATACAAAATCAACGGACTCCATAGCACAGGCTTAGCCTAGTTTGGGGCCCACAGTTAAATCTATGTTACACATACACAGTTACACATATTTAGTATTTTGTTTTGGTAAATTATATTGGCTATTTTTAAGTACTGTAACACATTTTAGAAAATAATATTCTTTAAATAAAAAATATTCTTCTTCTTTAAAGGGTGTAAACGGGAGCCTATTACTAAGCCTTCGCTGTCTGTCTGTCATACATTCTTTCGAACCTTCGCCAGTTGAAATTTACACCGAATTTGTAATGTTACGCCGGATTAACTAAGAAATAATAGTAAAGTCTACAAAAGTCTACTAAAGATACCTACTCTGAAGTGGACGATATTTGAATGAAAACTTTTCCCATAAATGTATTAACAATAATTTAATTAAAAATACTAGCGGCCACATGTTGATTGGCACCCTGGTTGATATATATTCTCTTAATCATAAATATGCGTAAAAATTTGGTTTTAAGCAAAAACTCTATAACCGCAGCCGGATCTCGTACTATGAGAAAAAAGAACAACCCAAAAAGATTTCAATAAAAACTGATGTGCGCATTTATAACGGATAAAATGGCAGGTAAATAGGTAGGTACAGTTTCCTACAAGCTTTTTAAGGATGGGAAACCAACGAACCTTGATACAATCTTCTAAATAAGAAGGGCAATAGGAATCTCCCGACGGACGAAAAAAATCAAATAAGTAACCAGCCAGGGTACACTGATCGGGATTCAAAGAGGCTCTTAAGATTCCGGACAGACTTTTCCTGGTGGTTGGAATAAAAAGTATGCTTTTATAGCTCTCGGGTGTTTAGTTTTGAGTGGCTACCAGTGGAGAGAATAAAAGAAATCTTGTAGGTACAAGTACAGGTAGGTAGGTGTATCTCGCTAGCAAATTTCGAATGGTTCCTTGGCGCTAAGGGACTCAAAAAAGTTTTAAATTGGACTGTATTTTTTTAACGCAATACTCTGCGATTTTAGTAAAACCGATTTGAAAAAAAATAAGTGTACATAACTATTACATATATTTCCGTTTGTAGCATGCCTACTGAGCGTCGTAATTAGTTAATTACCACGCCTAGGTTACTTTTAAAATCGCGTGTTTCGGTCTACCCAGCCACTTACTAAGTTGAAGCAATATGACCTAACCACAGCACTGCATGCGAGTTCCAATTGCAACATAGTATAGTCTAGAATCTAGACTATATATAGTCTAGAATCTAGACTATATAGATCGGTGGTTTAGTTAACATTTACTTAGTTCTAGAAATCTGGGAAATATTCTGGACATTTGAGGAGATGAATCAACTCTTAAAAACGACTCCTAAGTAATCTGCGAGAGTTTCTTTATTTACTTTTTTTATGCCATAGGTGGCAAACAAGCAGACGGGTCGCCTGATGGTAAGCTATCACCTGCAACACCAGGGGCATTACAGATACGTTCCCGACCCTTAAAGACTCTATTATTAGCCCTTTTGAAGAACCCCATATTGAAGCTACTCGGAAATGCCGCAGGAGGGAGCACATTCCACATTGCAGGTGTAAGGTAAAAAGGAACGCGTAAAACGCACAGTGTGCGATTTCCAACGATCTATGATATGTGGATGAACTTTCAGGCGATGGCGGCTGGTGCGATGATAAAACCGCGATGCCGAAAAACTGTTTACTGTTGACTTTATGCTATAAGCCGAAAATAGGTTATTGTACTTATCATTATGAACAACTTTTACAGTGGGACTAACCCTGAAATCGAGAAAAATTAATCAGCGGTTCCATAGAAAACGGTCAAAACATAATATAACTATAGAAAAAAACATATCGGTTCATAAAAGTCGAATTTCTGAGGTAAGAAACAAATAAAGAATTATTTTTTGAGTCGGTTAAAACGGACGAGCAAAATCTGGCAGATTATAGTCAGTTTCGAGAAGGAAGTCTCTTAAAAACTAAATTCATAGGTAGGTATGAAGGCACATAAATATAATCAAAGAATGTTTCCAAAATTAACGCGTGACTTCATTCGTAAATCATAGTTTATCCGCATTTCTCCGTAGAAATAACTGGCTAATATAATTACGGTGGAAATTGCAAAAAGGTAATGAAAACAGCCATAGAGATCAAATAGAGATAGACACTATAGCGCCGCTAACTGTCAGAATCAGAAGTCAAATCAAAGCCAAATTCCGATTATCACTTTTTTGACAGCAATTATCGCAAATGGGTAATAACTTGGTAATAACACTAAACCATGGACGTGACAAACCTCTTTTGGTTGGTACGTCCAAACGTAACAAACCTCTTTGGATTGTTACGTCCACGCACTATCGTATAATGCAGTGCAAGTGCGATATATATTTTATCAATCAATGAAATCAGTTTGATCGATTCTAAATTGACTAAAACATTAGGTATGTGACGGTAAATGCCGTAAAATCGGAAACGCGTGAATGTGTACAAATTATATTACTCCAAATTAGAAATTAGCCTGTATGCTACCTAGTGAGTGGCTAGTTAGCCTACATAGATAGTGTTGTGACCAACTAGTGGCTATCTGGTAGTAATTTCGGAGCTTGATTACAGTGTATTTGGGCAGGTGATTGGTTTCTGCATCGCCACATATTAATATGGCCGTAAGGTTGGAGATAAATTACATATTCTATCTATATACTTACAAAGCTAGACACTTTTAAATTAACCTTAAATACACTATACATATTTAGGTACCCAAAAGCCGCAAAAGGAGTGCCTTGGAACTAGCGTTTACCTTACCCAGATGAAAAATTTTAAAGTCCGGAGAAAAATCCTGATTTCCATTGAATAATTCTGAGATTACAATTTGCTAACTTTATCACAATCGTAATTTACATGTTTGTGGAATAATTCAAATTATTAATGGTTTTTCAGATAATTGAAGCTGTTTTTTTTTGGTTTTTATTAACATTGTACTTAATCAAAAAGATCTGAAAAATCTACTATATTTTTAGTGAAAATTTAAAAAATCCTCATATTGTCAAATTTAATATTAAATAAATATCAAGTAAAATAAAATAGGTTATAATAGTAAATATCAATCTATCATTATATAGTATTACATTTTATTTTAAATTCAAACGTCTACAACAAAAAGATTCGAACAAAATAATGTCAACAACAGCCAACTGTCAATCTGACAGCAGGCGAAAACATCGCGACCTCAAAAGGTAGGTAAATTCTTCGACCAAAATAAAATGAATGGACGGGCCCTAACCATTGAACTTGATCAGTAAAAACGAGTCAAAATCGTCGGACATATACTTCAACACCTAATTATAAAAATGTACAGTATATTTGTTACAAAAAATAGATATCGGTTTTATTTGTGTATTTACACTTCGGTAAAGCATACGAATTCATAATTTTGTCAGATGTTTCGTTATCGCGTATCAATAGACTCGTGTTTCACTTCCTACGGCTAGAGACCGACTGAAACGAAATGAGAGCTGGCGCTCATTTTGTAATCTTCAAATATGCGCTTCTACTGGGCCCGTCCATTCATTTTATTTTGGTCGAAGGGTAAATTGGCAGAATTGTGACATAATAGTTGCAGAGGCCATAAATCCAAAAAGTGAAGTGAAGTTAGGTAAAATTTAATCTAGTCAGGCGAAAACTTATTCCAGCGGACGCCCGTAAACGGGGCAGTTTAAATTTTAGCCGGTTTAATTTTTCACCTCGTGGAGTCTCTGAACGGGTGTTTTCACGTTTATCTAAGTAGTATAAGTTTTAGTCTAGATAAGAGCCGGAAACGCAATACGGAATACAAAATGTATGAAAAATTCAGTTTCCTTTCACGTCCGATAGAGGGGCTGTTCAATTTTGCTATCGTTTACGTAACGATAGCTTTTTCACAAGTGTTAGTACTAAGGCCACTGATCAAAAACGATAGGGCCGATGCTAGTCATAATATTATTCTCCACTCGGAAAACTAGGTAATTTGGAGTCTAAACCTTGATCTCCATTCGAGATTTTTGTCTCTATCGTCTACCTACATATCCGTGTTAATAAGAGTGACAGGACAGATACAGAAAGGATGTCCATTGTCCAAGTGGTATTCACGTCCGTCACATGTCGCACGCCAACCTAACTCATTATCTCGTAACCTGGATATTACGTCGGTACCACTGAATTGACAGGAAGGGAAGATAGTGCTGACAGAGGTGAAGATGTCATGTAATGCCACAGGGGCTCGATTTTTGAATCGCTCTTATGATATTTCGCTAATTTCTTGGATTAAATACAAACCTACCGACATGAGCGAACGCACAGAAAAAAAAAATTCACTTCAGTGAGCGAACGAGCTTTGCTCGGTATGCAAAACCTTGTATAAATAAAAAATTACATCCAAATCTATTGGCGGTTCCCGAGATAACTAATAACGACATGTTTTTTTTAAATTGCTAAATGAGCGGAGTGGCCACAGACCTAAAAAAAATTACATCCTAAATCCATAGGAGTGAATACGTTACTTTTTATTTCAAAAAATGTAAGGTTCCTGAGAGAATTCACGCGTGTAAAACCAAAAAACATAGCTAGTAGATTTTAATTGAAACTGATAATGACACAGTAGCCAACTTTATAACAAAAGGCATATGAACTAGATTAAACTATGAACTGCGCATCTGCGAACAGAAAAGATTAAAAACTGGGACATGGCTACTATTATTAATCTGTGACACGGCGCAATTTTCCCTTTCATTGTGTATTCGTATTGTGTAGTATATTCATTTCTTTCTTTCACGTTCATTAACTGATGAACTGCGGTAACGAATACACAAAGTTAACGAGTGAACCGGGCTCATGAATAAACCATTCAGTTTTATCAAACTGCGCTTACGAATAACTCTACGCTTACGAATTATCTTACAATACAAAAAAATCTTAGGCTGGGAAAGCCTTAGTCATAGTCTTTTCTGTACAAAATTGACTATACCTCTCACCTCTTTTAGTTCCGTTTGACTATCCCTACTAATACTTATTATAAATACCAAAGTTTTGTTTATATTACACAGGAATTACACCTTAGAAAAAATTAAGATATGGGAACGTTATACCTACAGTTTCTACTAAAACGAAATCAAAATCGATTCAGCCGTTTTTGAGCTACGGTGCCACAGACAGACAACTACACACACACGTTTAACTTATAACACCACTTCTTTTCGCTTCGGAGGTTAAAAAAGTACACTTTCGCATTTTATTATGGGAACTGACGTGATTCACACAAAATTTGTTTTGGGGGTGTAGTGAGTTATCACGTGTAGGTATTATTTTTTCGTTGAATGTGCGGTTTCTAATTAATCACAGTGCTTAATTTTCCAGAATTAAATAAGATTGATTATACCTGTATTTAAAGATAATATTCTGACATTATGAATTTTAAAGATACTTTGCACCAAAAATCACACGTGATTTTGGATAGGAGAAGGGGAGGGGGTGGTAATCTAAATCCTCACCACGTATCACCAGGGGGAGAGGAAGTTAAAAAGTTTCTAATAGTAGGTTGTTTACCTAGGGAGTAAACAACTTTTTTAGGCGAGAGTGTTTCTTTGTAGAGCGAAGGATTCTAGAGTAGAATCCTAAGTGCAGCGAGGGATTCAAAGTTACTCGAGCTTATAATAGTCTGAGGTGGATTATCACCCTCTATGAGAAAATAAGTGCAACTTCTGAAATAGTAGGTAGGTAGGTAAGTAGGTACGTAAGTAGGTACGTTTATTTATTTCATCCTCACTATTGGAAGACATACTATTTTTTTTATAAAACTAAGTAAACTTCGAATGTGATGTGATTGCGAGTGTCTTACGAACGAAAGCGGAATGCATTTCCCGCGTTTTTTCACAAACTTTTTTTTGTTTGGCTCGCGGGGTTTGCCTTCTTTCAGCCGCGTCATGCAGCGTGTAACTTGTTCATACAATAAAGTTATATGATTATTTACGGGATATTTACCGTGGTAAGGTTGTGGAAGGAGCTCCCGATATTTCGGCGCAGTTACATGCACCATGTTCACGGGAAGACTGAAGAATGCGGGTGGTTGGTGAAAAAGTTCATCCAAAAAATATCCCGTAAATAATCATATAACTTTAGTGAACAACCGTGATAGTTTAAAACAGTGTTTTGTTCATACAGTGTTTGTGATTGATCTCTTTGGTGAATGGAACTTTTACTAACAATATCCACATTCTAAATTCAAATCACTTTTAGTCCCTGAGGATTAAAGATCTAATTTAGTCCCTGTTTACGAAGAATATACTAGTATATCCTTTTCGAATAGATGTGATAAAAAAACATCACGTGATTAATGGACAACCCTAAAGGTATGAATGACCGAGGTTACAATATTTATGTAATACCTATTTAAGTATGACGTACTTTACCTTTTTGAATAAATATTGTGTCATTATACTTATATACCTAATTACATACATAAACATAGGGTTGTAAGGTTGTGGTGCGTTTAGCCGAAACAAGGTCAATAACGAAAAAACCCTCCATAGAATAATCTCAATGACAATTAAGAATATGAACAGGTGATTTTTTTCGCGATTTCAGGGTTGGTAAAAGTAAGTGATCAGTAGAATGACCTCCCTTCGGCTTAGTACACCCCAACCTTATGACCCTGCATAGGTAATACTTTCCATCAAGTGAGTTGTGCCCAAACGCGGACCTATTGAATTAAAAAAAAGTTTATGAATGGCACCAAATTACCATTTCCCTTACCATCAGGCGGCCGCCGTTGCTTGTTTACCACATAAGGAATTAAAAAAGGTTAACGAAAAATCCGCGTTAACTAACAGCAAAGTTAACAAACGGTCCAAATCGAACCGACCGCGTTCATCCAGGGTTGTTCATTAATCTTGCATTACGTGTAGGCACTTCCGGTGGATTTAGTAATCAATTTAAAACGTGACGGCACGAACGGAAAGAGTTAAAAACATTAAATATCTATCACTCTGGCAGCGGTAAATCACTCTATACTTATTCATCTGTTTGTAAATAAATACTGACACGCATAAAAAATATGTAAATAATTACGCATAGTAATTAAATAAGCAGTAACGTTCAAAAACAGGAAGATAACCAAAACTGTCAGATTCAACTTGTACAATAAAAAAAACCTCTACGAATGATCTGACAGCGTGCGCCCTGAATACTCAATGAATTCACGACTACCCACATTGCACAACTTGCACCGGAAGTCAAAACTAAGGTTAATTTCTCAACGCAATTACTATACAATGCACTCAACAAGTAACAAAAGAAATCGGAAACCCATACTTTCATTGAACTAGCGAGCAATCACTAGAAATTTGTTTCACGACCATAAACGCAAAGAGAAATGGTGTGTCAACGCGTGGAATGAATGAAACATTACTATTTATTACATTTAATCATTTATCGCTGTCTAATGGCGAACATTAAAAAATTTACTCGTAGAAATGACGTCTCAGCGACCGCAACTATGGCATTGTGGCTTACATATAAGGTGTATACACGCACAGGGAATAGTGATTGCAAAAGTCCAGTTACTGACCGTCGGCTGTCAGTGAACGTCCACAAACTCAATATGCCACAGTTTAGAAATCGAGCCGACACCACAACACTAATCCTATATCGAAAATAGAACGTTAACTTTTTAAGAAAACCGTGGCACATACCTCAAAAGGCATCCGTCTTCATAATCGGGTTTAATAAATCCATTCACAATATACGGAACGAAAACAAAAGCCACTTGAGCACTTTGCGAACACAAAAATAATATAAACTGAAACTTGGGTTCTTTACGATTCGTTGTAAAACACACACATCCTTCTTTTTTGGGGGAAACAATAAAAAACTTGCACAATATTTGAACAGATGGGATATTTATTTTTGTTGACGCGAGCGGCGAGGCTTTGCGTTGCGACACGCCGCCTCAGTCGGAGGAGGGAATCTCGACACTGGCAGACGGAACCCTCCGTCCTCCGTTTGTTTGGTGCGTGTCGGCTCCGCCTTCCCTTTCTAACAAGTTAGCTTTGTTATAGCGCCATCTGTCTTGCCGATGAAGTACTAAATAGAATCGTACGAATAGGTAAATTCTTTGCGAAGAAAATTTATCCCTAAATGTTAAAAGGTGTCCCATCACTAAAATAAATGACGATAATTTGCTCTAATGAATGGAACGTTGTGATTATTATTACTGTTTGTTGTAATTTTTTTTTTAAATAAATATTTAATTACGTAGATAGTAGATACCTACCTACCTCTACTTCGAATTTATTCAGTAAATTTATTAATTTTACAGTAGGTAGATCTTTCTTTTATTTTATAGAAGAAAGTGGGGGCAATGTGGAAGACAATAAAAATCATTTACCTAAGTATTTTTAGGGCAATCTCTTGTGTATGTCTTCTGTTCTGTTTGTCCTCGTTATTTAACATTTTTGATTTTAGTGAAGTATATTAATCTACTTAGCTAAGAGCATTATATTTAGCTTTTCTTTCGCTCTATCTAAAAATATATTTTTATGGGATAATTGGCTTACGTTTGACTGCCATTTTGCCTAATGTTAAATGTTGATGCAAACATCTGGTCCAGATGCCTTAAGTCTACCTCTTAACAGCGCAATGCGAAAAGCTGATGGCCCGCCTAATGGTAAGCGATCAGCAACGCCTATGGACACCTGCAACACCAGGGGCATCACAGATACATTGATCCCCCAAATGTACCGCTGTCGCGTTGAAAGAAACTTATTGCTGAAGTATAACTATAATTATGAAAACTCAATAAAACTTCCGAGAATTTATTCAGAAAAATAAATCTATGATTTATAAACTAAGCCAACGTTACTTTACACGATAATTCTGTTTCAGTCTGTTCTGCCACAACCTTAATCACATCATTACTCGCCACCACATTCTTCACTTGGTACCCCGCCTTCAGCCAGGAATCTAGAACCTCCGTACTCGGCAACATCGTCCTCAACATATTTCTGATATAAATGTACGCTTGAGGAGAATACTTATAAATACTCAAAGAGAAATTCTTCAAATCTTCAGTCTGTCTCATCGGCATCGCCAAAACCAAGCCCGTTGTGTCTTCTTTAATTTTATCTTGCAATGATAACAATATCCTACATTTCTTTTTACGTTTCTGATTCAAAATTTTCTGCTTAACCTCGGTCATTTCCTTGACTCGTTGCAGGAAACGATTTTGTCTATTATGAACTCTCATGTTAAATTTTAGTCGTTCTTTAAGGCCTACGCACTGACGCTGCATTCTTTGGACTTCGGTGAACAGTTTGAGGAGTTCTATGTTTTCTGCGTTGGTTCGTTGAATGTGGTTTGTGTCATTGTGTGTGTGGTCCGTTTCATCTTCTTCTGTGTCCAAATATTCTTCTTCTTCATTGTCTAAATCTTCGTCTATATATTCAACCTGGAACAAAAAATAGTTTGACATATTAGCTTTCGTAAGTGTTTTCCATCTGTTTGTAATTTTTATTTCTGGTGTATACAATAAAGGGTTTCTATTTATCTTTTAACCTCCGACACAAAAAGTGGGGTGTTATAAGTTTGACATGTGTATCTGTGTCTGTCTGTGGCATAGTAGCTCTCAAATGGCTGAACCGATTTTATTTTTAGTTTTTTTTTGACTAGGACAAATCATTAATTTATTGCTAGGTCCAATAATAAATAAACACCAGGAGAGTTTCATATTGCGAGTCAGAAACGCGCTTCGAAAAATCCGCATCAAAAAAATGTGTTTTCTCTCATTAAATTATATAAGTATATATTTTCTGTGGTTTTGCAGTGCAGGAGAATATGCTCCACAGTCTCATTCTCCTGTAGACAGCCTCTGCAGAGAACTATCCGTATCCTGCTCACAGTGATTTTTATCATTAGGCAGAGATCTAACCTTGTTTAGTTGAGTAGTTTGTTGTTTACTTTTTTACCATCATCAGCCAGAAGACGTCCACTGCTAAACATAGGCCTCTCCCTTAGAATTCCACACAGAACAACAGCCAGCCATCTGCATCCACTGGGTACCAGCGACTCTCACAATGTTGTCGGTCCATCTAGTGGGAGTCCAGCGATGTGGCCTGTACATTGCCACTTCAACTTGCAAATCTGAGCAGCTATGTCGGTGACTGTGAATCTTTGGCGAATATCCTCGTTTCGGATTCTATTCGGCAAAGAAACTCCGAGCATCCGAGCTCTCTCCATTGCCCGCTGTGCGATGATAAGTTTTTCCAAAAGGTCAGCAGTTAAGGACCAAGTCCCTACTACTGTAATTATGTCATCACTGGCAACACATTGAATAAAGACGCATGTCATTAAACACTGTAGTATTTGTGACAAGATATAATTAATGTAATAATGTCGTAACTTGCACCGTACCTCTAACACATGTCTGGGCAGTTTCTGTGAGGGAACTGCCTTGTCCACGAGCACCATCTCATCCTTCTCGTTGCACATGAAGCAGTCGACGGAGAAGTGCTGCATGCACATGTACGAGTAGTCCGTCGGCGTCCAGTTGTTGCGACCCGTGAGGTCCGTCCAGATCTGACGGAAGGAGGGCACCTCGGGGAACCTGCAAGTGGGTTCATTTCAATTATTGTAGACAATTTGAATTTGTTTTGGCTATGGAGTAAAATACATTTGAATGTGGGTAAACTTGATTGGACAGTTTGCTTTTCCAAATCACTGACACAACTTGAAATTGGGAAGGAGCACTTTGGACTCTATTATATCGGAAACCAAAAAAACAAATATTAAAAACAGAAAAACTCAAAAAAAAACAATAACTTACACAACAGATACTAACATATACTTAATTTAATAAAACAGTATATGATATGTAAAAAAATACTCATTTTAACAATATGCGATGGGGATATTTTTGTTATCTTCCTACTTTTCTTCCTACGATTTTTTTTTTTTAGATTATTACCATATTTTCTCTGATAGTGTGTTTAACTATCTATATTTGTACCAAACCAAGTTTGGCCCTAATAGTCTCTGAATAAAAGGACAATGACATACAGATGGATGGATGGCAAAACTATTATGGTTCCATGGAATGTAAAATATATTTTAAAATATAATAAACCGACTTCATTAAAATGTCAGAACTGAACCAAATTCAAATGGGACCACAGGAGAAGCACCAGCTTTCAAATAAAAAAGAATCATCAAAATCGTTTCACCCAGTCGAAAGTTCCAAGGTAACAAACATATAAATAAAAAAAACAGTCGAATTGAGAACCACCTCCTTTTTAGAAGTCAGTTAAAAATAATATCAATAGCTTGTGCTACATGTTTACAGCTGACTGCCCAGAAGGATAATTTTTTTCAGATGTGAGTATGCATGTTTAACGACATGACATAAATCTTGGAGATATTATGTCATTAGGTTCATCTTTTTGTCCAGAAGTTAAACATTGTAAATATATACAATACATAAATATAATACCTTGTAAGAATGCCATAAGTACCTATACCACCACCATTGATTTAAAAATTACGTTTAAAATAATAAGTAACCACCATAAGTTATGTCTCATAACCAACTCATCTCAGTACCCAACCGTAGGTGATGTCAGGCTGATTAGACAGATAGACCTTTGTAGTCTTGAGAAATTTTAAATTTGATTACCTGAAGAACATTTCGGGTTCTAAGTTTTTTGAGTCTTCGCATCCTAGGACTGCACAGGTTTTAGTAATCTCTGTATCATCATTATTCTGTTTCAGTTCTGGAGCTACCATTGCTGGAAAAATACAAATGATCATGACACAGCAGATACTGGAGGTGTTTGGAATCTGCAAATAGCTGCATCCTGCATTTTAATGGTTATTTTTTGGGTAGTAAATTTTTTGACTATATATATATTCTTCGATCATATATTTCTGTAGATGCAAAATTAAACAAAATATCAAATAATCTCAATACATACTTACATAGATGTATACCACTTCATGTATTTAAAAAAAAACCTAGTGTCATAATAGGTCGGGGAAAAAGTCTTTTCGTATTTTGTATGTATAAAGTTGTAGTAAAAATCTTATCCGTTGTACTGTTTGTATCTGGCTGGTTTTGATACCATTAAAAAGATGACATTTTAAAAAAGGAATACAAAACGTAAAAAGCAATTTCCCGCCATTTTTCAATTGTTTTTTTGTTCGATAAAATGAGTGAATCTAACGAACAAATTCGATATATTGTGAAATTTTATAACAAAAAAGGGAAAAATGCGACACAAGCCGCGAATAAAATTTGTGACGTTTATGGACCTAATGCAGTGTCATCAAGAGTAGCACAATGTTGGTTCAAGCGTTTTCAGTCCGGGAATTTTGATGTCAAAGATGCAGCTCGCTCTGGTCGCCCTGTTACGGATAAAGTCGATGCCATTTCTGAAAAAGTGGACCAAGATCGGCATATTAGTAGTTACGACGTAGCTGAAGAACTGGGGATTGACCACAAAACAGTTTTGACCCATTTGAAAAAAACTGGGTATACAAAAAACTCGATATTTGGGTGCCACACGAGCTCACTGAAAGAAACCAAATGAATCGTGTACTCATTTGCGATTCTCTATTGAAACGTAACGAAACCGAACCGTTTTTGAAAAGATTGATCACTGGTGATGAAAAATGGATCACCTACGACAAGAATGTGCGCAAACGATCATGGTCAAAGGGCAGTGAAGCACCACAGACTGTAGCGAAACCCGGATTAACACGTAATAAGGTGATGCTGTGTGTATGGTGGGATTGGCAGGGCATCGTTCATTATGAGCTTTTACCGCCGGGCAAAACCATCGATTCGGATCTCTACTGCCAACAGCAGATGAGACTCAAACAAGAAATTGAGAAAAAACGGCCGGAATTGATCAACAGAAAGAGTGTGGTCTTTCATCATGATAACGCCAGACCGCACACATCTTTCATCAGAGCTTGGTTGGGAAGTGTTAATGCATCCACCATATAGCCCAGACCTTGCACCCTCAGATTTCCACCTGTTTCGATCTCTTCAGAATTCTTTGGGTAGTGTTAGATTAACATCAAGAGAGGACTGTCAAAACTACTTGTTGCATTTTTTTGATCAGAAGTCCCAAAAATTCTACAGCAACGGGATCATGTCACTACCTACAAGATGGCAACAAGTTATCGAACAAAATGGCACATATATATTATAATTAAATGTAATTAAACTTGAAAAAAATATGTCTTGAATTTGTTTAAAAAATCGAAGAAACTTTTTCCCCGACCTTATACATTGTAATCTAATTTAAACCTTAAAGTATTGAGATAAGCAAATGCGAATGAGAGCGAAACAAGGCATATTTCTTGTTTGTGTCTTGTTTTGCCGGTGTCATTTTTTAGGCGGTAATAGGGCGTCTACAGAAATATTTGATCGAAGGCTATATTATATATTTTTTAAAGCTATGTGTTAGTCCCGAATGTAAGCGCACCAAAGAATATTGTCCATTATAGACCCTGCAAACAGCAAACTCAGAAGAAAACTATCGCTCTTAGTGATAAGGCCCTGGATTGTTGCACTACTAAAACAAAATAAAAATCAAATATCCACGTATTGGTATGTTCTATTTTTATGCTATAGGTGGCAAACAAGCAGAAGGGCCGTCTGATGGTAAGCGATCACCGACGCCTATGGATACCTGCAACCCAAGGGACATCACAGACATACGTTGCCAACCCTTAATGACTATTAACTATTTAGTATGGTGTTGTATTGTAAAGGGCTGTGGAAATACATACCAATAGGCGTAGACTTTGCTTTACTATCGCTGTATTCCATCGTATTATCCTTAGTTTTGTAGATTTGATTCAAATTCATGACTATGTTGCCACCTATGTGTTGTTGGTTGCCTGAAACGAGACAGAACTTTCAGCCTTTTTTCAGCCAACGGAAATTTACTAGTAGGTGAGAAATCTCATTGTGGGTAGTAGACAGCAAATTTAAGTAGAAGCCTATTTTACCTTTCATAAAAAAACCGGATAAAGTCGGTGAAATGGCCGGGACGCCTTGAAGTTTATCCACTAAATAGGTTATCTCTCAATATGTCTGTAAACAATCCATTTAGATAACAACTTTTATATGTTTTATACATAATAATATGCTTTTAGTTACAACTACAACTATTGCATCAAACGAAGACAAAAATAACGTAACGTAAAAAGTAAATCAAATAAATTCGAGCATAGTATGCCCATTGATGCCCATTAACGATTTGATTTGTCATTGTCATTGATGTATTTACAAATTGACACTGACATAATTTTTCATTCATTCATTGTTCATCTTCATTCGTTTATTTAGCAACCGGAAACGTAGGGAATCTAATTTGTTCCATTCACAACAGAAACGGGATTTTGGCGATTTATATTATTTAGGATTAATCTTTGTTTTTAAAAGTTATCTATCCATAGACAAAAATTAACTTTTTCACATCTAAATTTGATCAAATCAAAGACTGAAGGGAACAGACACACAGAGATGTGACTTGTTTTGGTCACTGTGTTTTTCTATTGTCATTTTCGGAATACGTAATTTTGGACAAGATCTTTGTGTTTTCTTGTTAGCAAATTGATGAAATTGAGATTAAAAAATGGTTGACCCAATATTCGACTACCAATTTAGGCTCATCCTAATTGGTGATAGTACTGTGGGAAAAAGTTCTTTGCTGAAATACTTCACAGACGGGAAGTTCGCCGAGGTGAGTGGCTTGTTTTCATCAAATTAATCAGATAATCATGAGACCTTTAGTGACTTATTTATTGAATTGCGCATTAATTTTTAGCTGTCCGATCCTACTGTGGGTGTAGACTTCTTCGCAAGGATAATAGAGGTTCAAGATGGCACGAGAATTAAACTTCAACTCTGGGATACAGCAGGCCAGGAGAGATTCAGATCAATTACGAAGTCCTACTACCGGAACTCAGTGGGAGCTTTATTAGTATACGACGTGTGTAATAGATCTAGTTTCGAGCACATACCACTGTGGATGATGGAAGCCAAGCGGAGTATAGAGCCTCATAGACCTGTGTTTGCTCTAGTTGGATGTAAAGTAGACCTAGTCGGCACAGACAACAAGAATGGAGCGAGAAGAGAAGTTTCCTGTGAAGAAGCAAGAATGTTTGCTGAAGAAAATGGTAAGTACATCAATCATTATCTAAAGTTGCAATGACCCAGTGTCCCAATATTGTATGTATTGACCTCATTTAGATAATGACATCTGGGTCTCGGACTAGCTTTAATTATACACATACACTAGTGCCCTTATTACATGCAATTAATATAATTTGTACATAGATGATTGAATCAGGTGTTCAAAACTGTTTTTTAAACACTACACTACTAGTACACTGGAGATTCGTCAAAGAAACAGTTTTAATACATTGATATTAAGCTGAATATTAGGCTAGATATTTAGTTATTAAGCTGGTAAGCGCAGCGTAGTATGTCCACCCACAAAATGGACAAACGACCTAAAAGAGACCGCAGGAAAACACTGAATGCAGATCGTTTTCAATGTGCCCCTTTTAGAGATCGATGAAGAGACCTTTGTCCAGCAGTAGACATCCTATCACTGAAATGATGATGACATAGATATTTAAAACAATATTAATTGGTTCAGTCCTCAAAAATAACCAAATCAATAGTAGACTAGTCTACTTTTATTGCAAGCTAAATTAATTAAGCCGTTATTATAACTTTAAAGGATCATTATTAGTTTGTTGGTATTTCTAAGCTGAACAGGATCCCATAATACCCATCATAAGAACAACTTTTCCATAGAAATAGGTTAATAACTCTCAACAAAATGTATGGAACAGCTGATATTTTTTCGTAATTTCAAGGTTGGTCACATAGTTATAAAAAATCATAATAATGAGTATTACTAACCCCTTTCAAATTAGTACACCTGTTCGGTATAACCTGGTGTAGTGAACCGATTTGGATGAAATTTTGTGTTCCTGGTTCGGGTCATAGTAGTGAGACCGAAGGCCGAGCTAACACCCATGCGAAGCCGGGGCGGGTCGCTAGTGTAATATTAAGTATAAATACAAAAATTTGGGTGTATGTGAGTTTTTTGTTTAAGTCAATTCTGTTACAATGCAAAGAATTTGCATAAAGTGTTTACCCCTGAAATACAACATTGATTTATAAAGATGTGGATGTTAGGACTAAAACAAAATTTACGAAAAAACTGTCCGAAGTTAGTCTATTTAAATTTGAGTTCAGAAATTTAAGAAAATCATACATAAGTACCTACTCATTAGGAACCATAAATAAAGAACTTACCTAAATTTAAATTAAAGAAATAAAAAATATTTTTATTTAGATACAGACATATTTAGATACATATTTTTTTACAATTTTAGATACATTAGAAATATTATCAAAGGGATTTAAATTATGTTGTTAAAACAATACCTAATTTAGCTTGCAATAAATGTATAAACTACGTAAATGCAGATTATTGTAATAGGTAGTATACTTTTGATATACTAAAAAGTAAGGACAATATAAGCATTGACCTGATGTCCATTTTTTTTAAATATCTTTGTTCATACATACATACTTTTTATCCCAAATACCCCGTACAGTTTTTTTTTATCTGGGATTATTGATAAAAACCCTTAAAATAGAGAGACGAAACTGGTTAAAAATTAATATATAAATATTTATGTATAAAAAACCTTGACAGATTCAACTGATCTTATAATATCCCTTGCCTTGGAATTTTAATCATGCGTGTAATAAATGTTGTATTCAATGCTATTTTTACCTATATCATGTGACAAGTATGACAACAAAAGGAAGCTTGTGTCATGACGATGTTTTTAGTGAAACCTTTCTCTGTTTCCTGTTGCATTTATTATCCTTACATATGATCAAAGACTTGCTATAACTAGACATTTGATGCAGGGCGAACATGTTCAGACACTCATCAGTTGATCACTACTGATATAAAAAACATGCTCACTGATTCCACTGAATCTGACGTCATTTCCGACCAATACCATAGGTACGCCATCACTATGCTTTGTTGACATTTTGAACTGACGTTGAATGGGCCAATTAGCATTGAGTAACCCCTCACCCCGCCCCTCAGGTATTTGACTGAATTGTTTCCATTTAATATAATCGTAACTACAAGTCTGGGCTACGTAGCAGCTATACCTAGTCTGTGCATATGATGTAGTCAATGAATTGTGATTGTTTAAACATACTTTTTAGCAAGTATGATATATGTAGATAGTATATTGGCACATCCAGTATTCCAACACTAAACTCACGGCCCTGCTCTCTCCGCCCACGCCTTCCCCATTTCCTCACCCATTTTTTAATATAAAAAATAGGCTTGCGTTTGACCGCCAGCTCGCCTGATGTTAAGCGATGATGCGGTCTACGATGGAGCACGCTTGCCTAGAAGGAACCGATTCACTCGTGATATGTAGACCCAGATTGTAACTACAGGGGATCATCCATTCAGGTAGCGCATTCCACAGACTAGCAGTTTGCACAATAAAAGTGGAATCAAAGCGCTTCGTACGGGTTTTCGGAATATCAACCATAAAGCAGTGTCGATTTTTCGTGCTCGATCTGGCAGTCCGATAGAAAAATGGGCAGGAGGGAATCAGATCATGCAGATCCGATGCACACTCTCCGAAATGTATCCGATAAAAAACCGATAGACTAGCAACTTTACGCCGATGCTCAAGACTAAGTAACTTAGTCTGAACTAGGGCTTCGACTCTTCCAACCTACGACTCGCCTGCTGCTTACTCATGTGCACCGATGTGTACAACCACCTCCCAGAAATTGTCCTGCTCCAGCTCCTAGCCTGCAATGTTTCAAATCATGCTTACAACTTGTTAGCTTGTTGAGCAAGCATTCTACAGTTACGATGAATTCTATAAATGTTTATGCTTATTTTACCCACTTAGTAGTCATTTTAGTTGATTTATTACTGTACTGTTTATAATTTTTAAATTGACATGTAAATTGGCTTTATGAATAAAATTACTGTGACTGCGCCCGCTCGCGCTCTTTCTTCACTCAAATAACTTAAAAATAACTACTAATAATACTTAGATTTTCTAATAGCACGCGGCTATCTTTTTTATCATTTTTTTTATTTTTGCACCCAGATATAAAAAAACGCAAATGTTCATCACAAGAATGTTTGCCATAGGTGGGAATCGATTCCATGCCCCCAAGTGCAGAAGGTAGGTTCACTACCAACTGAGCTACCGGGGCAGACAACTTAGTTTGTAAGCCCCAGTTGAGCGTACATCTAAACCGTTTGCAGCAACTTCGTTGTAACAGTAAGCTACTGTATCTGTAATATAATACAAACAAAAATCCATAGTAAATTGCAAAATCATACTAAATCTTTCCAGGGTTACATCACGTAGAGACATCAGCTAAAACTGGTCAGAACGTAGAAGAGGCGTTTGTCCTCGTCGCTCAAGAGGTGTACAACCGCATCCAGACTGGTGAGTACAAGGTGGAAGATGGCTGGGACGGCATCAAAACTGGCTTCAACCGACCCAACGGAATGGACTTTAACCTGCTCGAAGCCGAGACTGTGCAGTCTACTTGCTGCTAGAGTAGTGAACAATTTGTGGGACTTGTACTGTGATTGTTATGTTAGTTTCATACACTATCCACAAATTGCACAATTGCTGTATAATAGCATAGTTTCATCAATAATAGAACAGAGTATACGTAAAGCCTCACTAATCCGAAGAGACCAGCATGTCTATTCTGCAAGCTAAGTGAACGCGCAAGTGAAGTAATAAGCTAAGTGAATGTGTTTTTTTCCTACCTATTTCTGCAGATAAATTTTAAAACATCGAATTATAAGGGTAAGGGATTACAGTCAAGGGTGATCACTCGACATTTGGATATTTCTCTATAGTATTCGACAAGAAAAATATACGTTCACTTAGCTTATCACCTCACTTGTGCGTTCACTTAGCTTGCATGTCGAGATTTAGAATATTTGTACTATCCTTGTTTTTATCTATATATAAAAACGAGAGTATTATCAGTTCTGAATAATAAGTCTGCATGTTCACGCAAGTCGGTTGACAACATGTGGCCTTACCTAAAAACGTTACTCAAGTTAATCTATGCTTAAAATTGCTCTGTCACGTTTTCGTGTGTGACGATTGCCGTCAACGAGAAGTTGAGCGAGCAATTTTAGGCATAGATCAACTTGAGTAACGTTTTTAAGTAACGATCAGAGTGCTTAGCGCGGCCCGCTTGGCGCCAGATGCTTGTCAATGCCTCTCGCCTCTCCCGACAATGCTCCGTTACTTGTCAGGTTTACTGGAAGCCCTAGATTAGCAGGGGTCTGTTTTATATGTCCCTACTGAATTACTAATAATTACATAAATTTACATCATTCGAAGCATAACATTACAATGTTGAATACATCGTGTATCAATAAGTAATATGAATATAAAATCAATTGCAGTACAATTAGAGCCCTAATTTTGATAAATATAACTGCAATGTGCCCAAGCAGAAACATATATTATGTGGCAAAAATTTAGCACACCAAAATAACCAAAAATTGGTGCCTGACGATATGGTGCTAATCAAGTAACACTCATTTGGTGTGCTAAATTTTGTGCCTAGCATTAACTTTAATAAACATGTCAATTCTGTTTAACATTTTCTAATTAAACTAAATTAAAGCAGCTGTATAATTATACTTGATTTTATTTTAGTCTATTGGACAAGAATAAGAACATTTTAGTCCAAAATTTTGTGTTGTCTGAAAACATTTAAAAAAGTTGTTGAACTTTTTAGTCCTGTTAGACTGAATTTAGTTCAGAGAATATTCAACAGAATTGACACAAACGATTGTATATAATATTTGACACAATATAATTTAGTTACAATTTGTAAGCATTATTTATTAGATTATAAGCAGTGTAATATATATTAACTAATTGTTTACACCTGTCCCAAAAAAATATATTTACATATTACTGTTTCTTTTTGTAATAATGCACTTAATAGCATTATTTTAAATTATATAATCCTGAGACTTTAGTCAAAGACAACTGTTTATAGAGAACTTTAGCACAATATATATTCATTTGCGCCTTAACTATATAACTTAATTAATGAATGTCCCTTCAGTATGTACTATTTAAAAGTAATTCATCTAAATCTCTGCTGAAATGTATCGGGGACAGGAGGAATATCACAATTGACCACCGATTCTGTTGCTTTTATCAACTAAACTTGATAGCTCTAAATTCTTTCTAATTTTAGTCGAATATACAAAGACAGCAAGGGCGTAGCCAGGTTTTTGTTAAGGGACAATTGGTAGCAAAAATTCAATGATGCTCACAATTATTTAGCCTTCGGTTCGGTTCACCACAAACGAGCACTTAACCCCCATTCCCCGTTCTGACTATGCCTTTGGATAGCAGCATATTTTAGTTCTATCAAGATTAGTTTATGGTACAACAGAAAGTTACTAAGATCAAATAAACATTTATTTACCAAAGAAATGTAAAACACATGATGTATTTACGTGTAAATATCGAAAACTGCGCAATATAATAATTTATTGGGTAATATTATTACTGCAGCTTGACCTCTTATCTTACTTTCTTCTGCGCTACAAATAATGACGTTATAACCACTTAACAGCCCAACGTGATGAAAAGGTACTGAATTTTGAGCAGGATCTTTTTTGAGAGGGCCAATCCTAGGGGCGAATTGAATTACTTGTTTTCTCCAATCATAAGCGTCATACGATACCCCCACCCCAAGACGAGGCTTATATCTAGGGTTGCCATCTCTAAAGTTTGGCAACCAGGACAAGACTCGTGAAAACCCCGGATTTTAGAGTCCAGAACCCGGACATGTCAATAGGTTTTTTAAACATAGTGTGAAAATCGCGGCGTGCGGGCACAGTGCGTGTCGCGGGCGGCCCAAGTCTTAAATTTTTAAACCCGGACTACAAATGAAGCTCCGCCCAGACGCTCCCCGGATGCTCTCTAAACTGGAACAAATCTGGGGAAACACGGACGGATGGCAACCCTACTTACATCGTGCACAAGCAAATTATGACTCATGCTCAATCTAGTGGTTACGTTATCTTTGGCTACAAACCTTCATGGATCTTCGCCTCATCAAAGATTCTTCAATTTCGCTGTCTCTGTCTTCTCTTGTTGCCTTGCCTTTAATTCGCAGATGTTTCTCGACACAATCCTTCCACCTAGGTCATCCGAGTCTTTTCAATTGCTGAGTCCACTTGGAGATGGTTTTGATAGCTATGGTGTCATCCATTCCTTCCAAGTGGCCCATCTGAGCCCTTGTGACTTGTAGAACCTTACGACCATATTGTGATTGTGACCAGTTTATGATTCATCCTAAGGGTGCGGATATAAAGAAATGGATTTCCGGTAATCCTGTAAGGCTTGGTACCGATTGCTGCAGTTGCACCCTAATAAACAAAACAGGTGAATCTGTTTGTAGTAACCATCATGGGCTCCATTTCGTCGGATGGTGGCTTTTTACTTAACCGACTTCATAAAAAGCGGGCGGGTTCTTAATTCGGTTGTTTTTTTTTCACCATTTCAGCCATAGAACGTCCACTGCTGAATATAGGCCTCCCCCATTAATCTCCAAAAAGGCTGGTTGGAAGCGGCCTGTATCAAGCGTTTTCTTTCGGCCTCATAAACTCTTGCGCTTATGTTTGTCACCTCAGAACTCCGTCATTTGTGAACCTATTTGGAAAAATCATGTTAGTCAGTTGCAATTTTATTGTTTTATTTACTGCTCGACTCGCTTATACTGACCCATATAGTTATACCTGTACAGGAAACCTGCTTCTTTTTTCCGCACGCTTATAAAATATGTATTCTCTGCCCGAAAATATTGACTTTTGACCTATCTATCTGCCGTACGCAATGATAACAACCATTCTAGTGATCAATTATTGTTGATATTATGTAATGATCTTTAGAAATATATCATTTATGATATAAATTATTTAATCGCACATCAGAATTGCCCACGCGTGGCCCGTAGCCCGAAAGACTAGTCCAACGATGTGGTGAAATAATTAAATTTAGCTGAAATAATGGACCAGATCAACGTGAAAGAAGGAAAATTGGCGAAAGTGGAAAGAGGTTCATGCCATGTAGTGGAGTGGGTTGAATGTGCTGCCAATGATGATGATGATGATGACTACAGAATTATTTAAAGAGCATCAAAATGTTTTTTTTATATTTATCGGGACTTATCGCGCAATATGAGAATCAATAGATAGATTATTAGATCTAATCTATAAAAAAAAAACTATCATTTAATATGAAACTGCGTGCTCCATCGTAGACCGTATCATCGCTTATTATTATAATATTAAGACGAGTTGGCGATCAAACGCAAGCGCATTACAAAATAATAATCAGTATAAAAAATCAACTTCATAAAAATGTCAGAACTGGGCCAAATTGAAATGGGACCACACGAACTTTTACCTCAGAACTTTCGACTGGGTGAACCGATTTTGATGATTCTTTTTTTTATTTGAAAGCTGGTGCTTCCCGTATGGTCCCATTTCAATCTGGTCCAGTTATGAAATTTTTATGAAGTCGGGTTTTTTTATATTGATAATTATAATAATGTTTAAATGTACTAAGAAAGGCATATCTTGTTTCTTTGTTTGGTCTAAGTGTTGGACGGAAGTATAAAGTGTGAGTTTTTGATGTGTGATTAAATATCTAACTTATTTTCCTATTTATTTATTCATGTATATATACTAGAAATGTACTTTATTTAGCCCTATTGTAGGCCTGGGCCGTGGACAAATTGTATTTCCACCGTTTTTATCTCGCTAGAAAGATACATACGTATTCATATTCTAGCTCTGTCGCGTTTACTCGTGGATAAAAACGGTAGAAAGACAATTTTTCTACGGCCCGTGCTAGGCCAGCAGGTAAATGAGCCTTCTTTATTTTAGCTATTTGTTTTAATGTGGGTGTAGTTTTTTGTTTTTTCTTATACTAAAATTTGTTTTGGCCACTAAAGAGGTGTGTTATAATTATCACATAAATGAATCTGTACATTTTTAAATTTGTTATTATTTTGTTTATGATAAATTGTACTAACTAATAACATAGCATTAAGATTTAACATAGCGGTTAATGATTAGTACCTGCAACACCATTTTGTAATCGATAAAATTAAAATAATTATTGTTATAAGAATTTTCATTTTTTTATTTATATGACGGGAATTACTCACGTATGATAAATGGTACTCCGACTAGTTTCAACCGCATTCGGCGGTATTTTTCAAGGTGAATGCGCGCGCGCAGCTGCGTCTCGCTTTGCACTGAGTTGGAGTAACTCCCGTGTAATATAAACAGAATGCGTGAAAACCACGTCAGTTTTTCATACTAATATTGAAGCCATTTTAAACTTTCAACACTGTCTGTTTTAGGCTAAAAACATAAAATTACAAGATTACTTTTTTGATTATAAAAAATATATTTGGGTGCGATATTTTGCCGTCCAAAATGCCCGACTAATATTATTTATCAGTTCATTTCCTCTATAAATTAACATAAATAAGGGTAGGTAAGATTCAAATTACTATGTACCTAAATAAAGTTATCATACTTGATAATACCTAAGTTTCGTCTCTCAAATAAGCTACTTTGCAAAAATGTTCAAATACAACTGTATTTCAAGATTTTTATTAAATACTAGCGACCCACCCCGGCTTCGCACGGCTGTAAACTCGGCCTTCGGCCTCGCTTCTATGACCCGCTCCAAGGACACAAAATTTCATCCAAATCGGTTCAGCCGTTTTTGATAGTTATTCTGCTATTCCGGACGGACACACATACAACAATTAAAAAAAACTATATTTCTTGAATTTACGTAGAACTTTTACGTAATTTGTACGTATTAAATATTATATTACGTATGTAAAAAAAAATCTGTTTCCCTTTACGTCCGATAGAGGCGCTGTTCAATTTTTCATACATTTTGCTATCGTTTACGGAACGATAACTTTTCGCAAGTGCTCGTACTAGGGCCACTGCAATAGTAGATTGTTGCATCGAGCGCAAAGTGAGTTATTAATGCACGAGTGTTATTTTCGTACTAAATTAACACGAGTGCATTAATTACTCACTTTAGCAAGGTGCGTAATCTACTTTTCTTTCAACTACTTGCAACTACCAATCTACGTACCGTGATAAAATATACCTAATAAAAATAAAAATTAATGAAAACAAAGTTTTCCGCCGATTTTTATTTTCAGCCAGTATCTTTTTGATCTAATGCATACATTTTATATTAAACTTAATGGGAGACGTTAAACCTCTGTGGTAAATTTATATCTAAATAAAAAAACAGTGAATTAATGAAAAACTGTGCAACCATTAGATTTCATATTTCTGCACTGTTTCGGTTCTAAGCAAAAAATTCGTCCTTTGTGATCGGTTTTGTAATAATTAACGTTAAGATTACTACGCAGTTGAAAGAAAAAAAAACTTCGCTATATCCGGGTTGGTTCCTTAGTAAAGGTTGTTCTTAAAGATGAGTACAATGATATCCCTGAATATTTCCACTGTCTCACCACTCACCCAGTCCTAATATTGCCTGAGATACGCTTTGGACTTAGGTACCACTTTTTTATCATAAAATAATTGGCCAAGAGCGTGTCGAGACACGCATATGGTAGGGTTCCGTAATCAAAGCCTTATATTGTAGTAATAGTTCATAAAATTATGGATATAGAAAAATTCGAACGAACAAAGCTCTGTGGACTTAGCCAAATTTCAGAGATGTACCATCCCGACATTGCATATACTTTTTATGGTTTAAACATAGAGAAAACTGATTGAGAAACATTATTTGTTAAGACCATTTCACAAAAAGGTCAATGACCTATGAGTTAGAACGCATTGAATTTATTACAGTTTTAACGCTGTTACTCAAAAATTCATCATCAGATAATGTTCGAAATAATTTTGAATGAAGGTTTTAAATATGACCTATCTGTATTGTAAGATTCAAGTTTCTATGTCTTATAGTTTTGAAATTCAGGGGGGGACCAACTTTTTGCCACTTTGGCGGGCCATATTTCGCAAAGTATAGACTTTATAAAAAGTGATGTATCAAACCTTACCTTCATTGTAAAAGACCTTTTCAACGATACCCCACACGAATAGTTGGAGTGAAAATAAAATTTTCGTCCCCATTTCACATGTACCAGAGCCATCCCTAAAATGCAATATTATACTTCGACCAAAATAAAATGAATGGACGGGCCCTAACCATTGAACTTGATCAGTAAAAACGAGTCAAAATCGTCGGACATATACTTCAACACCTAATTATAAAAATGTACAGTATATTTGTTACAAAAAATAGATATCGGTTTTATTTGTGTATTTATACTTCGGTAAAGCATACGAATTCATAATTTTGTCAGATGTTTCGTTATCGCGTATCAATAGACTCGTGTTTCACTTCCTACGGCTAGAGACCGACTGAAACGAAATGAGAGCTGGCGCTCATTTTGTAATCTTCAAAAATGCGCTTCTACTGGGCCCGTCCATTCATTTTATTTTGGTCGAAGATATTATATATTTTGTATACTTCTAAAATTGAGATCTATATTACAACTATTATTATGCAAAGTTTCATTCACTTATCTTAATAATTATAGAAGTTAGAAGGTTTTAAAAAATTCGGACGGACAGACAGACGGACGGACAGAACGAATTTATAAGGGTTCCTTGTCGGGCTACGGAACCCTAAAAAGTACACCAACCAATTACGTACAGAGACATGAATAGTTAGTATGAATAACACTGACAGTTTTAATTACAGTAGCTCAATAATGTTTAGCTGTTATTATGCTTTATATTACTATGAAGTAAAGTTTTGTTAAATTATGAATTTGTATTTTAATTCTATTCATTATCATCCTCAGAATAAATAAATAAATGGAAGCGTTATACGTAGTTTCTATTTTAGCACCTACCCGCCCCGCTGCTGGTCGTCCATTCGATAATATTTTGAGCACATCGTTTGCTGTTGTGTGTCACTCAATATTGAAGTGTGCGTTCGTAGAACTAGTAAGAATGTCAGGGTGTGCAATACGTGTTTACCTCGCCCCCTAAAAAGTCTGTATAAAACTGAAGTTTTTGGCAGAATTTTTTCGCCACTAGCTCGAGTTTAAAGGCAGATCCGAACTGTATTATTATCAAAGCTTGTGAAGCCGAACTGTTATTCCGACTGAAGGATTGTTTACGCATGGTCATGAAATATTTAAAAAATAAGTCTGTCAGTCAAGTCAAAGTCATTTAAAACTCAAAATATCAATCAATCATCTAATAATTTGTAGGTATTCTCAAATCTCAATTCTCTGATTTACTTTACAAAAGTATTCTTAAGATTTAGCCATTAAATTACTTCTAATAGGAAATTAAATCAAGAACGAATAAATATCTACATACGCTACAAACAAGCCTACTTCACAAAGTATAATGTCCTCCAGTCGCTCGAAAAGTTCGATCCTGGACAAACCACTGAGCAAAGGAAAGGGCGAAGTCTCCCTCGCATTTTACGCCCTCCTCTTCTCTGAAATTGTCCAGTATTGTCAAAATAAGTCGCAGTCTATACATGAATTACAGAACAAGTAAGTCTTTCTGTTCATCATTAAATATGAAATCTAACAGCGTTCTTTGTATTATTTACTCATATTTTTTAGGAAGTAGGCAGGGGTACCTTTACACTTTCAGTAAATTTCTATCATATCATAAACAAGTTATAAGCGAATATTTTAGAAAGAGCATGCGTCATTAACTCCTATTTTTGGTGAAAGAGGGGTGGAACAGGTAGGCCACTGATCCAAGGCCTTGCTCTGTTATCTTAAGAACTCGGCTTATTCGAGATGGGGGCGATAAGTCCTGCACTGACGTCCCGCTTGGGGTGTATTGTGCATTTCCCCGTACCAGCAGTTACCCGAGCCAACCCAACTCCTTGAAATATCAGAGTGAGGCTCTGGGGCGTTGGCACAGTTGCTCTAGTGGCTTAGTTGGAATTGTGCATAATGATGATGACGATGAAAATGAAGAACTCGTCTGCTGGATAGGCTGGTTGGGGAGAATGCACAATTCACCGCAAGCTATGTCAGATCATGTCTTATCATCTCTATTTAGACTAATAAATAGCATGCGTATTACAAGGAAATGGAAATCCTTATATTCCGCATGTTTTATAATCATTGATAATTTCCATCAACTGAAGCACATTCATAGTTAAAACGCAGGTATTCATTTCAGATTATCAGACATAGGTCAAGATGTGGGCTCGCGACTGCTGGATCTATATTTCGTAAGAGAAAGGAACAGCAAGAGAGAAATAAAGCTGCTCAATATGCTTCTATTTGTGAAGTCCACGTTGTGGAAGGTAATATTATTAATTTTTGATATCACAATTTTGTAAACTAATACGTAATCATAAAATATCAAATAATTACTCACCATTTTGATGTATCCTACTTTAAAGACACAGCTAGAACCACTGAAGGTGTCGCAGCCACCTACAACACAAGTTTATTCTTAGTGTAGGTGCTGCACGACATTGTCAAGTTCCACAAGTCACTTTTTATTTTGTAATTCGTTTAGTCTTCTTATTGTACTGTGCTTTTAATCTTAGAAATAAATTATGATTGCCAAGTTTGACGCCTCTATGTATTACCATTTTTACATTAGAACAATTACTAAAATACTTTAAAAAAACGTTTGTTATATGGGGACCTTTTGTTTTTACTTTTTTACTTTTTTATTAATTCATAGTTAATCTGCCATAACATTACATATTCGGTGAAAATTTCAACTGGCTATTACAGTTCCAAAGATACAGCCGTTTAAAGGTAGGACAGACAGACAATGTAGGCTCAGTAACAGGGTCTCGTTTTTACACTTTGGGTACGGAACCCAAAAAATTGTGTACACAATTTTTGGCTGAAAATTGACAGTTTGGGAAAAAAGTCACGTTTATAATCATAATGTTACTAAAATATTTCAGGTGTTATTTGGAAAGGAAGCAGATAAACTGGAACACGCCAATGATGACGAGCGTACCTACTACATCATAGAAAAGGATGCTCTGGTGAGTTCTGAAGATCATACTCTCTTATAGAAGAACTTGTAAATAGGTATCTTCTAAGTCTGCGTGCTTTATCTTCCATCACGTCATCGCTTACCAACAGGCGAGTTGGTGGTCAAACATGGACTTATTTGCTATAAAAAATCTATACATATAATAAAAAGGTAGAGATAAAAAAAATTGTTATTGCGAGATATAAAAAAAAAACAGACAGTGTCTTAAAATAAGCAGTTGAACACGAAAAGACAGTTTTTCGAATTTTTGTCTGTTTGTCCACGCACATGTCCTAAACCACTGAACCTATGTAAATGCTGTTTTCACGAATATGCTTAGCTATGACCAGATTGAAGTATAGGCTATGTTATTTTGCAAAAGGGCCACATTAAGGGAGGAAAAAAAGACTTAAAATTTATACGAAAATCTACGCGTACAAAGTCGCGGGCAACAGCACTTGTAAATAAATATAGTCCAGTATGATCACCCAGGTGATCAAAGTCACAGAAAAGAAAATCAAATTGGAATAGGAGTCAATATAAGAATTGTACAAATTGACAAGGATTCAGTTTAGTTCTATTTGAATTCAACATAAATGTAGTCTTGAGATTATTTTTTTTTGTCCTGAAATTTTTACAGTTCCTGTGAGACCGCACCGCACCGGGCACATTTAGTTAGCTATCAGTATAATTCTGTTTTTTCCAGGTGAACAAATTCATCAGTGTTCCCAAAGACAAAGGTTCACTGAACTGTGCTGTGTTCAACGCTGGCATCATAGAGGCAGTGCTCACCAAGAGTGGATTTGTAAGTTGACTAACTTTGCTTAGCTTGTTATGTTGGCTTTGTGTCAGGTTTTATGCCACCTTTAGGCATGGATTTACAGAAGACGTAAACAGTGCAGACTTGCGAGCGTGGTCGTAGGTGGCGACACACCAGTGGCCTTAGTCAGAGCACTTGCGAAAAAGTTATCGTTACGTAAACTATTGCAAAACGTATGAAAAATTGAACAGCACCTCTATCGGACGTGAAAGGAACCTGAATTTTTCATACATTTGCTATTGTTTATGTAACGATAACTTTTTCGCAAGTGCTCGTACTAAGTCCACTGGTGTGTCGCCACCTACGACCACGCTCGCAAGTTCAAGTACTAACCCTACTGATGTGGTGTGAGCCGTGCAGTGCGTCGCCTGCATTGGTATTTAACTGAAGACTGAATAGTCACAATCTGGGTGTCTTAGACTCTTAACAGACACGTCAACTTGGCTGACGAACCAAAGCCTGACCAACGGGAGAGAAAGAGAAAATTTTCCTTTTCTCTCCTATTGGACAGACGGCGGTTCGTCAACCAAGTTGATGTGTCTGTTACGGCTCTTAAAATCACGAGTGAATCTGTTTCTTCTAGGCAAGCGTGTTCCATCATTGATCGCAACATCGCGGTGGCAGTCAAACGCAACTATTATATACTATAAAAAACTTTTCTGAGAAATCGGTTAACCCTAAGCTTTCTTTCTTTACAGCCTGCAAAAGTAACTGCACACTGGCATAAAGGTACCACCTACATGGTCAAGTTTGATGACTCCGTTATATCCAGGGATAAGTCTTTAGATGACCGATAAATTACTTATTTTTATAATTCTGTGTATATAAATGCACCTGCAGGCTAACCAACTTATTTGTTAAGTCGAACTACAGATGACACTATAGATATTGAAAATTGCTGAAGGGATTAACCACAGAAAAGAAGTAAATAGAACGGAAATGAGAAGGTAAATCTGTCACCAGGTATTGTGACAGAACCTTGGTTTTTTTTTTTTTTACACTTAAAAGAACATAGATTTATTACAATAACTTAAACAACATTCCAATAGCAAAAAATTATTTAAAAAAAAACGATATGTTAATACCTAACTATTAAACCGCTACCAGTGGGAATCGTCCCCAAAATGCTGGCCCCATTACCACGTTGTATGGCAATGCTCACTCTTTGAGCAAAGTAGAGGATTGGATAGTATTGGATTGAGTTTCTTATTTATATCAACGCGTTGAACTCCGCGTCACAGTTGCTGTGTTTATATGGGTGCAAGTGGCTACAACAAATTTCTTACAAAAACACCTTGAAAGCCGTTCTAATTTAAACAAAAAAATCATAATCTGTGGTATTAACAATGGTAGCCTATTTGGGAAACTGCTAGACTTGAAAGCGTGAGGTCGCAGGTTCAAATCCCGGGCCCATACTAATGAGCTCTTCGGAGTTTATGTACCGATTTTCATACCACTGGCTTTTCGGTGAAGGAAAACTTGAGGAAACCTGAATACGTACGGAGAAGAAATTCAATGGCGTGTGTGAATCCACCAGCCCACAACTGGGCCAGCGTGGTGGATATGGCCCAAATGCCCTTTCAGCCGGGCTAGCATGCGCGCCGCGACAAAATTTTGTCGACTTTTTATCGTGTCAAAGCGAGACAGGCTATATGATACCGTAGGCACCTTGTCGCGTTCTCGCTCGATAAAGAGACGTTTTTGTCGCGTTGCGCATGCTAGCCATGCAGGGGTAGAGCTAAGTCCAGTAGTGGACCATTAAAAAAGCTGATCATTATGCTTAAGGTTAGCTATTGTGCTACGATAGTTTGGTTTTAAATTCCAAATCTAGCTTGGTGGGTAAATCCTACCATCAACAGTTTTTAATTCCAAATCTAGCTTGGTGGGTAAATCCTACCATCAACAGTTTTTAATTCCAAATCTAGCTTGGTGGGTAAATCCTACCATCTACAGTTTTTTTTTATTACCAATAACGTTTAGATAGTAAATTCTAGTATGGAACAATTTAAGTATAAAAATAAAAAATTATGAAAACTGACGTGGTTTTTACACGTTTTGTTTATATTGACGGGAATTATTCACCTATGATAAAGCTGGTTACTCCGACTATAGTTTCAACCGCATTCGGCGGTCTTTTTCAAACTATACTCGGAGTAACCGGCTGAATCATAAATAAGTAATTCCCGTGTAATATAAATAAAAAAATACTTTCATTGTTATTCATTATTTCTGAAGATATGACTTAAGAGATAAGTTGGTCACACTACCCTGTATGTTGGCTGGAGTTAGCTTCAACTTATGTTGTACTGTGGCCTTAGTACGAGCACTTGCGAAAAAGTTATCGTTCCGTAAACGATAGCAAAATGTATGAAAAATTGAACAGCTCCTCTATCGGATGTAAACGGAATCTGAATTTTTCATACATTTGGTATCGTTTACGTAACGATAACTTTTTCGCAAGTTTTCGTACTAACTCCACTGATTCAAGATACTTCTAAGTCAGCTAGACTTAGTTTTGATTTTCATAAGTTTGAATGCTGTATTTTATCTTGTAACCCAGTACTACCACACAAGCCATGATTACATTTTGTTCCGTGAGAAACTATACATAAAAAATAAGTTAATTAAGTTAAATTAATTATAATCTCCAAACGAATGAACAGATTTTCTTGAATCATAGCTAAGATCACGATCAAAAACCTTCAACAAAACAAAAAAAAAACTTTCAAAAGAAAAAGAATAAAAACGGTTCAGCCGTTTGGCGTTTATAAGCAATGTTTTTTTTTGTGTGTAGTTTCTGCTACAGTCAGATACACAACTACGCATGTTTAAGTTATGTAACCTAAAAAGGTAGACAAAATGTAATCGCAGTGTGTGCTGGGCCTGCAGGAATAATCTAAGTTGCAAATAAAATTTATATTTAAAATAATTTACTTTTATTTGTGAATGAGAATAGACACTACAATCTCCAAGAGTCCATTTAGTCATGAATTAAATTAAAATACTCGGCCAAGTATTTATTTGCTATGACAGCTGCAATAAACATTGTAAAGAGCTGAATAAAAATCACAAATGTCGATCGCTAGGAATGTTTCTTTTTACAATTTTATTGCAGCTGTCAGAAAAAAATGCTTGCACTGATTTTAATAATAAAAAAAATTTTGATGCACAATACAATAAATACTAGGTGTGTCAGGAAAACATTAGGTTCAATTCCTACCTACACTGATGTTGATCGTTAGTAAGAATACATATACATTACATCTGTTCATCCCTTTCATTTCAAAAGTAGGTATATAATGCGTTCTACTGAATTCTACCACACTGCGACGCCGAAGTTAGCTATATAGTACATATTGCTATGCTGGACTGAAGTCAGTGCAGGGGAAAATCAAGTATTTGGCAACCACCCCCGGCACATCAATTTGCAACACCAGTGTGACTAGGACAAACTGGAGTGACTTTGGAATTATGGATAAATATTAAACTTCCACTTCACTTTCCCACACGCATACACTTTTCTTTTTTCACTTTCTACTATTCCACTTTGTTCACCCATGTGATATGACTTGGGTAGACAAAGCAGTTGTTGTTCACCCAGGTGACATCACTTGGGTTAACAAAGCAGTTGTTATTCACCCAGGTGATATGACTTGGGTAAACAAAGCAGTTGTTGCTCATCCAGGTGATATGACTTGGGTAAACAAAGCAGTTGTTCACCCAGGTGATATGACTTGGGTAAACAAAGCAGTTGTTGGTCATCCAGGTGATATGCCTTGGGTAAACAAAGCAGTTGTTCACCCAGGTGATATGACTTGGGTAAACAACGCGGTTGTTGTTCATCCATGTTATCACATGGGTTAATGTGTTTTTTTAACTTCCTTCCAAAAAGGAGGAGGTACTGTCGACTGTTTTTTTTTTTCATATTTGTGACTTCATAACATTCGACTGGGTGAACCAATTTTGATGATTATTTTTTTATTTGAAAGCTGGTGGTTCCTATATGGTCCTATTTTAATTTAGGTCAGTTTGACATTTTTATGAAATCTGTTTTTTACATTGATAATTATTTATCTATACTGTCCCACTCCTGGGCAAAGGTCCATCTCCTACCTAACAAAGCGGAATAGACCAACCAAATGAGGGTCAACGGCAGCATAGCTGAAATGTGTATTTTGTAATATAAAGAACTGTATGAACCAATACATACCAAATATGAGCGCAAGCCTGATCATATCAGGTCCGCGGCTGCGCTGATCAGATGCTACCAGCAACCTGACTGACACAGTCTAAGTCGGCTGCGGCAAGCCTCGCCGCTGTATCTATGGCCTCAGGCATGCTGACCGCTGTGTGAAGAGTTCATATTGTTGGCAGCTATGTTATAGTAATACAATGGCTTTAATGCGGGCCTCCATCGCCGCTGCCACTTGCTGGTGAGAAAGTTCCGCGCTGCTAACTTCTTGTGCTGCTGAGCTGACCTGTTTCTCCTATAGCAGCTTTAAATACTTACCTAAATAGTCACATAAGTATGGAAAATTGGTGCAATGTGGTGCTTGCCAAATATTACACCACCCGTTTTACTTGAGTTTAAATAACCTATCCTTGGGTTTAATTTTCCCGCACTGTATATCCTGCAACCACTGCTGACGTTTTGTCCAAATAACGTACCCATACAGTCCCATCGGGACTACAATTGAGCATATTGCAAAAGTGATGGTTTTTGGATTAAATGTAAAATAATCGAGCTGGCTTGCTTTCATGGACAGAAACCTCTGGATAGCTGGGTCAAACTGGAAACAATAAACATATGTTATTATGAACGAAATATAAATATGCAATTCTCAATATAAAAACTGACTTCAAAATTAGCGCTCATACAAAATTATTGCTATTGCCAAGTAAATAGGTGCTAGAACAATATTATTCGTATTATCAAAAATTCAGAAACCACTGAGCCAAAATAAGAATTGTTTCTAAAAATATCTGGGAACAAAAGTAGCACCCCTTAGCGAAGCTGATATAAATTTGTTGCAACCTGCAATTTCACCAGCATGGATATTTAGGAATCATAAATTTTCCTGGGATAAAAGTATCCTGTCACTTTCCAGCCCTGCACACATAAATAAATCTGTTGCTGAGTGAAGAACCAACAAACACACCAGGACCCAGGGTTCGTGACTTTTGTTATTGTATTTATAATATAAAACAATTATGATGGGGGTTAACAGTATCAAAATATTTCAATCGACTACTTTTTTTCCTCAGCACCCAAGTTTCCTATTCTGTAACCTAATATTGTGTGGGGTTAGCTTTATTGAACTAACACTGCACTGCATTAGCACTGACTACTTCCAGAATACTCATGTAAGCAGGTAAAATCATAGAAATTAAAACAACTAATAATCAGAGCGGCATATTCGCATGAGCAAAAAAGGTCTTTAAAATAGATTTTTAAAAAAAGGTAAAAAACTAGTCTTCTATGTATGAAAATCTACTAAATGAGGGGATTACTTACTACATAGCCAGATTCTTTACTATGTGCACATGGATCAGATTTCGCCCTTAAAAATAGTTTTCTGAATTTTGCACGACGTTCAATCTGAGCACTTATTATTTTACACTCAAGATCAGTAAATCCGAAATCTGTTGACATTTTTTAACTTTATTTCAATAAATTTGATAAAATAAACTATTTTGGGACAAGTGATGTGAGGAATTGACAATCAAAACATGATCAGTCAAAATTTATTTTTTAAATGATTGCTGAGTAACTTACCAGCCAGAACTACTTTTATGGCCAAGGATAGACACAGAGAAAAGTGTTAATACTTTTATAATTTAATTTTAATGATTTACAATCCGTAACTAACTTCTACAAAGACATACACACAATTATTTATGCAAACTTGAAGAGCCTGTCTTTGTAGAGGAGTTCTCCTTTTCTGATTTTTTCTTCACGCTGTGTTCGATTGTTCCAGATTAGGTATCCGTAAGAGAACATGGGCACAACCAAAGCAAAAAAACCGAACAGTCCGGTCCTTTTGTTAGCTTGGAAGAACTCGAATTGAGTTACTTTCATTGACATGAATCTTTGCACAGCGGGGTCAAACTGAAACAATGATAACAGGACTTACTATTATATTTACTTTCATTTGGTAAATTCGTGAAGTTGAGGGGTATGTTTGTTTATTTGGAAAGGATAATTAGAAATTACGTAATGTACTCACAACATAGCCAGTTTCCGCTTTCCATGGATTAGTCTTTTGTTTCAGGAACTCCTTTCTCATCTCGGCACGCCTTGCGGCCTGCTGTTTGATGAGGTTTAGCTCCGCATCAGAAATGCCGTAATTATTAACCTGATTGGCCATTTTAGACCAATTTGGTTCTATTTTAGCTACTAGAAACTCGAATTTGGCGACCTTTTTGCAGTTTTTTTGGTTAAGTAAACGTCAAATAAAATGAATCTGAATTCTGACTTTACATGTATGTGACTTTGACATTATTCGATTGGTGTTGTGCTTGTTAACTCGAGTATACATTTTTGTTTCATAAAATAAACCGGTAAAATCGAGATAACATATTGCAAGCACTAGTGATTGATATGTCTATAGATAATCAATCAATCTCACGAAGTGAATGAAAGAACGTTTTCCGGCTACCATCTTTTTGGTTTCTCTTGTTGTCGTTGTCAGTTCGGCGATTTTGGTAAAAAGCCGCAACCATGGGTCGTATGCACGCACCTGGGTAATTTTAACAGTTATTAATTAGTGCAATATGTGTTCTATCGATTGTGTATTCATTCGTTGGTGTAGGACATTATTTTGTAACAGGAACCTAACCTTCTCGCTTCTTCGTTACCACATGGCCTGAGGTCTAAGCATGGATTTTATGTTTTCAGTAAGGGTATTTCCCAGTCGGCACTGCCGTACCGCCGCAGTGTCCCCACATGGTTAAAATTGACTGGCGATGATGTCAAGGAACAGATTTTCAAGCTCGGCAAGAAGGGTCTCACTCCCTCGCAAATTGGTAAGTTCACGTCGCATATACTTGTTACTCCCTGATCTTTTCGCTATTTCTAGACCTTGCAGTTTATCTTGGCCCGTTAAAACTAGTTTTTGTCAGTATGAAAAATCTATGAGAATTGATCTGACTGTCCTAAAGAAGTCGAGACACCAACATTTTTCCTCGTAATAATTTGATTTAAGAGCTAGCTGTCATTGGTATAGAGTCCATTTCTTTCATTTATAAGCATGCAGCTCCTCATTTGCCAAATGACATGATGGTGATGGTAGCATGTCTATCCTAGAAAGCACTTAGTCCTTCTGGAATCACAAAACTTATGACAACTTTTTCATCTCCAGGTGTCATGCTCAGGGATTCTCACGGAGTTGCACAAGTCAGATTTGTCACTGGCAAAAAAATCCTCCGTATCATGAAAGCCATGGGACTTGCTCCCGACCTACCTGAGGACCTCTACTACCTTATCAAGAAGGCGGTTGCGATGAGGAAGCACTTAGAGCGCAACAGGAAAGACAAGGACAGCAAATTCAGGCTGATTCTCGTCGAATCTAGGATCCACAGGCTCGCCCGCTATTACAAGACTAAGAGTGTCCTAGCTCCTAACTGGAAGTATGAATCAAGCACGGCATCTGCTCTCGTGGCTTAAGTTTAATAAATAATTTAAAAGCTATGGCTGCTTTTTATTTTATCTTTAACATCCTTTGAAATACCACATAGAACAAAGATAAACATCACTATTCCCGAGAGCGCCTCTTCTCAAGTTATTTCTCGTTTGAGGGTTGTGGCCACCACCTTTCTGATGATACTGTGCCTCGTCAAAGTGCCTAATAGATTTTATTTTATTGCTTCACATAAATAAAAGTAGGACAACAATAATTTGCTATCACCATTGAACTTCGTAGATTAGATTAGGTTTTGTTTTAAGGGGGTAAGGGCATACGTATTTTGTACAGGGGAAGATGAATTATATTAAATATTCGGGACATTTTTGCACACAGTCATATGACCCCAAACGCAAAGCAAAGCTTGTAATATAGCTGTCAGAGACTGATATATGTACATATATATTTTTAAATACATAAATAGATATTAACACCCAGACAGAACAAACACGAATGTTCATCACATAAATCTTTGTCCTAGGTGGGAATCGAACCCACCCCTCCAAGTGCAGAAGGTAGGTTCACTACTAACTGAGCCACCGGGGCTGTCCTGAGATATGCAGGCTTACTAAAGAAGATGAATGGCACGCAGTCCAGATCACGGATGGATATCCTTAATAAGCCCGCTGCTCATTCGCACCACTTTGACTGCCCCGGTGGCTCAGTTGGTAGTGAACCTAACTTCTGTGCTTGGGGGCGTGGGTTCGATTCCCATCTAGGACAAACATTTGTGTGATGAACATTTGTGTTTGTTCTATGTCTGGGTGTTAATATCTATTTAAGTATGTATTTAAAAATATATATGTATGTATATCAGTCTCTGGTAGCCATATTACAAGCTTTGCTTAGTTTGGGGTCAGATGACGGAGTGTGCAAAAATGTCCCAGATATTTATTATTATTTATTACTTTGGAATCTTAAACATCAGTGTATAAAGCACTGCATGTCACTGAAGGTAGGAAGGTGCAGGCTGGTAGGATTATTAAAAAGAATGAAGGGAGGTGAAGTCCCTGACCCTCGGACAATAACAATAGAAGAGGATCTCAAAGTACTTGAAATATGAGTACCATCTATCTAAATCCACTACATTTCATCACTCAAGTACGATGACAGGTCGTCAAGACTGGGTACACTGTATGCTTGAGTGCACCACTGAGCCAGTCTGATCTAAAAAGTTCCATAGGGCCGGCGTAAAATGGCAATAGTTCAGGCTTACAATAATGCTATAGTGCTCTGCTACTTGTTCAGGATATTGATCCACTATCATTAAAATTATAGGTATGTGAAAAAATAGTATTATATCAGATAAGATGTTTGCAGTTATATGATTCATCATCATCAGCCAGAAGACTTACCATTGCTGACATTGGAGGCCTATGTGCCTCCTTCTTAGAGCGCCACATTGAAAGACAGCCTGCCTCTATTGAATGCCCGTAACTCACAATGTCATCTCATCAGTCCATCTATCTATTGGGAGGCATACTACTTTAATGCTACTTTTCCGGTTCTTGGTTTTCATTCAAGAGCCTTACTTCCCCATCAATTCTTTTAACGGTGTGGCCTGCCCATTACCACTTCAAGTTGCAAATCTAAGCAGCTATGTTGATAACTCAGGGTCTTCGGCAAATATTCTCATTCCTGATTTTACTGCGCAAAGAAACTAAGCACAGCGAAACTCTATTGCCCGCTGTGAAACAGAATTATTACACAAGGCCACCAGTTAAGCACCAGCCTGGCTAAGCTGCCAGTGTCCAGCGATTACCTAGTGGCCTGTTGCCACTCTTTATAAACAAAGAACAAAAAGGCTAATTTTTATTGTGAACTGGACAAGGGAAAAACTGCACAAAGCATAGCTAGTATGAAATAAAAAGATAAATTGCTTATAATTCAGTTTTATTTTACAAAATAACTTAAGTTTTATTATGTCTTACATCCATATTTAAAATCCTTAGTATATATCACAAGAGATGCTAATACGATAATGATAATTATTTACTTTCATTACAAATTAGTTGTTACCACAGATCTTTATCAGGATAGATCTTTGCTACTGCCAAGATGATAGAGATTGAAGTGAATTATGCAGCATGCTAGTTGGAGTATTGATTCAACTAAAGACAGGCCAAGACATGCAGTGTCTCACAGAGACTATACTCATAAAGGTCTGTGGTAGTTACTTCCAGCAAATTTAAACACAGGATTAAATGGGATGGTGCTACCAAGCCAAAACGAGGTCATTGTACCTACTCATTATGAACAACTTTAAAAAAGGATCATCCTGATATCACAAAAATATATCGGGTGTTTCATACATTTTATCAAGTGAAGTAATTTTTTTGGGATTTCAGGGTTTGTTTTCATTGTAAAAGTTAGATTATGGACCTTTTTTGGCTTAGTGCATCTTTTTGGTGTAACCCTGTATTGTATACCCTATGTGGGTCGCCAGTGCAGGTCTTATTGGGCTCTCACCCCAACTTTGAATCGGAACGGTGTATAACAGAATCAATACCATTGTTTTTAGAAAACCAAGCAATTTTGTTTAATCTTATCGTTCAGTCTCAAACATAAGGATTCCAGTTGCTCCCGTCTTCTGGATGCAGAATGTTCGTAATCAACAGCACTATATCCACTATCCACCAGATTCCAAGCCCTCCTAAAGTGAGCAGTTTTCCTACAGCTGTCCCGGTCTGACCGAGGCAAAACCGATCCATTCCTAAGAAACCCAGCAGTATGCTGTAGATTAGAGTCGTTGTGAAGAAGTGTCCCGAGTACCGCACGCAAGGGAAACCATCGCGTAAGAAGTGCCTGCTTCCAAAACATTCGATACCGTCTAACGCTTTACACTGCACTCTTGTTTTTTCCACGTCTTTGTATCTAACTCCGCCGAATCTCACGCAGCCGTGGCCGACAGCGCTTTTCGCTGAGCTGTTGCCTTTATGGTCGATAGGCTCATCGCACTCCAAGAATTCCAGGGGTAGAAAACTGCACTTCACTAGAGGACTCAATGGATTGTATTCTTTATTCGAGTAAAGGTCGTTCTCTGAGGAACTTGTTGGTAAAGCAGCCAAAACAATTATGATAGTAACTACATAGTGTATTGGCGACATTGTTCGTCTATAGGACATTACATTTTAATTATTATTTTTTATTCAAAACAATCCCAAATCAAACAAATCACCACCACACCAAAGAGTACATTTTCTTTGAGTAAAGGAGAAAACCGATAGGTAACTATCTATTGTGTTTTTTGAAGTGTTGCCAGACGACCGTCTCACGTTCCCAACAAATCTTACCCGAAATCCCCCCAAAATTCTGGTTTTGATGATATAAACATAAGGCAAAAGTTGAAATATATTTTTTTACCGACTTCAAATAAGGAGTTTTTTATTTTTATACCTTATTCTCAAGATGGATTCATCACTGTGGATGGCCAATTTGTTTCTAAGTTTGTCAATAATAGCTACTTGGAAGAAGAGAAGGCTTTTTCCACAACTGCGTTAGAAAAAGGCATATTATGTTTATTTCAATTCATCTCCGTTTAAAAACAAAATCTCCTACAGTAGAAAAATAAAGGATTATTAAATGTATTTATACCGAACCCATTTTTTTTTTTTTTAAATTATTATTTATCTCAGTGTATAAAGTACATGCTATGTATATACAACTCTGCCAAACTGCGTAGCAGTTTGTAGGCAGATATCTACTCTCATTAAAACATAACAGTATTGAGTAGGAACATTTTTAATGGGCCTTACTTACAAACGTTACTCAAGTTGACATACGCTTAAATATGCTCCGTCTTGTTTTCGCGTGTGACGTTTGCGTCAGCGAGAAGTTGAGAGAGCATTTTAAAACAGATCAACTTGAGTAACGTTTTTAAGTAAGGCCTTAAATTTTCTTTTTAAGGCAAGTGTCTTTACTAATTAAACAAAATACATGCTAACACTAACACTATAGAAACAGGTCATCGTTGGAACACTAGGAATGGACAGTGCCAAGATCCCGCAACAAAAGAAAGAATTAAAAATAAAACCACACATTCATTTTTCACTCAACATCAGTAATTAATAACCAAACCAATCCCATGGTTTGATCGCGTTTTATTTCTAATCATCGTGGCTTTTCCCAAACCAGTTTTTTCCCTCTAAAAATCCTTCTGAAAAGATTTTTCTCTCCAAAAATCCCCTCTAAAATATTGTCCCCCCAAATATCCCTCCACAGCTTAAAAACCTCCCCAAATTTGGGGGGATTCCCCCAATCTGACATCACTGAAAAGACTGATGAGAGTAAAAAAGAGAATACACGACACTAGCATGCGCTAGCGTAGCGTTACATTCTCTTTGGCATGCGCACCGCGACAAAATGTCGTCATTTTGTCAAGCGAGAACGCAATAAAGTGCCTCAGTTTCATGGATTCATATAATCTATCTAGCTTTGGCACGATAAAAAGAGTCGACAAAATTTTGTCGCGGTTCGCATGCTAACCCGGCATACCATAGTTTTTTTTTAATTTGCCTTCGCGTTGCCGCAGTTGCCGGAGACTGATATCCACACTAATATTATAAATGCGAAAGTAACTCTGTCCGTCTGTCTGTTTGCTACGTAATCACGGCTAAACGGCTTAACCGATCTCGATAAAATTTTGCGAGGTAAATAGTATGTAATATGACATGTATCATGAGGACAGACATAGGTTATTTTTTTCTGAAGAAATCGCGGATGAAGTCGCGGGTACAGCTAGTACATACATTATATATTTTAAAATACATACATATTACACCCAGATATAGAAGAAACATAAATGTTCAATCACATGAATGTTTGCCTTATGTGGGAATCGAACCCACGCCCCCAAGCGCAGAAGGCAGGTTCACTACCACTGGGCCAACGGGGCTATCAAATAAACAAATATTAGGTATGTAATTCAAAACTTATTTTATACGTGACAAAGTCACGACAAAGTGAATGTAATATTACGATACGTGACAACCAGATACGCTCCTTGTCGAAAATGTCGACCAATCAAATCTCGAAAAGTTATTTACACAAGGAGTTTGTAATTCGAGTATTCTTTGAACAAGGAGTTTGTGTGTATCGATAATTTTTTGCGCAAGGAGGTTGTATAGCATTAAGATGGAGGTCAAATATATTTGGTATGTTCTAAATTCAAAGTTCAATCACTAAAAGAGTGATTAAAAGTGCTTTTTAAAGTTTTTGAAATTTCAAAGGTGGTGTCATATAAAAAATATATTTATATTTAAAATATTCAAAATATTTTGTTGACTGTGGCTAAACAGATACGATGTCTGCAGCCAAAACGTAAAAGACATAAACTTTAAAAAAAGTGTCAATGTCAAATTTGACATTTCATTTCCTGACATATATTTATCAAAAAATCTAAAAAAAAAACATTTTCCGTTTCTGTGTTTCCGTTTCGGATATAATGAATTTTGATTAAGCTACAAAAATAAGTTAAAACCCATATAAATATGGAAGTGTTTAACAAGTTTTACTCGTCTGTAAGCAACACGGTGTCTCAGTTGTCCGGCGTGTTACCCGGGAACCCTGTAACAAGAGAGTTTGAGGCTACCCAATACATCGCCAGTGCAGGGCCAGGTAAAACTTTTAAAATAAAACTATTATTCACAACAAAATCGGCCAGTAAGTGTAGGTCAGGCCTGACTGGGCTACTTTAATATCTTTGATAGCCTGTGCTCTATGTCGTAAACAAAGCATTTTCCTAAAAAATAAGTAAAAAACGTAATGACGTCAATTATGAATTGTTCCAGGTCTCCTATGGAAAATATACAAAGGCTACAAGAAATCCACAAAGCAGGAGGCTTCCATATTCGTGTTTGAAAAGAAACAATTAGACCGATGGTCTAAAGCAGATCGTGAAATAATGCTGGAGACACTCAAGCGTGGTATTGTCCAACTCACAAAGCTACGGCACCCACAAATACTGACCGTACAGCACAGTCTCGAAGAAAGTCGTGAGAGCTTAGCCTTTGCTACAGAACCTGTCTTTGCGAGCTTGGCAAATATCCTCGGAAACACTGAAAATATGCCTCAACCCATACCTACTCACTTAGTGAATTATAAGCTCTATGAGCTTGAAATAAAGTATGGATTAATGCAAGTTGCTGAAGGCTTAGCATTCCTACACAATGATGTAAAACTTTTGCACCATAATATTTGTCCAGAGTCTATAATAGTAAACCAGCAAGGTGCTTGGAAGATATTTGGCTTTGATTTTTGTATAGCTAATCAGAGTTCCCCGGGAGTCGCTCCGTTCTGGCCATTTAATGAATACTGTCAGGCGATGCCTCCGCTGACGCAACCAGTATTAGACTTCCTAGCTCCAGAATATGTATTATCCGCATCACATTCCCCTGCAAGTGACATTTATTCACTCGGCATGGTTATTTACACGTTGCACAGTACTGGACATCAAACTTTAGGAAATATAAGCAATGATTATATGAAATTCAAGAGGTTTGTAAATGAGATTAGAAATGTACCTCCATCTCGGTTGTCGTGTGTGGCTGATGGATTAAAGGAGTATGTGAAATTGATGCTGAATGGTACTCCGGAGTTGAGGCCAGATCCTCATCAATTTTTGAAGGTAATTACACACTTTTTGTTCACTTTTAATTATGTAATCAAATCTGGGAAGTCCGAAAGTCGTGAACCACACTGACAGAGCTATCTAGCGGGAAAGATTCCAACCATCTTGCCGTATGAACCGAGCAACACCCGTACGGTACGGTTACGGTATTAATCCCATCTCTCGTCTCTCCTCACCTTCCTGTGCATGCATTTATTTTATTTAGGAATATGCTTGTGTTTGATTGCCAACTCTAAGCAATGATGCGGTCTACGATGGAGCACGCTTGCTAGAAGAAATCAATTTGAAGACACTCAGATTGTAACTGGACAAATGGATAAGAATGACGAAGATAATCTTAACAGATAAATACTAAATTTTGACACTGATATAGGCATATCAAATTACACTGCTCACCTATCATCAAATAAATAAATAAATAAAATAAATATTGGGGAACACCCATTCAGGCAGCACATTTCACGTGATAACACAATAAAAGTGGATTCAAAGCGTTTCATGGATTATCTGACATATTATAGAAGTAATAATTTAAGACAGGTTTTATAATTGAACTTTTTATTTACAGATCCCATACTTCGAAGACGTTGGAGTCAAAACATTAAACTACCTCGATTCACTCTTCCAATGGGACAACCTTCAAAAATCTCAGTTCTACAAAGGCCTACCACAGATAATCCAAAAAATGCCTCATCGCATCTGCATATACCGTATCCTACCATGTCTCACAAAAGAGTTTGTAAACCCACCCATGGTTCCTTTCGTATTACCAAACGTATTACTCATAGCTGAGAATTCTTCTAAAGAAGAGTACATCAAGTACATTCTACCGGTGTTAAGACCTGTCATGTTGATACAAGACCCGATACAAATCTTGTTGATATTTATGCAGAAAATGGAATTGTTACTGAAGTTAACTCCAGGGGAAGAGGTTAAAACGGACATACTACCGATGCTGTACCGAGCTTTGGAATCTGACGCACAACAGATTCAAGAGTTATGCTTGTCAGTGTTGCCAACTTTTGCATCTTTGATAGATTATCCGGCAATGAAGAACGCATTGTTGCCGCGTATAAAAAAGCTGTGCATGAGTACGAATTATATCTCAGTGAGAGTGAATTGTTTGCTCTGCCTGGGGAAGTTGTTGGAACATTTGGATAAATGGCTGGTGTTGGATGAAGTCATACCGTTCCTGCCGCAGATACCGTCTAGAGAGCCTGCTGTTCTGATGGGGATATTAGGTAATTATTTTATTTTATAGCCTTCTAGCTGTACCCGCGACTTCGTCCGCGATTTATTCAGAAAAAAATAGCCTATGTCCGTCCTCATGATACATACTATTACCTCGCAAAATTTTATCGAGATCGGTTAAGCCGTTTAGCCGTGATTATGTAGCAAACAGACAGACGGACAGAGTTACTTTCGCATTTATAATATTGGATGCTGGTCGAGTTGCTTGCTTCTCATCTTTCTTTTTTTATATTAAAAATTATTAATGAAAATAATGGCTTCTAATTTGGAAAAACTCAATATATCAACTTATTATAGTTCCAATTTACACAAGTAGTTTTTCGTAACTCTCGGCGGGAAAGTGTGAAAGTAGAATTCGTAAAAATAAACAATTTCATTGTCATGCTTTATTTGGTTTATATTCATCTTGAAAAAGAAGGAGGTTCTCAATTTGACTGTTTTTTTAAAATGTTTGTTACGTCAGAATTTTCGACTGGGTGAACCGATATTGATGATTTTTATTTATTTGAAAGCTGGTGCTACCCATGTGGTCCCATTTCAATTTGATACAGTCTGTAATTTTTATGAAGCCGGTTTTTTTTAATTGATAATTATTTCATTATAAGACCGAAAATCTTTAAACCTAAAATTGATGATTGCATTTATTAATATGGCTCTTGACTTATTACAGGAATATATAAACTAACACTCAGCCACCAGAAGCTGGGCATCACCAAGGAAGTGATGGCTACCAAGGTGCTCCCGTTCCTCATCCCCCTCTGTGTGGAGAATGGCCTCACCCTGAACCAGTTCAATGCCCTGGTGTCGCTTGTCAAGCAGATGATATCTAAAGTGGAGACAGAGCACAGAGCCAAGCTGGAGCAGCTCAACTCTATACAAAATGAATCTAAGTATGTTGACAAGCTTTCCTTTTTTAACCGACTTCTTGTAGTGGTAGGACTCTTTTGCAGGGGTATAGAAGTACCACACCTTTGCCAGTTATTCAACCGCCAAGAAGTAGTGTGCAAACACTACTGTGTTTCGGATTGAAGGGCGATGTTTCCAGCGAAATTACAGGGCACACAGAGATTTGACATCTTATATCTAGGTGTGACGAGCGCAGTGCATTGCCATCCAGTGTTTTGAACTGTTGGAGTTCAAAATTCTGAGTGGCGTTGAGATGTTATGGGCAAGCGTGAAGAGCCATCAGGCGTCACCCAGTATCATAAAAAAAGGAGGAGGTTCTCAAATCTACTGTTTTTTTTTAAATGTTCTTACCTAAGAACTTTCGACTGGGTGAACCGAATTAGATGATTCTTTTTTTTTAAAGCTGGTGCTTCCCGTGTGGCCCCATTTCGATTTGGTCCAGTTCTGTCATTTTAATGAAGTCGGTTTTTTATATATATATTTTTTTATATTATTAATAATAAGCTTGCATTTGACCGCCAAATCGCCTGATGTTGAGCAACGATGCGGTCTACGATGGAGCACACTTGTCTTTGTCCTCAGAAGAAACTTTGGATATGGCAACATCCCTCTCTAAGAGGGGGCCTTTGTGCAGCAGTGGGCGTTTGCTGGTTGATAATGTGATGTATGGAGTTTTTTTAATTGAATAATGCGTTTGTCCGTCACCTCGGCTGGTGTATATTTTTAGGACAGGGTTCATGTCCTAATTTTCAGGTTTTCATGAAAAAGTACTTTGAAGTATTTCTTAAATAATGTTGCTTTTTTATTGAACAACCATTATAGTTTATAACAGTGTTAATACAGAATGTTCTATCTATGTATATAAATTTTCCAGAGTAATGGACCACGCGCTGCCCTCTGCAGACTCGTTAGTAGCTGCGCCGGCGCCTCAGACCGACATCGACAAGATGTTTACAGGCCTAGGCCTCGATCCGTTCTCATTCAACAACAAGGGCCCGGAGAGAACACCCGCGCCTGCAATGCCTATGACTGACACTGGAGGGGCGCTCACTATGGAGGATAAACAAAGGTAAAATAGGCCTGTCCATATTGTTTGTAGATATTTATAGAGACCGTTTAAGTGTGGAGATCAGAAACCGGAAAATATTGTGTATTGCGATGGATTTACTTAAGGTGAAACGTGTGCAGGGGTGGTTCCCTCATTGAGGAAAGGCATTACAAGTATGTTATAACATGGCTAAATGAGGGTTCGTACAAAAATCTGCAAGTGCAAAATCTGCAAGTTGAAGTGGCAATGGGCAGGCCACATCACTCGAAGAAGTGATAACCGATGGGGAAGAAAGGTTCTTGAGTGGAGACCGTGAACCGGAAGACGCAGCGTAGGGAGGCCTCCCACTAGATGGACCGACGACACTGTGAGAGTCACGGGCATCCAGTGGATGCAGATGGCAGGATGTCGTTCAGTGTGGAGGTTAAAGGGGGAGGCCTATGTTCAGCAGTGGACGTCTTCTGGCTGATGATGAAATGAGGGTTTGACTCCCATAGTCGCTCGGGAAGGTGATGAAGTATTTTTTGATCAATTTTTTTGAAAATTTGCTAAAATTTAAATAATAATTAAAAACGAAAACTTTGAATTAATGTATACCTACTTATATACAAATAAATATATCATAAAACAGTTTTCACAAAAAAGGACTAATCTAAAAGCCCCTCGGTGGAGGGAAAAGTGGCCAGAATGCTGCAGCATTGCTATCCAGCATGGCAATTTTTTGGCCAAAATAAGCACCAGCATTTTGGTCACCTGTCGCCTCCACCAAACGTTTAGCCAAGTTCGTGTACAAATCATGGGTGGCCGGCTCCCACGGCCCTAAGGTCTCGACCCCAAACGGCACAAACATATACATCCTGTCTAAAAATCTATTTTGGTTGTCTGTCGACATAGGCCTCTCCCAATTGTTTCCACGTCTCTTTATCCTTGGCAGACCTTCTCCTTTTGGTAAATCGTTATACTGATAGTCTGAAGATTAATTCGTTATTTTCAGGATCGCACAGCAGCAAGAATCCGTCAGAAAGTTTACCCACCAGCCGGCACCCACAGCCATCCCTGCGCCCCCAAAATCGATGCCCAAACCTGTCGACCTAACATCATCTCTGCTACAGTCCAACCTGTCACAACTCGGCCAAAAACCATCCACATCCATGTCTCACACTTCAATGTCAAATTCCATTTCTCAACCTGTATCCCATTCCAATTCAATGTCCCACCAAAATTCGCCGCATCTGAATTCCATGCCCCATTCTAATTCGATGTCACAGCCTCATACGGGTTTGAATCAATATAATTCTGGGAATAATCAGATGAGTTTAGGGTATAATCAACCTAAGCCTTTTGAAAGTCAACTAGCATTACCTTGGTCTAATACAGGAAATACAAGTACAGGGAATTTCACGGGAAACGCAAACACAGGAAACTTTAACAACAAATGGGCAAATAATTCCAATTCAAACGCTAAACAAGACTGGTCAGCTTTTGAATCACTTCTACCGACTCAAAATGCTAACAGTAACGTTCAAAAGCCCAATGAAAATGAAATGATGGATCTGTTAAGCTAATTATATGTGTGATATTATTTTGAAACAATAGTGATATACAGTTAAGAAAAGTAAGAGATATTTTTTTTCAGGTTGAGTTTAAAAAAAAATGAGGTTTAAAAGTAGGGGAAATCCTTAGCAGTAAAAGTGTATAAGAAAATTATGTCAATCACACTAATATTATGAATACGAAAGTAACTCTGTCTGTCTGTTTGCTTGCTACATAATCACGACTAAACGGCTTATCCGATCTAGATAAAACTTTGCGAGGCAATGGTATGTATCATGAGGACGGACATAGGCTATTTTTTCTGAAGAAATAGCGGACGAAGTCGCGTGTACAATTAGTATGTTTATGCATTTCGATGACGTAATTAGTTTTAGGGTACAATTCAACATTCCTGCAAAAAAACTACAAAATGAGGGTACATAGCGTTTTTAAACGATATTTTTGTTAAAAAACTTATTTATTCATAGAATAGAAATTATACAATTTAAAATATTATTAGTTTGCTTATTGGTAACTTGATAGTTTTAAAATTATTATTTCTTAGTTTACATGATTATTATTTACTTAATTTACTTACATCTTAAGCTTAGCACTATTTTTAAGTCAATGATAAATTGCTTTAAAATTTCCATGAATTCCATAAACTTATGTACTATCTATTTCCTGTATTGAAACATGGTAACTCGTAACAAGTCAGGCAATAGTACATATCTATTTTATTTACTGACTTAATAATGATCTCTATACAATAAATAATATGTTATACATTTTGTTCATATATTTCATTCATATTTTCAATGATACTTCCTTACATTGGTCCTTCGAGCTGGAACAATATTCGAATTCTGTCGTAAACTGATAAGCATAACAGCCTGGAAACCAAATAACAGATATACTGAAAATGCCGATTTTGCTCGAGCTAGAAGGACCAATATTTGAAAAATCTTTTTGCAAAGATATGTATCATAATATTATCATACAATGTGATAAACTTATTTGAAGAATAGCCAGATGTGGAACTAAGCAATTGCAAAGAAAGGGTGCGAGACGTTGTCATTTTTGTTCGGAAAACTTGATGCTGGCTCTCTATTCAACTATACAGATAAGTTGGTCACTCTGTATTTGCTAGTGTTTCTATGATGGGAGCTATCTGAAAGTCTGGGAGAGTCTGTACAATTATTTTGCGTCAAAGAGCAGCTTTATAAAGAACTTGTAAACTATTACCCAGTTCAAAAACTGTACCATCATAAAAGTATACTACCTTCGTCTCCTAAATGACGAGACAAAGAACACGCAAGCAGTTACAATCTGCAACACTCCAGCTGTCAAGAAACAGCTTTTATACTCGTAATTATGAACAAGAGACCAAATCATAATGAATATGGCCACAAATGCATTAGAAGCGGTCATGGTAGCGGTGGTGTCGAACTCATTGAGTGTGCTGTTGTAGATGGGCTGCTGGAGGATGTGGGAGGCAGCTGTGGCGAAGCTGGCAAACATGCACCACACGACGAGCAGGCTTTTGTTGCCCGTGAGGGTTATACCTAGGAAGAAAAAGTATAATAATTACTAGAGATCTATTTCAGCCCCTTATAGAGGTGGAATTGCGCAAAACCCGTACTTATTGTTCATCTAAACTATTTGAGGGATATGTTTTAAACTATCACGGTTGTTCACTAAAGTTAAATGATTATTTACGGGATATTTACCGTGGTAAGGTTGTGGAAGGAGCTCCCGATATTTCGGCGCAGTTACATGCACCATGTTCACGGGAAGACTGTAACTGCGCCGAAATATCGGGAGCTCCTTCCACAACCTTACCACGGTAAATATCCCGTAAATAATCATTTAACTTTTGAGGGATATGGGTTCAAATTTCACGTCTTTATCATTAGCGATTTGGCCTGTGCGTTGGTTCCTAGAAAAACGCTTGTTCTTTTATGTAAATAGGTAGATTGTGATAACTTAAAATGTTACCAAGCATCGAAAGCCAAGAACGCTGTTAGTTGATAGCCTTTGTGTCAGTTTCTAGAATATATATTCTGGCCATTTTTGCACAAACAGTCATCTGACCCCAAACTAAGCAAAGCTTGTAATATGGCTGCCAGATACTGAATAGAATGCTCATGGCCTCTAACTGAAATAGCTAGAAAAGTTCCTATCGCATTTCTAGCTATTTCAGTTTCAAAGGGACTTTACTTTCACTTATTTAAACATTGTTTTGGGTGACTTCAAATATGTCTATCATTTCCTGACTCAAGTTAATTATTGATTGACATAAAATAACAATTGAGTAATTCATTTTCCTTAAAAAGAAACAATTAAATATATTTTACAGTCGCGAGTTTTTAAGTAGGTACACTTACCATAGAAGCCAATAGCTCCCGTGAAACAAAATGCACCGCAGAGCCTTTCTTTTTCATTGATAGACTTCGGCAGCACAACGCATAGCATTATAAAGCATAATGCTGAACCGTGCGCCACTGCTATCACTGAAGCTACCTGGAAGTCAAGAAATTTAATTTAAGGGAGTGCCACAAGGTAGTGTCGTATGACCTTTACTTTAAAAACTGTTTTATTTTTATTGCGTTTTTTGGCAAACTAATGACGTTTTTAGGAAACTACTTACCGACCAAATGTTCAAAGTCGGATTCTGTTCCCAAACTAAAGGAGGAAACACAACCCCGAGCACCAAAATTGAGAACGTCGTAGTCAGATGTAACAAGGCATACAAATAGAAATTCATATCTCTAAGCATATTAGTGATGGTTATGATATTCTTTTTCAATGATGCTGTCCTTCTAGCGGTTCCAGGAGTCACTTCTGCAGCAAAAACTATACTGTTTTGAGGAGCATTCACTGTAGTTTCTCTGTATAACGGCTGGGGATTCTGGCTTTCTCTGTCTATACTTTCAAGCTCTTGATAACCACTGATTCTGTTGTAACTGCTCACGTCAAGTGTCCCAAAATCTGTTGAAAATCTATTTGAAGGTGATCCAAAGTCAGATGAAAATCTATTTGAGCTGCTGCTGTCGAACATCGTCCCGAAATCTGAAGAGAATCTCCGATCAGTCGTCATCTTATCTCTAAATTCGACAGATGGGTCTATAATTTCCTTTGCATTTTTCTTCGACTTGAATACAACAACATCTGTAGCGTCTTCATCGTTAGCTGCTCCGTGATTTATGTCTACTTTAACTGACACCGTTGGCGGTTCATCAGTATGGTCATCATTAATGTTAGCATTATTCTGATTGGTGAATATAACTTCATCGTCATCTTCCACAGCATCTTTTAGCATATTGTACGTATGTCTAATGACCTTTTCAATATAAATTGGTCTTGAATAAGAAGCCAATAAGACACAGTTTTGCATAATAATAGCTCCGTAGATCATTACGACAACATCGCCAGTGTAGACACTGCATAAGTATCCAATAAGGATGGGTATTAGACAGTTTCCAACAGATGGGGCCATTCTTACGATCCTCTGAGCCATGGTGAGCTTGTCTCTGAAGTAATGGGTTATTATGACTTCTGTTTGTTGCCCTGTCAATGCACAGCCAGACCCTGAAAACAAATCATTTAGATCTTGACTAAATTTGCAATAATAGCGTGTTTTCTGTCAAATCAAATCTGTCGTGGCACTAATCTGACGGAGAAAAAAAAAACGATCTGCGATTTTTTATTTTCAATCACTCTAATCCCACTAATATCATATATGTGAATGTTTGGATGGATGGATGTTTGTTACTCAATAACGCAGAAACGGCTGGATGGATTTGAATGAAATTTAGAATATACATTGCTTATGTCTTGGATTAACACATAGGCTACTTATCATCATCATCATCACCGATTTTCATCACCACGCGGGTGAAACCGCGGGGCGCAGCTAATATCATATATGTAAAAGTTTGGATGGATGGATGGATGGATGTTTGTTACTCAATCACGCACAAATGGCTGGATGGATTTAGATGAAATTTGAAATATACATTGCTTATGTCCTGGATTAACACATAGGCTACTTTTGGTAGGTGGGGTTTAGGTAGGGCCCCATTTTTTGCGCCAGTGCCTTTGGTTACCTAGCTACTACGCCACTGGTCGAAACCCAGACAGGAACATTCGATCGTCAAATGTTCTTATGTTCCTGCAATGCGCCACGATTCGAGGTAACGCCGATTCTAAGTGTGTCGGCCCTTACGGTTAACCATACAAAGAATAAACGAGTCAAGGGTTGAGTTTTGACTTCGCGCTAGCTAGCACTAGTGTTCAATCATGACGTGATTCATATTGTCCACCTGAGTAAACTACTATGCGATAAATATTTATATTGTATCGAGAGATTACACGAACCCATTGTTCCTAAGAAATAACGTCATAATAGTCATAGGTACATGTATCAATCGGATGAAAGTTAAACGCAATATCTGAGGTGTTCCACAGGGAGTGATACTGAGCCCCGTCTTATTAAAGTGGCTTATGGCTTACACGCAATAATATAAAGACGTGTGATCATTATTGAGATTGCTAACATACAAATTAGTTTCCAAAATAATAAAAAGGTTATGTGTATTGCACACGGCACTTCTTAGTTGCGCAACTGGAGGAGGATGCACGTATCATACATAGGTACGTGGGTACATTCCTGCTCACAAACGTGTGAATGAATCACACTTGATTATAAATGCAAATGTTTGTGTGTAAGTGTGTTTGTCCACACTAAACTCAGTAACACCTGATCGGATTTGATTCAAATTTGGTATGGACGTAACTTATATCCTGTATTAACACGGGTTACTTTTTATCCCCGAAAAGTTCATGTTTCCTATAAGATAACGGACGAAACCGCGAAGCTGCTAGTAAATTATTAGATAAGAAAATATAGGTGAATGGTTTTTTTTCTATGGAACTTAATTACAATAATGTCCGTGCATTTTATTTATGGTCGACCTTAGAAGGCTGTTAGATAATAAAGATTGACATGTACATATTGCAGGACAAATCATTGTTATTGTTTGTGACTCGCTATAGTACGCATAAGTTTAACATCCAATGTCAAGTTAAGCAGGTAGGTATAGATACTTATAAGGTATATTTGTTACTTTACACTCAATCACATCGATAATAAAAACATGAGTGTATGTTAACTTTTCGACGGCTAAAACAGTGGTATAGCTTAAAGTGTTACCTAGGTACTTACTTGAGCAGGTATACCTAAGTACCTACCTACTTAGAGGATTAACGCGTAGGTACTTCGTTTAGGCACTTTCATCAATATATTGGGTGAAACCACGGGATGCAATTAGGCATAAAGTAATTAAAAACATACAAAACCTCTGAGTTACCTGCACATATTCCAGCGAAAATATTAATGATGTGGTCATTGCTCTCAGCTTCAGTCGCGTAGCTCGACAGCAGAACACCCGCCACTGTCAAGCACAGCCCCGCTAACGCCATAAACCTCGGCATATGAAACATCTTCACAATGGCTCTGCACCATGATTCTAGCAGCAGTCTCATTACCACTATCATCACTGGAACTAGAGCAATATCCACGTCCCATATCTTCAGTTTAAATTCCTTAGGATCGTGACCGTCTTCGCGGATAGCTTTCAAAATGATGAGTCCGTAAAGAGAGAGTAAGGCGGGAACGGTTATGTTGTACATCACAGCAGTACCAACTATCAGCCAGCCGTAGCCACCGTCGGGTGGCGTCGGCCCGATCTCTGGCTGAGAAGCGACTACTCGATCCAAGTGTAGATCTTCCACTCTGCTCTCGCTTCTCTCATGTCTCCTCGTCCGATTTTCCTGGTTCGCCATGATGTTTTTTATATGATAAACAACAACTTCATGTTCGGGACGGTGAGTATTCGATGAGTTATCTTTATGAAATGGGCGTATTATCTTATCAGTTATCAATTCTTGTAATCTCTTGTTCCATATTTTTGAAATCACCGCCAACTCAGGTGCAATATCCGTTTGTAAATAAGGCGCAGCAAAAAAACAACAACTGTTTGCAGATAATAATACAAACTGCTAAACCTTAATGATCATACATATTATGCAAGTCTTTGATATCGTTTGTATAAAATAATATTTCACTTATTTATACGTTGGTTAAATACTTGTAATGCATATTTATAGTTTTTGATTTCTGTGTGTTGCGTTTCTGAACGAACTAATTTTATTTTCCACTGGAAGCTACCCAACAAAATCAGAAAATCAAGCGCGATTGTGTATTCTTAGGGTGAAAGAAAGAGAAAAGGATATTGACATAACAGGACCAAAAGAGACAACCGATACACGACACTGACAGACCGATATGTTTTCAATTTGGTTGATTAGTACCAATATGAAATCCGTTTGATCGAGAATCTTGAGACGCTCTTATTAGATTTTTTTACGTATTTATCAATAATGCAAAGGTATTTTACGTGTTTACCTAAAAATATGTGATACGTTGTTAGTGTTTCTGTGAAGAAAATGCCGATAACCAGTGTGAGAAATAGTTTACCACCATGTTCAGACTTCCGTGAAGAGGGAAGCATTTTAATTGCCCCTCATTTGATATGATTACTGGTGAATTTATGAATTATTGTAGGTTCAGGAGAGAATTAGCGGATGGCCGAGCCTTGGGGTGGTTTAGTAGAGGTTTTTAATGATGGAGACTGAATCTGTGCGTTCAGAGTTGAGCGGACGATCGCGGCGTAGTTCTCGGCATAGATCTCACACACATCGAAGCACTCGGTAAGCCCTATTCCTGTTCTACATAAATAAACTACAGAACGGCCACATAGCTTGTTAGGCTATGAAATTGGCAGTCATTACACAAAACCAATAAAACTTTAATGATGCCCTGTTCCATTTATTACTGGTGCTATAATATCCTGTAATAAATGAGATTATTACAGCTAGTTAAAGTTGTAAGATCCATACCAAATTGAAATATTTTTTTTTTTTTTTTTTATGATACTAAGTGACGAGGCGAGCGAAGTCGCTCGCCTGATGGCTCTTCACGCTTGCCCATAACAACTCAAGGCCACTCAGAATTTTGAACTTCAACCATTCCAAACCCTGGATGGCAATGCACTGCGCTCGTCACCCCGAGATATAAGATGTCAAATCTCTGTGTGCCCTGTAATTTCGCTGGAAACATTGCCCTTCAATCCGGAACACAGTAGTGTTTGCACACTACTGCTTGGCGGTTGAATAACTGGCAAAGGTGTGGTACTTCCCCAGGCGGACCCCTGCAAAAGAGTCCTACCACTACAAAATCTAATCTAATATCTATGTTATAGGAAGTTATTTGTTATTATAAACAATATTATAAAGACTAGACTGCAATTTCATTTATTAACCATCATTCTATTCTACGAGTTCTCTAAAACATATTGTAATTTCAGGAGCACTAAATCACAAAGAAAAGACTGTGTAGACAATACAATGGCACCATTCCAAACTAGCGTAAACATAAACCCTGAAATAGGCCGAGATGGCCAAGAAGTCATTGAAGTACAAATCTTACCCCAGGACGAGAACTGGGGGGAAAATACCACAGCTGTAACTGGCAACACATCTGAAGGCTCACAGTCAATGGAAGATGTCAGTAACTGGCCGATGGAGTCTGATAGCGGGATTGGTTTTGTCTGTTCCAGATATTTTGGAACAACAGTGGCTTTAGGACTGTCGTTTGTATCATTTGTAAGTCCGTTAGCTATGGTAGTCCTGCCAAAAATTGGATTCTTTCCTGGACTAACAGATAATATAGCAATTCAGCCAAGTCAAAGGATGCAATTGCTCGCCTGCACGGCGGAATGTAAAGGAATACTGCTGTCTCTAGCATTCAAACTAGTTTTACTTGCCATCGGAGTTTGGGCCGTATTTTTGAGGCCTAGAAATGCAATCCTGCCTCGAATATTTGTATTTAGAGCAATGACATTGGTTATACTCGCAGTGTGCACATTTTCTTATTGGCTATTTTATATTGTCCAGATAAGCGAAGCTACGAAAGCTTTAGCTGTAGGTGACGAAGCCATAGATTATAATTCATTAGTTTCATATGTATCAAGTTTTTCTGATACACTACTTTTTATACACTACATAGCCGTAATATTGATGGAAATTAGGCATTTAGAGCCGACATATTACATCAAGATAGTGAGGAGTCCCGATGGAGAAAGCAGGTCTTATTCCATTGGACAACTGAGCATACAGAGAGCAGCTGTTTGGGTGCTCCAGAAGTATTATACAGAGTTCCCGATATACAATCCATATTTGGAAAAGATACCAATAGCAAAATCTCAGAGGAAAGGGCAATCGAGTATCAAGTTTTATGAAGTGGACGGATCTAACACCAATGCTCCTCCAGGACAGGCCAGGTCAGTACTTTATTAAAGCTTAGTTTCAACTACTTAATTAAAAGTTATTATGTTTATTATTATTTAAAAGATTAGATACTATTCCATTGCTGAACTATATCCTAGATTCAATTATGTAAGAAGGCAATAAAAGGCGTTAGTCATCACTGTGTCTTGCAACCTCATGCTACTGAGGCCACTGAAGTCCCCACTTATGCTAATTTGACAGCCCAATCCTCCAACCTACCAATATCGGGGGCAAAGTCAAAGGCAGCTAAGATGGATCAGGCATGTTTTTTGGATGGAAATCCTAAAATATTTCTGGCCATTCCAGAGCTTGCCCAGGAGACATGTCTGCAGATATGTCTTTTGATCTAGTGCTCACAGACCTATTATTCTCGTTTCTAAATCATAGAACTTTGAAATTCTCTGTCCAAATAGTTTTTCGTTCATAAGACTATGTCTATCACTGTATCAATGTGTATGGTATTTGAACATGTATGTATGTATTTGAACGCGGACTTTTAATTGAGGCAAGTAAGTCTCGAAGCCCTGGGACGCGAGACTATTGAATTTGCATTTGGGCGGGACCCAAACCCTAGTACCAAGTGTCACAGTTCAAGACGTTTTTCTTCAAAGTTGAAGCTTATAATCAAGTTGAAGTGGACTGGTTGCAGATCAACAACAGGGTCGTGCACGGGCAGCGCGGGGCGGCGGCGCGACTCGGCCTCTGCTCATAACGAGCGATACTACGAGGAGGCGGAGCGGGAGCGGCGCGTGCGCAAGCGGCGCGCGAGGCTCCTCACTGCTGCGGAGGACGCCTTCGCTCACGTCAGGCGTGTGAGAGTGGCTAGTGGGAACGGTAAGCACTACATGAGAGAATCCAGTGAAGAACGTGAATTACCTATACTATGAGTACAGACATGGTTGATGCTTCATACAAACTAGTTAATTACTGTCAGTGATGTAAGTGAGGGAGCCGTATAAAGCTGATGGAGAACTGTTTAATGGAGGAAGGTTTTCTTGCCACAGCTACAGAAATATAGTCCAGTATAAGAACAGAAGAACACCGACGAAAAAGAAATTACGATATATATATAAGACAGCTGGCAGTGTCTCGAAGGGAAAAGCCGAAAGATCGGTTTGAGTGTCATGTTTTCCTTGGAAGTAGGTTTCAAAATTCCAAAAGTCGGATATTGCAATAAAAGTCCGGACAATTTAGTCACATAATTCAAACACTGCACGCGTCATTACAGTGGTAACAGGTACAAGACTTACGTCGCCCAATCTTAAAAAAAGCCAGACAAAGGTCTACAAGTCCAGACATGTCCGGACGGATGGTACCCTGGGTTAGTATTAGATTGACTAGATCGCAAAACTGCCACATCGCGTAGCGATTACATCGTAGGCTTACATCATCGCAGATGGACGAAATCTCAAAATGACTACATCTTAATATGACTAGTTCACAACACTAAAACGCTTCCTTACTTGAAAGAGGCCTATGTCTAGCAATGGACTCATTGGCTAATTATGATTCACTCCAATGTGACATTGAATAAATAGATATTCTCTCTATGTAATGTAGCAATAAAGTTAATTTTAGCATGCACAGTAAACTGTATTAATCTTTGTAAATAAACACAGGTGCAGGCTTTTCTTTATAATTTTCTTAGCGCGAGAGCTTCTGTTCTGACCAGTACAGAATAGCTCTGTTTTTTTATCATATAGGTTTGGAAACTAGTCAACATTTCTATTTTCACCAGTGTAATGTATTAGGTACGTCAAATGTGGAACAGTCCTGGAGGTGAGATTCTCCTCTACAACTACATATTTATCATCAGTGCAGATAATGACCTTCACCAACCGTTGTATTACACAATCTGTACACAATATAAGGAAGTAGGTTGTACCTTGTCTGTACTAATCTAGTGTCAGTTTCATCAGTTTATTAGGTAAAGTTTTGCTTTGCTCCAGGTGGTGCGCTGGGTCCCCGCGAGGCTGCTCAGGCGGTGTTCCCGTCGCTCGCGCGCGCGCTGCAGAAGTACCTGCGAGCCACACGCCAGCAGCCGAGACACTCCGCAGACTCTGTAAGACCCCAACTTTGTCTTCATCCCCGATTTATCATGTATAAACACATGATAAATCAAATTTATGGTAGCTCAAATTTATGATAAAACGGGACTTTTCCATAAATTTGTTGACATCGTAAGGAAACCGGTATGTCCAAAAACCTCAAAAGTTCAACGACATATGACATTCACCAATATGCACTTGGCCAGCACGGTGGATTACGGCTCATTCTCTCTCTGAGAGAAGGCCTGTATCCCAGCAGTGGGAACATGATGGGCTTGTAATGATGAGTTGTAGATATTTTGACTCTTGAAAATTCCGTAAAAAGATAGTATACACTAATTACGGTTTTTAACCACTGACGCAAAAAAAGAGGTGTTATAAGTTTAAACCTGTGTCTGTCTGTGTCATTGTAGCTCCCAAATGGCTAAACCGATTTTAATTAAGTTCGTTTTATTTGAAAGGTGACTTGATCTTAGCTATGATTCATCATAATCTGTTCAGCCGTTTGAAGATAATCAACTCTTTTATCATGGGTTAAACAGAAATATATAAATGGCATTTTTATCGTACAAAGCGTCTTTTCAGGCAACCATGTCAAAATTGAAGTGTTTTTTTTTTAGCCAAATCTATATTTTTTTTCACTAAAATGTGAAATACGTCAAATCCACACTAATATTATAAATGCGAAAGTAACTGTCCGTCTGCTACATAATCACAGCTAAACGGCTTAACCGATCTCGATAAAAATTTGCGAGGTAATAGTATGTATCATGAGGACGGACATAGGCTATTTTTTTCTGAAGAAATCGCGGATTAAGTCGCGGGTACAGCTAGTTTATAATAATGTCCTGTAATATTCTCACAATTATTTCAAGACAACAGGATTTGGTAAATCCGAGCGCAGGCGCACTGCATGCTGAATTTAAATTAAGTTAACATATTCTAGGTGCTTCGTCTCCACGTCGGGAATACTAATCATATCTGTAACAAGCCCACACGCTGGGCGTCCACAATTATCTTTTACTTTGCGGTATTTTTATCACGTAATAATTTTGTTATAAAATAAATCTAATCACAGTAATATATCTTAATGTAAAAGTTTGGATGGATGAATGGATTTTTGTTACTCAATCACGCAAAAACGTCTGCATGGATTTGGATGAAATTTAGTATATACTTTACTTATATCATGGATTAACAAGCATCATCATCATCACCGATTTTCATCACCACGCGGGTGAAACCGCGGGGCGCAGCTAGTAGGTATATAAAAATGTCGTGTCACGGTGTTTGTGGTCGCACTCCTCCGAAACGGCTCGACAAGTTTTTGTATATTTGGTGTGTATGAGTATAGATCGTAAAGTATTTTTCATCATCATCACCACGCGGGTGAAACAGCGGGGCGCAGCTAGTATTATTTATAAGCTGCTCCTCGCGGTTTCACCCTTGTGGACATTTCCTCAGGATCCTTGTGGAGTTTCGGTGACCTATTTATAAACTTTTTTGAGACTATCAAAAATTATCAGTCTGGTATATTGGTTACCGGCGTCTTGTCAAATGGTCCCACCTCATACTGATCCCGCGGGATCAGTGGATGATTAATTTTTAACCGACTTCAAAAAAACGATGAACGAATTTTGAACGAATGTATGTTCACCGATTTCTCCGCCTACTATAAATTGATTTGTTTGTTTGTTGTTATTTGTTGTTGATATTGTTGATGATCAGCCGCGTCCAGACCGGGTGAGCGCGGCTCGCGATTCCCGCTCGCGAGCCAATAGTTCGGCCGGTGTGGACGGTGCTCGGGCTTCCTCGGGCTAGGGTTCAGAACCGGGAAATCCCGGAACCGAAATTACCGGGATTTCCCGGTTTTTAAAACGTAATTTGAGAACCGGGGTTCAAAACCGATTCCTCGGTCAAGCCAACCCTGCTAACTTTAGGCCAATCTCCATCACGTACATTCTCGGTAAGACTATGGAACTTGTTATGTCTCTACAACAGGCCTCTGGTGTACCTGGAAACAAATGACTGAGGAAATCATTAGCTTCCAGTCAGTAATACGAATTCCGTTGAAACTGGTTTACTGGCGACCTTCTAGCGTACGCGCGTAGATGTGAGTGCACATCTGGAGTGAGACCATCAGGAAATATTCGAATACTGGAAAATAGTCGGTGTTCAAATAAAATTTAATTATTTATTTATTTGCTTTTCCCTCGACATCTCAAAGGCTTTTTACAGTTTAGCATGACGGTCTTATTAGCAGGCTCTCGTCATTTCGTTTATCCACCAGATTGTTCATTTTATATCGGACTTCCTAAACAATAGATAGATTCGAGTGGTATTTGATGCTGTTCGTCCGATCGATTGGCAATTAATGTTGGTAACAGGGATCAGTACTGTCAACAACGCTTTTCCTGCTGCAAATCATGGGTCTCCTCAAGCCCTGTACTTGGTATGCAGTCGATAGCATAGAGCTACATATATAGCCATTGCTACAAGAACCCACGCCATCGCTACAAGAACCATCGCCATCGCCACAACAACCATCGCCATCGCCACAACAACCATTGCCATCGCCACAAGAACCATTGCCATCGCCACAACCATCGCGAAAGAAAAGACGGCTGAATACGAATGCACAAAATGATTCTCTTGACAATATATTGAAGGACACTTTTGCCATAATTGAGAAAAGTTCAACTTCCATAAATGATCCATGTGTAGCATTCGGTAATCATATTGCACATGAACTCAGAAAATACGATCCTTACACTCAATCATGTGTTAAAAATGCTATTAATACTATTATTCACGAAGCGAACATGGGAAAATATCAGATGTATAGACCAGGATATTGCACACAACCACCCACTACTACCACGTCAACCATAACTTCCGGTGAAAATCTGCAGAACACACAATTTACTCCGGCTACTACTACAGAAACATTAGACTTTAATTTTGGTGACAGCTCCGTTATTTAAATATGAGGCAGATAAATAAATAATTTGATTGCTTAATTACCACGATTTTTATTTACCTTAACGTAACTTCCCTTCTTAACGTAACTTACCTTCGACAGCCTCGTTAGCTCAGTTGGTAGTGTACCTGCTTTCTGCGCTTAGGGGCGTGGGTTCGATTCCCATGTAGGACAAACATTTGTGTGATGAACAGTTGTGTTTGTTCTATGTCTGGGTGTTCTATCTATTTAAGTATGTATTTAAAAATATATATGTACGTATATCAGTCTCTGGCAGCCATATTACAAGCTTTGCTTAGTTTGGGGTCAGATGACCATGTGTGCAATAATGTCCCAGATATTTATTTATTTATTATTTTAATCACTGAGGGCGTCTATAATTGCATCACACGTTTCTGGAACTATAGTTGGTATGGATTGTTTCGATACTCTAAAAAGGTATTGAAGACTGCTATAGGAGTCTCCTGTTGACAAATATCTCAAAGTTATCAGCACTCTTTCGGATACAGTTATTGCTTCTCTGTAGTTAGTGTCACATTTGTGTATTTTCACAGCCACTAAGGAGCACAAATATTCAATGTCTCCCGCAGACATGCGTGTAAAATTTGAGACTGAATGGTCGATTGTTAGTTCCTTTAACAAACTGTTACCGTATTGGTTTCGGTTTTGGTACAATTTTTTAATCCAGAGTTTTCGTTTCTCTTCTTTTTTTTATGATATATCCAGACAACATAAGCGCCGTAGCAGCTAATAATACGTGGTTTTCCATCGTTATACGGAGAGAAACTGAATGCTCAAACCGGCTCACCTTGGCTTGCGAGCCCGGCTCGGAACTTTTCACAAATTAGCTCGGGTGCCGCGGCTCGCGAGCCGCGCTCAGCCGGTCTGGACGCGGCTATTGATTGACAAATCTTTTTGAAGTCAAAATTTCTTTAGGTGTGTTGAACACTTTTTGGGTGAACAAAAATCATGGAACTCGCGTCATCGTCACGCTGTACAGTGTATTTTACTCAATACAGCGCCATCTCTTATAGAATAGGTGAATTACTACTTAAGTTTTCACTTCTAACGTGCAGTCCTATGACTTTTTTTAATTTTTAATGATAGCATTTTTTGTTTGGTCAGGTTCTAGCGCACCTCGCCCGCTGTCTGTCCCAGGACGCGTCTCCGCGCGCGTTCCTTGAACCCTTCCTGGTGGAGGGTCCAGTATTGTCCGCCGACCAGGAGAGCAGGCCAGTCCAGCGCTGGTCGCTTATCTCGGACGAACTACTTGCCAGGCCGCTGGCGGACAACATCGAGTTTCAACTCAGACAAGGTAAATAACCATTATTAACTAAACATGATACATGCTAATACGTTGCACAAGCTTATATATTATATTACCTTCATTTTAGAAGACAGTGAAAAAAGAAAATCCCATTTCACATGTACCAGAGCCACCTAAAATGCAATATTATATATTTTTTATACTTTTAAAATTGAGATCTATATTACAACTGTAATTTTGCAAAGTTTCATACATATATCTTAATAAATATAGAAGTTAGAAGGTTCTAAAAATTCGGACGGACGGACGGACAGACAGACGAAAAAAAGGAATTTATAAGGGTTCTTTCTCGGGCCCTAAAAACCTAGCGAAAGTGATTAGAATTCTTGGTTTTTATTCAGTTTTTTTAATAATTTTATTGCAGCTGTCTTAGAAAATAAATGCTTGGCCTGAGTTTAATAGACTGACGCAAACCCAATGAGTATCAATTAATAAAACCGACTTCAAAATGAGTAAATAAGCATTTTCGTTTACTTATATATGACATATTTTTTTCAGTTATTTTGTATTAGAAACCAAATTATTAAACCGATTTTGATGAAATTTACATGGGACCACCTCTGAAGTATGGCCTACCAAACAAAAAAAGATCCATCAAAACCAATTCATAATTAGCGGAGAAAACGGTGAACATACATAAACAAATTATATAAAGTGGCACATGAACCACCTCCTTTTTAGAAATCGGTTAAAAAGAAAAGAGGATAGTTTATACAAGTAATAAATATCTGGGACATTTTTGCACAAACGGTCATCTGACCCCAAACTAAGAAAAGCTTGTAATATGGCTGCCAGAGACTGATATATATATTATTTTTACTTACGAGTACATATTTAAATAGTACATGTGGTTATATCGTCTTTGGTATCAAATGAAAAGGTTTTCAGAGAAGAATACATATTCTTACATATACATAGGCTTATTTTTTTATCATTATTTTTGTTGTTGCAGGTGACATTTCCCTGATCTGTTCCATCAAGCAGCTGCCGAAGATCAGCCTGAGCGAGGAGGTGGTGGACCCGAAGAGCAACAGGTTTGTCCTCCGGTTGAACTCGGAGACATCGGTCTGACAGGACGAGTGTTACGGCAGAGATGGGGACACCATGAGGCTCGTATGACATTCAGAGTATTTTTAACCCCTCGGCTGTTCTAATGACATTAAGGGGCTAAGAACCAGCAGTAGTTCATAATAGACTATCGGACATTATATTTATAATGTTATAAAAAAGCTGACCACAAATAGAGCCGAACACCGAAAACATAATTGTTATTATACTGTTTTAAACTATCACGGTTGTTCTCTACAGTTATATGATTATTTACGGGATATTTACCGTGGTAAGGTTGTAGAAGGAGCTCCCGATATTTCGGCGCAGTTACATGTTCACGGGAAGACTGAAGAATGCGGGTGGTGAGTCGAACAGTTAAAATTTAGGTGCAGACAAAACAATCTACTTGTCTCTTGGTGCGTGTAACTACGCCGAAATATGAGAACACCTTCCACAACTTTACCACGGTAAATATCCTGTAAATAATAATAAAGTTTTATTATAGAAACTGACGTGGTTTTCACACATTTTATTTATATTACACGGGAATTACTCACGTAAGATGCAAAGCGAGACGCAGCCGCGCGCGCGCATGCACCTTGATAAAGATCGCTGAATGCGATTGAAACTATAGTCGGAGTAACCGGCCTAATCTTACGCGAGTAATTCCCGTGTAATATAAATAAAATAATAAAGTTGTTATTATGTTCAAAATTAACACAGATATAAGCATATAATGTCTTACTAGACAGAGAGCGTACTATAATTAATAATGTCAAACCACACCTTGCAAAACTAGAAATCCTATAATTTTTCAACTTCTTTCTTCCTCGGACCTACAAGGTGTGAAGTATCCTTCCCCCAAAGGTCTGGCCGCCGAGTTTCAACATGAAGCGTTTCAAAAAGGGTGTCTATATACCTCTCCGGGCTGGCAAAGCACCGTCAACATCGCTAATGTTGCAGGTGTCCATAGGAGGCGGTTTCTGCATGACATTAGGCGGACAGCATGATTATTTGTAGGTCATTTTATTTAAAAAAAATACGTCACGAGTATGTACGCCATACAAACTCCATGCTGACACTCACATTGCGGACAGGGACAGAGCATTCCTTCCTAATCCGAATAAAAACTTGAAACGCTTATATCTCAGAACATTATTAGCCAATTTAAATAGTTTCTTCAGTAATGTTTCCAGCGAAATTACAGGGCATTTAGAGATTTGACATCTTATATCTCGGGGTGACGAGCGCAGTGCATTGCCATCCAGGGTTTTGAACTGTTGAAGTTCAAAATTCTGAGTGGCGTTGAGCTGTTATGGGCAAGCGTGAAGAGCCATCAGGCGAGCGACTTCGTTCGTCTCGTCACTCAGTATCATTAAAAAAATGTAAGTCTCATATTAATTATATTTTTCACTAAACCTGTTATTTTTGACACGTCACACCTGTCCGATAACCTATTAGCTCTGAGTGCACACTGTGCACAGCGGTAATTATTCATGTATTCTGCCATGCAGTTGAAATTTAAGGCAGCTTTTTTAGATCTGTCCGAGCGCAACTGATTGGAATTCCTCACTTCAGAGACGTAGACAACAGCTATGACTGATTATTGTTATTTAAATTATTTTTTGAACATAAAAAACTAAATAAATGAATGTTTTTAGGCAAACAAAAATTAACTTTACGAACATAGAAATAAAGACAAAAAAACGTTTCACATACAAAATCAAAAAATAGCAGTACTTTTTATCGGCCTTATATTAAAAAGTATTTAGTTAGAATCTCAAGACAAAACTTACCAAGAATGATCTTGATTAATCATTTGGCTTAAGCCTTTGCGTGCCTAAAGGGTTTTTGCTTAAATATAGATTAATAAAAAGCTAAGATAATCTTTAAGTATTTAAGTACCTATCTAATATCTATACTATTAAATATATCTAGGTGTAGTATTATTATGACGTTTTTAGTATTTTAATTGTATTATCGAAATTAGGTAAAATAAACACTATTCCAGTGCAATTCTAAAATAAAAAAATCATAGAAAATAAATGTTTTAGAGCCATTTTTTTTAAAGACTAGACTGCATTTAATATACAGTGTATTTTAGATAATAATTTTTACAGTATATTTTTGTTGTGTCATATTCCTAATCTGTGAATTAGTGTGTAATAGAAATTTAAAACATTTTCCAGTGACTATTAGATGCAAATTGTTGGCTAAGCCATTAAGGCGAGGTTACGATTTCTGTCAACACGTATCGACCTGCAAATTTTAGGACTCACATCGCCTTAAACTCAAAACCGCGATGCGAATTCGCAACTTGTAAAATCGCGATGCGACGCGACATAAATTACTATATCCATTCTTCGAGGGTCGTGAACCGTTCTGGAAGTATTTTGTGTTATTGAGAATTTATCTACCAATGACATGGATTAGTAAAAAGCTAGTTCCACTTCCATTATTACTAAGAAGGTATAGGAAAAAGCAACAGAAAAGATTTTGGATAACGTTGCGATTTTTGGTGAAGCGTCAAGCGATCTCTGTTTTGCGTTTGAGCTTCGATAGCAATGCTACGCTAAAATCGTTTACGTCGCTATACCCACAAACATTTGCCGGTCAAATGTTCCCGAGTTTCAACGTTCAAAGTCGCAATGCTAAAATTGTAAATAGCACAGTTACAATTTTAGCATTGCGACCTCTCAACGTTAAAATCGTCGACGCGGCCACGCAACCCACGAACAAATGTTCCCAGTACGTACGTTAAGTACGGTACTTTATCAATTACAAATTTGTCATTTAGAACTGATAAGACCGGCTTTGTCAACGCCAAATGACAAGTAAATTTATCAACGGTAATACTTTTATTGCTGGGCAGCGTTCGCGTGACGCAACGTCGCAACGCTTTTATGTATGTCAGCCCATGACACTGGACGCGTGGGGACGCTGGACTTCTTTTAAAGTAATATTAACCTTAGAGATGAAATGATTTATTTATTAATAGCAAAGCGGTCGGTTAGTGTCCTTTTAATATGATACACAAAAACGCGTGGCGCATCAGCAAAAGGTGTGGGACATGGGTGCGACATTTCATGTTTTATATTGCAGATGGTTTAAAGGGGTTGTCCATTAATTACGTGATTAGTTTAGGGGAGGAAGGGGGTCGATCCGAATCTCACCCAATCTCACGTAGGAGTCTAGGTAAATATCACGTTTTTTTCCCCCCATAAGAAACAGTGTAAAATTGTGAGAAAACTGCCCTTTATGAAATCGTCATTGGTAAACTGTATTAAATTAAGTAAAAGATTCTCCACTAAAATATGGTTAAATCCTACACCACGTATTACAAATTAACTTAATTAATATTTAAACTATTTTTTCTATAAAATTTCATGTGAGATTTGGGGGTGAAGGTGGAGTCAAATCTCACGCTATCTCAAGAAAAGGGGGGGGGGCTTGAATTATTGGCCAGAATCAACTCGCGTAATTAATGGACGCCCCCAAGGTTTGAAATTGCTTTGAACGAAAAAGCACGTGGCTCGTATCTAAAATAGAAATTAAAAAGTTCCTTTTTAATTAAATTTGTTGTACGAATTGGTACAATAGTCGATAGATCTTGTAAGTGTGAATAGAACGGACATTTTCTATTAGGGAGCGTTCAAGTATTACGTAACGCAACTTTTGGAGATTTTGGACGCCCCCTCCCCCCCATGTAACGCGCCGTAACGTTTTTCTGTAATAGTAAAACGTTACGTAACCACCAAGTGATTTTTTTTTACCTAAAACTCACAATTATGCGTCGTCAATAGTACCGGAAAGTCGCTAAAATACCTTTGTTTTATAAAAAATGCGCGAGAGAATCTCTTTAAGCGACCGTTCTGAAGGGTTAAAAAAAATGTTACGTAACGCGTGGTTCAAACACCCTCTCCCGCCCCTGTAACGCATCGTAACGTTTTACAAGCCCCCCCCCCCCAACCCCGCAAATTCGTTACGTAATACTTGAACGCTCCCTTATTTATCAAAACGATATCATAAATAATGAATCTCAAAACGCAGCATTATATTCTAGGAGAACCATATCATAGGTTAGTTTGTTGTAAGTAATATTTATTGAACGTACAAGCTGTTATGTATGCTGTACTTTAACTGTAATTATGTAAAAATCTACAAAGATGGTATATAAGGCGACGCGGAACGGTGAAAAGTCGAAAGGAGGTCATTTTACTCATTATAAACAACTTTTAGTATGAAACCAAACCTAGAACTGAGAATAAAAGGTGTTTTACTTTTCATTCAAAAATGGTCATTCACACTTCATTCAATAAAGTTAGGCTGCGTTCACACATGCGCGAATTTTTTCGGCGCGACACCGCGTGCTAGTCGCGTACGCGTCGCTTGCTGCTCAGAAACTTTGGAATTTATAGTTTATGTCTTTTACATAAAGTACATATTTTATCGATATAAATACGCGCTATGCGTACGCTCAGCGCCCGAATAGAAAACACTTCGAACACGCGTCGCGCACGCGCAGTGCACGCGCCGTCTCTACAACCCTAATGAAAAGCTACCCGAACGCGACCAGCGCGCGTTGAAATCGTGTCGTATGAACGCTCTTATAGATTTGAAGTATCTTTTTGACGATTTCAGGGTTGGGCAGTAGAAGTTGTTCATAATGTTGTGTATAACGGAACCCTCTCGGCTTAGTACACCCTTTTCGTGTAATCCCGTATATATTTTTATGCGTAGGTAAAAATATCGTAGATTTAATACTGCTTTTTAGGTAAATGTATGTACATTTGTTACAAATATTTTGTATAATGACATTGGTATTTTTATTTGAATTCAGATATCACAATATAAAATAAAATAATTAAACCTAAAATGAAGTATATTTGTATAATATCAATTCTAAGAATAAAATGTAATTTATGACTATTTTCAACAATTTATCAAGATTAATTATAAAAGATCAACTGTCAGTCAAAATATCAACCAAGATGACGCCTTATGCCGGTGACGTCGTTAGGCGCTGGTTTCCTAGGATAACGCTGCCGTCACGTAGCAGACGCAAAAAGACGTACGTCTTTACGGTGACGATATGTGGAAAGTTCCATCAACGCTATGGCCATCCTTTTTAAAAAGAAACGTCAGGTTTTGTTATAGCCGTAACAGACGTGTCGAACTTGGCTGACGAACCACCATCTGGCCAACGGGAGAGAAAGAGTGAAAACATTATTTCCCTCTCTTTTCCTCTCGTAGGTTGAGGTGGTTGACGTCAGCCAAATTGACGTGTCTGTTACTTTACGGGCGCTTTATGACAGCGCCGCTATCCTAGAAACCCGGGCAAAGAGCGACATTTTGACAGCTCTAGGAGATGTTACATAATAAACTAATTGATTATAAAAATATAATAAAGTTAAGTCTGAATCAACAATGACAGTTTTAAGACTGCTTTTATACATTCTTTTATAAATATTTATATAATAGCGCGTAGGAAAAGAAGAGTGGTTGTGCTTATTTAGAATATGTTACAAACTTAAATATTAAAGTGAAATCTCGTTGTTTAACCAAAGATCGCTTGGATTCTGCATCTTATTGTTACACATCGTAAGGTTTAAAATTGTGAGCGGCGGATTATGTAACTATGGTGACTACTATGTCAGAGTGGTGGTCAACTATGGTAAGAGAATTATAGCGATGGGCCGTATAGTATAAATAATAGAAAAAAAATGGTATTACAAAAAGATATTTAATGCTAAAAGGAGAAAGTCTAAAGGAAGTCATTGTCACACTCACTAACAAGCTGGACCCTGGCCCTTCGTACACAACGCTACGCAACGTACGATTTTAGTCTCCAAACGACAACCGCATAGTCGCTTGGAGACTAAAATCGTCTAGTATCTAAGATTTGCGTAGCGTTGTGTACGAAGGGCCTTAGCCTCCGAAGAGATGTGAGTTCCTTGTGTATTTTCTATCGTTTGATTTTTGGGGAATGCTCTGAAGAGCTTTTTGATCTCATTCTTGCGTCGGACTTCCACTATTGCACATCCCGACACCGTCAAAAAGTTCACCCCCACATCTTGCAACGGTCCTTAACTGTTGGCCTTTTGGAAAAACTCAGAGTCACACGACGGCAATGGAGAGAGCTATGCTCGGAGTTTCTTTGCGCGATAAAATCAGGAACGTAGATATTCGCCACAGAACCAGAGTCACCGACATAGCTATTAAAATTTTCAAGTTGAAGTGGGAATGGGCAGGCCACATCGCTTGAAGAACTGATGACCGATGGGGAAGAAAGGTTCTTGAGTGGAGACCACGAACCGGAAGACGCAGCGTAGGTAGGCCTCCCACTAGATGGACCGACGACATAGTGAGAGTCGCGGGCATCCAGTGGATGCAGATGGCAGGATGTTGTTCAGTGTGGTTAAAGGGGGAGGCCTATGTTCAGCAGTGGACGTCTCCTGGCTGATGATGATGACATCTTGCAAAGCTGGAAATCCCACACCGACCTTTCTCTCGCGGACCTTCAAGGTGTGGAATGTCCTTCCGCCAAAGGTCTTCTCGCAGAGTTTTAAAAAGGGTGTCTATAACCTCTCCGGACTGGCAAAGCACCGTCAACACCGCTAGTGTTGCAGGTGTCCATAGGAGGCGGTGTCTGCATACCATCAGGCGGAACGCAAGCTTGTTTACCGCTCTTGTTATTGAAAATAAAACTATAGGTTCAACCCTGAAATCGCAAAAAAAAACTGCCGTTCCATATATTTTGTCAAGTGTCAATGATCGTTTTCTATGGAACAGCTGATATTTTTTTTCGCGATTTCAGTGTTGGTCCCATAGTAAAAGTTGTTCATAATGACGAGTACAATGACCTCCTTTCGGCTTAGTAAAATTTATATGCGTAACCCTGTATATCCGTTTTAGACCCGTCAACATGGCTGACGTCAACTGACGAGAGAAAAAGAGAGGGAAATTATGTTCTCACTCATTCTCTCCCGTTGGTCAGACGGCGGTTCGTCAGCCAAGTTTGACATGTATGTTACTTAGAAAAGCCTTAATAACAGCGGCCCAGATATTCTCGCTACAGATGCTCAATCAGATGCCTTTGTAAATGCTTGTGCCTGCTTAGTGTTTAAGTGTGAGTGAGTAAATTTGGACTTTAATATCAAATAGTTGAATAATAATTAAAATCAAAATAATTAAAAATTCAAACAAAAATTGCTTGCCCATTGTAATAGTACAGTATTTCAACCCTTTCTTCTAAAGTAGCTAACAGACGTGTCAACTTGGCTGACGAACCGCCGTCTGACCAACGGAAGCGAAATAGTAAATTTTCTCTCTCCCGTTGTTGGTCAGACGGCGGTTCGTCAGCCAAGTTGACACGTGTCTGTTACGGCTATAATGTGCAAAATTTTGATAGTATGTTCTATCGTTACATCTATTATGTGGCCACTCCGTCCGTCCGTCGCGTCGTCTCGCTCGCGCATTTCAACTTTTTGAATATTCTTATGTGAAATCTGGAGCATTACGGCTACCTCTTAACGTGGGCTGTTTCGAGCTCACCATAGTGCGGAAAATCACGTGAAGAAATACGGTTTGCCGTCGCGCAACTTTTCGCAATCACCTAAACAGAGTCGCTTAAAACGGTAGCCGTAACGCTGAGCTGTTTGAATAAGCAAAGAAAAATATTATAACAAAAGTTTAATACATTTTCATTCATACTTAAAAATCAATTCTAGTGAAATTTTTAAAACTTAGGTTTGTACAAATTAAAAAGTTTACTTACTGAAAGTTGTTTAAACTTTTAAAATGTTTAATACGCGATCAAGATACGATACACGAAGAATGGACTCTTAATATTCATAATCACATCAGCACATTGCACTGTAAAGGTACAGGCACATTATACTGCGCCGCAGCGGGTCGGATTTCCATATTAAAAAAATGAAGCTATTTTTGCAATGCAACCCGGTATAATGTGCGCGTACCTTTAGGCCTCGTTTATGGAGACGCGGGGCGTCGAGCGGGCACCGACGCGGGTAACGCTCGTATACAGGGCTACTGAAATCAGTTAGCATCCTCTTAAGGGCGGGCTTCAATACATCAAAACAAACAACTTTTGTCCTAAGACTTTCGAAATTGCGAAACAAATATCAGCTGCCATACAATAAAATCATTCCCTCCCGACAAAATGTATGGAAACAGCTGATTTTTTCGCGATACATCATGACCTTTTTGAATTAACCGCATGATGACCCCGCTCTCTACGCTCTGAGTCTCCTTAAACAAGGCCTAAGCTATAAGGGCTAGTAGACTGTTGAACTATTTGTGTAGAAATATGTAGAAAAATAAACAAAATTAATAACTCTTATGTAAAATACTCGAAGGAATCTGAAGCACAAATACTTAAATGAAATGCACAATTATTATTATCGTAATCATTGTAAAACAATTTGTACACTTTATGTATTTTTAAATATATCAAGTGAATTTTGTAAATAATTCTTTTATTTTATAAATTACTAGCCCGCGGCTTCGCTCGCCTAGTATAGAACTCCACTTTACTCCCGTCCCGCGCTTAATTTTTTTATATAAACCTTGTGCTGACAATAACGAACACAAAAAAAAGAATTATCCAATTTGGTGCAGTCGTTCGGAAGTTATGCGCGTATATACATTTCAGCGATTCATTTTTATTTATATCGAAAAGACATTACAACTATCATTACAGGAATGTCCTAATTCAATCATCTATACCAACATATAAAGAGGAAAATTTTGATTGTTCGTTTGTTTGTTTGCATTGAATAGGCTCCGAAAACACAGAACCGATTTGAAAAATTATTTCACTGTTGGGAAGCTACACTATCCCCGAGTGACATAGGCTGTATTATATTTTGTAGCAAGACCGAAGGCCGAGCTTACACCCGTGCGAAGCCGAGGCGGGCGGGTAGCTATTTATAAACAAAGTTATTTTTTTATTTTTTTTACATAGATACATGATACATACCAAGCTAATAAAAGCGTGTTAACAAGCGGCTTTGGAATGGATATCAGTCTCAAAATACTCAATTTAAATCTATATACCTACAGAGTGTTCAGAAAGTGATGGAACAATATAAAATACAACACTCAACACTTTTACTAGAACTAAATAACATAAGGTAAGCGTGCAACCGTATCGCGTCGCAATATCACTTCCAGTTTGCATTTGATCCTGGTTTGATCGCATTATACTGCGTCAAAATTGATGTGAACAAACGCAATGTATATTTGTAAGCACATTTTGGAACGTGGATATTCGCCAAAGAACCAGAGTCACCGACACAACTATTAAAATCTGCAAGTTGAAGTGGCGATGGGCAGGCCACATCGCTCGAAGAACTGATAACCGATGGGGAAGAAAGGTTCTTGAGTGGAGACTACGAACCGGAAGACGCAGCGTAGGTAGGCCTCCATCTAGATGGACCGACGACATTGTGAGATGCAGATGGCAGGCTGTTGTTCAGTGTGGAGGTTAAAGGGGGAGGCCTATGTTCACACATCACCTAGAGTCTGTTCAAGAGAGTGGGCTTGGCCAAACGGAGAACTAGAACAAATTTTAAATGGCAATCCGTCTCTGTCATCTGAAAAATGTCAAACTCAGTTATCATGAGCTGTCCTATCATCGTGTTGCTTTCTTGAGTGAATTTGCGTGTTATTTATTGAGATGTTTGTCCATTCAACCACAATTCCAGTACACTCCCTTTTAGAACAGACTTCTGCGTTTCTCATCCTATATAATAAATCCTTGCGAAATTCCCATAACACAAAACAAGCTATGCTAAGAAAAGTAACGTATTCGTTAGGTCTGTCTACACGGCACAATATGCACTGGAGAAATCAATAGTTATGAACAGTAACCGCCATAGGAAGAACGCTGTACGCCGTGGAGGGAGTGTACATCTGCCTCAACAGATTCCCCCTGGTCTTCATCCTGGGCACGCAGACAAACAGCCAGATGGCTATACACGCTAGCATGGAACAGAGAGCTATGATGGATATGGCGATACCCACGTGCTGCTTGTTCGGCGGACACGTGAAGAATTTAGGTTTCAGCTCGAAGACGCGCGCGTTGAAGAACGGCTTTGGGGTGGCGCATCTGAAATATAGAGTTCCTTTTTTAGAAGGCGTAAATTTTTGTCTTGTCACGCAATCAGTATGGAAAGTATACAGGGTTATTGATAATCAGTTAGCGTCCTCTTAAGGGCGGCCTCAGTAATTCAAATTCTATATATGTATATATCTATTTATTTACTAAAGAAATTGAGTGATTTCTATTTGATAGAATCAGAACGTAAAAATCAGTTTAAGTTGCTTTTTAACCAAATGCCAAAAAGGAGGAGGTTCACAATTCGACTGTATTTTTTTTTCATTAAAAAATTTCAGAGGGCTGGGCTGGGGAAGTATACCTGTAAAGTGGCAAGTAAAACAGAAACGATGTTATATGCGATTAACTGTGGCCCAAAGTGTTTCCGATAACCAGCTAGCACGAAAAACATTATGTACATATATACACTAAGTATTACTAATTAGCACTCTATTAAAAGTACACAAAGTTTCTCGAGACAAGGAGAAATCTAAGACAAAATCTAATATTTGCATCTTATCTTACCTGAAGTGATCGTAATCCTTCTCCGTTATCTGCAGATTCTTCACCCACACCAGATTACAATCGCATTTCCACGGATTTCCTTGCAGATCCAAATGTATCAACTGTCCGAATGGCTCGAACAAATCCTTGTCTAACTTGAACAATCTCGAACCTTTCAAAGATAAACTTTCGAGTATAAAATCATCCGGGTCGTCTAAAACTTCTCTCCCGAACGCAAATTTACTAAAACTTGTCAGATTTTTATTCCTTTCTAACTCAATTTTTATCAATGAGTGTAGAGAAGAAAATACGAATTCTGGAATTTCTTTGATGGCTATATTGTTAAGTTTCAATTCTTTTAATGCGGGCACGTCGTTAAAGTCTTCGCTTTCGATTTCTTCGATAGGATTATCAGACAAATCTAGATATTCCAGCGTAAATGGTAGTTCAAAAACATCACTTAAATTGTTGTTTGTAATAATTAATTTTCGTATATCGTAAGCGTCAACAAAGAAGTTATCGGGTACATTGTTTAGTTTCACTCCACTGATGCTTATACTTTTTATCGTCTTCGTCAGTCCAAAACCGCTTCGATCAAATAAATTCACTTCATGCAAACTCGGCCCTATTTCGTTATTGTCTAATATCACTTCTTGTAAATTGGGCAAGGGATGAAAAGTCAACTTTGAAAACGTTGTGAATCTATTATTAGCTAAATTCAAATATTCCAACTTCTTCATTGTTTTAAAGACATATTCGTCTATAAACTCTATTAGATTGTCGCTCAAATCCAGTCTTCTCAGGCGAGGTAGTGCGAACGCGTCTGAAGATATTTCAGTGATTGTATTGCTGTTTAACAATAGTTCGATCATTGTATTCGATCTTAATACATTTGACGAATGAATACTCGATAAGTTACTCGATGATAAATCCAATGCGTGAATCGTATTCGGCAGTGTGTAGTTAAACTCCAAAACACGAACACTATAGGAACAGTCAACGACTTCCCCTTCAAAATCCACATTGTTTTTATTCTGATATTTGCAAACACATCGTTCACATATCGCGTCACTGTTTACATGTGAAATTAGGGCAGAAATAATGAGAAAAGCGTACATTTCTAACGCGTCTTGTCTCGGGTTACGTAGAAGGCGATGTGAGCTGTTATCAGTATCAACTGCACGTAGATAATGTTATCATTGATATGTTATTTGTTGGTCATTTCACTTTTCGCGTTAGTCACTCCAGGTAATGGAGTTTATAAAACATTAGTTTTTATATCTCAAGTGATTGGTACGAAGTCGAATGACTGTCTAGCTTCGTCTTTGTTCATAAATATCTATGACCTAATCTTAGGTCGTACGTAATGTACCTACGTCGTGTTAGTGTCCTTGATAATGTAGTAAATCATAGAACGTTAGTCTCGATGTGATTTAAAATTTTCTTTTAGTGTAGATAGATAGATAGATAGAAAACTCTTTATTGTTCACACCAAAAATTATACACGTACATAAAAACAACTTAAAAAACTAGTGAAACAATTGGCGGCTTTATCGCTATAAGCGATCTCTTCCAGGCAACCTTAGTGTATCCTTTTCGGACTTCAAGATACAGGCCTAGCCAAATATGTACAAGGTTAGACGGAACAACTCACCATTATTATCTTCCAATATGGGGCCAACTACCGATCTCGGCCATAGGCCAAGCCTTAAAATCGAAAAATCTGAGTATTAAACCATGCATGGTGCCCTGGTGGCCCAGCCTCGGATCGAATGGGAAAAGGGTTCCATCAGCGGGTTGGGTTCAATCTGGGTGTCTTCAAATCACGAGTGAATCGGCTTCTTCTAGGCAAGCGTGCTCCATCGTAGACCGCATCATCGCTTAACATCAGGCGTGTTGGCGGTCAAACGCAAGCCTATTTACGCATTTAAAAAAAACAGCCCCAGTAATATGATCCCCGAGGCGGATGGCACTTTTTTGTTTCATCGGCTCCGGCAGCAGACGCTCTCAAGATTCTGCCCCGGTACCGGGGAGGTTGCGAAAAAAAAGTTGCATCGTCCCCTGTGATATTAATACTCGCGAAAAAAAAAAGTTGAATTTGGATGACATCTATGAAACAGCAGTATTTTTTCTGGGTTTCTGGTTTTTTTTCAGGTTTCTAGGGTTGGACTGCCCCGGTGACTCGGTAGTGAACTTAAACTTCTGTGCTTGGGGGCGTGGGATCTATTCCCATCTAGGACAAACATTTGTGTTTGTACTATGTCTGGGTGTTAATATCTATTTAAGTATATATTTAAATATATATATATGTACGTTTATCAGTCTCTGGCAGCCATATTACAAGCTTTGCTTAGTTTGGGGTCAGATGACCGTGTGTGCAAAAATGTCCCAGATATTTATTTATTTATTTACTGAGATACGCCAACAGTGAACATATTACAAATTCTTAAAAATAACATTTTTTAGACATACGTCCGATATGAACAACTTTTATATATACAACACCATACCACCACACCATATAAGTGGTTAGATACTAAAACTAGATAATTGAATAAACATATATGTATATATGTTTATTCAATTATCTATAATAGTTTTAGTATCTAACCACTTATATGGTGAATGTTGTATATATATATATATATATATAATAGTTTTAACATTATTTGTCTCTGGTTAGAGACTTTACTATTTTGTTTTTAAAAACATATAAAGTATCATTAAATACATCCAGATCACCCAAGGAGACGTTAAACTCGTTATAGGTACGTTAATCTTTGTGTAGGGTTCGGTCCCTTATTAAAAGTAGTTTATAATGATGAGTCCAATGACCTCCTTTCGGCTTAGTACCACCATTCTGTGTACAAGTAGCGGCACGAAACTAGCGCTGACCGTTATTGCGCAGAAGTAGAAAAATAGGTATCACAGGGGGGCTAGAGGGACGAAGGGTGCGCGTGCGTAGCGCCAGTCGGCCAGCCGGTCGTATTCCGTCCCCCGCCCCGATACGACGCTCCGCGGACTTCTGACTGAACAGTCGCGTTCTAAATTGTATTGTTTTTGCCGTTCATTGTTATTGTTTTTTGTTAAGTTTGAGTTCGTTTTTTATTGTTGGTTTTTATATTAGTGTATTTTTAGTAGATAGTGAATATGCCTAGAAGAAATACTGTTTTAAAAAGATACGAGTAGGCACTAAAAATGTTGTATGACCTGCAATGTTTTGTTAAAAGAGAAACCAATGCATTGATTGATTCTTTAAAGCAAATAAAAAGTGAGATTAAAGCAACAAGTATTTAGCTCATTATCTTAAAAATATTTGGATTTCTTATTTATCTTAAATATATCAATTAAAATTATAATTGTATTATGTTCGTGACTGTACTCGTGCGCAGCTATCCCCTCCACATTTCGCTCAGCGCTCAACTTACGTGCCGCTACCTATAACCCTGTATATAAATAAAAGTACGTTATCTGTTTGTATATTTTATTGTCTTACAAATAGAGTTTATAACATTAGTTTGATATTAGAAGCGGCCGCGCGTAGTTTGACTGTTCCCTTTGGCAGTAGGTTCTTCGTGCGCCTAAAACAACAACGTAAAATGAATGGATATTCCCGATAGTTACAATCCGGGTGTCTTCAAATCACGAGTGAATCGGTTTCTTCTAGGCAAGCGTGCTTGGACCGACGACATTGTGCGAGTCGCGGGCATTCAGTGGATGCAGAATGCAGGTTGTCGTTCAGTGTGGAGGTTAAAGGGGGAGGCCTATGTTCAGCAGTGGACGTCTTCTGGCTGATGATGATGATGAAGCGTGCTTCATCGTAGACCGCATCATCGCTTAACATCAGGCGAGTTGTCGGTCAAACGCGCTATCAATCTATGTATATATAAATTACAGTGCGTTGGTTTCGCAAAAACTTGTAAATGTTCGTTTTTTTCCCTCAATATCACCCAGAACCTGTTTTAGAAAAAAAAGTAATATTTGTCATCTCGCAATTACAGATTTTTTTTATCTCTACGTTTTTATTATATGTATTGAATAGATAGATAGATATTATAATATTATTATTAGGTTTCCAAATAGGACGGGAAGGCATTGACGTACAGCGAAAGTTTGGGGGCACGGTGGACCACAGAAAGCCTGAAAAGGAGTTTTTCAATTAGACTTTTTTTTGGACCTCATATGTTTCGCAATGTCTTTGTCGTTTGTAAACCAATATTTAAGTTTTTTTCTATTGCATACTATATACTATTTCGACCTCGGACGTGTTCCTATTTAAATTAACAAAATATTCCTCTAAGGGTACTCCTAGGGACTGCCCCGGTGGCTCAGTTAGTAGTGAACCTAACTTCTGTGCTTGAGGGCGTGGGTTCGATTCCTACCTAGGGCAAACAACGTGATGAACATTTGTATTTGTTCTATGTCTGGGTGTTAATATCTATTTATGTATGTATTAAAAAATATAAATGTACGTATATCAGTCTCTGGCAGCCATATTACAAGCTTTGCTTAGTTTGGGTTCAGACGACCATGTGTGCAAAAAAGTCATATTTTTTTGTTGTTACCTTGATGACGATGGAGGTGCGCGGCCCAGTGTGCCAGAGCTCGCCGTCGCCGTCGACGAAGGCTGCGTCCACGGCCACCGTGTAGAGCCCCGCAGCCGGCACGCTCACCAGCTGCTGAGCAGAGAAGAAGTCGCGGACCGGCGTGACGGTCTGTACCGCGCTCAGCACCGGAGGGATGTTGGTCAGCTCCACCGTCTGCCGGTCCGACATCAAACATTATAACGCTTTCTGTACTCTAAATGAATTTATGAAACCTGAATATAAATGAATCCTTATTCTTATTAGATTAGAATTTTATAATTGACATTAATGCAATAATTATAATTCTTATTTTGTTTTCTTTTTATGACATTATTTAAACAAGTTAAAAACCCAGCCTAGAGTATAAATCGCTTTCCTCTATGGTCACCCCAAAACTGGTTTACCTACGTGTGGTTTTATTTTAAAGAAGAAATAGTACCTTTTCATTGGTGCGCGGGTGAGGCGTAGCGGTCACTGTGATTTGAACGCCTTTCACTTCACGCGGCTTTTGGTGTTTGCTGCGGAGGGAAAATAAAACGTATGTTATATAGATGAGACGAAAAGTGCAGACATCATCACACTAATCATACTAATCCTACTAATATTATAAATGTGAAAGTTTGGATGGATGGATGTATGGATGTTTGTTATTCAATCACGCAGAAACGGCTGGATGGATTTGGATAAAATTTGGAATATGCATTGCTTATGTCCTGGATTAACACATAGCCTACTTATCATCACCACGTGACAGGCGGTATGGTTTGGTAGTGAGACTCACCCACGCTTGTGGGGCGGTGGCAGCACGACGCCCTCCAACTTGACGGCGAGCCGGTGGTCGAGCGGCAGCGGGGGCGGGTGCTCCGGCGCCCACACCGACAGGCGGCACGCGGCGCCGCAGCCCCGTCCGAGACACGCGCCGCGCGCCCACACCGTGCCCACCGCGCACGCACGCACGCCCGCTAGCACGGCCTCCACGTGCTGCAACATTATTAAACCTTGCAGTATCACCAACCCGAGCTGCATTAATAAATATGCAAAAAGTTTCGTGCATTCCACTGCTTTCCACCAAACTAGGAACCAGGCTTATCCAATGCTATATATGGTCGGTTATAATTAGGGTTGCCACCCGTCCGGGTTTCCCCGGATTTGTCCTAGTATAGAGGGCATCCGGGGAGCGTCCGGGCGCGGCTTTATTTGTAGTCCGGATTTATAAATTTAAAGTCTTGGTCCGCCCGCGACACACGCACTGTGCCCACGCGATTTTTACATTATGTTTAATAAAACCTGTTGACATGTCCGGGTTCTGGGATCTAAAATCCGGGGTTTTCACGCGTTTTGTCCTGGTTGCCAAATTTTAGAGATGGCAACCCTAGTTATACTGTATGGATGTAAAGCGTCATGAAAGCAGAGTTCCGAAAAAAGGCTGAAGCTTATGAGATGTGGTCTTACCGCCGCCGCTTACTTCGCATCAGTAGGACAGATACTTAGCAATGTAGACGCCTTAAACGTATGGGACAAGAAACTGGACCTTATCCGGACCTGGAACTTATTTGACTGGCTGCAGACTATTATTATAGCCAAAATATAAGTTTTTTTTTTTCCCAGATAATTTTTTTTCAATTCAATTCATTTATTAATTTCGACCAATTTAGATCATAGGAAAAATTACAATTAAAATAAAACATAAAATTAGAATTAAAATTATAAAATTAGGAATAAATAATAATTAATGCCATAATAACTAAAAACCAACACAACCTTTCACCATTTGCTTGTTAGTCAGTACATGTACCATTGAACAATGGTTCATGTACTGACAGTCAAACCTCTTCGCAAATACGTTTAGGATGGTGTTGGGGCTGGCCCGGACCCTGCGCGCCAGGGATGTGCACCGTTTTCGCATGGTCGTGTAGAAACAATCGACACGTGATTCGGCAAACATTCCCGACGCGCTGCAAGCACGAGGCAGCCGCATCAGCACCCTAAACGCATTATTGTACTGCACACGAAGGGCATTGTACCGTTTCTGCGTATATGACACCCACAGACCGCTCGTGTAGAAGGACGTACAAAATGCTCTGAAAAGAGTAACTTTGACGCCCCTCGAACACCGCGAAAATCTGCGGGCAATCATATTAGCCCTCACAGACAACGCCCTTCGCTCCCTCTCCACGTCTGCATCGTCCTTCAGATCAGAGGTTACTAAATGCCCGAGATACTTAATCTGTTCCACCCTCTTAAGTATAGTATTGTTTAAACTAATGGCTGGTATGGTATCCGGACATTTCCCTCTGGCCCGAAAGACCATGCATTCGCTCTTTTTTGCATTATAGAGCAAACCATGACGCCGCGCGTACTGTTCACACAAGCCTAACAGTTTGGTCAGCCCACAGACAGAGGCACTCAGCAGCACCATGTCGTCCGCGTAGCTAATATTATTGAGACAAACTCCATCAATATGGCAGCCGACACGTGTACTGCTGAGCTCCTCTATTAGTGCGTTCAAGTACAAGTTAAAGAGCTTTGGGGAAGTCAGCCCCCCCTGCCTGACCCCGCACTCCAACCTGTATGGCTCCGACAGCTCATTTGACCACCGAACAACGTTGACCTGATTCAAATACCAGTACTTGAAGATATGAACTAGTTCTTCAGGCATAGTCAAGTCATTAAATTTTTGCCACAAGACATCATAGCAAACCAGGTCAAACGCTTTCGATAAGTCAAGGAAACATGCATAGATCGGCGTGCTTCGATCGGTGTAGTACTTGACAGTCTGCTTTAAACACAAAATCGCTGTTTCTGTAGAGAGACCAGATTTGAATCCAAATTGGTTGTCATGAATATTCAGGTACTTATCAAGCTGAGTGTTAAGCAAGCTGTCAAGCACCTTTGCGACTATAGTTGCCAGTGAAATTGGTCTGTAGTTATTATGGTCACTTATGTCACCTGTTTTGCTCTTTACAATTGGCACCACTACAGTCTTCATCATATCTGCTGGCAAATATGAGTGTCCCATACACAAAGTGTAAAACATAGCAAGAACTCTTGGCAGGTGGACGCCCGCATGCTTAAGGTGTTCAATGCTCAGGCTGTCATGGCCAGGAGACTTCCCGCGCGACATCGATTTAATAACTTTTCTGATATCATTTGCCGAGAACCTAATATTCATCTCTTGCCCATGAAGTCCGCCTACACTGACAGGCTGTGACGGCCCTAAGGGCGACTTTACAGTAAAGTGGTCCTTAAACATGTCTGCTATACATTTCGAATCATTTAATCCATTGACGCTCACAGGCAAGCTCGGCTTATGGTTTAACTTATTAGTGGTTTTCCAAAAGCTACTAAAATCTTGCTTGGAATGCTGAGATGCGAGAATGTCCATCTTTATCTGTTCACTGTTATTCTGACACCACTTCAAGCGAGATTTAAAGATTCTACGACTTTCACGCATCTCATCCCAAGCTTGACCCTGTCTTGGTTTACCACACAGAACCCATAAGTTAAACTTACACCTGGCAACCTCATGAACCACTCGTACATGCTTATTCCATCCAATTATAGGTTTCCTATTTTTAGGCAGGCTAACAGACCGACTATCAGACGCCGCACCACTTAATGCGTCAATAATTTTCCGGTACATTTCATCAATAAGTCGTCTGTGGTCTAACTCGCTGCATTTCATATCGCTACAGTATCTTAGTTCAGATGGAAAATCTATTTGTCTCAATTGTTCATGACATAACATACTATATAAATCAATTTGTCCAGGATGTCTTTCACCCCATCGTACTTTATTACACATTGTTTTCGAATTAACTTGCAATATTTTTGGCTTAATCAAATCTAAATTACACTGAATTAGTAGGGGTAAGTGATCAGACCACACAGGGCCATGCTTAATATGTGCGTTAACAACAGTTTGTAAAGCTGACACAGTAACAACGCAGTGGTCTAACCACCTTAAAGACCCATTTGCGTCGCTAATAAAACTAAATGTATCAGAACACAACCCTAACTTTACTACATCTGCACAAGTCCAATCTAAATCACTACAGAAGTTCGATAGTTCATAATAAAACTGCTCACCCGGATGGGCGTTGAAGTCACCGAGCATGTAAACACACTCAATACCTTCATTGTGAATAATAGCGCTCAGTGACCCAAGACAATCCGTAAACTCCGCTAAATTAACCGTCTTATCAGTCGGCATGTATACACTAAGAACGACTTTTGACCTTCCACTATTTTTATGGCGCACATTCGCGTGTTATCACACTTCACAACTGACACGTTTTGGAAAATATTCCTATTCCACAACAAAGCTACGCCTCCGTAAAGGCGGCCGGAAATCATTCCATTAGAAAGGTCAATGGATGACTCCTGAGGGAGTGCCCACGCGACTGAAACCGCAGGGCGCAGCTAGTAAAGAATAGAACGTGTAAAAAGAATGATTGGCAGTGAAAAATAAGTGAACAAGCTTACCCGATGTGTGATCCCAGGACTTGTAGTAGGATTATCGAACAGCTTGGCAGATATCTCAGTCAAAGCGTCGCTGGGTGCCAGAGCTATGCGCTCCTCCAAGTTGGTGGGCTTCAGCTCCTTGGTGACCTCGGGCCGCTCCTGGTGCGGCGACGTGATGCGGTCCAGGAACTGTGCGAGCTGTTTGTACGTGTGTTGGGCACTGACACCGTGTTCAGGGCATTATCGATACGTTCTAAATAAATTATGTTTAGCCTTTATTTAAAGGGGTTGATTATCCTTTAACTTGAAAGGTTTTGTTTAGCCTTTAACTTATAAGGTGTCATATTTTAGCATTTAAATTAAAATAAGTTGTTTAGATTTTAACTTAAAAGGTGTTGATTATCCTTTAACATGAAGGTTTTATTTGGCTTTAATTTAAAAAAGTGTTGATAATCCCTTAAACTTGAAAGGTTTTGTTTAGCCCTCAACTTAAAAGGTGTTGATTATACTTTAACTTGAAAGGTTTTGTAACTTGTAATGTACTTATAATGTGTCATTTGCCTTTAACTTAAAAGAAGTTGTTAAGCTTTTACCTCAAAAAGGGTTGAATATCCTTTAACTAAAAAGGTATTGATTATCCTTTAACTTAAAAGGTTTTGCTTAGTCTTTAACTTAAAAGGTTTTATTAAGCATTGAATTTAAAAGGTTTTGCTAAGACTTGAACTTAAAAGAAAAGATGTCGTTTTCTGTAAATTAAACAGGTTTATCCCTTAAAGGAAGAAAGAAAGAAAAAACTTTTCACCATGTTATTTATTCAAAGTAATAACATTGAGCCAGCTTCGAGCGACTCTTCATTCTAGTAAAACATTTTACTGAGAAATCTGAAAGCAAATCATTTATTAATTTTACAACAATCTAAGTGTATAGCAAATAAATGTTTTCGCTTACACAATCGTATAATTATGTTGTTTTGGCCGAATGTAGCGTTTTCTACCATTATAATTTAAAATGTGCGTTTCAGTCGCGTATGTGTTAGTACAGATAATATATACTGCAACAAATATGAATGCACACGCGAACACTGCAAGAATCGCCCAGAAGAGATATATAGTCGGCCAAGACATGTATAAGTTGTTAGAATTTATTTGGAAACTATTTTGTTGGAAAGAATTAGTCTTTTCTACCAAGCGTTTCCTTATTGACTCTTCTGTACTGTTGATGGGTAATTTATAGAAGATTTGCTCGTCAAGCCATTCCGCTAAATCGTATCTTCCTATTTGCCGTAGGCGTCTCGCGAACAAAATATAATTACTCCTGAATCCATAATCTTTCTCCCATACTCGTAGTAGATCAAAGCAAGATAGTTTTGCCATTATTGGGGATACATCATATGTAATTAGTGGGAAGTAGTACCAATATTCTTTACAATGCAAAGCGTTGAAAAGATGGTGGCATTCGTACGGGGTTAATTCGCGTGCTAAAAATAGGTATTCTGGAACGCCGACGACGTTAGCACAGCGACACTTATGGATGTACATTATTGTGAATAGAAATGTGAATCTTATCATGTACATGTTTAAACTTATTTACTTTGTTTTTATCTTTAAAGTCGTATTTTCACACACTTTTTACAACTTTGACATCTCCATTGTCATGACAAATTGTCAAGTACTGACAAACCACTCAAAAACATCTCTAACGTCTGTGATGATTCTCTTTGGTTCAACGTTAAGGAGAATAGTTGCTTAGCTAAGATTATTAACATGAATGGTCGATTTTATTGAAAACTCCACAATGGCTTTCTTATGTCTAAATATAGCGTTGTTTGTATGTTGGCTTTGTGGTTTTTATCCAGCTTATAAATTTTTTAGAGTAATGTTTTTAATTGATAATTATTTTTTAAATTAGATCAGATTAAATTTGTTTGCGGTGGTACCGGAAGTTTGTATTTTAACCGACTTCCAAAAATGAGGAGGTTATCAATTCGCCTGCATTTTTTAAATGTTTGTTACTTTAGAACTTTCGACTGGGTGAACCGATTTTGATGATTATTTTTTTATTTGAAAGTTTGGGCTTCCCGTTTGGTCCCAATTTAATTTGGTCCGGTTCTACTGTTTTATTTTTTACAATATAACAATTAAAGTCATTTCCACACAAAATATATTACAAGAGCTGAGCCCGCCCCGATGCTCAGTTGGTAGTGAACCTACTTTCTGTGCTTGGGGGCGTGGGTTCGATTCCCATCTAGGACAAACATTTGTGTGATGAACATTTGTGTTTGTTCTATGTCTGGGTGTTAATATCTATTTAAGTATGTATTTAAAAATATATATGTATGTATATCAGTCTCTGGCAGCCATATTACAAGCTTTGTTTAGTTTGGGGTCAGATGACCATGTGTGCAATAATGTCCCAGATATTTATTTATTTAAGAGACATCTGTAGGAACACCTCAGTACTAAATCAGGCATGCGCTCTCTAAAAACGATAGTGCCTAATTAATGCACGCGTTATGGGATAGAGGGCGCATATTTGGTCCAGTTCTGACATTTGTCAGATTGTCATGAAGTCGTTTTTTTATATTAATAATTATCTCAATAAAAGTTAGCAAAAGGATACATGTAAAAGTGCGTGAGTGTAGAATCGTCCGCGTGGAAGGCCGTCCTGGCTATGTCTCCGTAGCGCTGGCCGGCGTCAGCCAGCGCACGCGCCGCCTTGCGCAGCGCGCTCGCCGCCGCGCCCGCCTTGGCGGCCGGGTCGCGGGCAGCCTGCAGTCCATTATACAGTGTAGCAAACAACAACTCCTTACATATAACAACATTCGCAACTCAAGCAGTTCTTCGAAAATATTACTTTTTATTCACGAAACGAGCTTATGAAACTGCGTCTTAAAAAATCTTCGTTCTCGTATGTGATGTGAACAAGACAGCAAAACGAATCAACCCTTTTAACGAACTTCCAAAAAGGAGGGGGTTATCAATTCGACTGTTTTTTAAAATAAATATTTGTTACCTCAGAACTTTTGACTGGGTGAACCGATTTTGATGATTCTGTTTTTATTTGAAAGCTGGTGCTTCCTATTTGGTCCCATTATATTTGATAATTATTCTTAGTCTTTTGCTACGGTTATTATTGGAAGTGGTACCTTATGATATAGTGTTTTGAACACATTTTGGACCCGTATTTTTATTTTTGATTGCAGTGGCAAGTTGAATCATTATAAGATTAGAGAACACCCATGATAGTTTAAAACAGTTTTTTTACCTCGCAGTTACGTCCAGTACTGAGAGAATGAATCTGACAACTGTAATAACATTAAAAAAAATACTGTAGTATTTTGGCTACCAGCTACAAGCCTTATGTTCAAAAAGCTAGTAAAAGCGATTTGAATTTACTGTTTTTGTTCAACTTTTTAGCTGTCAAACGCATTCTTTCAGCGGGCGCAGTTTAGATCGTCGTTTCGTTTAGTCGTCTTATTTAGATGCCTAAATATTTAGAAGTTGCCTAGAGAGGGCAAAAACGTTTCACCAAAGTTTAGGTGATAACTGGTGATGTTAGTCGGCGCCAAGTTACGACATCGAGTCGAGGGTGCCTCATGATAGGCAACTCTGACAGCTCGCGCCGCTCACTCACTCACTCACATCAAAACCATACATAACTGTCAAAAATGTAGACAACTCTTATCTTAGGAGTCACCTATTAAACATGGATTGGTAAAACAGAAGATTGCGCTTGACTATGCTTAGATTAAAAGTTCCTTAGTTAGACGTCGCCTTGTTTGTGGTGACGTGAAAACGGGCATTAGCTAAAAACGTTATTTGACTTACTTGAGCGTGTGCATGCGCGATGGCGGGCGGAGGCTGCGTGCAGAGCGCGCGGGCCGCCGCCGCCGCCCTGGCCAGCGCCGTCAGTGCGGCTGCGCGTGCGCGCATCCAGGCATGCGCGAGCGGCGTGCACGCGCCGCACCCCGCGCACCCGGCGGCGCACCACCCCCCGCCACCTCCTGCCCACCCCGACGCTATCTCCCACCCCGAGCTGGCCGCTTCCAGCCCTGTTATACCTGGGAATATACATATATAACACTGATATTATAAGAACCTTCTTGAGTGGAGACCACGAACCGGAAGACGCAGCGTAGGTAGACATCCCACTAGATGGACCGACAACATTGTGAGAGTCGCGGGCATCCAGTGGATGCAGATGGCAGGATGTCGTTCAGTGTGGAGGTTAAAGGGGGAGGCCTATGTTCAGCAGTGGACGTCTTCTGGCTGATGATGATGACGCACATACCCTGTACTAAGCCGAAAGGAAGTCATTATACTCATCATTATGAAAAACTTTTACTATGGGACTAAACCTGAAATCGCGAAAAAAACCCAGCTGTTCCATATATTTTGTCAATAGCCATTTTCTATGAAACAGCTGTTTTTTTTCGCGATATCAAGGTTGGTCCCATAGCAAACATTGTTCATAATAATGAGTACAATAACCTCCTTTCGGCTTTTTTGTGTAACCGCGCACCTGAGGTATACACGCAAACGTTCGGAACGGCCAAGTTGTGTCAGGGTTGTTTTACGTACTGATATTTGGATGGCAAATGACTTCGGGCGCGTCTGGACTAACCTTCTGAACGCAACTTAGCAGTGAACTAATGTGGTCTAATGATGTGGTGAGATTACCTTCCTGCATGAGCTGTGCGTCAGCCGCTGCAGCTCGGTACAGCGCCGTCAGCCAGCGCTGAGCTGCCTCACTCGCTGCTTCATCAGCCAGCTTCTTCAAAATGTTAGCAGCCAGTTGATGGTGACCATATCTGCCAACGATACATGACATTTTGAAAAAAATTACATTAAATCTTCTACGACATATGTTTTGTGCAAATGTCAAGCATCTGTTGCTGTCTAAGACGGTATATAAAACATGACTACCATCATCATCATCAGCCAGAAGACGTCCACTGCTGAACATAGGCCTCCCCCTTTAACCTCCACACTGAACGTCATCCTGCCATCTGCATCCACTGGATGCTCGCGACTCTCACAATGTCGTCGGTCCATACAGTGGGAGGCCTACCTACGCTGCGTCTTCCGGTTCGTGGTTTCCACTCAAAATTCTCTATTAGGCTGTAGGGTTTCCCAAAAAAAAAAAATTGGTCTCATAGAAAAATTATCAAAATCGGTTTAGTCGTTTTTTTTTTAGTCAAAATAGTTTTTTTTATTTATTTGAGACCAATCTCTGTGACAGTAACTTTGACATGCCTAGTGTAAACATAACTAGTATCAGTAGTAGTTGCCTGGAAGAGATCGCTTTAAGCGATAAGGCCGCCTGTTAAAGCCTAGATAATTAGATGATGTTATCCTTGTTTTTGTGGGTTTTAATAAAGAGAATATTGTATTAAGGCCAATAAAATATAGTTTGAATGTTTGATTGTTAGTTACCGTAGCGCGGCCCTGGCGACGCGGTACTGCGCCCACCCATCCGCTTTATCAATACTGTCTATGATGGTGTCCTGCCACGCGGGGTTCTTCCTGCAGTTGAGCCCTTTCAGAGCTCTCTCCTGGAGGAACACGGTGCACAGCAGGACCAGGGCGGTGCCGTCGTCAGCAGGGTTCTCTATGCAGCCCTCCCTGGACGGAAAATGTATTCAAAGGTTTCAAACATTCACGAGAATAGCCTGTATTCAAACTTTTTAACCGACTTCTAAAAAGGAGGAGGTTCTCAATTCGACAGTTTTTTTTTGGTATCAGCGAGTGAGTTAATAAATAATTTTATAAATACTAAAAACCAATTTCATAAAAATGACAGAACTAGACCAAATTTAAATAGGACCACACGGCTTTCAAATAAATAATTCTGAATATAAAAAACCGACTTCATCAGAACTGGACCAAACGGGAAACACCACCTTTGAAATCAAAAAAGAATCATCAAAATCGGTTCACCCAGTCGAAAGTTCTGAGGTAAGAAACAAAAAAAAAACAGTCAAATTGAGAACCTCCTTCTTTTTCAAGATGAATATAAACCAAATAAAGCATGACAATGAAATTGTTTATTTTTACGAATTCTACTCTCACACTTTCCCACCGAGAGTTACGAAAAACTACTTGTGTAAATTGGAGCTATAATAAGTTGATATATTGAGTTTTTCCAAATTAGAAGCCATTATTTTCATTAATAATTTTTAATATAAAAAAAGAAAGATGAGAAGCAAGCAACTCGACCAGCATCCAATATTATAAATGCGAAAGTAACTCTGTCCGTCTGTCTGTTTGCTACATAATCACGGCTAAAAAATAGTCGAATTGATAACCTTCTCCTTTTTGGAAGTCGGTTTTTTTATTTATTTATTTCATAAGTATACATAATAGTTTGGACAATAAGTATCGAAAAACTAAGATGTCTGTATCGATACTTAGCTTCACTATACGGTCAAAAACGTAGAGTTTATTTGTGTACCGTTGCATTGTGGTGGCGACTGCATGCGGCGGCGTGGCGCTGTGCGGCGGGCAGCGTGCGGAGCCGCACAGTGCCGCCAGCGCCTCCAGCAGCGCAGTCCCGCGGGCGGTGCCGGTGCGCCACGACACCGCGTGCAGCTGCAGGGTCAGGGTGCGCGCGGTGCGGCCCGCGTACACCACCGGCTCCGCTATGCATAGCTTCACCTACAAACAATCACGATATAACCACAAGACATCTTCCTCATCCTTTACCCCCCGTCATTATTAAAAGATACTAAATTTTGAGCAGTAGCCTTAGTACGAGCACTTGCGAAAAAGTTGTAGCACAGAATACATAAAGTACAAGTAGGTACAGAAGGTTCACTCAGCAAAATCGTTTAAATAAGTAGCGACTCTTGCTACTAGACAATAAAGTGCAATTCAGGACGTACAAGTGCTAACTACCTACAGCTATATTACCTAGAAGTTGCCTCTCTGTCTTTCGCGTAAGTCTTGTCGCGTTATCTCTGTCTATCGCGTGCAGCGGGCACGGCAAGTCCGATCTGTCGACTACTTGTAGCTTCATACCTAAAGTGCGGAGTGCGCCAGGCCTAGTAAGGTTTTGTTGCAGTTTCAACATTAGCTTTTGTGGTGGTTTTAAGGGTTCCGTACCTAGAGGTTGTCAAATGGACTACAGAGCCTAAGCTGTCCGTCTGCCTGTCCTACCTTTTAATAAAGGTATCTTTTGCACAGTAATAGATAGCCAGTTCAAAATTTCACAGAATATGTAATGTTACGGTTTATTTTATGTCAGTATATATTTTTTGCAATAGGCTTACGTTTGACCGCCAACTCGCCTGATGTTTAACGAAATCCACTCTCAAACTTTCCGTCCGAGAGTTATACGAAAAGCTTATTTAAATTGGAGGTAATACTTAAGTAAATATGTTGAGTGTTTTTGAAGCCGATTTTTGGATATATTCTATTTGATAGGATCAGATCGCCAAAAATTCAGTTTTCGTAGCTTTTTTCGTAAAAAATGTGAGAGGGGAGATTTTCCTTAAAACTTACCAAACACTGCAGCGCTAATCTCAACGGCTTGAGGTTGTTGGGTCCATCATCGACTCCTGTTGCGATCACTAAGGATTCTAATGCTAACATCAGGTCTGAACCTTCTACTGGGAGGCTTTCTTCATAGCTGAAATACAATAATTCACAATATAAAAAACCGACTTCATAAAAATGTAAGAACTGGGCCAAATTGAAATGGGACCACACGGAAGCACCAGCTTTCAAATAAAAAAAAAATCATCAAAATCTGTTCACTCAGTCGAAAGTTTTGAGGTAACAAACATTAAAAAAAGTCGAATTAAGAACCTTCTTTTTGGAAGTCGGTTAAAATACCAACTCAAACACTATTTATTTATTTTATTGTTTGGAAAAAAACAGCTGAAATTTACAAATGTTAGTAGGCACTACTTGTTATTTGTGTAGCGGGCGTTTTCCGCAACTGGGCCATTCATTGGCCCAGCAGCTCGCTGATGCCTGTGCAGGCTTCCTGGAGTGTCCTCGGTGGTACGAGGATAGTAATGATAGGCACATAGTAGACGCTAGCCATAAGTTTTAACTAATGAAAACAAAAGATGTGTACAAACACAAATCTTAGATAAAAATGTAATAAATAATATCTAGACAGTAATATCTTTTGATTTAAAAGCCAAACTATTGAACCGATAGTGATAAATGGGAAAATTTCTATGGAAACCAATCTGAAAATATATGCTTAAAAAATCCTTTCAATTAAAAAAGTAATTTCACAAATCGGTTCATAAAGGAAAGAGTTCTGAGGTCAACAAACATTAAAAAAACACATCAGTCATAGGACTGCACGTCAGAAGTCAAAACTTAAGTAGTAATTCACCTATTCTGTAAGAGATGGCGCTGTTTCAAAATACGCAGTACAGTGTGACGATGACGCGAGTTCCATGATTTTTTCCCACAAAAAAAGCTCAACGCGCCTAAAGAAGTTTTCACTTCAAAAACGAATTGAGAACCCCATCCTTTTTTGTAGTCGGTTAAAATTTAACAGTACATACCAGTGCACGACAATAGAGGTGAGGACATGCGCCGCGGTGGCAGCTAGCCGCAAATCAGCGCTCATTGCCGCCTCGCTGCAGTACTGCCGCAGCGCGCTGGCACTGCCGTGGGCGGGCGCCCCCGCTGCCGTGCAGATTGCCGGGCATTCTACTAAGATCTATGGACATAGTAATTTCATTCCACTAAAAATTATGTATATACAGGGTTACGCATATACCCTGTACAAAGCCGAAAGGAGGTCATTACTCATCAGTATTCATTCATCATTCAGTACTCATCATTATAAACAACTTTTATGATGGGACCAACTTGAAATCGCGAATAAAAAAACTGCTGTTCTCTATGGAACAGCAGATTTCTCTGTAAGGCCCTTCGTACACAACGCAACGCAAATCGATACTCTATGATTTTAGTCTCCAAGCGACTACCGCTAAGATTTGAAGGAGGTTAAATCTGAGTAACCTGCATGACTCGAGGAAGGTTGTATCTGAGTTATCTGTAAGAATTTAAAGCGGATGTATCTGAGTTATGTTATCTGTAAGACTTGATGGAGATTGTATCTAAATTACCTGCATAACTTGCAGGCACAGCATGACGTGTTCCTTGTGATGCGCGTGGTGGTGTGCGCGCACTAGCTCGTCGATACAGTGGGCTGGCCACAGGGCTGCGTGCTTGGCTAGTGCGCGGAGACCACAGAGGGCCGAGCGTCGGACCACGGAGCGGGCGTCGTTGGTCGCTATGTTTAGGAGGAGTTCCACCTGAATTTGAAATAAGCGAATTAGAAGTTAGTTGAAGTTGGAAGTGGCAGTTAGTCACATTAATTTCAATAGGTATTTATTGGCTATTGTGTGTATCTTGTTAAGATGGGAAGTTGAGAACTCTCTTGACAGCATAGAATAGCTTATTCTATAACCCTCGATGCAAAGAGGGATGTTTTATTACCGTGTCTATCTGTACCATCGTAATTCCCAAACGCTTGAATTTTTTTAATCGTGAAGAGAAGCGAGAGTTCGATTTGAGTTTTGTTTGATCGAGAGAGTTTTTAACTATGATTCAGCCGTTTAAAGATAATCAGCTCTTTTGTTGGGGGTTTTTTAAATGTTGTGATTTTTAACTTGTGATCTGTAAGCGTGACAAAGCTAGCAAACAGATACGTCTGTCTCTTTTTCTAAGGACAAATAGAGACATTTCATGTTGTCTTGTCATACGGCTCACGCGCTAGTATAATAAAGTATTATCATTATTATTTGTGGAACAAGAATGTGACAAGACTATGTTTATGTATACGACTGTCTCGTCTTCACAGGAATGAAATGATTACCTGATCAGGAACGTGCACGACAGTGTCGGCGGCGATGTGAGTGAGCGCCATGATAGCTGCCCGAACTAGACTTGACGAAGGGTACTTCTCCAGCAACGAACGGAGCAGGTTTAGTACTCCATGAGCTCTTCCAGCTAATAAACAAACATGTTGAAATTACCTTTTTTACAAGCTATTATTAAACTTGCCAAATTCTTACCCTCCTTCTGGGTATTCTGCTATTTGTCAAACATTTCAAATGAGTGTTACCGACACTGTGTCGTCGATGTGTGTCGTCGGAATTATTTTTGACATTTGGTATTCTGCTAGTTATTTAAGAACAGTTGCTTTCCAATGGCTTGCCATCGAACTGCCTGACAGTTCTTATTGAAATATTTGGTATTCTGTACGGTAATGGCGTGCCAGTGTCATCACAATTGTTGATAATTTGGTATTCTACTAGTTATTTGACATTTGCATCAATGGATTGTTTTTTCCTTAAATTACATTTTAAAATTATGTTTGGTGTATTATATTGCCATGGAATGTATTGATATGTACAATCAATACAATCAATAATATAATCATATAAGTAACAAAAAAAACCAATGATAGTTTGGTATAAAATAATACAACTCGTGGTAGATTTTGACAGGCAACATCGAACGCAGTTCCAACACGATTCCCTTGACACACAACTGAAACGACATTGAAGATTTAGCAGAACACCCTTTTTGCCACTTTCGTAACTGAGAGCCGGTGGAGAGTCGTGGGAGTGGCAAATCAATGTGATTTTACCTTAATTAGCAGAATTGACACCCTGGACAGTTTGTTAAATAGCAATATATGGTATGGGGGTTTTAAGAGTATGTTTACCTCCTCCATGTACAGTTTTCAAAGCTCGCACTAGCTTAACTCTTCGGTCAGCAGCAGTGCTTTCACATTCTACCATATCCGATAGTTTGTTACACATTGATACTGCAAACGCACTGGAATCAAAAAATACAGATGGATTACCGCATACTCCCAAAGTGAAGTCAAAATCGCATTAAAAACTACGTGAATTTTAAACTGATAATATCAAATAACTACGCACACATGTTTCAAAAACTGGCTTCACTTTTCAGGTTCGCCATAATACATCTGGCTATTTTTATTGGATCTGAGTGTGTGATGCAAAAAATTGTAAGAAAAGCTGCAATGGCATCCTACTTTTTTTATTTTTTTATTTAGTAAAATGCTTGCGTTTGACCGCCAACTCGCCTGATGGTAAGGAAATGAAGCGGTCTACGATGGAGTTTGCTTGCCTTTACTTAATCATAAACTTAAGAGTTAAACACTGTTTTAAACTATCACGGTTGTTCACTAAAGTTATATGATTATTTACGGGATATTTACCGTGGTAAGGTTGTGGAAGTAGCTCCCGATATTTCGGCGCAGTTACATGCACCATGTTCACGGGAAGACTGAAGAATGCGGGTGGTTGGTAAAACTTAGAGTTCTACTATGATAAAAACTAAGTTTATATTCTACTTACTTGGAATGTGCGGCAAACTTAGTTGTAGCATAAATAGCAGCATCCACTTCCACATTGTCGTGACTATCCAGCCCTCTTCTAATAGCGTGGTGGACATTCTGCCTTTCTGGTATAATTCCCGCCACTGCTCCAAGAGTTTTTAGCGCCAAAGCTCTAGCCACGGGGTCATTTGAATGCAGCACACTGTACACTCTTCTCATGAACTCATCAACGTTTAAAATCTTGTCTAGATGCTTTTCGCTCTGCTGACAAACTCTCAACACCCATAGCCGAAGGAAATTGTTTCCGATACGAAATAGATCGCCCAATTTCAGAAAAGACGAGTTAATGAGAATAGGAAAAGGGTATTTTTCGAATAGACGCGGAAAGCGGACGATTGCTTCGCATTGTTCACCCACTTTTCCTGATCGTAAACCTGTATAAGAACAATTTTTATAAGAATTTTAGTTTGGTTGCCATGATAGGAGGTTAAGTTAAGAGATTTGTTTACCTCTATCTAATTCAGATAGTGCTGAATTAGCATCTTGCTCAGGTTCACCAGAGTTGTCGTTAAATGTATTCATTTTTACACCGATCATATTACATACGTATTAATTGTTTTATTTGATTTAAAAACAAAACAAAACAAAGCTAGCCAGCTTTTTGGATTCGTTTGACGAGTTGACTTTGACGTTTATTTGTTTGATAGATGTGACGTAGAGCGGTTTTTTTCCTCATGACAGAATATTGGCGTCACACGTCTTGTACATTTACAAGCGCATAAGATGAGTACAACACAGTATTTTACTATTTGAAGTATCGTTATACAAGTTAGACGCATGGTTAGACATGTTTTTTCACGTTAACGCCAAAATGAATTGACGTTTGTTTGTTTTTCGCCCCGTACTGGGCATTCTAAAGCCATAATTATCACTTTGTCTTACTGAACTAAAATAATACAATGACACGACTTGTTTTTTCACGTTGGTGCCATTGAAGTTGACTTGACTCTGAGATTTCGAGCCAGCACTAAAGTGCTGCCAGCATTAAAAACATACCGTTGATATTAGCGCCATCTGTTTAGGTTTTTGCGGAACAAAAATGCTACTAGTTTTATCTATAAAGAAGAGATGTCGCTAGGTGCCTAATTTCTATGATAATTTTTAATAAATGTAGGTAGGAAGATTTTATTTTATGGTTTCATTCCATGATAGGTCCTTTCAGAATACTATATCCCACGATTTTGAACGTATTAGATTTTTGGAAGTACATGGGTAGCAATTTTTTTTTTTAAAGTAACATTACAGATGTTTAATACAAACTAAGAACTAACTAATTAATATCTAAATAGGTACCTACTAACATTCGTATTAATTACAAACTTATAAATACAAAAAACAAAAATAACTTAGAAAATTATCTTTTAAACAACAGAAACCAATAATAACTTTTATATGACGATAAAATAATAATAATAATTCAGGTGCCTTTATTTTACATACTCGTAGACATGATTGTGATTATCGTTCATTCAAGTTAGACGCTTTTAAACGATGCAGCTTAAATGAGTTGGTTAATTTTAGGTACCTATCAGGTACCTACTAAAAGTTGGCTCGCAAAAGTTAAGCTAGGGGTAAGGCCCCAGGTCTAATGTATCTTCGGCCGTCTGTCTGCAAATATATCCAAATACCTATGGTATGGTTGCTACACTTCAAGCATGTCATTGAGATGGATCAGTGTGCGAAGAATTGGGGAGTGCTGTCACATAATACCTACATATTCGCCACCGTCAGCTCCGGGACAGCGAACAGCGGCACGTGGCTGCTGCTGAACCCTGCGCTGATCCGGCAAGTGCCGCCGGCTTGCCTCACCGAGCAGTTCGGGCTATCCAGCCTTCCACATGAGCGAAGCGAGTGCGAAACCTTTTAACTACCCTTGAGGAATTGTTTATCCCACAGGAAAAACACAACTCTCTCTTTCCCCCGATTTGTACAAAGCCCAAATACCAAAAAAAAAACTCCCACTACGGCTCCTCCCGAGACAATTTAACTTCTTGTTGTCTCCGGTCCTGCGCCCACGACAACCTTGATCAGATAACGATGTCGTCCCTCCCGGAGCTTATTTGGGTGGATGGTCAGAGCCCCACAAAGATAATTGCTTATATTGGAGCCCCATCTACGACCTTCTCAAGCCCAGAGTCCCCTGTTAGTAGCTTCTTACTAAATGCAGGAGACACCGGTAGGTGCTGTAGGTAGGCATTCTATTGCCCCGGCACCAGGGGCCTTACCCCTAGCTCGAAAAGTTGACCCGCATAGGTGTTATTTGTCTAAACGGTACCATCAACTACGATAAGCGGTAGTTGTTTGATAGCCGCCAAGCTTTGCTATTTTCACGAACACACGCATAGTAAAACGGATTTTCGTTCATTCAAGTTAGACGCTTTTAAACGATGCAGCTTAAATGAGTTGGTTAATTTTAGATTCCTATCAGGTACCTACTAAAAGTTGGCTCGCAAAAGTGACGCTAGGGGTATGGCCTCAGGGCTAAGTTTACCTAACCTAGGTGAGTAGATTCAACGATAGCTAGGAAAGTTTTCTAAGTATCCAGTACGTAGTAGGTAGGTACCAACGTAACAGTCACGATGCCATAAGCTGGAATTGGTGTAATTACCTTTGTCAACGGAGCTCGGAGTTAGCTAAATGCTCTCCGTATCGGGATAGTTTGCCAGACGAAACATGATGCCCGCTTGTTACAGAAAATACAGGATTCGGGTTTAACTCTCCCCGATCTATATAAACTTATAGCACTTATAGAGATCCTCCGATGTACCTATATGGCGTAGGTAGGTAACAATATCATTGGACAAGGGACATAAATCTATAAGTTCAGGACCTACGATGTACCTATGTTGCAATTTTAAGAGGCGTATTGCAAAATGAATCGTTCAGTTTTAGATTTCTGGATTTTCGGTCATAAAACGAAAACATAAAGCCATAACTAATTGTCAAGACGAATATAAAACGTGTACCTAAACGTGGTAAAGCGGATGCGACTAGCAAGAGACGGGAGAGTGGCATAAACAAAATGAGGCCTATACCCAGCTGTGGGTTATTCAGGGCTGATTATGATGATGATGATGATGGCAAGTTTACTTTCAAGTATGGAATATACAAAAGTGTGGCAAATTTACTTTGTGGCGAGTTAACAATACCTAACCCATTAGTATAGCTAGGTACGTACTTTTTTTTTTGTTTTTTCAGGTCTCAGTACTTACCAATACCTATCTACTTACACAAAAAAATAATGCAATGCCAATCTTTGTACAAGATAAGTTAAACAAATCCCCATAAATCGTTCATTAAACTTCACCAACCTAATCCTAGCCTTCCGGATTGAACAAAACCATGTTTTGACATCGTTTTTTCACAACAAAAGCTTCTATTTTCTTTGTATTACACGCAAGTAATAGACGCCGGACGTACCAAGGAATTACTGACCACGAGGTATTAACCTACTTTGACAGAAAGGCAGCATTCTTCGAAATTTTACATGAAACCCACAATGTCATTTCTATAGAAAAATTGGCTTTTAACGCGCAGAAAATAAGATTCAGTATGGTCCAAGACCTTGCAACGCGCGCAAGCAAAAGAGTTTACAATTTTCTTCTATAGAATACAAACCAAACGAAGTTCATTCATAGCAATAATGGTTCAGAGGATTAACAATATTTAAGTCCTTCTTGTATAGGATTAAGGACTAATGACGATAAGATATGGAGCCATGTGAATCACCTATCTTAGTGACGATTTACTCTGACTTTTGCATGAGTTTTTTTTGGGTATTAGCTTTGTACAAATCGGGGGAAGAATTTGAGGGATCTGTTCAGGTTTAGATTTGGATCTCACGATTAATCTTAACTGAGTCATAGAATAAATTATAGCAACGGCTATTACACGTAGGTACCTAAGTACTACTTTACTTTCTGGCTCAATGCATAATTCAGCGCGCAGATATTTCAGCGGAAAGCGCATAAGGTACCTACTGCCATTCAGCGTGGTAATGCCATCAAGATACCTAGTATATATATTGTTAATTATATATATATAGTTTGTCAAAATAGGGGCAAGTGCCTTTATTAACTAAACAAAATACTAGCTAAAACTAACACTAAATAAACAGTTAGACTGTCCATAGACCGTTGAAGGTCTAAAGACAATCCAAATGCTCAAATGGTACTTACTTAGTTCCAATGCCACCATCTTCGACCAAACTTTATACTTGCTTAACACAAGTTGAGTTTAGATCAAAACGCTGTCTCATAAAAATTATATCTAGATAAAAATACATATCAATATATAGTCAATTATTGATTTTGTTATAAATTTCTATGTAGTTAGTCAATTTATTAAATTAAACACTTTAACTAAGGACTTACATTTACCTATCTATACGAATCAATGTCAAAATCTTCTCAGAAGTATCGACTCAAATATAATCACGCTCTTCTGATTTTAAACACCTTTCTACAATAACGAATACAAAAATAAGATATCGCGAATTAAAAAAACTCTTTTGTGTCGCCAAAAGTATCCGTAGTTATAGTATCTATGTAGCTGTGAGCTCTGTGGGATCAGTGGCCCAGTGGCCCAGCACTGGGCCGAGGGCTGGCAGGCGGTTGTTACACGTTGACGCGTTCCTGACATTGTGATGTCGTTGAAAGATCGATATCTCGGAATAATCCCCCAATTTAATGTGGTTGTGGGGTCTCCAAGCATTTGGGTCACTTGAAAGGAAATAAAAATAGAATTAGAACAACATTTACATTTTAAAAAAAACAGTCGAATTGATAACCTTCTTCTTTTTGGAAGTCGGTTAATAAAAAAGAACATTTTGAACAAAATTGTTTACGCTCAAAAGGCAAAAACATTAAAATTATGAGTTTATTTTTATTTTATTATACAACAATTATAATTTTTCAAACTATCGCAAGCTTTGAGTCTACAGCTAGAATTGTGTCTTCCAAGTCACGCTACTCAACCTAGGTTCTAGGTTTTTCTTCTCAAGCCTTTGACTTCCGTACCTAGGTATATCATGACGTCATCGAAGCCACAGGGCGCCCTACTACCCCGTTATATATGAAAGCGAAGAAAATCTCTAAAACTATTTGATCTGCGAAGCTGAAATTTGGCAGATAGATTCCTTATAATGTGTAGAGATTCGAGCGAGGGGTAGAGGATTTTGCAAAAGGGCTTAATTCTTGTCCCCGACTATGGAAGTTTACATAAAATTCTTTGTGTACGATGTAGCGGGCAACTGCAGAGCTAGATAAACACAAAATTACTTTCATATTTCGTTTTTTTAAATCCGGAATCGGTCATATAGAGCACACGCTGCCAGAAAAAACGACGATACTTTATCACAGAATACTTTACTTAAACAAGTACGAATAAAATATTTCCCTATTTATCCGCTAAACCCCTAAACGCTGGTCTCCCGATCCCCGTTGAACGGCGTCAATTCTAACACCAACGGCTGCAAAACACTATTTATTATTTGTGTATTATTCCTGTAAGTAAATATTCTCTATATCGGGATGAACTCATTGTCCCGGCTCCATTGTCCCGGGACCATAATCCCAGTAATGTTTTTATCCCGTTTTTGTAGATGTCTGTGTGCATCGGATTATAGTGCGGATGATGGCGAGCAAATATTTGCTGACGTTGTCATGATATTTTAGAATTGATGAACGCTACTTATAGCGGTTCTATCAACACTTGAAGATAGATCATCGCACGGCATTGTGGTGACCCTCTTGTTTTGATTTGTTAGTTGTACTTAATAAAAAAGCTGTGCCTCAAAGTTTTACTCGTTATTCTTCAGCTTTCCATAAAATTCCGCTTTAAAAAATATCGAATGTCCGTCTTAATATGACGTTTTTATTAATAGTGTATCTAATATTATTTCAATTCAATTCTTAATTTATTTGGCAAATAAATTAACGTCGTTACTTAATCTACGAATTTATAAATTATATTGACAAATATAATTACAATATGAAGAAAAAAACAGCAATAAAAATTATAAAAACGATTTAAAAACTTGTGTACTCTTCAGACTTACCCCTCAGACTGCATGGAGCAAACTGGCTTAGAGATTTTTTTCGTACCCTTCTCTTTCCTCATCACCATTCAAAGACCAATACTTTTTTTTTAAATAAAATAATTTAATTTTTTAATACTCATTGTACGAAGCCTCTATACCTACAGCTGAATTTAAGCGACGAAATAGCTAGTGTGACAAGAAGGTTTCAGAACAATATTAATAGCTTTTACACATTAACAAATTTTAATATTCGGAATTGACTTAAAAAAAAAATTACAAGTTCATGTAACAGAGTAGTAATGTAATATCATTTTATATTTTTAAAACAACTTACATGATACTAATTAATATTCTATTCTATTCTTAGTGATAGGTAAATTATTTGGTGGTCAGATTTGTTTATCATATTTCCGGATTTATCGCATTAATCCTTGTGCTGTTTTTTTTCTGAACTCTTTTCTCTGAATATTTATTTTATTGGTGATTTAGAGCTCAGTTGTTTCCATTGTAGTAATTATCATGTTTTCTAATAAATAATAAAAGCCCGTTTTAACCAATATATTAGTAATCATATCCTTACTTTACCCACAAATGAAATAATATTTATTAAAGTAGAGCATAATATGGTAGAACATATTTTAATAGGTAGGTACTTTTATATGCTTTTTAGGTAGTTAGGTAATATTTTCAATTTTGCTCATAGCAACATTGAACCTCGCAGAGGTATGTCTTGGTGTTAGGTCCTCTGCTACTTGAAACTTAGAGACAAAAAAGTTGCATAAGCCAAATAATCAGGAAATTTACTAATTTATCAATATTTAATTTTTGTAGGTTTATAAAAGAATATATTATACACACACTAGAACAAACAAACATATCCTACAAAATAAAAATTCCGTCGAGATCACTACCGTGCGGCAGGGTTCCTAGAACACTGGCAGAATTGCCTCGCTGTATGGCAATACTTAATTTCTGTGTAAAATATCTGCCAGCTCTAGGATCCGAGGCGAGGACCAACCTAGTTGAAATATCTTTGATAAACTTTTTTGTGTCGGACGACCACGGGCCCAGGGTCTCCACAGCTATCGCAACAAACTCATAATGTGCGCTGAGCTGTGAATACTTCACAGCCCGTCACAGCTACTTAAATTATAGGATGGATCGCCAAGCTGAAAATAGCAGGACCAAGCGGATCTCCTTGCTGGCATCCGACGCATGATGCAATTTCTTTTTCGCCAAACAATAATTTTGAAGGGGTTTCGTAGCATTGCCACATGTAGTTATAAATTTCAGGTATTTATTTTTGAATTTCAGATAAAAGAACGCCCCTGTCTAGACTATTAAAAGCATTTTTGACGTAAATTTTTATAAAAACTTCGTAGTCCGTTGACCCCAGAAAAGTACGAGCAGCATTAAGGAAAATAAAGGAAATTTACTGCCTAACATTATTGAAAGATCCCAAAACATATTAACATAACCCTTTTGCACAAGTTTGAAAAAAAAAGACCCAACGGTAGCTAATCATCTAGTTTCCCAAGACGCTTACAATGCTTTTTGAAAGCTGCGAGCTGTCATTGTCTGGCAACACTATAGCGAAGAGACAACATTGCCGACAACATTCAATTGTGCAAGTTATTTCAATGTTTTGTAATATATGAAAGTTGTTAATTCAAACAATTTTCTGTGTACCATGTACGAACACAATGATTTTCATGCAAAAGTGTGTAACGGAAGTTGCAAAACTAGATAGATACAAAAATATATAGAAAACTTTTTAGGTCGATAAAATAGACGATTTTTAGATCTCTTTGGCGGCCGAAGGGGATATAGAGCCGGGATTTGGGTGATTGCACAGATATATCTGTGGGTAATTGCTTATACCCATAGACCTAAATTTTTTTTTAATGCTTATACCCATGTAGTGCGTGGTTGTGTGCGTGTAGGTACATGCATCAACCTTTTCCCTACTACGCCGCTTTGTGCTCAAGATTTTTGTGAATCACTACCATGACATGAAAAAAAAAAAACTACATCATCGCTAATCTTATAAGCTAACTTATAATTAATAAAAATGTTAAAATTAAATAACAACTGACTTCACGGGAAGTTCAATAAAAGAGATTCATCCCCTAATTTTACAACCCTTAGAGGAAATCTCCCATGAGATCTAATGGGACCATCATTAAAATTTGAGGAACATATTCCACCCACAAGATGGACAGACGACCTAAAAGAGACCACAGGAAAACGCTGGATGCAGGCCGCTTCCAACAGGCCCTTTTGGAAATCCATGGAAGAGGCCTATGTCCAGCAGTGGACGTCCTATGGCTGAAATGATGATGATGATGATTCCACTTCTTAAATATTTACTGTGATTAGTAACATGTTTGAAATTTAAACTGGAACGCATCTTTACCATATATTTTTAAAAAGCTAATTTATTTTTTTATCGAACTATATATTTGGCAATTTATATGAAGAAAAAAAATTTATTATAGGTAGGTATGTTATCTTCACGTCGCACCTTTTTTCTCCTACGATGGCAACGACCTTCCTATGACAACGCATCTTCACACATTTTCATCAGAACATCAAAGATGTTTATTCTAGAATCTAGAATATGGAATGCAATTTCCGTTTTCTCGTTGTCACTTCAACAAATCACCTTCCTTCCGGTCACGTAACCAAATCGGAAAATTGTAGTAAAATTAAAGTCAAAGATGAGCGCTGAACGTCTACAATTTTCTGCTTTCTCACTACGACTTTCTAAGAGATTGTTCACTGTATCATTCATAGAGTAAAACGCCATTTTGTCCGCAATTCAGACAATTATAATAACACGCTGTGGTATTATTTCCAGAGATGTTATCTGCGCAGATCGTCGACAGACACGCTACGCTGCGCACACTTACTACAATATATTTGTTTCCATTCTGTTATATTCACTATAATGCAAAAATACATAAACTAGTACCTAGTTGATGTTTGTTTAAATTCTTTGGTGCCAAAAAAAGGTGTAAAAAGGTGCCAAACTAATTTTGTAATTTGTAGCTCTTTTGATTTAATGAGACACTTGCTTATCGATCAAATGAAATAGCCGTGTTTTACCTGAAATAACTGGGAAAGAGCATGTATATGGAGGGTAGAGGGTTCCGTTTTCCGTAGCCAAAGTCATGGAACATAATTTTCGTAACAATCATCCATGCAATCATCATAGTTCAGAAATCGATTGTTACAAAAAAATAAATAAGCTGCGGAGTTAACCAAATTTCAGAGGTGCATCATAACAACATAATAAGACTTTTTATAGTGCAGTTAAAAAGAAAACTACTTGAAAAACACCTCTTAAATATATTAGTAGGTACATAAAATCTTTGAACAGTGACCTTAGTACGAGCACTTGCGAAAAAGTTATCGTTACGTAAACGATAGCAAAATGTATGAAAAATTCAGTTTCCTTTAACGTCCGATAGAGGCGCTGTTCAGTACCTAACGATAACTTTTTTTCGCATCCTTCGTCTGTGGCTCGTACTAAGGTCACTGACGTCTATACATTGACATTACATCAAAAAAAAAATAAAGAAATTGTCATCTAAGTCAAAGGAGGTTGCTGTCGTTATCAAGGAGGTTGCTTCAAGAAGGTATAAAATGCGGGTGAAACTTCGGGCCCAGCTATAATACCCAATCAATACCTATCAATAAACAGATTCCAAATCTCCAAAACCAGAAATCCTCTAATTCTTGCAGACAAGGCATTGTTATCGAATCAGCGTCAGGTTACGTGTAAGACGACTCTACACTTATTGCCGACCTTTGTGTATTCACTATTCCACGATATTAAGGAATTTCAATTATTCGTGCCCAGGAGTGTCTGGTTTCCTTTTTGTGATGAGTTTAGACCACAATATAGGTAGTAATTTTTAAACTTTTTCGATTTGAACACAATAAAGGTTTTGATCTGATTTGTTCTGATCTGATAGCTTTATTATTGCGAAATCTTCTGAGCAGAGTAGACAACGCGATGCAATGCCCGTTGTAAAGATGGTAGTTTAGGTAAATGTGCAAAGTCATCCTAGGAAAAAAGTCACACCTTTGCGTACCACAACCCATTATTTATCGGGACCTCAGAATACAGACAGAACATCGGGACTTATCGTGCATTTTATTTCGGTAAAAACAGGCATAGTTAATTTTAAAATAACATGTAAGTGGTAGTAAGTAGCCGTATATAATAAGGTTTTTTATCAGTGGGGCCAGTACGAGAACTTGCGAAAAAGTATTCGTTCCGTAAACGATAGCAAATGTATGAAAAATTCAGTTTCCCTTTACGTCCGATAGAGGAGCTGTTCAATTTTTCATACATTTTGCTATCGTTTACAGAACGAATACTTTTTCGCAAGTGTTCGTACTAGGGCCACAGGTGAAAGATAATTTGCGCCAATTATTATCTGAAAAGCAGTGGTGTTCATGTAAAGTAGCCACGGCATAGAAAATCCATCTTTGTCTTTTACACATAAACACAGAATAGCTATACAACGCGTTTATTAATAAAGGGGTCAGTATTTTGTGCTATACCTAGCGTTATTTCCTTGCAAATAAACGTGGAAATCGGAAATTGACCTTAGAATTGCTCGGACTTTTGTTTTGTTCGAGCATGAAAGAAGACAAAACATGCTATAATTACCTAGGTACTCCAAAGGTAGTGGCAACCAAGTAAAACAACTTTTGGGCCCCCGAATACCTCCCATAGGTGTAATTCAGTGGGGCACCGTCGTTATAACATTGGGCGCTTACCATTAAGCAGTTGACTAGCTTGTCTCATTACTTCATTGTCTGAAAAAAAAACCTCGCTACATTTCAACACACCCACTGGTTCGAACAATCATTAACTCTCCCCATCTCCATATGTCAATGCACAGCTTAAAATTAATATTTCGGCCATTTTGTCCGGAAACCGGGCCCCCAAGGGTGTCTGCTCCATTGTGCCTGCGTTATTATGTAGCTATGTATCGAAGAGGGACTCTATGGTGCTAATACGACATAGTATACACTTTCTACCAAGTTTTATGGCCGTTCTAAACTGAAACCAGCTCCGTTGAAGTTCAACGCGCTACACATTGTCCACGCGTTGTACATTACGTGTAAGTTTACTATAATTCATGACAAGTATCGAAAGGAAAACAATCCCCAAAATAACATCATAATATATCACACTGATATTATATTAATAATTGCGAAAGATTGCATGTATGTGATTGTGTACATATATAAACATAAGTACACAATCACATACACGCAATCTTCTTCGCACTGAAGTTTTTGATGAATAAAATTTTATATGGACGTTGCCTATAACTTAACGCCTAGGCTTTCTTTTTATCCCAGAAAAATTATGGTTCCTTTAGTTACGCAGGTGAAATCGTGGGGTGTTGCTAATGAAATATAACCTTACATAACCCCGGACATACAAACGATTTATAAAGACACCTCCCGCTCTAAAATCTATCAAGACGTCAATGGCTTAAAGTCTACCAGAAGGTCATAAAAGGAACTTACATAAAAAATACATACACCCGGAAACATTCCCCGCTTTCCAGGGTCTTCATTTGCCAGAAGACATCCACTGCTGAACATAGGCCTCCTCCTGTAACATCCACACTGAATGACATCCTGGATGCAGATCATCCACTGGATGCTCGTGACTCTCACAATGTCGTCGGTCCATCTAGTGGGAGGCCTACCTTAGCTACGTATTTTGGTTCGTGGTCTCCACTCAAGAACCTTACTTCCCCATCGGTCATCAGGTCTTCGAGCGATGATAGTCTTTCCGGGGTAGTCGGGTAAAACCATGGCCTACCCTTTAGCCTCTAACCGATCAATGTGCAAGTTTTCGCATTACAACATAGGTCGGCTATAAAGTTTCAGAGAGATTGTACAGAGCTATGGATGTATGGTGTCATTGTCCAAGGGTGTCAGAATCGGTCGTTACTTTAATGTGATATTTTAGTAATGTGACTCTGGTTATGTACTATTATTATTTTGTATTTGGGGTTGAGCTGACTCGCGCTGTGGGGTTTGGGAAGGTTTTTGTGAGTCGAAGCCGACTAGAATTTATTTGTAATAGTTAAAAAAACACGCATATGTGACGTTTCAAAAAAACAACCAAAAGAGGCTAAATTTGAGGAGTTTATTGTTAGTCGTTGTTGAGTTCTACGTTCTACGCTCCATCATCAAATCAGTTCGATGGTGCCAAATTATTTTATTGTCATTCGGATACCATATAAACCACGGCTGACGGCACCCTCTATGGCACCTACCTGGAGTAAAGTAGCGGGCAAAAAGCTGGTCGTCCTGAGTAAGGTTATAGTAGGTATTTCACATCTAGGCAGTTGCTTACTCTATCTATAAAAAACCATACATTTTTAACCGACTTCAAAAAAGGATGGTTCTGTGTACCACTGTTTTTTTTAAATGTATGTTCACCGATTTCTACGCCAACTGTTGACCGATTTCAAAAATGTTCTTTTGTTCGGTAGGGTTATACTTCCGATTTAGTCCCAATGACACCAAGTCAGGATCTGATGATGGTATCCCAGGGAAATCGAGGGCAACCCTCAAATTTTATGGGCACTTATTAAGTTTTTCATATATTTTTGAAGTCGGTTTTTAACCACTTGTTTATATTGATGCTTTGGCTCGTTTTTGCGTGTCATAATATCCTGAAGTGAGAAGATAGCAGTGTAATTTTAAGCGAATATTAACCTAAGTAATGTTAACAATTGTTTTTTCTCGACTAGGATGATGATCAAATTATGATCCAATCATCCCATTAAGCACACCATTCTCAACTAGATACGAAACCTGATCTTTTTTAGGGTTCCACAAGTAATTCGTTAATTTATTTAAACGCATGTAAATCGATACGGGATCGTTAGCGAAACAAGCGGCGTTGGGTTTCGGGCTAATGTGGTTATTCCGCGCAATTACCGGCTGTTAGTGGATAATTCCGGTACTAGCCGGGCTAATCCGGTGTACTCCAGTTACAAGGAAACACTACTCGCTATAATCTGTGGAGTTTAGAGCCGGAAGTAGGCATTAAACCTTTTTAATAATAGTCTTGCATTTGACCACTGACGTTTGACGGGTGTTAAGCGATGATGCGGTCGGTGGAGCACGCTTGCCTAGAAGAAAATATTGATATTAAATCACTGCCAAGTGTCTTCGCCTTAATAGAGACAATAAGAAACGTGTTAAAGGACACATTCTTAGTTTTTAAATATCATACTTAGAAGTTTAGGTTAGAATTAAATTACTTATTAGCCTAACATTAGGCTAAATTGTAATTAAATTAAGGGGCGCTAATTACTAGTGCAACTTATACTTATAATAAAAAAAAAACTGCTAAAAATGTCTGAACCAAAAGTGCTTAGACTAGATAGACTTAATTAAATCAATACAATACCCTATAAGTACCCGTACAAATAGAATAAATACCCTAAGTCATCTGTCCATTAAGTTCACGTTTGTTGCATGCAACATGAAACATTGTTATAACGACATAGCTTTCAATTAGATTCGATATTTCAAAAAGGTATCTAAGTTTATATAAACTAATATGTAAAATAATATCATTTTTTTAATAAATTTTGGACCTATTGGATCCAAAATGGATGAGTTTCAAAATCAATAAGAATCAATGATACCTACGTCCTACACAAAAAAATCTTCTTTACTAAATCTCCTAGCAGAACTACGATTCGAAATGAGTTTCATCCTATCTACTTTTAGTCGATTGAAATGGGTAGAAATTGTATATATTGCCTAAAATAGTAGATTGAACAACAAGTGCACAAAACAAGACATTTGTAAAGCTTGGCTTGTAAAGTTTAAAGATGTAGAGCTTGGCATCCAATTAGATAGTTCGTTAGATTAACTTTTCTTACAAGTTTAAAGTCGCTCAGCGAGCTATGGAGAGAGCTATGCTCGGAGTTTCTATACGGGATGAAATTCGGAACGAAGTGATTCGACATAGAACCAAAGTTACCGACATAGCTCAAAGGATTAGTAAGCTGAAGTGCAGTGGCGGATTTACCAGTAGGCTGAGTAAGCTGGAGCCTAGGGCGGCAGATTTTAGGGGCGCAAATTTGGGGCCACAGTTATTTTTTATCTTACTGAAATTAAAAGATTCATATTTATATACCATTATGTTATTAGGTTCACAAAAAATTCAACATTTAATAATTATGTTTCAATACTTAGATAATTATTTCTAATCTTTATTATGTAAGTAGTCTAGACTATTATACCTAACCAAAACTATTTCTTATACAAACTGAATCAATGGGTTGTAAAAATAATATAGGAACTGACACATCGATTCCCTATAGCTTACAATCATAGGTATCTATTAATTACGGCAAAAAGTTAACTTTATTAGGACGATAGTGCTCAAAATCATAAAGTAACGATTTCTTGCATAAAAGTATGTAACTAATGTGATTGTGAACTAGGGTATCGAATTGTAGAGGTCGGTAGGGGCGGCAAAATTTGAATAGCCTACTGGCGGCAAATGTGTAAATCCGCCACTGCTGAAGTGGCAGTGGGCCGGCCACATTGTCCGAAGAACCGATAACCGATGGGGTAGACGAGTTCTGGAGTGGAGACCACGTTTAGGCAAACGTAGTGTAGGTCACCCTGCGGCCAGGTGTAGTGACGACCTGCATAAGACGGTGGGTAAAATCTGGATGCAAAGAACTGCAGACAGAGTTCAGTGGCGTGCATTGGGAGATGCCTAGTTTCAGCAGTGGATCAGTAGTTCAGCAGGCTGATGATGATGATTATTTTTTCGCGATTTGAACACAAATAAATTAATTATTAATGCGCGATAAGACCCGAGAAACATTAAAAACATGCAGTTAGATCTCAAGACTTTCTTTGATGAGAGCAGCCATTTCCCATAATCATGACCGTAAGCTACGATATGTAGTAGGCATCGGTAGTTTTTTCACGTGTTAATAATTAAAACCGTAAAAGAAATGTTGTCTGTAAATGATAACTTTTCTCAGATACTGTTAATAATAAATATGTATTAATAATTCCCAAAATATTCGTGAGTGCGTTTCGCTAAGTGATAAGTTGCAGAGAGGTGGCTGGCTGACGTGCGGTGTGCTGATCCGCTTAGTATCAGTTTGATTGACGGGTTGACGGTGTAGGGGGGGCTTTATTTATTTTGCTTGGATATCAGAATATATTGTTGATAAACCTTAAATGTTTTGTGTATAATCATTGCAATAAAATAATATTCAATATAGTGTTGTGTTTATCGCTAATTCAGCGTTTTGTTATGTATTGTGTGCACAGAATGGCTCTGGGCCCTGATTCCATAACTAAAACACGCACGTAACACGGCGTGTTAAGTTAACCTCTAAAAATGTGGCCTCTATTCCTTGGAATAAGAGGCCAACTTTTTGAGGTTAACTTAACGCGCCGCGTTACGAGCGTGTTTGTAGTTATAGAATCAGGGCCCAGAGCCGTAAGTATAAAGAAAAAAAACCAACAATGCATTGACACATTTCCATGTAAACACCTTTCCTCAACGCCACCGTACAACGAATGTGCACTCGGTCTGATAAACCCGTGATAAGTCGCGGATAAGTGTTGGATAAGTCGCGATAAGCCGTTAAAAGGTGTCAAACAATGGTATCGATGGACACCTCGGACGGACATAATGAGACGTTGCTTAAAGAAATACGTAGTGTGGCGTGCCACAGGTAGTGTGGTGCAAGTCACAAGCTTTTATACCTACACCAATGTGACAGATACTGTCACATCGGGTGTATTGCTTTCCACTCAACCGGGAAAGCGTAGCGTAGCGTACCTAGCGGATGAAGATACATATACGTTTCCACTTAACCGGGAAAGCGTAGCGTAGCGTACCTAGCGGATGAAGATACCTATACGTTTCCACTCAACCGGGAAAGCGTAGAGTAGCGTAGCTAGCGGATGAAGATACCTATACGTTTCCACTCAACCGGGAAAACGTAGCGTAGCGTAGCTAGCGGATGAAGATACCTATACGTTTCCACTCAACTGGGAAAGCGTAGCGTAGCGTACCTAGCGGATGAAGATACCTATACGTTTCCACTTAACCGGGAAAGCGTAGCGTAGCGTACCTAGCGGATGAAGATACCTATACGTTTCCACTCAACGCGGGAACGCGTAGCTAGCGGATGAAGATACCTATACATTTTCACTCAACCAGGAAAGCGTAGCGTAGCGTACCTAGCGGATGATGATACCTATACGTTTCCACTTAACCAGGAAAGCGTAGCTAGCGGATGAAGAAACCTATACGTTTCCACTCAATCGGAAAAGCGTAGCTAGCGGATGAAGATACCTATACGTTTCCACTCAACCAGGAAAGCGTAGCGTAGCGTACCTAGCGGATGAAGATACCTATACGTTTCCACTCAACCGGGAATGCGTAGCGTAGCGTACCTAGCGGATGAAGATACCTATACGTTACTACTCAACCGGAAAAGCTTAGACTAGCGTAGCTAGCGGATGAAGATACCTATACGTTACTACTCAACCGGAAAAGCTTAGACTAGCGTACCTAGCGGATGAAGATACCTATACGTTTCCACTCAACCGGGAAAGCGTACAGTAGCTAGCGGATGAAGATACCTATACGTTTCCACTCAACCGGGAAAGCGTAGCGTAGAGTACATAGCGGATGAAGATACCTATACGTTTCTACTCAACCGGGAAAGCGTACAGTAGCTAGCGGATGAAGATACCTATACGTTTCCACTCAACCGGGAAAGCGTAGCGTAGCGTACATAGCGGATGAAGATACCTATACGTTTCCACTTAACCAGGAAAGCGTAGCTAGCGGATGAAGAAACCTATACGTTTCCACTCAATCGGAAAAGCGTAGCTAGCGGATGAAGATACCTATACGTTTCCACTCAACCAGGAAAGCGTAGCGTAGCGTACCTAGCGGATGAAGATACCTATACGTTACTACTCAACCGGAAAAGCTTAGACTAGCGTAGCTAGCGGATGAAGATACCTATACGTTACTACTCAACCGGAAAAGCTTAGACTAGCGTACCTAGCGGATGAAGATACCTATACGTTTCCACTCAACCGGGAAAGCGTACAGTAGCTAGCGGATGAAGATACCTATACGTTTCCACTCAACCGGGAAAGCGTAGCGTAGAGTACATAGCGGATGAAGATACCTATACGTTTCTACTCAACCGGGAAAGCGTACAGTAGCTAGCGGATGAAGATACCTATACGTTTCCACTCAACCGGGAAAGCGTAGCGTAGCGTACATAGCGGATGAAGATACCTATACGTTTCCACTTAACCAGGAAAGCGTAGCTAGCGGATGAAGAAACCTATACGTTTCCACTCAATCGGAAAAGCGTAGCTAGCGGATGAAGATACCTATACGTTTCCACTCAACCAGGAAAGCGTAGCGTAGCGTACCTAGCGGATGAAGATACCTATACGTTTCCACTCAACCGGGAATGCGTAGCGTAGCGTACCTAGCGGATGAAGATACCTATACGTTTCCACTCAACCGGGAATGCGTAGCGTAGCGTACCTAGCGGATGAAGATACCTATACGTTACTACTCAACCGGAAAAGCTTAGACTAGCGTAGCTAGCGGATGAAGATACCTATACGTTACTACTCAACCGGAAAAGCTTAGACTAGCGTAGCTAGCGGATGAAGATACCTATACGTTACTACTCAACCGGAAAAGCTTAGACTAGCGTACCTAGCGGATGAAGATACCTATACGTTTCCACTCAACCAGGAAAGCGTAGCGTAGCGTACCTAGCGGATGAAGATACCTATACGTTTCCACTCAACCGGGAATGCGTAGCGTAGCGTACCTAGCGGATGAAGATACCTATACGTTACTACTCAACCGGAAAAGCTTAGACTAGCGTAGCTAGCGGATGAAGATACCTATACGTTACTACTCAACCGGAAAAGCTTAGACTAGCGTACCTAGCGGATGAAGATACCTATACGTTTCCACTCAACCGGGAAAGCGTACAGTAGCTAGCGGATGAAGATACCTATACGTTTCCACTCAACCGGGAAAGCGTAGCGTAGCGTACATAGCGGATGAAGATACCTATACGTTTCTACTCAACCGGGAAAGCGTACAGTAGCTAGCGGATGAAGATACCTATACGTTTCCACTCAACCGGGAAAGCGTAGCGTACCTATAGCGGATGAAGCCGCGGAATGAATTTCATGTTGTCACTTCGTCAAAACTAGCGTGAAACGGAAGAACACGTAATCCCTGATAAACGAGCTCTAACAGCTCGAAAACTGGTTGAGTGCTCGTCTCAACCAATTCAACATCATTATCAGCTTTTCATGTCCCCACTGCTGGGACAGGTCTTCTTTCTTTCTCTCAAAGACATCGACTTGACCGATTAACATAATACAAGTGTAATCGTATTTTTGTTAATAATATCACGCTAAATTGCGTCCCTTAGACCTCAATGTTCAAGGTGTCCACGAACAAAGCGGATTGTCCATCATCCATTATGCAGGAGCCAGCGCCTCTCGTCCCGTGTCTTAGTAATGCACGTGGCAGGTACACTAAACGGTTGCCCACGTGTGGGCATCAGATCATAATTCAAAGACAAGAAAGTAAAGCAACGGTTGGTCTATAGCCGATCCTTGAATGATTGCCGCAATCATCCTCAACGTTGTACGAATCAGAATATAGCCTGTCTTCTAAACTGTTTTTCTTATAAATCTCCAGTGTAATTCCGCTTCTACGTCGCTTCAAGTACAATAATAAATTTGAGAAAAAATTTACTCTGTAGATATTTGTTAATAAACTTAATTTAATAAAGTTTAATTTAGCCTAACCTGAAATAAAATATTAATTAAGTAAGTACATAAAAGAGAAAATGACCCTAACCTGAAACAAAATTTAATTAAACACTGTTTTAGACTATCACGGTTGTTCACTAAAGTTAAATGATTATTTACGGGATATTTACCGTGGTAAGGTTGTGGAAGGAGCTCCCGATATTTCGGCGCAGTTACATGCACCATGTTCACGGGAAGACCATGTTGTCTTCAAGTGAACATGGTGCATGGTGGTGCATTTAACTAAAATTTAATTAATTTTGAAACATAAAATATATTTTAATTGAAATGAAATAAGTTTTGGTATAGGGGTTATAGCGAATAGGTATAAGTACGTGCTGTTCTTTTGCAGATGCCGGTTATTTATTTAAGGACCAAAAGGGATACTCATTTCACTGACTTCAGATTCTTATTCCCAATTCCGATCACACATTCGTCCATATCAGTTTAAATCAGTGGTTAAGTAAGTAGTTAAAATTTAATACCCCACGGTAAATAACTGATATTACAATTACTTTTTTTTATAAAACATACAGGGTGGCTAATCATCTGTGGGAGCCCAGTAAGCTCATCGGTTTACTAAAATAATGTTTATGTTTACCCGGGGCATATACAGGGTGGATATAAACCACGGCTATACGAATCTTATGCAAGGGGTGGATTCCCCCGTTAGGAATCGGTTTAGTCACCACCCTGTAGGATTAAAAACAACGTTGTTTGTGAAGGTTGATTTACTATTAGTGGAATTAACTACATTCGTTTTGAAATGGTGTGATTGTAAAATGCAAGTTTCTCACGCGCTAGCATTTTTTAACCGACTACAAAAAAGGAGAGGTTACAAAAAGTATTTTTTTTGTTTGTTACCTCAGAACTCTGTCATTTAAGATCCAAATCGGTTTTTTATTTTGATAATTATCGTTAATTAATTAATAATTTAATCTGTTTGTCTAGATTTTTTACATCGGACTTGGGCAACGTCACGTAATGGTAAAACTAGATGCAGTCGAAAATGAACAAGTATTCTTTAGCGTTTTTTTATATATTTTTTATTAAATATATAAATATATCGTGGGTTCGATTCCCACCTAGAGCAAACATTTGTGTGATGAACATTTGTGTTTGTTCTATGTCTGGGTGTTAATATCTATTTAAGTATTTATTTAAAAATATGTATGTACGTATATCAGTCTCTGGCAGCCATATTACAAGCTTTGCTTAGTTTGGTGTCAGATGACAGTGTGTGCAAAAATGTCCCAGATATTTATTTATTATTTATTTATATATGAGACTTTATAATATATGGGTAATTTCAGCTTTATTCCAACGTTAAACCCTAAGGAAAATTTATATTGTGTTGTTGCGAAAACCCTTGTTACCAGTGTTGTTATAAAGCATTACAACTTATTGAATGTTAATGCAGCTAACAAGGGGTTGCTACGACTCGGCGAGGGAAATTAGAAATGAGGTTCGTTTCCATTGTTGTCTGCGGTCCGGAAAGCGTTTTCTTTTTACTATACTCTATCTATAATATGAAAACGTCAATAAAATTTAATTATAATTGACGAGTTGTAAAAAAAACTACTTAAGTAGTCCCTAATTTTGTTAATGTCCTGTAGTAGTCCGCCCTTGCGTACCAGCTCAACTGTTGGTTAGCGACGATGCTATTAAAAATGAAGCATGCAGATTTAGAAGTTTGATTATTGATCAAATTGACGTCAAAGCAACAAATAAGTACACGATCTTTGTATAAGTTCATAATTATTCAAAATATAAGTAGAAGTACATTTACGAAACTTACAAAAAAGGTTGCCTTATTGGCAAGTCTAATAATAAATATAGGCCAAGCGCAAGTCGGTGACAAATTTCTGTTCGCTACCGGTTCTCGAAATAAGGTTACACAATCAGTTTTTCTCAAATGGTACCTAGGACTTACAGTAAAACCGCTCCGATTATGAGATATCAGTGATAATTTATTTTTATCGATAACGAGCTTGCGCCGCTTACTTCCAAAACTGATGCTCCGATGATTTATGAGCCAGTTTGGAACGAGTAAATATCTCTACTATAGTAATGCACCGGTAGCCGGACGTATCGTATGAGACAGTGGAAGCACACACGTGGATTATCGTTAGCGCATCAAATAGCGTGTGCGGTTTATTTACGCATGCTAATGCACTTAGCTAATCCAGCGAAGGAAAAACTTGTACAATATTCTATACGAGCTAGGCAAGGGCGAAATGTAAGAAAATGTTTTCGGAATACTGGTAAATACTTACCAGTATTTACTGGCTTGATGAGTTGCTTGCGATTTGCCAGTTCTCCTTCAAATGTTTCGTTTATCACTGTCACTGTTTTGTTGTTTGTATGTGTGTGTTGTCTATGTGTGAGTGTAGGGTTTGTTTTCATTCTAAAGAGTTATAACTCTTTAGAATAAATGAACTAACTCTGGTGTGGATGTATAAAACTATCCTCAACAGGGTTAGTTCGCATGAAGTCTGAGTGGTTTTCTTAAACATCCTTTGTCTTTCATTTCCAGTAACCAATCAAGGAAAATAGACTCCTGCTTCTAAATGAAAATAGAAGTCATTAAAATAATGACAAAGGACACTGAAAGTAACACAAACTATTGTTATACTGATGAAGCCTATCACTAATAAACTTTTACACGTTATTCTACAGCTTATTACAGTAAAGTACGTGAGTTTTTCAAGAAATAATACCCCTTTACAATAACGGAAGAATCATAAGAAAGGAAATTTGTGAATATTGACAAGTTAGCGCAGGTAGAGCCTTTGTATTACCAAAGTTGCCCAACCAATTTTAAAAGTGGGCCGTAATATTTTACTTCCATTCATCCGGAGATAATCTTTGTGAATACTTGTCAACTCTATATTTATCAAATTAAATAATTATATTAAATTAATTAATAGCTAGCAAAAAAAGAAATATATAAACATGTAGGTACAACTATTATAGTATTACTTAAATTACCATCTTAACAAAGCTCGTAAAGGGCGGCGTCGAATTTAAATTTGTTAAAATAAAAAGTCAATAACTAAAAATAAATCCTAATTTATCCAGAGTACACAACACTCACAAGTCAAATAACAATGTGAGCATAGTCATTAACCTTATAGCCATGGTGTATAGAATAGTAAAATGTAAATACAACTGTTTAGCTTTTCAATATCTCCGAAGCTTGTCGGAGGAGCAAAAGCCATATACATATATATATATATATATATATATATAAAAACGTTATCTATCAACAGGTTGATCACATTAAAGACTTGAAAAATATAGGAGAAACTTAATAAGTGCCTATAAAATTAGAGGGTTGCCCTCGATTTCCCTGGGATCTCATTATCTGATCCTGAATTGGAGACAATTGGACCAAATTGGAAGTATACCCTATTGAAAAAGTTTTTTTTTGATCGGTCACAAGTTGGCGGAGATATCGGTGAACATACATTAAAAAAAACAGTGGAACATAGAACCGTCCTCCTTTTTTGAAGTCGGATAAAAGTGATGACAACTGGCTGAAATTTTTGATGGTAAATGCTTAGTACAATAATAGTTAAATAATAATAAACTGGACCAAATTGAAATGGAACCAAAGAATCATCAAAATCGGTTCACCCAGTCAAAAGTTATGAGATAACAAAAAAAAAACAATCGAATTGATAACCTCTTCCTCTTTGGAAGTCGGTTAAAAGGTATTGTTTTAGGTTCGTGTGTCTATTTATGTTCCATGGCATCCCCGACCCGGGAAAACCTAGTACATGATTTGAAGACAGCTATGTTGTAATCTGCAGGCCAGTGTTTGAGCAGCCTTGAACTACGCCGTAGCCTTTCGAGTCAAGTGTTCAATAACCACAGACGGCCGCGTGTCCATAAACTAATCATCATGTGACAGACGGTGACAGCCTCTCACAGCTGCGGCCACAGACCTAAAATTTTTTTTGCTACGTCCTAAATCTGCTGGCTGCGGCAGTTTTGTAGCTTGTAGATTACCACTGATGCTTCAACGCTGAGGATAAGACAAGCATGATTTAGTGACAGTGTCAAATGTGAATCTCCCAAGGCAAAATCAGCGGCAACGCATATAGCGTCCCTCCCACACAGTATGCGTAAGAGATGACATGCGTACCATCAATTCGATCTTCACGATTTTTTATTTGTACGCTAGTTACCATGCTAATACAATTTTCAAGTTCAAATATGTTCAAAATAGGTTGAGGGGAGTCAGATGTGAATCGGTTTCTTCTAGGCAAGCGTGATCCATCGTAGACCGCATGAGTTGGAAAAAACGATCCACTAGTTACCATAGCGCAGAAGCAGTTAATAATTTCCTTGCGACATAGGCTATCATTCTCGTCACGTATCGGTCTTCATTTTTCTTCATATCTGCAATTTGACCATAAAACGCGAAATTGCTTTTGCTAAACTGCGCCGCCGGACAAAGCCGGACGAACTGCATGGATGATGTCGCAAGATACTAGGGACAACGGATTACGGCGGATGCTTTCCTCTATGTTACAGTTTTTCCGAAATTTTGAGGGGAACAGTATTCAATATCTGTCCACGTTCAAAAACGGTGAAGGAAAATATCATGAGGAAGCCGGTATGTCCAAGAACCACAAAAGTTTAAGGACTTATGAAATTCACCAACATGCACTGGGCCAGCAGAGCTTATGACCCAGCAGTGGGAATGATGATCGACGTGCGAAGCCGGGACGGGTGAATAGTGTGAAATAAATTATGTACTTTGATAGTTAGTTTTTTAAATATTTTTAAAAGGCAGCTTTTTACCCGCTGTCGCTTCCACCCACAACTTGCCCCATCGCGTTAACAAAACCGTGCGTAACAGTGGAAGGCAGTGGGCCCTTTGTGGGGTCCTACAATGGGTACATCACATTCACCATTCCACCAGCATGTGGACTGCAACATTTGCATGCGACCATTGGACACGCACTGAATGGGCTATCGAACAGTGCAACATATTGCAGATGATTGGTACTGAAGAAGACCTTGTCAGTTCTGAGAGCTCATTCTTTATAACCAACAGGCTAGGCGTCTTACCGGCTCTCGTGACGGTGTTATCGAAGATAGTAGCATGCACGCTTAATGTCTGGTAGTTCTGGAACTGACGTTTTACTGCTGAGTAGCGACTAAACGATGCAACAGTGTTGTTGTAGATGGCAGCCTATTTTGGAATGAGAACTGGTTCTCAAATCTCATGTGAGGCAAGTAAACAAAGCTACCACTATCATTTTCACTTACTCGTAGTTCCTTAGGTAAGTAATTTATCCCCAAAAATTAGCGGTAACACATAAAATACTTCGTCAATAATTATCAATATAAAAAGACCGACTTCATTATAATCTCAGAACTGGACCAAATTGAAATGGGACCACACGGGAAGCACCAGCTTTCAAATATAAAAAAGAATCATCAAAATTGGTTAACCCAGACGAAAGTTTTGAGGTAACAAACATTAAAAAAAAGAGTTTATATATTGTCGTAATGAGAACCTCCTCCTTTTTGGAAGTCGGTTAATAATAACATCAGATACAATCTTTGATATCACAGAATTACCTATTGAAACGCATTTAACTGCATGCTCGGTAATTTCATGTACCATTACATTTAACTCTATGCGGGCGTATCGGCCTACGAGACCGCGGGCGCGACTGCGGTCTAACAAACCGTGTAGAAGGGTTACCTCTGTGATCATTTCGCTAGTCTCATTTCGTCCATTCTAGTTGTCTAACCATGCCGTCACCGTGGGGAATTATCGATAGCTTTGACTTTGTAATTTGCTTTGTAAACCTCGTTGATGTAACTCGCTTGAGATGTGGGGTTGGAAAATTGGACATCGGAACGAAAATGTTTGGCCCAATCTTTAAGTTGCGAAGGTTTTACAAGTGCTTACATTGTATCAATTACAAGTTCAGTCGTGCTTGGAATGCTACTCGCTTTGGGATAGATCAGCCAAGTACCGGTATGAGGCGTTGGAGTCAATTGAGGAGCGTGGCAAGGTGCCCATCACTCTCATCAGTAACAAATCTCTCGTACAGTACTATCGGTATTTTATCGAATACATTTCGAGGAGTACCTATGCATCGAAACCATGGTCTGATTCCCTCCTGCCCATTTTTCGATCTGAAAGCCAGAACGGACACTAAAAGACAATATTGTTTCATGGTTGGTACGAAGCGCTTTAATTACACTTTTATTTTGCGAACTGCTATAGACTGTGGAATGCGCTGCTTGAATGGGCTCCGATAGTTACAATATGTGTGTGTCTTAAAGTCTCGAGTGAATCGGTTTCTTCTAAGCAAGCGTGCTCCATATTAGATCTCATCATCGCTTGAGGTCAGGCGAGATAGCGGACACAAGTCAAGCAAAAAAAGTCAGTGCTTAGAATACTTATTATAAGCAAAAGTGATAAAAAAAAAATTGGTACTCACTAGACTCGATAGAAAATAAAGTTTTGTCAATGATAAGAAGTATAGATTAATAAAAAAAAACAGATTATTATATCTAGCAGGATAAACTTTTTTGACAACAATTTTATTTTATTCAATGATGGGTTTGCGTTTGACCGCTAACTCGCCTGATGTTGATGCGGTCTACAAAAAATGCTAAATGAAAGAGTGTTAAAAATTAAAAATTTGTTACAGAATATCTTCTCTTACAAGTCAAGCAATACTATGTTATGAGAATGATCATTTCCCATCAAAGGGTCTTAACCCTTCACAAATCATCCTCGCTAAGCGACGTGTCAAACCGCTAGCGATACCTCGCGACCGTAAACTGCGCGTCATGACGTATTACGCATTGTGTGACCGACAACGTTACACGTGCGGGTCTCACAGACCTCCCATCACTCGACGGGTTAACATTAAGTATTAAATCGCCGAGCAAACAGTATATATAAAAAGTAGGTGTTATAACTATGTTGCGACACAGAAGCTTCACAGATTTTACTTTCAAATTTACAAATGCAAAATAGCATATTGTATTCGGCGCGGTGGCGTCGTTTTATCATGTTTTATTATTTCGCAGTCGGTGTTAGAGTCGGTTGAACTCTCGGCTCGTGTGGGATCTCGAATGGAGTTGCGAGATTTGGATGGAATAGGCCATTGTGCGAGGTTTACGAGGAAGGTAAAAGTGCCGAGAGCGGTATTAGATGGCCACAGCACTGTTTCTCGGAGATAGGCACGCCATCATTCACTTGGATGATGCGTTTCCTACGGTTGCGTAAAGCAGGAGCTGGTGCTATTAAATAAGTGTACATTTTCAGCTTTACCTTCATAAAGTACGCATAAAACTTAGGTAAATACTTACGTCGCTCTAGCTCTAGGCAATATAAATGTACCTACTATTTGAGACTTGGCTAACCTTATAATCATATCCAGTTTTTCGATTAAAATAAACTTTCTAACAAAAAAGTAAGAGTTTTTTACCTCTGACTATATGCTATAAGTTTAACGTGTGTATTTGTGTGTCTATCTGTGACATCGTAGCTCCCAAACGGCTCAACCGCATTTGATTTACTACTTTTTAGGGCTCCGTAGCCCAACAAGGAAACCTTATAAATTCGTTCTGCCTGTCAGTCTGTCTATCCGGCCGTCTGTCCGTCCGTCCGTCTATGCGTCCTTTTGTTTTTTTTTTAAACCTTCTAACTTCTATATAATTATTAAGATAAGTGCATGAAACTTTGCAATAATGACAGTTGTAATATAGATCTCAATAATAAAAGTACAATAAAATATATAATTTTGCATTTTAGGGGTGGCTCTGGTACATGTGAAATGGATAGATAGATAGAAAACTCTTTATTGTTCACACCAAAAATTACAAACGTACATAGTAGGTAACATAAAAATGATTGATGAATGGAATGATTTTATTTTTTCTGCCCCTCCTCGTTTGGGGTATTATCATTGTAAAGGTCTTCTTTCTTTAGATTTATACTAAAACTGTTGCTGTGCAAAATTTCATGCACTTACCTTATTGTATACCTATTGAAGTTTTTAGAAGGCTTCTCACGAATTGGGACGGATGTATCGATGGACAGACAGGCAGACGGATGGACAGAACGAACTTATAAGGGTTCCTTGTAGTTCTACGGAACCCTAGAACGAAACTAAGTACGAAACTACTTAGTATAACTAAGTGGGTAGTTAGTAGGAAAATAGATTTTAAGAAAAACATTTCATAAAAACGAGCTATTCTAGCTATTGTAAGTACCAATTTTCGTTACTTCATCACTCATTCCACTAATGCCCCAAACTGAAAGTCTAACAAAGACCCGAGCCACAAAGAAACGGTCTACAATGGAATAAAAATATACTCTCGGATGACAAATCATAGTAATGGGTGTACGGTACCCGCAGAATGCCATCGTGGGATGTCGTGGTCTGGGAGACCCGCCCCCGGTCTCAGGTACGCTACGGTAGACTGTGGCCAAGCGTGTAGCTAGGGTTACTATAAACGCATACTAGCTAGACTTTATAGCTGGCAACTAACTAATGGTATTGTCGAAAGAGTTCAAGATTTATCATGAGGCATAAAATTGGGATTTCATTTTGGGCACACTTCATGTACCTAACCAAGTTTTTGAGGTTAAATTAACGCGCTGCGTTACGAGCGAGTATGTAGTTAATCAGGACCCTATCCTGTTTGTAACGTCATAGATGGTATTACCTAAGTATATACGAGTATAAGATACTAGTGCTGTTGACCGCGACTTCGTACGCGTAGACTTTCATATAAAGTTTCGACCCTATTTCTTCCCTTAATCCGGCCCTTGCGCAAAATAACATAGCCTATATTTCAATCTGGTTATAGCTAAGCATATTTGTGAAAACGGCATTTACTCGTATTTCTGTAAATCGAGTTAAGTGGTTTGGGAGATGTGCGTGGACAAACAAACAAACAGACACAAATTCTAAAAACTGTCAAAACGTGTTCAGCTGCTTATTTTAAGACACATTTGTTGAATATTAACTTTAGTCCGTAGTTAGTAAAGTTATCCTTATTTTGTACTTTTTCCACAAAACATGAAAGCCTGAACAAAGATTTTGTTCCATTACATCTTACTGTTTACCCACGCCCCACCCTTTGAAGATTTTATATGATCCAAACAAAGATAGCGCCGTGGATCGATATCCCCACCACCCTCCCCACTACCCCCTCCCCTCGTTACAGAACAGAAGGCTTGCTACTGGTGTGTACACTGTGGTGGAGCGCGATCCGAATATCACACCCCGGGGATAGGACGCGAGACACACTTAACTTTGGCACCGAGTGTACTACGTGTATATAGGTATCTACTTTGTAAAGGTCTGTGGTGAGACATTTTAACATAAGTACGTATAGAAGAAGGACTGATACATGATAATTATCAAATTACCAATTGTCAATTAAAAAACGACTTCAAAACTTGTATTTTTTTACAGACTTAAAAATAGGAGGACGGTTTTACGTTATACTGTATTTTTTTATGTATGTTCACCGATTTCTTCGGCAAATGTTGACCGATAAAAAAAATACTTTTGTTCGGTAGGGTATAGGTACTTTCAATTTGGTCCCATTGTCACCAAGTCAGGATCTGATGATGGGCTCCCAGGGAAATATATCCTATAAAATTTGAGGGTTGCCCTCGATGGGCAACCCTCAAATTGTATAGGCACTTATTACGTTTCTCATATATTTCTGAAATTGGTTTTTAATGTAGTTCACTTTTTTGTTATTGTAAAATAGGCTTGCGCTTGGCCGCCAACTCGCCTGATGTTAAGCAATGATGCGGCATACGATGCATCACGCTTCACCGATTCACTTTTGACTTGAAAACACCCAGATTGTAACTATCGGGGAATCATTTACTATTTCTGTCACTTGTTGTATTTTGTCTCTCTTCCCGACTATGAATCCCAAATGGTGGTGGGGTCAGCTTTCCTTACTTCTCCTCCACTTCGCTCTATTCTCAACATCCTCTTCGGAAACCTTACTCTCTCTTGTGCTTTGGCACAACGTCTTTCCACCTTATGCTGTGTCTGCCTCTGGATGTTTGACCAGGAATGGAAAGTTTTAGTTGTAGTGCGACTTCAAAATTAGGAAAATAAGAAATTTCGTATACTTGCGGATGACACAATTATGTAATTCAAGTAAACGAATTTTCCAGTAGTTCTATACTATAAACAACAAAATCGGTTCAGTAGTTTGGTTTTTAAATCAAAATAAATGAAAAAATAATCGTTTTTGACTTCAAAATGTTTTGGGTTGGCAATAAATTGGGTTTCAATTCAGTATTTTTTTATTCTTGTACCCCAGACCTCCGTCATTTATGAACTGATTTGGAAATTTATAATAATTTAATTATATAATTGAAAGGCTATACTTTCAGAGTGGTCCCATAGAAATTTCATTAAAATGAGTTTAGTAGGTTAGCTTGTAAATAAAATAAATGAAAAAATTTTTTACTTGGAGGACAATATGCAATATGCTAGTAACCGAAATTGAGCATTTTATACTAATTTTGTGAAGACGGTTTATTTAATTATTCATATTTATACCTATATGTTTATTCATTGTTGTTATCTACACTAATATTATAAAGAGGAAAGATTTGTACCTATTTTTGTATGTTTGTAATGAATAGGCTCCGAAACTACTGAACCGATTTGAAAAATTCTTTCACTGTTGGGAAGCTACACTATCCCCGGGTGACATAGGCTATATTATATTTTGTAGCGAGGCCGAAGGCCGAGCTTACACTCGTGCGAAGCCGGGGCGGACGGCTAGTGTAGAATAAAGAGAAAAGACGGTGTTATTTTACTCAATGCATTAAATTATAAATCGCTCGACTGCTCGGTTGGTAGAGTTTTGAGTGGAAAGTTTGTCAAGAAAGTTTCAGATCTCGAGAGTTGAGGTAAGACTGGGAAAATACACTCTGAACTGAATTACATAAATCTCTACTTACTGCTAAGTGCTTTCTTTTTGCCTACAAATTTTGTAATCTCCAATGTTGCCTAATATTGACTCACTCACTAAAACCTACTCATTTGAGTGCTTCTCATGAAAGAAGTCCATTGGGCAAATTTCCATGGTGTACGTAGTTGTCAGGTGTTGTGGTAGAGTTTGAACGCTACTGTGATTGTTATTAATTTGCCATTGATAAAGAGTCGTGTACAATGCCTATAGTTGTTAAAATGATACTGAAAGTGATTGGTAGTGAAGTGGGATTTTTTTCAGGATAGGTACGCGATGACAGCGCCGTATTGGAGGAGTTCTTTCATGGTAACCATTTAGTATACCTACTCAGTCCAAGTTCTTAGGTTTAACAGCTGCAGTAGGTAGATTGTAAAAAACTAAATACCTATAAACATTTTCTTTTAATATTTCACCGAAATATATCGGGTATTTGCTCCAGTCTGACGTTCAAAAACCTAGTGAAAGTGATCAGAATTCATATTTTTTTATCGCAAATAAATGCTTGGACCTATTTCAGTGCTTACCTTTTTAGGGTTACAAACTAAATTAAAAAAAGTAGTTTGGTTTATATTTTTTTCTTATTATGTCCTTTCTTCACAAATTTTATTTTTAGAACTCCTAAAGTTTGCATACATTGAAAATAAAAAAACAAAAATAGTAAGCTGGAGAATGATTAATCTAAGATAAGATAGCTGAGCAAATACTTATTTTCATCATCATCAGCCTTTTATTGTTCTCTGCTGGTTGAGGCTTCTCATAATACAATCTATAGGCCACTGAACTGAGCTCGGTCAGCAGTTCTCTGATGCATCTAGTTTCTATCCGCCGTAAAATACCTACCTTAGTCAGTTAATTTATGCTAACAACGTAGGTACATACTTATTTAATTTTTTTATGTTTTAATAGGCTTGCGTTTGACCGCCAACTCGCCTGATGTTAACCGATGGTGCGGTCTACGATGGAGAACGGTTGCCTAGAAGAAACCGATTCACTCGTGATTTGAAGATTGTAACTATCGGGTAACTAACTTAGTATGAAAAGAGCTAGACAGAAGCTAGTTACGTATTCTGCACAAAAAATATGACCCAGGTTTAAATGGAGGAAAATACGAAACCAGATTCAACGTAAAAAAGTTTCCCCTAAAATCCACAGACATAGTAGATAGGTACGGAACCGAGTGGAAAAATGCAGATTGCTCGCAAATCCGTGGAACAACACAACTCGTGGATATAGAGACGGTGGCATTACGTGTAGCCATGGAAACTGACCTATTTACCCTTCACTATTCAGGTTTCCTACATTTCCCAGGGACATAAAGTTCCAGTATGCACTTACTTTTGAGATCTCATTACCTATATAATTTTAGGTCCCTTGAAATTTTTCCGATGTAAATAGTTATTTTTTTATTTAAAGGGCTTTAGTTACCCCTATACTGGGGCAAGTGTACGCATTTTGACTATATTTGTTTCGCTTAATTTCTAAGGATTTGTGCCATTGACGAATATTGTTTCTGTGTTTAAATTGTCAATTAATAAACACTTTAACTAATTAACTGTCTAAAGGTCTGTTGAAGGTCTAAAGACAATCCAAATGGAGGACAGTCTAACTGTTTTTTTTTTTAAAGTGTTAGATTGTATTTTGTTTAGTTAATAAAGGCACGTGCCCAGTAAAAAAAAACTAATTAACTTGGTTTTGTTTTATTTAACTTGCAATTTTAGGTTTCATGACGCTTTAAATCTTATGTGCGCACACTTGCCCCACGTGACACTTTTGCTCACACATCGCTCTGTAAGACGAAAAAAAAAAGCTGTAAGATCATGTTTATTAAAAGTATAGCTTTGACTACATTCGTAATAGAATGCACCATGGCGCCCATTTTGACTATAAACAAATATAATATTAGCCACGAAATCATCTCACTAATGATTGTATAAAAACAAATGTAATAGATTAGATATGTACACAGTTATTGACAGATTTAGTACCAATCCGATTAACTATAAGTAAGTGCTTTGGACAAATCTTGTATAGAGTAAAACGGCAGGACGTGGGAGTACAACAAGGCTCCGCTAGGAGGCGCTAGGACGGTGCAATGCCTGCCGTTTTGCCATGGAAGTAAAAGTCAGTATTCCGTCGGAGTCTGGTGGCGAACAGCCACCTAGTGGTTTTCCATAAGTATAGCTACTAAGCTAATTCCTCTTAAGTGGTTTATATGGTATAGTGTTCATCTGTGGAGGTGGTTGCGAATAGTGTATGTGTACGAGTAGATGAATGTGAGATTAGCGAGAAATCAAAAGAGTGAGTGAACGAGCGCTCCTGGTTGGTATTTAGTCTAACAATACTATGTAACTGAAATACACGTACACATTACAATATTACCTTGCCATATGTTTAAATCTAAGATTTATTTGTTGCCGTTTTTCCCGTTATAAAAATATTAAATACTAGCCGTCCGCCCCGGCTTCGCACGAGTGTAAGCTCGGCCTTCGGCCTCGCTACAAAACATAATATAGCCTATGTCACCCGGGGATAGTGTAGCTTCCCAACAGTGAAAGAATTTTTCAAATCGGTTCAGTAGTTTCGGAGCCTATTCATTAGGTACAAACATACAAAAATAGGTACAAATCTTTCCTCTTTATAATATTATTAGTGTAGATGAAACTTTGAGATACGAGTTAGCTTCACAGCAAATTTCATACAAATCCATGCAGCCATTACGGAACTGAGTGCCGAGATTACCCGCTTCCATACCTAATAGGCACATAGGTAGGTACTACCTATATTTACTTGCGTTTCTTAGATAACTCTTTTTTTTCTCATATCTATCAGAAATGCTGGTGTTTGTTTGTCAACTTCTTTGTTTCTGTTTCACGTTGCAACAAAGCTAGGTGTAAACTTGATTTTTACCCGACATCCAAAAAGGAGGAGGTTATCAATTCGACTGTATATACCTATATATATTTTATGTTTGTTACCTCAGAACTTTTGACTGGGTGAACCGATTTTGATGAATCTTTTTTTATTTGGAAGCTGGTGCTTCCCATTTGGTTTCATTTCAATTTGGTCCAGTTCTGATGATGTTGGTTTTTTATATTGATAATTATTTGCATAGATAAATAGTTGAATGGCCGGAAATACTCTTCGGTCCGTACCTAAATATTTTTTCCAGGATAAAAATTAGGTATATAGGTATATTATGCCACTACATGAGATCCTTTTTATCCCGAAAATATAAAAGGTTCCTGACGGAATACTGATCCTCGCGGGTGAAACCGCGGGGCGCAGTTAGTTCCAATATACATTTTTATTTCACCACAAAATATTAAAAGTACACATGACGATTTTATAAAACAATTCGTCATAACGGCCAAGTCTCAAAAACAGTTGGGTAAGTCATTAGTGACCCCTGACCGCACTCCGAACTTACAAAACTGTGAAACTGTTTCGTTTCGAGTGGTCGTTGAACGCGTGATTGCATCATTCCATTATTTTTAAATAAACTAATTATAAATGTAAATAAATGCTAAAAAACATTATAAATATGACCTAAGTAATAATCTATAAGCATTGATAAACTATCTATAGATAGGTAGGTATAATTTTGTTAAACTTAAACATATTATGAAACAAGGGAGCCAAGTTCAGCCAAGCTTTCTGTTTTTGTAAAGGTAGGATTCTTTTTCAGGGGACCGCCTGGGGAAGTACTACACCTTTGCCAGTTATTCAACCGCCAAGCAGTAGTGTGCAAACACTAGTGTGTTCCAGATTGGAGGGTAATGTTTCTAGCAAAATTTCAGGGCACACAGAGATTTGACATCTTATATCTCGGTGTGACGAGCGCAGTACATTGCCATCCAGGGTTTCGAACTGTTGAAGTTCAAAATTCTGAGTGGCGTTGAGCTGTTATGGGCAAGCATGAAGAGCCATCAGTTGAGCGACTTCGCTCGTCTCGTACCCAGTATCATTAAAAAAAACTTGCTTAATCAGATAGGTAGAGAAAATTGCTATACCTCTGTTATACCAATTTTCTCTATACCTATCTCATTAAGCAAGTTTTTTTTAAATATTTAGTTACAATGAAAAAATTATTTACCCCTAAAATATTTCTAAAATACGTATCTGTTACTATTTTGTACCCCAAAAAACAAAAAGTATTTTTTTCTAGTGACGTAAAAAAAATGGTCGACTATCGCACGAAGTTTAATACGTTTATTAGGTAAACCGCAGAGGTATAATTATAATCCATCTCTTTCATGACACGTAATACTTCAGAGGTAGTAACACGATCGACCCCCAGCTCGGGGGGTGCTGGGGGTGGCGACCCCCCGGCTACCTGTGTAGCGTTACAGCCGCTTGGGTGTGGTTTGCCGTTCAATAACTTAATACTCTCGAAAGGCTTTCACGCTGAAATCTCGCTCGGTGGTACTCCGACTAAACGGTGTTGGTAGTTGGACTTTGAATTAGGTAGGTACATTATTATTCTTGTTAAAAAAACAACACTTTCTTGCCTATAAATATCGCAAATTAGAATTTAATTGCGAGTTTGCGAAGCTTGTGCGTAAGTACCACGGTATTTAATAGATGTAGGTACTCGTATACATGGAAAGTGTATGAATTAAGTTCGGAGACAGATGATGCACCTTAGATATAATTATGAGAATAAATACTTATCATAGAAATAAGCAGAATTTAAAACATATTATTTATCGATAAAAATCGTCGGAAAGTTGAAATAAACAAAACTTACGTGCTAACGGAACTTCAGAAAACAAATGCTATGCTAATGCAAAATTGCTATGTTTTACATTGCTTAAGCTGTTTGTTTTCCGTAAATAAATAAATAAATTACTGAATTTATTTTACCTTTACTTTTTACCATTAAATTTAATACCTATCGAATAGGTACCTATTATTCTGCAGGTCGATTTGTCAACCCGTCGACAGGTCTGCTCGCTAGTTACCAGCGACATAATGATTTATCGATCAGTAGTGATACATAGGACAAACACGGGGTGTGTAATTCAGCCGGATGGCCGTGTGGAGGCTATTAATTGCAGGTTTGCAGGTAATCGATCGAAAGCTGAGGTGTAGGGATCTCGGCGGGTCGAGCGCCGGGCGCCAGGCGGCGGCGGCGCGGGCGGCGGCGGCGGTGTGCGTGACGGATCATGGCGGCGCGGGGGGGCCGCGCCCCGTCGCCCTCGTTAAACGCGCCCGCCGGATACGCGCCGCGGCGCGGTTGAAAGCAATCCGGCCCCCCGAGCGGGCGGCGAGCGCGATTGGCCCGCCGGCCCCGCGCGCTGTAACCGATAGCCAATCGCGCGCGCGCACAGAGCACGCCCCCGGAGGCGCGCCGGCGGCGGCTCACACCGCGCGCGACTCGGCCGCGCACACTCGCACCGATGCGCGGCTCCTGGGACGAAGCCACGACGGCGGCGCTGCACGCGCGGATCCTGGAGGCGCACCGCGGGCCCGCCGCGCCCGACCGCGCTGCCGAGCCCGCGGCCTGCGCCGACCCGGCGCCCGCCCACGCGCTCAACTCCATCGAGCTGGCCGCTCCGACTCCTCTGCTGCCGCTGCCCACGCTGTCCTTCAGCGCCGCACAAGTCGCCACCGTGTGTGAAACCCTCGAAGAGAGCGGTGATGTGGAACGCCTGGCCAGATTCCTATGGTCGCTGCCCGTCGCTCATCCGAATGTCGCCGAGCTGGAACGGTGCGAGGCGGTCCTGCGAGCCCGGGCCGTGGTCGCATTCCACGCGGGCCGTCACCGGGAGCTCTACTCGATACTAGAGCGGCACCGCTTCCAACGGTCGAGCCACGCAAAGCTTCAGGCGCTGTGGCTAGAGGCACACTACCAGGAGGCGGAGAGACTCCGAGGGCGGCCACTCGGTCCCGTCGACAAGTACCGCGTGCGCAAGAAGTTTCCTCTGCCGCGGACGATATGGGACGGTGAACAGAAAACGCACTGTTTCAAAGAGCGCACGAGATCGTTACTGCGCGAGTGGTACCTGCAGGACCCGTACCCCAATCCGACGAAGAAACGCGAGCTGGCTGCGGCGACGGGACTCACGCCGACGCAGGTGGGCAACTGGTTCAAGAACCGGCGGCAGCGCGACCGAGCTGCCGCCGCGAAGAACCGCTCGGCGCTGCTCGGCCGCGGGTTCGCATCCTCCTCCACCTACGACGAGGACTCGGCCGACTCGGAGATCAACGTGGACGAGGAGTAGCCAACCCCCTCTAGTGTTCATGACACACGTGATACAAATTTTAGAGACGTTTTGAGTGACGTTCGATGCAATATAGACGAGAAGTTATCTATTATCGTAGTTAATTCCTCAGAGCCGTGACGTATGTGATGTTCGGCATTGTTCTAGGGCGTTATTCTGTCGTTGAAAGTGTTGAGAGTGCTTGAAGTATCAGCATTTCTGCATCTATCAGGTATGTACCAAAACTTTGTAGCTAAAGTTCAATTATTAGGTGCCGTCTTATTGGCGGAATAACTTAAGCCTTTTCAAACTCTGAAAAGTGTTTTCTAAAATACCGATAGATCGTTTCATTGTTGAGGTTTAACAGGGTTAATTTAATATTTATTTCGAGTATTGTACTCATTTATTTGCTCGGAATTTAAGTAATTTATGTGACATCATTCTCACGGATTATTTTATTTTGGTGTTAGCTCTACTTAAGCTATACCATTTTTATGCTTTCTCAGGAAAGCGATTTAATTTACTTGCCTAAATATTTATAAAACCTAATACCAGTAAATATAGATTTTATTTATCATATCAGCTTTTAGTTGTATGTTATTGTAATTTTAATGTTGTAGATACTTACTTTATGGAATAGATGATATAATGCTACCTATTTTATTGAGGGTGTGTACCTGAACACTTGTGACTCTGTTCCTTGCCAGTTAATTTGAGGCTTTATCATTTATTTTCTGATGTTTTTAATTCTTTATCCAATTTCAATACTGGATAATTGCTGTAAAAGGGTTGCTGCGTATTTTTTTATAACCGAGATATTCGTCTGGGAAAATGCTTTTGGCAGTTTAGGCCTATTTATTTCACACTCAAATTTGAATATCTTTAAGGTAAAAAGTTCATGAATCGTGAGACCAAATATCTGCTACAAAAACGGTGTTCTAGAATTTCAGTGTTACCTTCAAATAAGCAAGTATTTCTATACTTAAATTTAAATAATATTTTGTCATAAAATTAGTTTTCCTAGCCGAATAGTAACTTACCTTATTTAGGTATATTTAAAAAACAATGCCAAACTTGGCTCGACCCATTGCCGTAAGCGTAGATTTAGTATGTAGCTATATATTTTACTTTAGCCTGTTCGTAAATATAAATGTTAGTATTGATCACATTGCGTTAAATTTAAGCAACCAAGAATTATGAAATACAACGCATACCTAATCAAAATTAACTACATTAAGTTGCTTGCTTTGCTTGTGTCACATCTTTGCTTGTATAGGTACCTACCTACTTAATACATTACATAAATATCCATTGAATCGCTCAATTGCAAAGAAATAGACAATGACGGGCTGTGATAACAATTGCATCGCTATCATTGTCATGTCAATCATTCAATCATTTGATTATGAATCATTATGATGCTAAAACTCTTGTTAGCTTGCATCATTTAGGTCATTATGTTTTTATAGATTTACTATTGTTATATTATCTAAAGACTGAAACTAAATATTGCAATTACAACATTTTCTTGTCCATTATTCGAACTTGGCTTGGTACACTACCGTATTATCAAATATTACGTGTTATCAATTCATGACCTTTTTTTTTATTATGAACATAATATTTTGTGACATTTTTGCACGTAATTATCTACTTTGAAAAACATTATGATTATTACATTGGAAATAAAGTTAAATTATTAATCCTAACCCCCGTAGTCACCGTAGCCCTTTTACAGCATAATTTGAACATTTGCCTACCAATTTAATAATTTATTTCAAACATGAACAGTTTTCCCACTCCTTATAAATAATTTTTAGGGAGATAAAATAGTGAATTCTTTGTATAAATATATAATAATTTAATTTGGTGCATTATGTGGAACGCGTTAGGCTATTTTAGTTATAATGACTCCAGAGAGATTTGTATAAATGTATAATATAAACAAAAAAACGCAAATTGTAAATATGATATCGACTTACATTACAGTCATTAAATTAAAATTGTTAATAAAATTATATTCGTAAACAATTCATATTTGTATTATTTTACAATCACAATGCTATTAACACGGGTAACATTGAAATAAGTGACAATTTCCATACCTACTTATATAGTTACCTACCTATAATATATTGGAAAGAAAAAACAGAGGAAAATATAATCTGGGACATTATTGCACACATGGTCATCTGACTCCAAACTAAGCAAAGCTTGTAATATGGCTGCCAGAGACTGATATTCATACAGATATATTTTTAAATACATACTTAAATAGATATTAACACCCAGACATAGAACAAACACAAATGTTCATCACACAAATGTTTGTCCTAGATGGGAATCGAACCCAAGCCCTCAAGCGCAGTATTTCAGTATCTCTGAAATTACATTGTAATGCTATAATGTTTATACAACAAAACCTACGCGCATGAAAAGTGAGATACGTTATGAACAGAATAATATTTTTAACTATAAATTTATCTAATTTTCAAACAATCAAAATCAATTTGAACAATATACTAAACCATAACCATAATCCGGACACATGCATAGTATCACCGCGCACAGACACCAGAAACTCGTAAAATGAAACACTCCAGTAAAAAACCAAGCGTATAATTAACTACTAAGTAATTTTTCATAAGCCAGCTTACAATTCATAATGTCTTCTAATTAACGTTTTGAAATGGGCACCAGTTAGCGGAATAAATTAATCGAAATACCATTGAAATTAGGACTCTACCGCTATAGACTCAAGAAACTAGAGCACAAGATACATTTGCAAGGCAGGTGTTGGTTACCTTAGTTACCAGTTATAATATTTGAAAAAACAGTTGTTTGCAATAAACTATTACTTTTCTATATCATGATAACGTGTGTTCGTTCTGTTAATAGGCGAACGACAGAAGTGATTACTTATTAAAAATATGCTTTTAGTTATAGTAAATAATTATTATAAAAAAAATAAAAACTTTTCTTTTAACTTAAAATGCCACATGAATGTTTCTTTTTAAAGCACATATTTTATGATTTATAGTAGACTAGCTGCATCCACGTGGTGATGAAAAACAGTAATAATGAATAAATAAATATCTGGGACATTATTGCACACACGATCATCTGACCCGAAACTAAGCAAAGCTTGTAATATGGCTGCCAGAGACTGATATACATACATATATGTTTTTAAATGCATACTTAAATAGATATTAACACCCAGACATAGTACAAACACAAATGTTCATCACACAAATATTTGTCCTAGGTGGGAATCGAACCCACACCCCCAAGCGCAGAAGGCAGGTATACTACCAACTGAGCTAACGGGACTGTCTATGATGATGATGATGAATAGTAGAGCTATCTATATTCCAAATTTCATCTAAATCCGTTCAGCTGTTTCTGCGTGAAGGAGTAATAAATATAACTCACAAACTTTCTCATTTATAATTTATAGCGACACGGCCCGGCTTCGCAAGGGTGTTAGCTCGGCTTAGCCTTGCTACTACTGCACAAAATTTTATCCAAATTGGTCCAATCGTTTTTAAAGTAGCCTATGTGCTATTATAATCTATCTCTGTGCCAAATTTCATCCAGATCCGTTCAGCCATTCTGGCGTGATTCGTCCATCCATCCAAACTTTCACATTCATAATATTAATGGGATACAATACCAAGTGATGTGAATTTGATTTCTTTCAAATTCACATCACTTGGTATTGTATTGTAAAGAAGTATTTCCAGTATTGACAACTAGGATAAAATCATTAGGAAGGCATTAAATTAAGGCTATAGTACTCGTAAGTGCCGTAAGTGAGTCACTTTTAATTATTCTAGGACCGAATTAAAACTGATAATCCAGCAACAGCTGCAAAGCTCCCAGGTAGATATTAATTTAATACATTTTAAATTCACATTGTTGTAGATTTAAGATAACATTAAGTACAGATGCAATATTAATCTTGACTTATCTATTTCCCACACTTTCTTTTTTAGTTGTAATCTTTATTCTCATAGTGTTTAGGATTAGGTGGGGTTTGGTAAGATTATACTTCTGTTGTCTGTTAAGAATGCTTCCTGTCTTTATTGGTGACAAATGGCTTTCGAATGAAGAATAGAACCTAGCTGTTTTTATGGTTGTGATTCATATTCGGCGTGCCTCAAGCCGCGCTACCTTAATTTAGATATATACATGCTACCTACCACGGTGTTGAAAATATGACACATATTAATTGTGTCAAAAAGAAACATTTAAAATTAATGATTTTGCCTGAAAAGATTAGGATAGCTTTACAAGAAATCTAATAAAATCTATATAATATATATAACAAAACATAGGCATGACCCGTATTAAGAACATCACGCAGTTTTCTATTCCGAACTTGGCTTAGGTATTACTGTAGGAATGTATAGTTTGTTTTAACGAAAAAAGTTTTTAAAAGGCTTTCTTACCAACTGAGGTTCCGCCAGAGTTAGTGATAAAACGCTGTGTTTGTCGTATTTTTTTTAGGTAAGTTTATCTCGTAACTGTATAGCTAAGTGTTGTTATTCTAAAAATATGCCACTGTATCTACTGTGCGTTGTTGGTACACTAAAGTGCGCGTACCTGATCATTGAGCGGGGAAGAGAAGTTGAAAAAGTGGCTCGAAGTTCACTTTGCGCGACTAAAGAATTAAACCTCTGCAACGGAAAACGTTAGACGAGTTATTTGTACATCGTTGTGTGGAAATTGTGGTGCTCTTAAAGATTAGCTAAGTAGTATTTCGAGTCGAGTAAAAAGCTGTGCCAGCCTAGGGCAATTCTACGAGAGACGTTTTCACGCAAAAAATACGGTAATGTGGCAATACATTTTTTCTCTCTTCAACATGAATGGCACTGTTAGGTTACAGTGTAACCTAGGTAGGTACCTAGCACCTACATAGAAAACGGTTATTGACACTCGACAAAATGTATGGAACAGCTGATATATTTTTCTCGTTTTCAGGGTTGGTCCCATAGTAAAAGTTGTTCATAATGATATGTACTATGACCTTTTTAGGGTTTCGTACCCAAAGGGTAAAACGGGACCCTATTACTAAGGCTCCGCTGTCCGTCCGTCTGTCCGTCTGTCACCAGGCTGTAACTCATGAACCGTGACAGTTAGACAGTTGAAATTTTCACAGATGATGTATTTTCGTTGAAAAAATAGAATAAAATAAGTATTTAAGGGGGGCTACCATATAACAAACGTGATTTTGTTGCTCGTTTTCGCTCGATATTCATAACGGCAACAGGTAGACGCTTGAAATATTAACTGAATATTTAGTTGTACATTTACTTTAAAAATAAATTATTAAATACAAATAAAATTTATATTTAAGGGGGGCTCCCATACAAAAAACGTGATTTTTTTGCCGTTTTTATAGAAAATGGTACGGAACCCATCGTGCGCGAGTCCAACTCGCACTTGGCCAGTTAGTTCTCTTATTACAGGGTATACGCATAATCATCATCATCATCATTTCAGCCATAGGAAGTCCACTGCTGGACATAGGCTTCCCGCATTGATTTCCAAAGGGACCGGTTGGAAGCGGCCTGCATCCAGCGTTTTCCTGCGGTCTCTTTTAGGACGTCTGTTCATCTTGTGTTGTTTTCTCTATATGCATAAACCTGTATAATAAGATCTTAAAAAAATTAAAGTCTGTTAAATAAAATTGGTAACAAGTTGGCACAAAATAGGTCAACATAATATTTGGTATAAATAAATACATAAGTTGAAATGTTGGTGCTCCAATGTACCAATAACTGCACCAACCGTTGTGCAGATAATAAATTTGTGATTTTTTGCATGTGCGAGTAGTTCTAGTACTTACTAAAACTAGTAGTAAACGAATGCATAGCGATTTTAATCAATTCCCCCGGTTATTGATTACGATTGCTCAGTTTTAATTAGGAGTCTGTATCGAAAATCTAATTTATTGCCAGTAATACTGATAGCTATTGATTTACAGTTTCCTTAATAAGTTCGTTTTAATATTTAATAATCTAATTGGATTAATTTTAGCTTCAAATAAACATACCTACTTACCTAGTACCGTAATTGACTGAGCGAAGAAAAGTGTCAGATTCGAATGGGACAAATCGGCGTTTCTATACAGGTACGAGTATGTACCTATATTTGTTCGATTCATTCATTCTCATTATCATAATCATTTTTATTTGTTTTATTTATAAAGTATAATTTAATTTAATGTAACATAATAATACATAATAAGATATAATTGTATATACAATTTTGTAGAACAGTGTACCTACTGCAGTTTTTTTTTTTCATTTCAATAAAAAATAATATGTTCGAAAATGGAAAAAATCGGTCAAGTAATTCCAAAGATATAGCGGCCATGACGAATCAGTTTGGGGCTAACAAATTATAGTTAGGTTTTTTTAGGTTTTCGCGATTATTGTACATTGAATATAAACACTTTTGACGGATTTTATCGCGTATATTTACATTATTTTATTAATTAGATATGCTTTAAAATCATTTGTCTTAACTTAGCGACATTTTGTAATCAAGGTTAAAACATTTTCCATACAAAACGCAATCGCGGCCATTTGCATTCTAACCTTAAATTCAAAACTTTATCAAATCAAAGCATATTTTTTAATTAGGTACATACATTTTAAAAAAACTAACATTTCGATAGTGAGTAAAGAATAGGAATGAGGGTTAATTCCGATTATTCGTAAGTATATATGTACCTACTTATCTTAAATAACATCGATATAATGACTGCACGTTTACCCCATCACTACAGATACCTACAAGAATGTTTTAATTACTCAATTTACGATACTACTTTAAAGGTAAAACTGATACTCGATATTACCATTAGGTATAGTGAATGTTATTGAATTGCATTAGGTTATACTCTGTGTAAATGCAACGAGGTTGTTTTCATATTATTTCCGCACTATTCTTATTCTTTTAGGTGATAGATATTTATAAATACCATTTATAGGCAACGAGTTACTTAGCACAACGTTAAATGAATATTCATTATCTTTTAAAATTCATTTCTTATGGTTATGAATCTATGAATTGAATTAGTATATCCGTCCTAGCTTATGTTATGTTTTAATCATAAAGGTACAATATCTAAGTGATTGTACCTCTATGGTTTCAATCAAGACGTGTTTTTATGTCAGCTCATCTGTGGAGAATTGAGAATATTTCTACAGAACTTGGCAAGGGACACCGTAAATATATTATAATATATTAAACCTACAAAAATGATAGGTATATATTATGTACATTATATTATTTGTAGGTAATAATCATTTACACATTTATCTCGACTTTTTTTTTTACTTTAATAGAAATGAAAATTCAAACATCTAATTTAATCTGTTTTTTTTTTCTAAAATGCGAGTACTTAAGGTGAAACGTTTCACTTTGGCGGGAAAATCAAATTTCAAACTGTTTTTTTGTCCTTGTAGCTAGGCCGGGTAATTATTGTGAAATGACACAGTATTTGCGAAAATTGTTGGTTGTTCTATAGACTATCATGTACAGCTATTAATCAGTAACTCACCATATTACTTACATTTGGCAACAAACCGTTTGAAACAGCATAAATTGGTTTATTGACAAATGTATGTAATAATGTGCATTTGAGATAAATAACTTTACGCGAGTTTGTAAAGAATAATAATCAATTTTCGCAAACATCATTATCGTTTACAATAATTACTCGGCCTAGCTACAAGAACAAAAAAACTGTTTGAAATTTGAATTTCCCGCCAAAGTGAAACGTTTCACCTTAAGTTTGATCCAGAACTCACATCGTCAGCGATAGGTAACGCATATATAATTATATTATGAGTCGGTAAATGCCTTAAGATAAGCCAACAGCCCAAAGGTTTAGATTTCATTTCCATCAACATCTCAAGGCATCACTGATTAAACGTAACGTCATCTAACAATGGATTAATCTGTTTGTATTGACTTATAGGTGATTATTACTGGTCAACAATATTAATTTTACACATCGATTAAAAATATTCAATCTTATTCGAAGCGAACAAAGGCTATTAAAAAGTCTATCTACACAGTTTGAATATCGAACGTTAACTTTTTAAGGGATCAGTAAGCGCCTGTCAAAATCGAACCTGTCAATTGTTTTTTTAATTCAACTTTTTTAGAGCTTTAAGTGAGTGCACAGGCTTCGAAAGTGGACATGTTAATTGCAACTCAAACAAATTAACGGACATATCGTTGGCTAATGAGCCTGGGGGTGACGTCTGCAGCTCGCCTAATGTAGAAGATAAAGCAAGGAATGAACTCCATGATGGAGTCTTTAACTACAAGGAACTATGTCGATTCTAGCCTATTAAGAAACTATTAAAAACTTTTTAAGTATCAACCTATCCAAAAAAATACATATAAATTTATACTTCCATCCGGGATTTCTGCCCAAGTAGCGCATCTGTAAAACTCATCATAGTACTAAATACGATATAATTATACTAATCTAAACTCTATGCTTAGATTAGTGTAGTCTATATAAAATAGGTATTTAATTCGTACAAATTCGATAAAATAAGCAGTCTGTGATCTTCAAATTACAATGAAATATTTATTCAAAATATTTCTAAAGCGGTCGGAAGTTCTCCCCATATTATACACTAATGATGATTTGTTTTTCTTTCATATTTCTTTATTTGTTCACCCGTAGGCCTATCGACGCGCCTTCGGATCGAGTTCCCGGCGCCGCCGCTGTCACTTTGACAGCTCGAAACTGTCTAACTTTTTTCTTATTTTATTTTTAAATACAACTCTATTCAGCCAGGTTTATTTTTGTTAGTTGACAAAAAGGTTTTGTGATGCTTGGAAAGAGTGTTTGAAATGAATTGTTAGTTGATTATAATGGGAAGTAATAGTTTATAAATAAATAAGTACTCTACGAAGACTCAAATAAGCAGGCAGGTACAGCTTGATTAATTCAGAAAATACGCACTTATTAAAACGCAGATCTAAGTAGGTAAACACCAAACTTCAGTGGCCTTAGTACGAGCACTTGCGAAAAAGTTATCGTTGCGTAAACGATAGCAAAATGTATTTTAAAAAAAAAACAATTTCCTTTCACGTCCAATAGAGGCGCTGTTAATTTTTTCATACATATTGCTATCGTTTACGTAACGATAACTTTTTCGCAAGTGCTCGTACTAAGGCCACAGGCTTCTGGCAGTAAGGGATACTTGGGATAGGACAAAGAAGCGTATTCACTTCTTATTCTTATTTGTTCTTATGATCTTAACGGAGCATAGGCCAGATCTCATTTAAGGGTTGACGCGTCTCTTTAGACTTTTTTTTTCTTTGGTAGACTGCCTCGGTGGCTCAGTTGGTAGTGATCCTACTTTCTGTGCTTGGGGGCGTGGGTTCGATTCCCATCTAGGACAAACATTTGTGTGATGAACATTTGTGTTTGTTCTATGTCTGGGTGTTAATATCTATTTAAGTATGTATTTAAAAATATATATGTATGTATATCAGTCTCTGGCAGCCATATTACAAGCTCTGCTTAGTTTGGGGTCAGATGACCATGTGTGCAATAATGTCCCACATATAATTATTTTTTTTTTTTTTTTTTCTTTTCTATACCTACATGTTATTAAAATTCAAACACAACCCTACAGGACATGAAAGAACTAAACATATTTCGGGGAGTTTTAGCGCCATCGTGAAAAAACGTCTCATTGTATTGTTTTTTTACCGATTTCCAAAAAGGAGTATTTTTTTATATCTGTTACCTCAGATCTTTCGACTGGGTGAACCAATTTTGGTGATTCTTTTTTTATTTGAAAGCTGGTGCTTCCAGTGTGGTTGAATTTGGTCTAGTTCTGACATTTTTATGAAGTTGGTTTTTTGTATAATGATAATTATTATTTATTTATTCTAAACTTATGTATGTGTTAATGCGTAATAATAATTTTTTTTTTTTTTTTTTTTTTTTTATTGGTTCACCAAACTGGTCATACATTCTTATCTTAAGAATAAATACATTTGCGATGTTAAATGCGATGAATGCACAACCTTCTAGAGGTAAACACAGCATGCTACAAATAATATAACACTCATAACGATATAATATATACATATTTAATGGATATATAATGGATTATTATATTAGTGTGGTAAAGTAATATAACGTGGTGAAACATGTACTTATTTTCGTGATGTTTCCAAAGCTCCATGGATGCCTCTTGTAAAGTCTCCAACACTATAGGTACGTAGTAGGGCATGACTTTGACTTGACCTTGACTTACCTTGCTTGACTCTGACTGTGACTGCCATGTTTGACCACATTTCATCAATCTTACAATACAATATAATAATTGTAATAATAATCTTAATAATAATTTAATACTGGACACTGGCAAATACATAAAAGTGCGACGCCAAAATCTTCACAGGAAAGAATTAAAAAACATATCTATTTCATACAAAATTGATAGCTCTAGATACATGTTACGAATACCTTTATGTAAGATTTCTTTCTTCGCCTATATACAGAGCAGCCATTTGTGAAACATTTAATAGACTATAGCGGTGACTAACTACGTAGGCAGTCATGGCAGACCAACTTATCTGTGGAGTAGAACGAAGGAGCCACTATCGTATTTTCTCAACAAATCTCAAGTGGAAAAATTTAACTCGTTCATTAGGCCATCTCGGCAGATAAGTAGGCCACATTAAATACCCGCAGGCGTGACCACATTCATCTCTATATCTCTGCTATAATTAGGTATATATTGTGAGAAAAGATATTTAAAATTATAGACTAAAAACAGACACGCTAAAAACGGCAACACAATAAGCGGCAAGCACGCCGCACTCACATCTGCGCATAGGAAATGAATCGTATCAATATAGCAATATGATAGGTTTTGAGAATGGTCGTTTATTAGAAAATTGATTCACAATTTTAGTACGGTTTCATTGGTTAAGTACTAATGTTGAATCTATAATTTTAAATATCTTTGAATGTGAGCCAAAGTTAGTTTGTAACGCCCACAAGGGTAATACGCTTTTGAAAGGCACTATTAACATATTTAAGGCATCTTTAGTCTTTTAAATTAAATGTTTTTACAGGGTTACGCATATACCCTGTACTAAGCCGAAAGTAGGTCATTATACTCATAATTATGAACAACTTTTACTAAGGGACCAACCATGATATCGCAAAAAAATTGCTCTTCTATACATTTTATCGAGTGTCGAGGTGACTGAAATAGGTATGTAGTTGTTAGGGACGGCACGACTACCTTTTTTGGGAACCGTTTGCACGTTCGCAAGCTTCCAACATAATGGAACTACCCTTGCACGTAAGGAAAGACGAAATAAACGTGTCAAAACTGGAGATAGTTCGGGTGCACAGTTCCTCAATACTATTGCCGGTATTCCGTCAGGGCCACTTGCCTTATTCACGTCTAAATCTCGGAGCGTTTTGAGCACCTACCTGTCTTTGGTTGATGCGGAAGTCGTTCATGGTAGCATCACATCGAGGCACTACACAGGTGGAACTTCGCTCGAGGTATTGAGACGTGAATTTGGGTTGGTCCTATATAAAAAATATTAAAAGTTGTTCATAATGACGAGTACAATGACCTCCTTTCGGCTTAGTAGGATACAGGTATGCTTAACCCTCTATATGTAGGTATTCTATGAGGTGAGCAATTCATTGTCAAATTCCCAAGCGAGTAGATAGCTGGTATGTACTGTATTTAACAGCCCAGCTAATTATTTTTTTCCTGATGAATTCACACCTCGATGCAATCATGAGGCTCATGATTGTCCAAATTCGCGTGACCGCCATGATAGATGACCACCGCCAGAGATCCATCACCGGTAGCGCATCAAAATTAATTACCTACCCTCGGGGTACATCATTTCATCTTTGGGGATGTTATGACGTTGAGTTACGTTGTGTTGTGAAAGGAGCCGCGACTGATTTGTTTTAACTTCTGTTTTTATAGTTATTTCTTGCGCAATTTGTCATCTTTTATGTTGACGTCTGACGTGCTACTGCTAAGACAACACAGATCGAACTGAAAGAAGTTGGAGCCAGTTCCGTAACTAGCCTTTTATGAGCCCGGTGCAAGCTTTTATAACTGCGCCCTTGAAAACAAAACTTGGTCCTGGTTTGGTCATTTCTGCGCTCCTCCAGAGTCTACGCCCTGTGCCTGGGCACCGCTGGCACAGCCCTATTTACGGCACTGGTTGGAGCCAGGATTAAACTCAACACGGAATACAGACACGTAAAGTACTAAGAACTCGCGGTGTCTAACCTGATACAGATCTGTGGTAATGTATTTACAATACAATACGCAAATACTTTTTTTGTTTTATCCATGTGATATCCAATGGTTATCCATGTGATATCCAATGGTTAAACCTCAGATCAGACAAACAAGGGAGATATGGTAAGGTGGCGGGTGCGACCGCATCTGGCCTAGATCAGGCTTGATGCTTGTAGTCGAACTCACCCTGATATACAAACATGCCGCCCCTTTTTTGCATGTGTACTGTTATCATTGGTGTCGTTTCTTAGTCTACAAGTTTCTTAGTGTGCGTAAAAAATTTATAAGTGAGCCGTACTTACAGTTTTTGCATTAAGTTTAGTGATCTTTTTTTTTAAATGAAACACTAGCTGCGCCCCGCGTTTTCACCCGCATGGTGATGAAAATCGGTGATGATGAAAAAAACCTATGTGGTAATTCAGGATATAAGCAATGTATATTCCAAATTTCATTCAAATCCATCCAGCCTTTTCTGCGTGATTGAGTAACAAACATCCATCCAAACTTTCACAATATGATGCTAGCTGTAACCGTGACTTCGTCCGCAATTTCTTCAGAAATAAATAGCCTATGTTACATGATACACACTATTACCTCGCAAAATTTCAATGAGATCGGATAAGCCGTGATTTTGTAGCAAACAGACAGATGAACAGAGTTACTTTCGCATTTATAATATTAGTGTGGATTAGTGTAATGGAGACATTTGAACACGAACGATAATTTTACTACCTTGTTTGCCTGATCTAAGCCTCACATCATCAGAGACAGCCGCTACTTTGTCCGTACTTCGTGGTTTGGATCTCTTGTAGTAAAGGCTCTGACCAGCAATAGTTAATCCCCAATTTACAGCTCCTCACCTCACCTGTCATATAAAGATCCCTATTTATTGGACACGTTGAAGGGTGGTTAGCGGTTAAAGAGGCTGATTTATGGGGTCCGACCGCAGGTTCGGGGTGTCGCAGAAGGTATGGACAACTTCTCTTAAGTAGTTTTTTTAAATAGTTCAGACAAACCTCCATTGTCGACCACATTATTGTGGCGAGGATGCGATCAAATGCAACCTAATAAAAATAAAACATGTTTTAGCTTAAACTGAAACAAGAGCTTAATTAATCAGCTGAATAAACCCCGGAACAAAGTATTAGAAACTGTTTTCGCAATAAACATTATAAGGCCCTTCTTAAAGAAAACATTTAATAAGGCAAGAGGCCTATTTAGGCACACGACCGAAGGTCACAGGGGTAGAGTTGTTGTTAGAGGCAACACTGCGCCGGGGTTGAGCACCCCTGGCATTAGGGTTGTGGCCTAAAACGTAGAAAAGCTGATATTTATTATTTTACCAATAACGACTTTCCTATTTTTTACCGACGAAAAAAATAGGTGGAGGTTCTCTAAACGCCGCGTATTTTTTTAAAATGTATATCTACTCATCACCTTTGCATATTTTTTTCATTTAGTTTCATTTGTATTTTCGGAGTGAAATAGGAAGTATTTTATTGTATGTTTCAAAGCGTGACAAAAAATCTCGTTTATATGTCACAAAATATGTTTATTCGTAAATTATTATGAACCATAAAAAAACTAACACAAGCAATAATTAAATTAAAAGTAGGAAAGTAAAGTAAGTATAAAAAATTAAACATGCCAAAATTTCTATGATACCAATCACATCTCGAATAACTGGAAACCGAGCGTTTTGGAGCGCGGTGGCACAGGGAGAGTTTTTTCGGGCCCCGGGATGACGGTGAGGCCTCGCTGGCGGCGGCGGCGGCGCTCCGAGCGCTTGTCGTCTAGCATCTTCCCCGGCAGTACCTGGAACCGCCGCCCCATCGGTACCGTCGACATCCTCTTGAACAACACCTCCGAGTCTGCCCTCTGCTCCACCGGCAGCACCTTTATGATGTCCTTCTGCCGCTGGATTACCGCCTTGCGCTCGTCCGCAGCCACCGTCTGCGCCGCCATATCAGAGCACTTCGCCAGAAACGACAGTACCCGTTCCGAATCAGTCTTTTTTTTAGCCCATTCGTATGCTTCTTCCACTTGAATTCGGACCTCGTTCGTGTTCCCTTGCTGCATGTCACCACTCATCAGGACGAAGCACCCATTGAGCCACCACGTCACGCTTCCCACTCCTTGAGCCTCTCTTTGACAGCGTTTCGCATAAAATTTACCGAGCGCATAGTTCTTTTGCATACAGAGTAGATGAGCTAGTTCGTACATGAGCCAACATTTCATCATGGCATTTTCGCACATTTCTAGATTCACCATTACTTTCTGTGTAGCTCTTTTGATATCGATAAACTTATATGGATAGTTCGCCATGACCGAGTCAAAAGATTGCGGACGACCCACAGGTAGCCCCATCAAGAAGGCGATACGGCGCCTGTTGCCGCGCTCGCTGAGCGTGTAGGACAGCCGGTGCTGACTCAGATACGACTCCCCGACGCTTCTGTACAACCTGTCTGTATAATGTTCTTTATCAGGCAAAGTTCGAAGTGTTTTGCTATCGAGAAACTGCTGCATCCGCTCCGCCTGTGACATCACGTCCTTTACACGGTTCGCACGGAAACTCTTCTCGATATTTTTCAATAAACGCTCAGCTGTACGTGCCCCGATCTCGCGCTCGGTGATGAGAACGGCTTCATTGAATTTATTCTGAAATTTAGAATCAGATTTTTCTGCAAGTTTTATGTTGTAGTACGGCCGCGCCGTTCGTAACATCTCTTGTCTTTCACCGAGGGATGTCAGAGCATCATTGATGATAGCTCTTAGCTCCGCATTACCGCTGGATTTTGCGGAATCCAAGCGAGGATCCTCTAAAAGGTCTTGCAGAAAAAACTTATCGTATGCCATCGGTCCCAAATATTTCATAGCCATCACCCTGGCCAGCGTCGCGTGCTTGTGTGCTTCCACCTGTGTCAAGCGTTGTTTGGTTTCAGGTTTAGGAATTCGAGAGACATGTTGAGATCCAAACGGATCGTTTTCATCGGGTCGTGCGGCTTCCACTTGTTTTATCAGAGGCAGAAAGTCCAGCAACACGCTGCCAGCATTAACTCCAACGCAGTCTTGTATCGTTGAGATACCTTGGTTGACGCCTTCTCTGAAGTAGGAGGGTTTCTTGCGCAGCCTGGAGCCACGGTAGTTCATAACAACGGAGCGCTCAAAGTCAGACATGGTGTACATGGCGCGTGCCTGCAAGTTGCGTGCGCGCATGTTGTTTGGCTCTAGTTTGAGTGCGAGCTCTGCATCTGCGTACGCCTGCTCCGGCTTCACGGCGTCCCCGCACACCTGGCTCCGGCCCGTCAGCGTCCGCACATCTTCCCCGTCAGCGACGCATTTGAGCGCTTCATCGTACGCAACTTTTGACTTCTCGAACTGCTCGAGTCGCCGCAGGTACGCTCCGCGCCCGCGGTACACCGTCAGAGCACCGTACAGCTGCTTTTCCTCCATATTTATTTTATAAAAACACTAGTAATATTACAAAAAAAAATATCAATAACAAATAAGTTTGATTCATTACAAAATGTTGTAAAATGATGGAAATATTCTGATGTCATATTTTTTTACAGTTTTCTTGATTTTTCTTGGTGTGTCCAAAGAGGTGATATCATTAAGTTTTTACACTAAGAATGGAATCATCTAAGATTGTATATGTACAGTATAAGTATGAAATCTTTGGGAATCATATTATCAATGTTATGTTTTTTCGTCTTTGATAGGAGTTGATAAGCTTCATGTTGTGTTGAGATATAACTTAGGGTAACATAATGTTACTCAAAGTATATAGAGATGTTACTATTATTACTTATTATGAATTCGAAAGTAATTCTGTCCCCTGTCTGATCTATTCACTGTTTGTTATCTTTTCACGCCTAAATGGCTGTAGCGATGTTGATTGCTACCTAACATCTGATTGTAAATTTCATAATGTGCAATAAATTATTGAATATTGAGTATTTTTTAGAAGAAAGAGAAAAAAAAACCCTGTAAAATATTTATATCGATAAAATCTAAAAACTTAGCGGCAAAACTGTAGGTATGGATTTTCTCACAATTGATACAATAGCATCGTTTTTTTAGCGTTTGGTACCCTAAGGGTAAAAACAGGACCCTATTACTGGAGCCTACGCTGTCTGTCTGTCAGTCTGTCTGTCCGTCCGTCCTACCTTTTAACAGCTGTATCTTTAGAACTGTAATAGACAGCCAGTTGAAATTTTAACAGAATATGTAATGTTACGGCGGATTAACTAAGAAATAATAATAAAGTCAACATTTGGTATTTAAGACGTTTTACCAGTAGGTCGTGTTACCAGTAGGTGTTCTTCCCACAACATCATTTTGAAATTAGGATGTTCTAAAGGTCGGATATTTTTCTAGATTGTCCTGATAGGAAGCGAAAATAAAAAGCCGTCGAAATCTCGTCGCTTGCGTCTCGCCTCGGAGCCCGTTTTCAATTAACCGCTATTTGTCAAAGGAGTGTCAAAGTGTCCAACACCGTACTGTGCGACCAACTTATCTACACAGTTAGTGGGGGAGCCACCATCGTATTTTCTGAACAAAGCTGATAGCCTCCCGTGGGAAGTTGTAGCTCCATCATTTCGCTAACTCTAGATGAGTTGGTATCGCTCTAAGTCGACGTTTAGTGTATTTCCACTGCGACTCTTATTGTTTGTACAGTGTTACAGGCGATTTCTCAAGGGACGGGACTGGAGTTCTTATTGAAACTAGAGTAGTGTTTGGGACTTATTAGTGTAGGCTTTCTACCGGCTACCGTAGAGTTGCCAGGTCTGGGGTATAGTAATTTGTAGAATTAGAATGGTAAGGTTGGACCGTCAGGCGCTTGAATAACTATACAGGGTTAGGTATATACCCTGTACTGAGTCGAAAAGAGGTCATTGTACTCATAATTATAAACAACTTTTACTATGGGACCAAATATGAAATCGCGAAAAAAATATCTGCTATTACATAGAAAACGGTCATTGACACTCGACAAAATGTATGCAACCGCTGTTATTTTTTTTCGCGATTTCAGAGTTGATCCTATAGTAATAATTGTTTGTAATGATGAGTACATACATACCCTTCGGTATTACCACACCTTCATATATATTTAGTATTTTTCAGTATTACCTTTTTGCCACACATTGTGTAATGCAATTAATAATTTAGAATTTAGATAATTATTATTAAATCAATATTTATGTAGACAAAGAGAAAAAAATAACATAGCTTACAAAATAGTTGACAAATATACATTTAAACATGCGAGTGTGTGTTTTATTAAGTTAGATGTTTTAATAGACTAGCTACACCCCACTGTTTCACTCGCGTTATATCCGTGATAAAATAAACCTAGGTTATTCCTTATAACATCAGTTATCAATACTCAATATTTTATTGCATACATAATTATGTAGGTACATGAATTTCTGAAAGTATATGTTCATTAAAGTAATACATATGACCCTATTTTGGTATATCAATAGTCGGAACGGAATGATCTATCTATCTTCCAGTGAAAGATGAAAACAATGAAACCTCCTTGGTAGCGACACCAACCTCCTTTGTTTTTTTTTTATGGTGCAATATGTTATGTCAATGTATAGACTTCAATCCGTGTTCTTTATTTTTGGGGGGAAAATATTATAACACCAAAAAATAATACTGTTGGTCAGATCGCTACCAAACTTCACAGGATCACTAGCTGAGTTAATTTGAAGATTGCCTGAAAATTTCATCAAAATCGGTCCAGCCGTTTGAGAATCCATAGGGCACATACATACGCATAGCCATTTATATAGGTAATAGAAAGATTACATTGTATTCATTACATTGTATTCGTTTTCAAGCTTTTGGACTGGAACGGATTGGGCTTCAACATTAATGGCGAATACATTACTCACCTTCGTTTTGCCGATGATATAGTTATCATGGCAGAGTCGCTGGAGGACCTCAATATAATGCTCAGCGACCTCAGTAGCCTTTCCCAACAGGTGGGTCTTAAAATGAACATGGATAAGACAAAAATCATGTACAATGTCCATGTTGTACCCGTGCCGGTCAATGTTGGGAACGATACTCTCGAAGTTGTTGACCATTACACCTATCTTGGACAGATTGTTCAGTTAGGTAAGTCCAACTTAGGCAAAGAGGTCGCCCGAAGAATCCAACTCGGATGGGCAGCGTTCAGGAAATTGCGTGAAATCTTCTCGTCCAAGATACCACAGTGCCTAAAGACAAAAGTCTTTGACCAGTGTGTGTTGCCAGTGATGACATATGGTACTGAGACGTGGTCCTTAACTGTTGGTCTTTTGGAAAAACTCAGAGTCACACAACGGGCAATGGAGAGAGCTATGCTCGGAGTTTCTTTACGCGATAAAATTCGGAACATAGATATTCGCCAAAGAACCAGGGTCACCGACATAGCTATTAAAATCTGCAAGTTGAAGTGGCAATGTACAGGCCACATCGCTCGAAGAACTGATAACCGATGGGGGAAAAAGGTTCTTGAGTGGAGACCGCGAACCGGAAGACGCAGCGTAGGTAGGCCTCCCACTAGATGGACCGACGACATTGTGAGAATCGCGGGCATCCAGTGGATGCAGATGGCAGGATGTCGTTCAGTGTGGAGGTTAAAGGGGGAGGCCTATGTTCAGCAGTGGACGTCTTCTGGCTGATGATGATGATGATTATTGTATTCATTGATATAGATAGAAGATATATTATAATTATCAGTTAATTTAAATGCGTGAACTGTCCAGCATATCTTAAACCCCTTTTTTTAATCAAATCATTTTTAGCAGTTTAATGTTACGACTTTCTTATTTTTTGGTGTAGAAAAGCTAAATTTCATTTTTATGATGATAAGTATATTTTCCCACCCCACCTCATACGATGTCTATAGCCCTTCGTACTTGAGGTGACGGTAAACTGATTTGCACCAGTGTTCATTCAAACTCAATAATGTAGATTGCCACCATGCACCCTCGGACAGTTGACGTGTTGGACTTGTAGTGGACTTCTTGTGGGTTGTACGGACGATGAGTGCGGTGTAGTGAACTTAACTACATCTCGACACCGTCAAAGAGGTCACCCCACATCTGTACCCTTAGTACAAGATTTGATAGTTTTCGAAAACTTTTTTCGTTTTCGTATTGTTCCATACATTTTAGCCAAGCGCCTCCAGCGGAAGCGCAGAGGAACTAAAATCGGTAGTAATAGGCAGGTTGCTTCACTCAAATACGAAAAAAGGTTTCAAATAGCTTACAGCCCAGCAATGTGTGAAACAAAACGAAAACGAAAAAAGTTTTCGAAAACTATCAAATCTTGTACTACTTAAGGGTGCTATTAAAAGAAAAAATAAATTTTACTACGGAAACTGACGTGGACACATTTTATTTATATTACACGGGAATTAATGTAAGATTAGGCCGGTTACTCCGACTATAGTTTTCTAACCTAATCATACATGAGTTATAATTCCCGTGTAATATAAATAAAAAGAAAAAAAAAAACTCTATAGAAACTAGTTTTAATAGAGTTATATGATTATTTACGGGATATTTACCGTGGTAAGGTTGTGGACGGAGCTCCCGATCATATAACTTTAGTGAACAACCATGATAGTATAAAACAGTGTTTAGATTAAATAGATTTTGAACTAGATTTTTGTCTATAAAAGCTATATCGGCGTAATCTTTATTTCAAATTAATTTTTACAATCTCCACCCCGAATGTAACGGTTTACAATCGAATTACAATTACTTGCATTACAATTTTTGTCCCCTCGACCCTGCGGATGTGGGGACAGAAGGGGACAGGCGGTGGCACAGTAACCCATTGCCTAAGGCGGTAGGGGAACTGCTTTGTAAAACAGGAACATGTAATTTACTAGTGACTTTTTAAGATTACCAAAAATTACTTAGTCGTCTACACTTGCCTAAATTCAGAGACTAAATTTAGAATTTAGGAAAGGAAGGGAAGCTAATTTCAGACTACGCTATACTATTGTGCTATACCTATAGTACTTATAGCAAATAAGGAAATAAAGAAGCCAATAATATTGCAACCAAACTTATCAAAGGATCGCTGGGCCAATTTGAAGATTGCCTGATGATATTATACTTTTTTTAATGCCATAGGTGGCAAACAAGCAAACGGACCGCCTGATGGTAAGCGATCACCGTTGCCTATGGATATTGGATACCTACAACACCAGGGGCATCACAGATACGTTGCCGACCCTTAAAGACTCTATTAACAGCCCTTTTGAAGAACCCCATATTAAAGCTACTCGGAAATGCCGTAGGAGGGAGCTCATTCCACATATTGCAGGTGTAAGGCAAAAAGGAACGTGTAAAACGCACAGTGTGCGATTTCCACCGATCTATGATATGTGGATGAACTTTCAGGCGGTGGCGGCTGGTGCGATGATAAAACCGCGATGCCGGCACCAGATCAGACAGTGCTTCAGAACATTCCCCGTTGTATATGCGATAAAAGACACAAAGGGACCCAACGTCTCTGCGCATGCTGAGCGGCTCTAGGTGTTCAGTGAGCTTGGGATCGTCGACAATTCTTATAGCTCTACGCTGTAATGCATCAAGTGGCTCAAGCTGATACTTGGGTGCTCCGTTCCAAAGATGGGAGCAGTACTCCATGTGAGGTCGGAATTGCGCTTTGTAAAGCAAAAGTCTTTGTCTACAGCCGTTTCAGAATTCATAGGGAACATACATACATACATATAAACACATTGCCTTTTATAGATAGAGTTAGAAATGTAAAATTTCTGTTAACGCAACTATATGATAATAAATAATATTAATGTTCATCGTAATAATTCCTTATTCGTTGTAGGTAATCTTGGCACCGATTACGTTTCGCATCGCATGCTCGGTGGCCCAGTGCCCGAGGCTGTCCAGGATATTGCGCGCTAATGTCTCATTCTCATCGCACTCCGGATATTATCACCCGGACACCCACCATCAGTGGCCCAAGTACGAATATTCGCATAAAATACTATCGAATTTCATACAAATTTTGAATTTCGATCTTGAAATTTGTATGAAATTCGATAGTATTTTATGCGAATATTTGTACTTGGGCCACTGTACCGACTCACGGGAACACTTGCCGTATTTATGGGTAAGTATATACTCGTATATCTGCCTTCCTTATAACAATGCAATAATGGCGGTTTGGAGAAAAACGCGGAAAACGTATTTTTTGGATATAATTATAAACAACATGGTTATGTTTTATAACTTTTTAAGTATGTCTAAAGAACAAGATCGAATATTTTTTTTGTGCATAGATTATCCCCTTGGGATACCATTTCTGCAAAAGTGACCCAACAATGTCGATTACTGCAAGTGGAGTTAGTAGGGCAGATATATATACCTACGATCCACGATAGATAACTGCATAAACCTACTGATAATCATTATCAGCCTATCATGTTCCCAGATCATGTGCCAGAGAGAGAGGATGGGCCTCATCCACCATGCTGGCCCAGTGCATGTTAGTGATATTCATAATCTCTTGGACATACCGGTTGCTTTCCTTACGATGTTTTCCTTCACCGTTGTTGAGTGATCGCATCCAAACTGCACATAATTTATTTGAGTACTAAATTATATCTCCACATTATAAATCGCTGAATACTCCTCGATCCTCAGAAAGACAAACAGTTGTCCATCACTGAGCATCGGGACAAAAACCTATTATTAATGTACGGACACTTATGAAACACGTTTGTAGCATTTTATTGTGCCAATAAGTCAGTCCGCGGTGAGATCTGCTATTGTTTCGAGCAGTTAACTTGTATCAAGGAACGATGCAAAAAGTTTTATGGTCACAAGTGATTTGCATAATTGAGAGCTACTTATATACTGTCTGGTATAGGGGTTTGAATAAAATGTTTCAGTTATAGTAAATACAGGTGTTTTTAACGTACAATTTTAGCTGATACTGGAAGCTGATTAAGAGAATATCTATACAGCGTATGACCAACATAATAATATGACATCGTCTGTCTGCATATTATGTCTGAGGAAGGGTTTATTTACAATAACTTTGGCCGAGATTACCGTCAGACTGTAAAGCGCACATTCTACCTGCATGAGTGCTTTACAATCTGACGTTACCAGGTTCGATCCTCGACCTGTATCAATGACTTATTTAGTACTAAAATGTAAAGTTTTGAAGCCATCGCTCAACAACGGTGATGGACAACATCCTCAGGAAACCGGTATGTCCAAGAACCTCAAAAGTTTAAAGACTAAAAGATTCACCTACATGTACTGGGCCAGCATGGTGGATTAGGGCCCATCCTACTAGTTTGAGTGTAGGGCAACTCCAAACTATATGATCTTAAACATGAAGGGTATAGGTATCACATAATGACTGATTGAGTAGATATGGGAACAAAGTGCGGAGTGGATAAATTTATTAATTAACCGACTTCCAAAAAGGACGAGGTTCTCAATTCAACTGTTTTTTTTTAATGTTTGTTACCTCAAAACTTTCGATTTTGATAATTATTTTTTTATTTGAAAGCTGGTGTTTCCGTGTAGTCCCATTTCAATTTGGTCCAGTTCTGACATTTTTATGAAGTCGGTTTTTTTATTGATAATTATTCCATAATTGACTTGTCTTCTCATTCTATGTCCAAGGTATTCTGAGTTAGTCGCGAACTGTGTGAAGCATTCTGCATGGGACCCACTGAGTTTATAAACGTTTTCAAGTTTAAAATGAACCAATGCATATTCAAGGCACGCCTTGTGTTGAGGGGTAGGTTACACTGTTCATTATAATTACTAAGTAGGTACATTGTTATGGATTACTGTGACGTCATAAATTATTTTTTTGCGGTTAGCTCCAGTGCTCACTTGTTAGTTTCCCGGGACTCGGACAAAGTGGTTTAACGAACTTGGCATACGCATTAATCAGAAAAATACAACCCGAGTATTTTTAACGGATACATACCTACACAATTTTTTTTATGGATTTCAAAATCACAAATTCTCGCACATGAGCACAGGCATATATTATATACAAAGGGAGCTACGTGAGGCTATTGAAAAAAAAAACATCAAAAACTTTAATAGAGATGATGTTTGGCATGTACCACCTGCTTGGGGTCCAGTCATCAAATCGCAGAGTTGCAAGATCTCTGGACAGAGTATGCGACTATTGCAGGAATAGAAGGTTATGATTAAAATATTTGACGGTACTTGTAAATAATTGCATACTATTTCTATAGACATCTAGTCTACCTGTGGGATAATGCAGTGTTTAAAACTTTAGAAGTAAAATACACGCGATTAAATCCCTTGAAAGTGTTTAATATTTAATAAACTTGAAAACCTAAGATATTATAAGGAAAGATAGATAATTGATTGTACATTCCTGCTCGCCCGAATTCATCGCGAATTCAGGAAAAACTCGCCCAGACTTGTCGCAAACATTCGTCGATATTGTGGCCTAAACATTAGGGGAATTTTGAAATTTTATGCTGCGGCTACACTGTCAGTACTGGCCGGTAGTTCGTGTAATTGTGATGTATTCGAGCGAGCACAAATGCCTATCGAGAAGCTTGTCGGTAAATTGGAGCGCATCGAAAAGTTTCGTAAATGGAATCTAGCTTTTCTCAGATGACATTTTATTGTAAGCAAAACAAGACAGACAGACGGACGGACAGAACTAACTTATAAGGGTTCCTAACAAGTAACCCTTTAAACATACATATACTATTATATAAACCTAAGTACCAAACCTACTATAGCTATGCTAGCGTTATCTGTATAAAGTTTTTACCGGCTCTTGATAAATCACGGTGTTATCTTAAAAACTTAATAATAATAAATTATTAAATTTCACAAACGTTTGTACGTTTGCGCTTATTAAGTTATAATAATATAGTCACACAAAACGTGTATAAAATTCAATGAGTTATGCGATCTAGAAATGCGGCGCCCATTAGCAACCTTTACCTTGCCTTCGCATAATTTTCGCATAAAACATATTTATGTGAAAAGGTAAAGAAGGGTAAAAAGCTCCCATAACTATCACATTGTTTTCTATAATTTAGAGGAGGTAGTGTGCTTTTTGCTGTATTGACTCGCTTTTTGTGAGGCAAAAGATGCAAAGCGGTGTCCGTGTTTGGAATGTATTGGCTTGTCACCTTACTTCACCTACCTTCCTCCTTTCCTGGCGAAGAGTCCTTCTATTGTTGAACTTTTTGTATATTTCATCATCGTCATCATCATTTCAGCCATAGGACGTCCACTGCTGGACATAGCGCCTCCCTCATCGATCTCCAAAAGGACTGGTTGGAAGCGGCCTGCATTCGGCGTTTCCTTGCAGTCTCTTTTAGGTCGTCCGTCCCGTCCATCTTGTGGGTGGGCATCCTACGCTGCCGATCCGTGGTCTCCATTCGAGAACCTTTTGGCTCCATCGGCCATCTGTACTGCGTGCTATGTGCCCTGCCCACTGCCACATCAACTTGCTAATCCGGTGGGCTATGTTGGGAACTTTCGTTCATCTACGGATCTCTTTATTTCTGATTCAATCTCGTAGAGAAACCCCGAGCATAGCCCTCTCCCTGCTTGAGCTTATGTATGATGCCTATTCAGTGAGAGATCGTTTCGATGCCGTATATGTTATCACTGGCAACACACTCTTGTCGAAGACTTTCGTTTTCGTGTATTCACTTATAAGTATTTCAAGCTATCGCCAACAAAGCAAGCTAATATTTAGTTATGTGCGCTTTCGTGTTTGATTGGGGTAGAGGTTACTTTTAGGTCGCGTTCCGAATTATGCCAACAGCACCAACAACACCCATATATTAGATAAGTATGTGTGTTGTTACAAAAAAGTCAACATTTGAAATTGGAATATTGTTAGCTGAGTTGGCGGGCGACCAATCAGAACTTGTAATCCGGTAACGGAGCGACGCGGGCGCGAATGGCGCCAATTTTTGTCCAATCTCATGGATTTCCGGTACAGGCTCGGAGCTTCCGGCGACGGAAACGAGGTGAGACGAGCATGGAGGTTGAATACGTGAATGCAGACTCGCTACGATAAAAGGATGATAAACAAGCTTACGAATTCTATGCAATAATCAGAATATATAATAAATAATAAGAATTAAATGCAATTTTCTACTTGCATTTAAAAAAGCTCCGCTAATATAGGTGTAGCTAGGTTGCCTGGATTTTGGCAGATTGCTAAATAATATCTCTTGCCTTTTCCTGTATTATGCCAGAAAATAATAAAATCATTCATATGTGTGTGTGTTACATGGCGCGCGCACGGCTGACGTGAAAACGTGATATAGTGCGCTCTCTGACTAACATGTTTTTTTACCTATTTATTTATGTTTTTTTTTGTTTATGTTGATGGGCTCTATTTATGGCCAGCTTTTTATGAGGTAATAAAAAATTTGGACACGCCTATTCTATTTCTTACTTACCCATATCTTCAACTTAAAACTCTTTGAGTGTTCTCATGTGGCAACACTACAGTTTCATAATATCACCATAACATGAAACATTTAATGCGTTTTTAATTCAGTGGTTAGAGTCATTACGGTGGTCAAGGTGACCGAAACGCTTAACGGATCACGAAATTTTCCGAATCGTCGTTAGGGTAACAAAACTGCATAAGTCATTTAATCAAAATTTTGGGCAAGGGTTGAAGGCGGACTGTTTAGGAAACTGTAACCAGAATCCACGATACAGATTTTTTATGTTGGGTAATTAAAGTTTTACCGCGATCTCACCTGGTACGTTGTATCAATGGATGATATGGCACGGGTATTAAGGAATACTCTATTTAATGATTGAGTTTAATACAGTTTTGGTAGTTTTTAGAATCCTGAAAATATAGTAGTCGGATTGAGTTACTAACGAAAGAGTACTGAAGTAAGAATAAAAATAATAAGATTTAACATACCATACAAAAGAACGCTAAAATAGTCATATCATGCATAACGAGATATGCAAACAATGTTTGAAACTATATCACGGTTGTTCAGTGCAAAAACAAAATACTTCTGCAACTAATTTTTCAAGGGAAAATCCAAAGGAAGCGACGACCCAAAAAAGACGTACAGCTCGTGGCTCAAAAACTATTTTTTTAATTCGATAGATGGCAAAAAAAGCGGACGGTCCGCTTGATGGTAAGCGATCTTCGTCGCCTATGGATACTTGCAACACCAGGGGATATCGATTAGCCCTCTTAATAAGCGACCCCCTTAAGAAAAATGTAGTTTTGTATTAAAAATGCGTATGATGTAGAACATTCCAAAGCGGCTCAGTATTGTCTCATTCACGCCATTCCAGTTTTTCAACGATTTTTCCAAGATAAACAGTATTATAATATCTTAATTAAATATCTAACTTTATTTTACCATGTACCTTTTTCCATCAAAAGCTAGCAGACCCCCAAAAACTTTCAGTTAATTTGGGATAATTTTAGAATATGCAAAACGTAGAGTCTCGACTTACACCGTTTTGTGTGTTATGTGCCAAAATGTGATACGAATAAATGCAGTAATTCTAAGCTTTTATGATGGAGCACGTTAATACAGTCATTATACGTGACCTTGTGCAGACCACTCTGTAAAAACTGCTCTATTAGGTGTGGAGATCGTTTCTCCGAGCGATTTTAATAATAATAATTATTGATAACTAAACCGCGGTTACACTAGCGTTATATACCTCCTTGAAGCAACCTCCTTGGTAGCGACACCAACCTCCTTTGACTTAGATGTTTTTTTTTAATCATGTAATATTGTATGTCAATGTATGTACTCGTACAGAATTTAAATCTTGTTCTTCGTAGGGAAAATATTAAAACACGAAAAAAACTTTGATTATGTGTACGTCATAATAAAAAATAAAAATAAAAATGTTGATCCGATGTCTACCAAACTTATCACAGCACAGAATCAGTCGCTTGGCTAATATGAAGATTGCCTGAAGTTTTCATAAAAATTGGTAAAACCGTTTCGGAGTCCATAGGGAACATACATACACACATCGCTTTTTATAGATAGGTACAGATAGATTTGTTAAATTTCTTAGTTGCGTTAGCAATATTATTTATTATCAGGTATGATAACAAATAATATTATATTCATATTCGTCACATGGTCACATATCTACTTGCAAAGCATCAAATTGACACGACAGTCAGAAGTAGATTGAAATTGAAATACAGGATCCGTTTACGTGTAATCTGGACCTTTTTAAGGCAAGCGTGAATAGGAATCTTCGAAGTCTGCGTGCTTCACCCACATCGTCGCTTATCAACAGGCTAGTTGGTGGTCAAACGGGGGCTTAATCGCGATAAAAAATAGTAATCGATAATAAAATAAAATATCGAACGTGTTGATGTAGAGCATCCTCCTTTAAGTGGTACGTGTGGATTTTTGTTACAAATAAAATATTGTCTATAGTCTTTTTTTCGTCGGTAAAAAGTCGGCAACCATTTATTTTTCAATAGAATAGATCTTTGTTTGGCCTCCACTTCGCTTGATGGTAAGTATCCAGGCGAGTATAGGGTTATATTCATTGTAGTTTCTGCAATCATTATAACCGTAACAGACGTATCGAACTTGGCTGACGAATTTTCCCTCTCTTTTTATATCGTTAGTTGACATGGTTGACGTCAGCCAAGTTGACGTGTCTGTTACGGCTCTTATAACTGTCTGAGGAAACGCTCGTGGAAACAATTCTGCAGGGATAATGCGCAAACCGTGATATCCTCATATTGTGCTCGTTTCATCACATAATATGTTCATTTGCGGTCATTTACAACGTGTATCATTAAACACCTCACATGTGGTAATTCACAAAGTTTTAGTACTTGGATGACATTGAAAGTTGGAGGAATCAGACTGACTACACTTCCTAATTAATACAAAAAACAATATTTATCTATATATATATAAAAAACAATTGCTGTTCGTTAGTCTCGCTAAAACTCGAGAACGGCTGGGCCGATTTAGCTGATTTTGGTTTTGAAATGTTTATCGTAGTCCAGGGAAAGTTTAAACGGTGAGTAAACGGCTGGACCGATTTTGATGAAATTTTGTGTTCCTGGAACGGGTCATAGTAGCGAGGCCGAAGGCCTAGCTTACACCCGTGCGAAGCCGGGGTGCGTCGCTAGTTATATAATATTTATTCCCATTCGACATTTAATCCTTTTGATATAAGAGTTTTGAAGAAATGTAGTTTTTTATCTTTTTTCTTTTCTAATTAATATTGTTAATCATCGTCATCAACAGCCAGAAGACGTCTACTGCTAAACATAGGCATCCCCCTTTCACGACGATACTGAACGAAAGTCTGCCATCCGCATACACTGGATTCCCGCGACTCTCACGATGTCGTCAGTCCATCTAGTGGCAGGCCTAGACCTACGCTACCACTGTGTCTTCTGGTTCGTGGTCTCCAATCGAAAACTTTTCTTCCCCATCGGTTATCAGTTCTTCGAGCGATGTGGCCTGCCCATTGCCACTTCAACTTGCAAATTTTAATAGCAGAGCTATATCGGTGACTGATTCTTTGGTGAATATCCACGTTTCGGATTCTATCGCACAAAGAAACTCCGAGCATAGCTCTCTCCATTGCCCACTGCGTGACTCTGAGTTTTTCCGAAAAGCCAAATAGAAAGAAAACAAATTGATACGATTTTTAATGCATTATGTACTAAATTATTAAGTACAAAGAAAATGACTATAGGTATGGAAGATCAATTATGAGAGAACAGTTATTACAAAAGGAAAAGAAAATAGAGTGCTAAAGAAGTTGATAAGCAAATAACCATCCATTCTGATCCGCTGTTACATCAACATCGAATTCAAGCAAATCGAATCAATATAGCGATCGGGTGGGGCCCCAGTGCTAGCGGGAATATACCAAGGAAACACATTTGTAACCCGCGACACAAAAAGAGGGCTGTCATAAGTTTAACGTGTGTATCTGTTGTGTGTATCTTTGTATTTGTGTGTCTGTTTGTGGCATCGTAGCTCCCAAACGGCTGCACCGATTTGGATATTTTTGTTTGTTTGTAATGTGACTTGATTGTTCAAGTTCGTTTCTCACAAACGCGGCGCTACGGGCGCCACATTATGTTAGTAAACTGTACCGTTTTAGACTCATACTTAAAATTAAGTTTACAATAAGGATAAATAAATATATCTGGGACATTATTGCACACAAATGGTCATCTGACCCCAAACTAAGCAAAGTTTGTAATATGGCTACCAGAGACTGATATACATCCATATATATTTTTACATTCTTAAATAGATTTTAACACCCAGACATAGAACAAACACAAATGTTCATCACACAAATGTTTGTCCTAGGTGGGAATCGAACCCACGCCCCAAGCGCAGAAGGCAGGTTCACTACCAACTGAGCTAACGGGGCTGTCGATAACGGATGAATTCAATTATATTATTGTAAGTAAATAAAATTGACTGACTGATTGACTTACTCAAATCTGAAAACTATATTGATTTCATATCAATTGTAGTTTCACTTACTGCCGCGGGACTTCTTTTATGATAAGCACTTTAGCTATGATTCAAGAAAATCTGTTCAGCCGCTTGAAGATTATCAGCTCTTGACGGACTTGACCGTGGCTTACTTTGCTTCACTCTGACTGTGACTATGACTTGTTTGACGATATTGAATAAAACTTAAAAATATTTCAATACATGACACTGGCAAATCCTCAAGACGGTGGGTGCCAAAATACTCTCAAGAGGAAAGAAATAAAAAAGTCCATAAGTAGCGATATATGTGCATTTTTAGCATTTACATGCCACTGTTGATATCCATCGGGTTCTTATCATGTCAGCTTTGAGTAGGTAGGATAGGATCCATACTCAAAGCATGTCAAATTACCTACTTAAAAATATTAAGGAGTGCTGTACGACTGTTCTATTTGTCTGGTATAAATCACAGAAAAGAGAAATCTAAATGAAAAAACTCTCACTTCAGTGATTTAAATACTAAGATATTGAAAAATAAAACTGTCAATCTGCAGATATGTCATCTTTGTTAATTAAAAATAGCCTTGCTTTTGACTGCCAGCTCGCTTGATGTTAAGCGATGATGCGGTCTACGATGGACCACGCTTGCCTAGAAGGAACCAACTCACTCGTGATTTGAAGACACCCAGATTGTAACTACAGGGGAACACCCATTCAGGTAGCGCATCAAGGAAAATTACTGAAAAATCAATCATGATCCATACTGAAATCGCTGTCACTGGCGGAACGCCTTTACTAAGACTAGTCCTTAAGGGTGTGAGTAGGGCGCGAAAGGGGCTGCAATCTCCCGGGATTTCGCTTTTCAACCCCTGTTATTGTTTCAATCTCTCGCCACAAAACTTCGATATAAAGCGGCACGAATTGAAAAAGTTGCAAGAAAATGGTTACCATTCAAGGTATGGTTTGATTTTACTTAGATATGGCATTGTTTGGTTTATTCTGTTCATCCCAAGGTATGGTTTGATTTTACTTAGATATGGCATTGTTTGGTTTATTCTGTTCATCCCAAGGTATGGTTTGATTTTACTTAGATATGGCATTGTTTGGTTTATTCTGTTCATCCCAAGGTATGGTTTGATTTTACTTAGATATGGCATTGTTTGGTTTATTCTGTTCATCCCAAAAAAAATATACTACATTCTATCTCCCAACTTTTTTCACTAAGTTTGCAATGTTTGCTAATATGCTAGTTCTTTATTGGTTCCTAAGTATTCATCAATAATATATTATTTTAATTACTAGATAAGTAATTATGTAAGACACGCCCTTAGACATAATTGTGCATTGGCTAATAGCCCGAGCGAAATATTGCACAAGCTTGTCCACTAATATAATGTAGTTACTCCTCTTGACTTAGATTTTTTAAGAGAGGAAATGGCAAAAGAGGAACTACTTTGAGGCGACTTATGCGTTCAAACCTAGTATAGGGAACGAATTGGAGTAATGGTAACCACCATTATCTCAAAAACATTCTTATAATAACCTTACGTTGACTTTTGTCTCGCTCTCTCGGCTAATGAGAGAGCAAGACCTGGACCCTTATCCACAAATTTCTTCATGACGGTTTTTGACGAAAACCTGTCAAAATTGGTAGTTTATCCATATTCAACCGTATCGTAACGAAAAATATGAAAAGGGATCTCAGAAGGACTAGTAGCATAGAATCCGTCATGTGGTTTACAAAGCGTACAAGGCCGTATGTCAAATAATATGTAGCCTTTAGAGCCTTTTAAAGGTCATGTCCCTAATCCCTAGTATATAAAAAAAGTACAACCCTGCAATTCGACGTCCTGTCAAAAATATATTTCAGTGGCCTTAGTACGAGCACTTGCAAAAAGTTATCGTTACGTAAACGATAGCAAAATGTATCAAAAATTCAGTTTCTCTTCACGTCCGATAGAGGCGCTGTTTTTAAATTTTTCTTACATTTTGCCATCGTTTACGATAACTTTTTCGCAAGTGCTCGTACTAAGGCCACTGTTTCGTTCAGATAACATCAATTTTGGCATATGAGTATACTATTCTACTAATCCTACACCCCCCCCCCCCCCCCTCATGTGTCTTCAATGTAAAAAACGTAACAGTCAAATCGTTCAACTGATTTCGCCATAGAGATGAGATAGAACAATATAAAACAAACCCGATGTCGATGGCTTCTACCTTTTAACTAGATGATTGCAGCACCGATCCAGTGGGCGGCAGTCTAGTCTCAACGACATAATGATGGGGTGCTGAGCTTCCGGATAATAGGCGCTTTTTGTCCAAGACAGTCCATAACTGCGCCCTCGTCTTTTTATCATTTGGTGTTTATAGGCGCCACGGTCACTTCAGAACTATTCAATTAAGTACGAGGAATATTACTAGATTAGATGCTTGAGGGTCAACATTGCGACGTTATTACACTTTCTTTTGAGTCGATGATCTGTTTTTCTATAATATGTATTTTTGTTTGTTTTTAAATTAAGTTTTAGAACCAAAATTTTGCTACTCCAATGGCACTCTCCGTGGCTTCATTCAGGGTGTCAATTCTGCTAATTAACGTAAAATTCGTTTACGTTTAGGTTAACGTAAATTTCGTAACAGGTCGTTCGTTTATTGACAAATGTATGTAATAATGTACATTGGAGATAAATAACTTTACGCGAGTTTGTAAAGAATAATAATCAGTTTTCGCAAACGTCATGATCGTTTACAATAATTACTCTGCCAAGCTACAAGGACAAAAAAAACTGTTTGAAATTTGAATTTCCCGCCAAACGTGGACTATCATATAAACTTTCAACCTACATATTTTGCTATCCTTAATTCTCTCCTCTCGCAAGATCCTTTCTTAGCGTATCTCTACACCAATAAGGAATCTATGGGCCAAATTTCAGGTACGTAGGTCAAGTAATTTTTGAGATTTCGTGATGAGTCAGTGAGAGAATGAATAGGTGAGTGTGTAAGTGAATTTTGCTTTTATATCATCATCATCATTTCAGCCATAGGACGTCCACTGCTGGACATAGGACCGGTTCGAAGCGCAGCGGTTGCCTGCATCCAGCGTTTTCCTGAGGTCTGTTTTAGATCGTCTGTCCATCTTGTGGGTGGACGTCCTAGGCTGCGATTACCGGTCCGTAGTCTTCACAGAAAAGAGACGAAAAAATTCTCACTTCAGTGGTAGTCTTCATTCGAGAACCTTTCGGCCCCATTAGGCATTTGCTCTGCGTGCTATGTGCCACTTCAACTTGCTAATCCTGTGGGCTAGATCGGTAACTTTCGTTCGTTTAATGATCTCCTTATTTCTGATTCGATTTCTCTTTTATATATATAGATAGCCGAGTACACGTTTTGGACCTTCTTTCTGACTATGGCTAGAGCACCTTATTTTATAGAATTGTTATATCCAACAGGCTACCTTAGTCACAATGTATCATGTATTTATTCAGCGATGTGCAAGTAATTGCTGCCATAATTCCACGGCATGTCTCATTAGTACAATATATTATAACAACAAAGAGGCCGCTGACAGTAATTAAGATATTTATACACTGCAGCACTGTAGCCGTAACGCAATACTGTAACATTCGAGTGACAAGGTGAAGGAAACGCTTTTAGGTGTATCAAATTAGTGGATCAATACAGGGTTATAAGGAAAGGGTATGGTAAGCCGAAAGAAGTACGTTACACTCATCATTGTGAACTACTTTTACTATAGGACCAAATATGGAATCACGAAAAAACTATCAGCTGTTCCATACAGTTTGTCGTAGAAAAGCGGTCATCGTTTTCTATGGAATAGATGATATTTTTTTCGCGATTTCAGAGTTGTTCTCATAGTAAAAGTTGTTCATAATTTTATTATGGGTAATTGGGTACTACCCCCATGGGTGGTAGAGACCCCTTACGGCTTAGTACACCCTTTCCGCGTAACCCAACCCAGTATAACTGAAATACTACTCACTGACTCATTCACTCATCATAAAGACTACTAGACCTACGAAGCTGAAATTTGACAGGTAGATTCCTTATGGGGAAAGATTTAAAGATCCGCTAAGAAAGGATTTTGCGAAAGGGCCGAGTTAAAGGGGATGAGGGGGTTGAACGTTTATAGTTACACAGTTAACAGCTAGTATCAAACACAATCTGTACATATATCTATCTATATATACATATAAGGAAAACGTAGAGATTAAAAATCTGTAATTACGAACTATCAAAAAAACCAAACAAGGCGTCTTAAAATAAGCAGCTGAACACGTTAAGACAGTTTTCAGAATTTTTGTCATTGTTTGTACACGCACCTCTACGGACGGATTTAAATGTGGTTTTTAGGAATATGCTTAGCTATGCTATGACCAGATTGAAGGACATGCTATGTTATTTTGCGAAAGGGCCGGATTAACGGAGGAAAAAAGAGTTGAAATTTTATATGACAGTCTACGCGTACAAAGTCGCGGGTAACAGCACTAGTAATGAATATGACTTATTTCATATATGTAACAGGTTTATCAGCCCCTTTCTCATTTAAAAGTGACTCGAAAATGAGTAAAGGCAGTCACAGAAACTAGACAAGTCGATTTACAACTGACATCGGCGTGCAAAATACAAAAACAATTTACGAGTAGGTACACGTACAATTCACAATTTACGAGTAAACTCGTCCTTGTGTATTTGTGACCATTTATGATACTCGTGCAACTAAAAGTATATCGTGATGTGACTATATTTGATTATATTTGTTTTATCGCGTTGTTCCATCGAAAGATATTTCAGCGTCTCGAATAAATTTTACGATTTCATTTGTATTGAAATGCCTTCCACTAGGAATGATTACCAGTGACATACAGTGACATTGTTTGAAAAATAACTTGATGAAAACTTGCAAAAACAGAGTTCAATACGATATAGAGGTAGACTGACGACATTGTGAGAGTCGCGGGCATCCAGTGGATGCAGATGGCAGGGTGTCGTTCAGTGTGGAGGTTAAATAAAGGGCTAGGTTCAGCAGTGGACGTCTTCTTGCTGATGATAATAATGACTAAAAGAAATACGTGTCCTGATACTAGAAACGTTCAGCCGATACATTGAGTGGTGCATGCAAGGTGCATGACTAATCGTATAGGATCCCGCCATAGAACGACCTTCACCGAGCTGGTTAATGGATGATTCATCTACATTTTCTTTTAAATTTATTTTTATTCTTGCGTTTAACCGTCACCTCCCGGACTAGGATGCGCACCACGACAAAATCTTGTCGTCACTTTGTAGAACGTGAACGTGACAGGGTGATACGGTTTCATATACGCCTGTCTCGCATTGGCACGATAAAAGAATGGTTAAAATTTTGTCGTGGCATGCATGCTAGCCTAGCAGGTCTTGCATATTTATAGATAAGTATGTAAAAATATCTTAGGTAGGTAAGCAATTTGATTGAAAACAGTCTCTTATTTGAACCTACTAAATAATTATTAGTTTTTCAGGCATCTACGAAACTAACGCGATCCGCAATTTTATCAACATACTTTGACGTCACTATATATATTATCAATATACAGTATACCTTGTTGACGCTGTTATTGTTTATTTTCATTGAATTATTTAGTATATTACCATAATTCTAAGTTATTTAAGTATTATTATGTATTGTTATTAAAATTTATGGTTTATATAAGTACCACATTATTCAATATTGCACGCTCCGCCTTCTACCTACTGTATGTATCCTCTCTATCCTAAGGTTGTCTGGAAGAGATCGCTCTTAGCGATAAGGCCGCTGATTGTTGCACTAGTTTTCAAAGCTGTTTTATCGTGTGTTTGTAATTTGCGGTGTGAACAATAAAAAGTTTATATATCAATCTATCTATATATTACCAGTCGGCTCTTGACCACGGCCATTATGGCATGGTCAAAACGTCGAACCAGACGTATTTTACCCAGTAAATATTAATGCACGATAAGTAGGTACTTATCAATAATTATAGCCAATCAAAAACAATAGCTTATTAGGTCAAAAAATCACTGTCACAATATTTGCAGGTGCAAGCTTTACCTTCATAAATACAGAATTAGTAATTATAGCATAACAATTACAACTAGTTTTATTGAAGTGCAAAAGTAATCAGAGTTAATTAATTGGAACTGACGTTGGTGATTAGCAATCCAAATAAAATTCATGCCGACCTGAAACGAGCATGCATTAAGTAAGAACTTGCTAGCTTGTTATCACTATCGATCGTTGCACGCGTTGATACTGTTTATTGAGTTTTTTTTACTGTTTAACCGACATAAGAAAAGAAGTGACTTCTCAATACGTTTTCTTTTAAATGGTTTTTAAGTTGAAATTATATTTATACTTTCAGATTGGTCCAATAGAAATTTCATCAAAATTTTTTCGGTAGATTGGCTTTTTTTTATTGTAAAATAGGCTTGCGCTTGGCTGCCAACTCGCGCGATTATGCGGCCTAAGATGCTGCGATGCTTTTAAATCAAAATAACTGGAAAATGTTACTTCAATGGCAATATGGTCATCCAAGTAACCAAATTGCGTATTTTATACAAATTATGTGAAGTAGATTTTTTAATGATAATTTGGTTATATGTGCGAACAATTAGGTAGGTTTGCGTGTCGTCTGGTACAGCCGTGTGTCACGCAGGTCGCTCTGTCTAGTGTAAAGTGTCGGGTACATGTCATTAATCAATTCGTTTTTTGTGAGTAGATGTGATTTTTATTGGCCGCACGAGAGGCGAAACACTGTTGTTACAGTCTATTGTTCGTTCCAGATTATATAAGTAGGTAAGTATGAAATATGTGAGCATCACAGAAAATAGAAGGGAACGAAAAATACATCTCTTCTGTGGTGAGCATAGAGAATGGCGACGCTTGCAAAGTATAGGAATTATATCAAAGAGAGTCAAAAAAAGTTGAAAAAAGATTGAGACGGCAAGACTGAAACATTGCGACACTAATACTTTGTCATAAGACACATCTGCCCTAGATGTGGATCATAGTTACCAAAGTATCTTCCCATCCCACAGATTCCCAGTTACAGATGTATAAGGCCATGTATATGTTTGAAACGAACCGGAAGACGCAGCGTAGGTAGGCCTCCCACTAGTTGGACCGACGACATCGTGAGAGTCGCGGGCATTCAGTGGATGCAGATGGCAGGTTGTCGTTCAGTGTGGAGGGTAAAGGGGGAGGCCTATGTTCAGCAGTGGACGTCTTACGGCTGATGATGATGTTTGAAATAGGATGCTCCTTATATGCTCTATTTTCACTACCTTACTATTAATTGAAAAGGTTAGTGATAACTTCAAAATATGAAGAAAATGTTCTCTAGGGATATTGTGGTTTTGTATATTTATGAGATCTTTGAACTGTAAATAAATTAAAAGTAAAAGCACTTTTTCAAACAAGCTTTTATTTAAATGCGCTAAAAAGAACAAAACAATATTTTCCTTTTTCGTAAGTACTAGGCAAAGTACGAATAATAATAATAATACATATTTTTACGTTAGAATGGCACGCGCAGTGCAATGTCACCGCAACTGTAAACCATACTTACCATTCGACGAGCAAATTTACAGTATCCTTACTCAGTTGTATCCTACTTGAAGTAAATTTAATTTATTTTATTTTATTATTAGGCACTCGTAACAAGTCATAAGACATATATACAGATATAGTAACACGTTAATAATTTTGCTCGATCCCATGACCCAAAACAATGAGCACACAACATGGCTTAAACAGGATACAGTTGTAATTTTAATTTCTTTTTACATTAACTTCTTAGTAAATAAAACTAAAACAATACATTAAAGCACCAAATTGAAATCGAAATACACATTATAATAAATTATTAACTGGTAGTAGATAGTTCTGTGATCCCATCACAACCGAATCCATTGAACTAATGAGCGCCGAGATAGCTCGGTTAATTCAATGTCATTTTATAACACAATCCCCCACGTTTTTTGCCACTCGCCCTTGCACAAAAAGTGTGTGAAATCGCCACTTGGCTTTCGGAATGCACGTACCCGTGCTGTTCAATTTGGAGCTTTGTTTTTTAAAGCAATTATTAGTTATCCCACTGCAGGACAAAAGCATCGCTTTATAGGGAAGAGAAGACGTTGAATTCCTTTATAGGAGTCAGGAAACGCAATGGAATGAGCAACCAAGTAATGGAACAGCCTTCCTTGTTTCCTGAGAGTTATAATCTAAGTCTATTTCAGGTTAGGAGTGAATAGGTATTTTATAAGGTTTAAGGTTTTAGGTTTTTTTGTACTCTATCTTTGACCACATCCTGGCTTACCAAGAGATGAGTTGGGTGTCAAACGAAGAGAGCTACATGATATAAAAAAAAGTTTCTTAAACTTTTTTTTTTATATATTTATTATATACCATAACACTTGAGGGTGGACGGTGGACTATCTCCGTCCACGAATTAATACTTCACTGTTTTTCCGCAACGGAAAACGGAACGGAACGTTACGGGAAAACAGCAAAGTATTCAGACATTTGTTATCCTAGGGTTGAAAGTAACTTATTTAGTCCCGAGACGGGGTTTAAATAAATAGTTCGAGGGACTAAATAAGTCTGTAACCCCGAGGTAAACACTGTGCTTTTCATTACGAATACAAGGAAACTAAAATTAAAAACATGAACTGACACTGGCAAGCACGAGAAGTGCGGGACCATAATCCTCTGAGAAAAAAAAAGTTGTCATGGTTCAGTATTTTTTTTTAAATAGAACTAGTTTTTTTATAATTTGAGTGTCTGTCAGTTGTCAACTGTCACTAGAAAGTGATTCTCCCTAGGGCTGAAATGTATTACTTTCAACCCGCTCCTCAGGCAACTTCAGGCCTACTTTCCGAGTATGAGTAATGAAAAGGACATTTAAAATAACTACTTAACTAAGTAGTGACCTTCAATAATTAAGTGGCGCTAAAAGAAGAAGACTATGAAAAGACTCGGCCCACATTTTGAAGTGATGAAGCTCAGTGACAGTTTGGCTATAAAATGGCTACACGCTGTAAGGAGATCTAAATCTTACCAATGAGTTTTAGATTGTCCCAGTATTTATTGATTAGGTTGTCCTAGTATTAGAGAGCCAGTTACCCAGGCGCAGATCCAGCCCTCAAAAAAGGTTGTGGTCACAGCCACCTGAAAATGGGGCAAGTGCGAGTCAGCGTATGAACCTTGCTCATGCATGATCGACATAGTGCATTCCTACAGAAGAAATGTTTATAAAAATTATATGACGGCCTGACCAAGATTGTGTACAGTGTAGTTTCACGCGGGTATAGCTGTGGGGCGTCACAAGTCACGTATTAGGGTTGTGGGCATGCCCATCGTGCCCACAACGGTGGATCCGCGCCTGCAGTTAACATAACAGGTAGGTAAGGCATGTATTATCACCTTCGACCACAAGAGCTGTGTGTAAAGTCTAAACTTCTTTATCTATGCTACTAGCATACTGGTTAAGTTGTCAATTGGTAGTAGACTGAACATTTGGATTGTCTCTAGACCTTCAACGGTCTATGGGCAATCCGACTGTTTTTAGGGTTCTGTACCCAAAGGGTAAAACGGGACCCTATAACTAAGACTCCGTCGTCCGTCCGTCTGTCACCAGGCTGTATCTCATGAACCGTGATAGTTAGACAGTTGAAATTTTTACAGATGATGCATTTCTGTTGCTATAACAACAAATACTAAAAAAGAATAAAATAAATATTTAAGGGGGCTCCCATACGACAAACATGCTTTTTTGCCGTTTTGTACTTTTAGTTCTAGTTACTTTGTATTTAATACGTGTTTAAATACGTCAGCTTTGTCATTTCCCCTATTAAAACATTTCGATTCGAGTATCCTTCTTTTGTATCCCTTCTTAATTTCAGTAGATGAAGTTTTCCTTTTTTCGTTGTGGTTACAAACAAGTGGTTTGAGCACTGACGTCACCGACCGAGCTGTGCTATGTGGGAAACAAGAGTGGGTGAAGACGGGTCAGGGCGCCACAGCGTACGATGTCTAGTAGGACGATTGATAACTGATTCTATGACATCAGACATAGATAGTTAGAAACCGGATTACAAAAAAATATGACAATGAAATTATTGCAGTGCAAGCGCAGTGCATTGCCATCCAGGGTTTTGAACTGTTGAAGTTCAAAATTCTGAGTGGCGTTGAGCTGCTATGGGCAAGCGTGAAGAGCCATCAGGCGAGCGACTTCGCTCGGCTCGTCACTCAGTGTCATAAAAAAATGCTATTGGAAAATAAAAAAATCAAACCTGCTGTTCTTCGTATTGGTTGGATGTTTAAAGCAATTACTTATTAATGTAATTTTCAGGTTACTTTATAATTGTGCGTGTATGCAGAGGTTAGTAGATAGATAAATAAAATTTAAGCAATAGCTCTTGTACTATTATATGTTCTGTGGTAACCGGAACGAAGGAGGGTTTATTATTTTAATCAGTATGCTGACAATAATTTATGTCATCATACTGATTTATTTCGATAATATTGTCAATAAATTGACAATTTTATCGAAATAAATCAGTCTATAAATGATTTATAATTCTAATGATTTTACATCTGGCTAGTAATATTTTGAGATGCAAATGTAATTCTTAAAACGTACCTTTTATATAACCTTACAATAATACTCTTACGAGGAATAAGCACCGGCTTGTCTCATATTATGACAAACTTGAGATGATATAGGTATAAATAATCTGCATCTAGAGCATAGTCCAATAATGAGGAATAATGTGAATGGCTGAAGGATTAAAAACATGTGCTGGCTTTAACTTAGCTCTTTCCTTGTATGGAGTTAGCCTACTGTATCCGGGTCGCGTGTGAGGATGACGGTGCAGTCTGTGCGGCGCCGGCGGCGGCGGCGCTGGCGCAGGCTCCCGTGCCCTCGCAGTAATGGGGTAATGGTCGCACGACGCCACCAGGCGCGCCCGGAATGTCTTAATGCGACAACTAGGGGAACGGTAACGAACGAGCCTTCATTTTGAAGGTACTCTCTGTTACATTGTATCACTTAAGCATCACAAGCATGTCTAGCGAGCACTAGGGGAAGGTAACGAGCCTTCATTTTGAAGGTATTCACTGTTACAATGTATCACAAACTATGACAAGCATGCCTAGCACGCGAATCACGATAAAGTGCACTCTTTGTATTGTGCGAGAAAAAAACAAAATGGATATCCGTTGGTTGGGTTGATGCACTGATCAAAAGGGTCGGCAAAATTATATCGCGTGTAGTTAGTCCAGTTCAGTATTTTTATTTCAATTAAAGAAAAATTTCATGATGTCATTTTTCAACAATACTAACAGTAAATAATCAATACCAAAAAATAATACACCTACAACTTGGTGTTGCCAAGTGTTCGTGTTGGAAAGCTACCAGAATTTGGTTTGATAGATTTACGCCACTCAAACGAAGTATAAATAAAATCTCTTCATCTTAAAAGTGTGCATCATGTTGGCCCAACGCCCTCTGCGTTCACCAACTAGTCCGGTCAAGCTGTAGAGGCCGCAAGGCCAACAGTAAAAAGTCACATCCCTACCATATTATAAATGTGTAGATCAAATACCTTCACACATGACTTCTAACTACGTAGAAGCAATACCAGATATCGGTTTAACTTGCAAAAAAAATCCCGTTTGCGTGATTCAGGTAAAGTGTCGTATTTACCTATAATAGACGCACTTTTCATATTTGTGAAACTACGATCCATTTACACTCATTATTTTAGGAATTATTGAATACCTTATTACGTTTTTAATAATATTATTCGTAAAGTTTAAGCAAATTTACAATTTTTTCGCAAAACATCGTTTTAGTACGCAATCTATTTTCAAACTATGGAACTACAAATCTGACGGCTGTCAGTTTATTTGTTTGTCCGCGCACATCTTTTAAACTACTAGAAGGATTTCAAAGCAGTTTCCATGAATATGCTTATAAAATACCTGATTGAAACATAGGCTATATAATAATTTATGATAATAAATAGTAAAAAAATTTTTTTTAAATAATTATTTATAACGCCGTCTAGCTCATTTTATAGTAATGTTGTCGTAATGACAGACTTCTACTCGCAGACATGGTAGGTAGGAAGACTGAAGCGGCTGTTGCCATATAATCTATATGTAAATAAAAATATAGATATTCGCCAAAGAACCAGAGTCACCGACATAGCTATTAAAATCTGCAAGTTGAAGTGGCAATGGGCAGGCCACATCGCTCGAAGAACTGTTAACCGATGGGGAAGTAGGTAAGGTTCTTGAGTGGAGACCGCGAACCGGAAGACGCAGCGTAGGTAGGCCTCCCACTAGATGGACCGACGACATTGTGAGAGTCGCGGGCATCCAGTGGATGCAGATGGCAGGATGTCGTTCAGTGTGGAGGTTAAAGGGGGAGGCCTATGTTCAGCAGTGGACGTCTTCTGGCTGATGATGATGATGAAATAAAAAACGAATAGCCGAAATGTATGTACCCGCATAACTTCCGATAGACTGCACCAAATAGTTTTTTTTGTGTTTGTTATTTTCAGGACAGCCAACTGCTTTTGAAGAGGTTTCACAGTTTATTATGGCGTAATTTAAAGTACGTTTATTTTTGTATTGACTTCTGACGTGCTAATATACCAAGTCGACGGAGATTAAAATGAATACATTTTTTTGCCAGGATCCAGAACTTACGTTTTACGTTTGCCAGAACTTAACACCAATAACAGACACGCAAAGTAGGTGAACTCGCGGCATCTAATCTGTTACTGATCTATGATTAGCAGCTATTTTGGATGTTATGGTGGTGAACGAAAGCGGTTTAGTTGTTGGAAGGGTCGAGGCGCAGAAGGCGGGCAAAAATTATTTAGACATCATTGATTGGCAGTCTTTACGCGGAGTAATGTTAAATAACAGCGATTAATTATAGATACCGCTCCATGCTTCCTACTTACTATTTACTAATAATTTAATAATAACGTTTGTCATGCATGACATTTCGCTTGACTTATACCAATTTTTTTTCTTTATTGGCTCCATGGCTCCACACTTCCAACGTATTTAACCAGTGAAAGTAATATATTATTTGCTTGAAATATATTTGAAACTATGGACATGTCGGGATACCTGTATCGAGTCAGATTAAAACTAGACTAAAATCATACTATGACGATAGTATGACAATCCGCATTAAAATGGAGAGCAATAAATCTACAATTATGTCATATGTGTAGGTATTATCTATAAAATATTCAGTATAAATAATCCGATGGATTTGTGCCTATTTAAAGTTCCGTTCGTGTTCGTTAGTGTAACATTTATATTTGGATATGTCAGTCTAATCGTCCACCCACTAATTACTTTGCGCTACGCGTACGAAGTCGCGGGCATTAGCTAGTTTGAAATAAAAGAGTATTTCATCAATTATAACAAAAATAGGATCGATTTGAGAACCTTCCTCCCTTTTCGGTTAAAATACCAAATTTGAATTTGCCAAATTTGAAAACGTCAAAATCTTTGTTAAATACACAGACATATAATACCAAGCAGAACCAACAAGCCACAAAAATATTGATGCAAAATACACTACATATACATTACACGCAAACATTTGCAAAACGCGGGCCGGACTCAAGGACATTCTTTTATAATAGTGCTAACAGATACTATTAGATTGTATCTGAAATGTAACGTCACAAAATTTACGACCCCTCCCTACCCCTTGTCAGTCACACTTCGTCGACCCTTCCTCCCCTCCTCTTTATGTGATGGAATTTATGGATGTTCCCATTGGGTATTAATATTCAAACACACCAGACCAAGTCAAATCATTTATTTTTGTATAAAACAATTTACCAGATGTGTCATGTGGTTGCAAGATCTGAATTTGATGGAAATGAGGTATTCTGCAGCTCCCGCAGAACATTTTTGCCAGTAACACTTCTTTTTGTGGCTTTCTTTTCACTTGGTATGTTATCGCTCTGAAAATTATTACATGCAAGTTATCATAATGTAGTTAGTACAACTTGAGATTCATGATAATGATAGCGACTGTTCATTGAAAACTGTTGTTCCAATAAGCATTACACCTCGTACTCTCTAAGGATTGTACGGAAACCAGTCCGGTCGAACAAATGTGCCTCTAAATGCTTTGAGCACAACAAACTTGTCGCACTGGGCTGCCAATTTTCTAGATTCAAATTCTTCAACCATGCGTTTCTCAACTCTTCATCCTTGGGAAAATCTAAAATGTAATAAAAATGTTTGTTACTTGACATATGTCTAAATAACCCTTTAATTACACTATCTAGGTCACTACGTATATATATGACATGATCCACAATAGGTAGGTAGGTACTTTATTTACATTACTTAAGAAAAGCAGCTAGTAATTAATGAAAAAGGTTCATGTCATCATAATCACATCAAGCTGAATCATCTATTTTAATTATACTTCTGAAATACGAATTCTGATTCTGAAATAAATTCCCTGGACAATGTCTAAATACCGTAAACGTAAAACAATGATCGATACAATGAATTTTTAAAGAAAATAACTTATACTATTTTAATTATACTACTGAAAGGAGTATTACATTCTCTTGGCTACTGAATACGTTCCCTGGACAATGTCTAAGTACCTCAAACGCCAAACAATGATCGAATCAATATTTTTTTAAAGAAAACTACTTATTAACTTTTATTACACCCACCAAACTTGTACATTTATGAAATTGAAAGAAACACAACCTTCCCAAGCCTTCAAATTGTAAAGTTTATGAAAAATAACAAGAAAAAATAGCAATTCAAAATAATCTCTATTATAACACACGAAACTTACCTGTGAAACGTTATACCGGGTGGCATCTTATGAGATGAATTAAAACACATGAGGACATTGCACTTCACCATAGTATTTTCGTATCTTTTAAACCAAATATGTAAAAATAACTTTTATTTTAGGTAATTTTTGCAAGCCGTGGTTTTCGCTGTCAGCCTTCTGTCAGTACATTGATGCTTACCAAAATGGTGACTTGGAACACCGTACCACATGCTCATTTTTTTCTATTATGTTGCAACGTTACGACAAAACGAGATACGAATATATGATTTTTGTGTAATCGAGAGAGATGCAAACATAACTGTTTTTGCGAATGTAGTTGTAAAAAACATGTTCAGTCTGTTCTGTATTAAATGTCTGTGGTTAAATAATAAAATGTCAAATAATAAATCAATTAGTTAAAATGTTGTAAGTTCAAAATGTAGTAAAATGAGTCAAAATTATGATTTACGTAATCGAAAAAAAATAAGTATATTTGTAGGGTTTAGGTCAGGCTGCTCATTAATTATTGTGAGTGCCTTGAAAATTATATTATAGACTTGGCTACCGTGGCAAATAGCATATCAAGATAGACTTCTTTATCTACTATCCAGCAAAATCTATATATATACTTATAATAAAACTGTAACAGGTCCAATTCTGTACATTGAAGATATTTTGAAAAAAAATATTGGACGGCATTCTATAATCGATACTGAAGCCAAAACTGTAATTTTTTTCATATTTGTCTGTCTGTCTGTAACACGACCGCGCATCACGCCGACACTACTGAATGGATTCAAATGAAACTTAGCATGGTTTGAGTTTATACTTCGAGGTAGGTTCTTGCATACTTTTTATCCCGAAATTCAGTATGGTTCCTTTGGGAGAGGGGATGAAAGTAAAAATGCGTACTTAATTTTGATTCATTAACGCGTAGTCTGATTTCTTTAATTCTTTTTTTGTTAGAAAGGAGGTACATTAAAAATTGTACCGTAAATATTTCAAGGTCATCGGTTCCGTGGTTCAGAAATTACAGACATCACATCCCTTAGTATAATATCCAAATTAGTTGACCCCCGGAATGTATAGGAACCTTTGAACGTGCAGCTCATCTTAAGCTGGCGTTTGCATTTTATCGTATAGGCCTATTGTCAAAGTCAGGTTAGTCCAAATGAGTCATAGAGATATTGCCAAACGAACAATAAATAAATTATATATAGCACATAGGCTAAACTGTGCCGAAAAGAGGTAATTATTAAACAGGGTTACGCTCATAGGCTATACTGCGCTGAAAGAAGGTTATTATTAAACAGGGTTGTACACATAGGCTACACTGCGCCGAAAAGAGGTCATTATTAAACAGGGTTATGCCCATAGGCTACACTGAGTCTAAAGAAGGTCATTTTTTAACAGGGTTGCGCACACAGGCTACACTGCGCCGAAAGGAGATCATTATTAAACAGGGCTGCGCACATAGGCTACACTGCGCCGAAAGGAGGTCATTATTAAACAGGGTTACGCACATAGGCTACACTGAGCCTAAAGGACGTCATTATTAAACAAACAGGGTTACGCACACAGGCTACACTGCGCCGAATGGAGGTCATTATTAAACAGGGTTGCGCGCATAGGCTACACTGCGCGGAAAAGAGGTTATTATCAAACAGGGTTACGCACACAGGCTAAACTGCGCCGAAAGGCGTCATTATTAAACAAGGTTATGCACATAGGCTAAACTGAGCTGAAAGGAGGTCATTATAATACAGGATTGTATACATAGACTATACTGCGCCGAAAGGAGGTCATTATTAAACAGGGTTACGCACATAGGTTACACTGCGCCGAAAAAAGGTCAATATTAAACAGAATTATACACATAGGCTACACTGAGCCGAAAGGCGGTCATTATGAAACAGGATTGCCCACATAGGCCTCAGTGGTCATGGTCCGTCTTGGTTCCAACCACACCGGTAAAACACCACCGCGGCAGCCAATACATGCCCATCTCTGAAGGTCGTACCTACCTACAGTAGCCTACAGTACCTTCGTACAGTACCTACGGGACTGTCACCGGCTGACGTGGAGTCATGTGGCACCGCTCCCATATTGCCAAAATTGCCATCGTGTCTAACCGTGCCACTTCCACTACCAGGTGTAGTGTTCGAACAGTGCACAGACGCATGGAAGAATGGTGAGGCCAGAGTCGGAGCACAGAACCCAAGCATACCGCAGTGCTAGGTAGCAACATTGTATAGTGGCGCCTAGATGGAAACCTCTGTTATCGTGTTTGGTGTATACAGTGATATTGTTGGTTATATTCATGTTATATTAGTTAGTAGGTTTTCGTTATCGTTTAGTTCAGTGAATTGTTGAGTTTTAACACTGTTTTAAACTATCACGGTTGTTCACTAAAGTTAAATGATTATTTACGGGATATTTACCACAACCTTACCACGGTAAATATCCCGTAAATAATCATTTAACTTTTTTGTTGAGTTTTGTTAATTTATTGTTTTTTTTCGTTGTTAATAGCAAATATTGGTCTGATGTTTTGCGTTATGTGATGTTTTACATTATGATAAACAACTAATAAAAGCTCCTGTAAACAATATTGTTAGTAACATATTACTGCAATTTCCGGTGATTCCGTCTGCAGGGACTATTTTAATGTTCACGCAAACGAAGTTGCGGGTACAGCTAGTAAAAAATAAGGCTGTAAATTATGTTGTGGATCATATAAATCAACATTTCCTAATAAGTAGACCTGAAGAGGCATAGCCTAAGAGTTTCACATCACGTTTCATCGAAATTATTGAGGCAACATGCCAATACAAGACTTGTAGATAAAAATACCTGAGAAGATGCTCAGTCAGCAGTCAGCCCCACGCTGCGCACTCCCGACATCATAATATAGTAATGAGAACGGTCGACAGACCCGCGAATACTATCGGCTATGTGGCTCCGACCATGGACTATGATGCGAACAGGAGGTGGCACGAATATATTAACCTTTACATGCTGCTATTTGTGTGATATATATATTTATATATTACGTGTTGTGTCGATGTGGGAGGCCTATGTCCAGCAGTGGACGTTCTATGGCTGAAGTCATGATGATGATATATTACTAGCATAATATACTACATCTAATTACTTAATGGGTGTCTTCTTCAAGGTATACCTCTTATAATATTTTTTGAAATTATAATCAGATTGCTCATTAAATAGGTATGTGATACATAAAAAATATACGCGTCAATTAAATAAACTTTTCCTTATTTTCGTCGCTTAAAAAGAAACTAATCAAAGAAATCGCTACCAGTTGGAATTGTTTCCAAATTGCTGGCCCCATTTCCACGTTTTATAGCAATGCTCACACTTTGAGCAAAGTAGAGAGACAATTATTTTCTTATTATTTTAGCTAACAATCCCCACGGCCCCAAAATGCTCAAAAATGTACCCACCGTCCAGGGGATACCAAAAAGGTCCTATATATAGATCTAGGTTTGGCCAACACCTCACCAGATGATAAGCGATGGTGTGGCCAATGAAGAAGCTCGTCGATCGGATGCGCTACGGGTATCATAACACTTCGTCTATTTCTACTGTACAATAGATGGCGTTGTACTTTCTTATCGTCATTAATGTGGCTGCACCTAGTTTATTAGTTCTAGTTTATAACAGACGCATTTACCATGGTTTAACTTTGACGCAATAACGGTTGACAAATCAGTCACAGTTCAATAAGTACATGCAATATAATAGTAATTGTGCGATTTTGCTCTCTCCATCTTACTCATACTATGCGCGGCAGTACGGCAGATGAACACCATCGCTATAAGACTTACGCGATAAGTCCCTAAGTTAATGCACGGACTATAGAGCTCGCATATTGTGGTACGGACCAATTTCCTGAATGTCAAAATACATAAAATTCAAAGTCCCAGAAACGAGATAGAATTTTACAAGTAGGTAGATCATTTGTTTTGTTGAATGCACAAAACAATAAAGTGATGATTTACAAAGCGTACAAGGCCGCCTGTTAACTTTTGCATACGAGAAAAGAATGTAATATGTTTAATTCGTTAATGCTAAAATAGCACTACTTCTACGCTTATGTCCTTTTTCTGAGGTTGAATTTCTACGACGTTGATGACAATGTCAGGCCTTACTTGGCATATGACGCTCAGTTGCTTAAGCCACCTCTGCTTTATATTACTCTGTGAATCGGACAGAGCCGCGAGTGCTTATCGATACCTTTATCGATTTTATCGATGCTCCAAGAATCGAGTCGGCCTGACGGGGTTTTAATTAGGTGTTTGTTTAACGAATGCTGGATTGATTTTGAGATTGAGAGGTAAGTATAATGAAATTTTAATATTTTTACGTATTACGACGCACATGGTTCCTCAAAAATATTGCTGTCACGTCTTATGGACCCTTTTAGGCTTAGTAGGTACACCATTTGCGTGTAACCCAGCATAGAGCCGTTAAAAGTTTTCAGATCTATTCCGAGTTGGTGGTTACTTTTAAAATTTAAATTATAAATTGATACTTAATCGTCATTAACGAGTTTTAATTACCCTACATACAAGTTCCATATTACCATACATGTATATAAGCATTTCGATTGTCTCTAGACCTTCAACGGTCTATGGGCAATCCAACTGTTTCTTGTATTATAAGGTAAGTTTAGGTATTTAGTAACAGTAACTTTGACTGATGATAATTATGTGCTCGTATATATATTTCACACAGCGTAGTTAGGCCTCCCACTAGATGGACCGACGACATAGTGAGAGTCGCGGGCATCCAGTAGATGCAGATTCAAATTTAATTTTAAGCGGCCCTAGCCACCAAACTGAGCACTAGCCCGTATCTTGGTGGTTAGTCCCTTTTGAGTAGACTTAGGTCAGAATATTGTACATTTGTTACATTTTGGTTTAGATTAGATTCAATACAATTAAATGTTCTAAATCGAAATATTAGATAACAATAAAATTATTATTTGAATTAGCTTATTAAAAATTGTAATTAAATTGAACATTAATTATTTAAGTAACACTAACATGCACAGACATAAAACATAAGAAAATATTAAAATAATCATATTAAAAAAAAAAGTCACTATTAATAATAATTTAAACATGACAAAAACAACACACACACACGCACCAAAAACAATAAAATAGTTATAAAAAAAAAGATAGGTAACATAATAGAATAAATAATTTGGTTATAAATATCAAAATTGAATTTTAAAAAGATCTTCGGTCTCTTGGTATGTTAGATTTGAAGCCATGATGTTAACATTCTTTTACAGATGGCAGGATGTCGTTCAGTTTGTAGGTTAAGGGGGAGGCCTATGTTCAGCAGTGGACGTCTTCTGGCTTATGGTGATGATACAATATATACAATTTCTGTTTATTTGTTCCAACAATCCTGACATAGTCATATTGCTCAGTGACTTTTTATACAAGACAGTTAAGTACTCGTATATCTTAATATATATAATTGTTCTGTACGTGTGTTTGTCACCTAACTCCTCCTAAACGGCTGGACCGATTTAGATTAAATTTTGTATGTACATTTCAATGGGTTCCTGGATGGTTTGAAAACACAATTGGACCCGGTCGGGCAGGACGACGTCTGCCGGGTCCGCTAGTAGATATATTTATATATTTCTGTTTATTTGTAACAACAATCTGACAGAGTCATATTGCTCAGTGGCTCTTTATTCCTTAGTACCTGAACTATTGAGCAATCATTATGTCAAATGTAATCCTAATGGCAATGGCGCCGTTACAGCTCTATCGAAACGCCGAGAAGTAAATATGCAGAGAAACTATGATCACAAAACTTTTATTAGTTATGACATCTGCAATAACATTGTTTTTTTTTTTAAAGAATATATCTACGTTTGGCCACCAACTCGTCTGATGGTAAGCAACGGGGTAGCCGAGGATGGAACACGGTGATCTGGAAGAAATGTATTCACTCTAGCCTGGAAGATGCCTACATTTTAGTTCTCAGGAAACTAGGAGGACGGCGGGAAGTTCCATTCTTGGGCAGTACGTATCATAAAACTACCCAAATCGTTGAGTACGAATCTTTGATGTTTCTACGAGGAAGGGGTGGTAGGGGTGATGACCTGTAGAAAAGGGGGAGGGTGAATAAGGTCATGAAGCTCTTGCGTACACTACCCACTATGTTTACCCTTTTTTATTCATTACTGTAATATAATACAGCTACCAAAAAGTGACTAGACTAAAACTACTTATACTTGCACTACCTACTACAGCTGTGGCTAGTGAAATAGAAACCTGTTTTGTTCTTAACTTTTTACTGCGAACATTATATATTGACAGCTCAATAGAACGATGGCATACTTCTAAGCCTTATTTGATCGATGTAACGTTAGTGCGGATAGTAGGTATTTATATCGAGAAGACATTGAATCGTTGATTTATTTAGCCGATTTATTTCAATTGTAAAACAGTCCTACGCTTCATCGCTATTTCGTCTGACGTTAAACAATGATGCAAGGCAAAATAATGTTAATACGAATGCTGTTAATCGATAGTTTTAATCCTGGTTGAGAAAATAGATCCCTTCGGAAATTCTAGGCGTCAGTTATTTACGGTTAAACGTTACACGCACACATCACTGCGCATGTAGTAAATGCAGCTTTGCGATCTCAGGAGTTGGTTTTCTGTAGGTGATCTACTCAGTTATCAGACTATGACAACTTTTCAATTAGCAGGTGGATTCGGCGCCGCATTACTTGCTCTTATTTGACACAAACATCTACTTAATAGAGTACAATGTTGTAAGTACTCTTGTGGTTGGTAAAACACCCTTATGTGCTCGGCTATATGGTTGAATGTTGGGAGAAAGGTGCTGGATTGATCGTGATTTTGGAGTGGTTTGTAAGTCTACGATGGAGGCGGTCTGTGAGACCGTAATGTAATGATTTAAAAAAAAAAAAACAACAGAAATCACACTAGAAGAAACTAATGGAATAGTTAGTAAAGTAATCTTATTTTGTGCATTACACATTAAAACTATCTCTACCTACAAATCTTACATGCATAGGTATGCAAGAAAATTCTTGATATTATTTCAAGAACATTCCCTCAGGAAACTTGGGTACATCTTTCCGGGATAAAAAGTCTGTAACTCCTTAACTGTACTCTGTAACTATCCCATATGCAAAAAAAACCGTCTACCCGTAACGTTGCTTGCTTTGTTTCTGCGTGAAAGAGTATAGATAAATATGTAGATAGATAGAAACTCTTTATTGTGTACACCAGAAACAAAAATTACAAACAGATAGAAAACACTTACGAGCTAGTGCCACAAGTGGCGGCCATAATGAACAAGCACACGTTTGCATTAATAATATTATTATTAAGTATTAGTGGTAATGCCACCAGCATGCGGGGTACGCTGCCAACTGATAGTGGGCTTGCGCATTTGGATTGTTTTTGGACCTCCAAGGGTTTATGAGCAGTCTAACTGCTTTTGTAGTGTTAGCTTGTATTTTGTTTAGTTTTTATAGACACCTTTGGGATGGATCAGCTAAGTACCAGCTCGGGGCGTTGGAGTCAATTGAGAAGCATGCCAAGAGGCTCATCAGAATCGAAGACCTAGTTCAGAATAAGCTTCAGTCTCGAGCATCGGCGCAAAGTTGCTAGTCTATCGGATTTTTATCGGATACATTTTGGAGAGCGTGCATCGGATCTGCATGATTTAATTCCCTCCTGCCCATTTTTACGAGGCACGAAAAGTCGACACCGCTTTAAAGCACTTTTATTCCACTTTTATTGTGCAAACTGCTAGTCTGTGGAATGCGCTGCCTGTATCAAAAAAAATTACCTATGTCTTATGAATCATATTTTAAACTTGTTTATGATTTAGGAATATTCCTTTCTATGTAACACGTATCGAGATCAAATCTCAGCACGGCAAGTCTCACGGGGCGAGGTTGATTTCTAATAACGTATCTCTTGATCAGTATTTACACAGGCCGTCATACAGCGTCGACACGGCGATCCTTCCCGACCGGCCGAGCGGCAACCTTACCGACTAACTTCACTCGCAATGGGCTTGGGAATCTGAAAGAGATAGATGTTTTTTTTTGAAGTGAAAACTTCTTTAGGCGTGATGAGAACTTTTTGGGTAAACAAACATCATGGAACTCGCGGCATCGTCACGCTGTACTGTGTATTTTAAAACAGCGCCATCTCTTGTAGAAAAGATGAATTACTACTTAAGTTTTTACTTCTGACGTGCAATCCTATGACTGATTATATTTTTTTATAAATGAGATTTGTCGATATTCGACCATGCCACTCCAATCTAATTACACATTTAAACTATATTTATCTAATTACCTACATACTAAAATTAACTAATTACTTAGGGACCGCTTAATTAAAGTATACTTACATAGACTACGACGGCCCATATGTTAGGTATTTCAAACGATCCCCAATTACATATTTATACTTACGAATACTTAATTACCTAATCGACAGATTTATTTAATTGGATAGAATTGACGGGACAAAAAATATGATTCATCATCATCAACCAGAACAAGTCCACTGCTGAACATAGGCCTCCCCCTTTAACCTCCACATTGAACGACAGCCTGCCATCCTGCATCCACTGGATGCCCGCGACTCTCACGATGTCATCGGTCCATCTAGTGGGAGGCCTACCTACGCTACGTCTTCCGGTTCATGGTCTCCACTAAAGAACCTTTCTTCCCAATCAGATCCATCTCCATCCCCAAAACTATGATTGCATAAAAAGAAATACGGAAAAAAATACGGGATTTTATTTGCAGTCGGTTAAACCTACTCATAGAAGCAGTGAGTTTTGCATTTTAGTATCGAAACGAAAATCTCCAGTACCAATGTGTTTCATTAGAAATGGAATTCTGACAGTTTCAAGTTGCCAAGTTTGTGTTCGAGTCAGTGAACTAGATGGGATATTTATAATAAAAGGAAAAAAATACATAATTTCAGATGCCATGTTAAATAGTGAAAACCACAGGTGAAAACAGAAAGAATAAAAAGACGCAGTAGAGTCGGACCTGCATCAGCTTCCAAGTCACACACTGTCAGTCACTGTCACTGTCACTGTCAGTCGCCTGTCTGGAGACAGCGTAAAACCAGGGGGCGAAGTACGAATTTTCGCAGTTTCCGTCCAAATTTCAAATTCGAAAATCAAAATTTGTATGAAATTCGATAAGTATTATACGTAGCAAATACGCGTACTTCGCCCACTGGACTGATGGCGTTATCTTGTGTTGGAGGCCAAGACTCATTTCGGGTCGCTGCGCCAGCAGAGTAATTAAATATAAAATGGTTGTTACAAGACAGTCATTTCCATCTCAAAACCTTATTATAACCCTCTGACTCTGACACGTTAGCTAAAAACTTTTCAGTAAAAGAAGGCAAATTCATATCTTTGAATTTACATCAAGTCCATTGCTATCAAGATAGTCAGTAACACCGTGAGTCCGACCCAGGTCGTCTGTCCGAACGGACACCCGACAGATTGACGGGTTAATCTGAACTCTCAATGTGTGCCTTATAAGGATTACCCAGGGAGGCTTCATGGCAACTTGATTGTAGTTTTTTTTTGCAACAGATGAAAGTAATAGATTTAAAAAAAAAAAATCTCCTGAGTGAACAGGCATAGGCAACGAGTGGCCATTTACTCAAAAAACTTATTTAGTCAAAAAACTAGCTTGCTGGTTTGACAAAACTTTATGTTCTAATTGAAAAAATAAACTGCATAAATTTTTTTGTCTTGTAAAGATTTTGGCCTCGAACGCCTTGTGCATTTGCCAGTGTCAAGTATTTAAATATTTTAAGTTTTACTAGATATCTTCAAACAACTCATAGTCACAGCCAAAGTCAAGCAAAGTAAGTCACGGTCAAGTCAAACTCATGCCCCAGAAAAAAGGTGGAACCTTTACAAGAGGCCTCTATGGAGTTTTGGAAATAACACGATAATACATATTTCACAGCGTTATATTACTTGCTTACACTCCAACACGTTCACGAACGTTTAATAAATAATAATCCAGCATCATTCATTTATTACATATTCACACTCGAAACTACACCAGTTTATAAAAATAATACAATGAGCCGACATGTTTTTTTTCACGTTGCACTGAAAATCATCTGTATACTTTCACACTAATAAATTGATTAAGTTGACAAGAACTTTAAACAAAAACCTATTAGACGTTTTGGAATAAAACCAATGATTTGTTGTGCTCTCAAAAGATTTAAAAAATCTACTTTAAAATAATCAATTATTGTCATCCAAGCAATGACTCAAAAAGGGGGAGGACGCGTGACATCCAAACATTGTACCCGTACCCATTAAATATGGCTCGGTTCAAACAAAATTTTGACAAGTACTTCACGTACTATCACAAACGCCAGTTCAATTGTGACTGAAGTTGATTAGGCCCGTGGGCCCAATTTGTGCGGTCCACGTCAAGGAGTTCGTCTCGTATCTTCCCACTATTTCATTAGATCAATGCATCCAAGTAAAAAAACCCAGTTATTTTGAATTAAAAGCCAATCTAATAAACCACAACATCAGCCAATTAACGTCCACTGTTGGACAAGGCCTCCTTCATAGAGAGGGGTGTTGCCATAATCCCCACGCTTGGCAGGCGGCTTGGGCATCGCAGTACGTTCACCGTGTACTATTAAGACGCTGCTGCCCATCCTCCGGTGGTTCTGGTCGCAGTGTTAGGACATACCCGGGTCCCGTACTAATAAACCAATTTTGATGAAATTACAATGAGACCAATCTGAAAGTATATCTATTTAGTTAAAAAATATTTTTCCTTATCGGTTCATAAATAACAAACAAAAAAATAATTGAGAACCCCCTCCTTTTTTCAAGTCGGTTAATGACATCTCAATAAAAACTTGGATTCTCTATATCCAATCAAAAAAACAAAAGATGACCGATCAATAAAGAATAAAAAACGTTCTACATCAGTCGCCAACTCTACAATAGTCTACATGGAAACCGATACAAGCCCGATAGGCACGGCCGACCTCAAAAATCACGAATCATTGTAGCGCGATCTGTTTTTTCATCGTCTCAATAATAAATTTGGACACAAAATAAATAGTTATATCCCAGCGTGGAGTAATTACGATGTTAATAAGTACAATGGAGCGCTCCGAATCAATCGGGACGTCATTTGCTTGACGTTTCAATCAACATCTTATTGTTTGTATTGTATGTTTAATATGTATAGATTGTGTTACCGATATACCGGTTTTTTGTCCGTCCATTGTGAGATGAAGGCTTGTTTTTGTTTAAGAAGGCACTCGCGCGGCCGCCTATCGAAGCCATGTCGTGTATTGAGACGTATTTGTAATTTGTTATGAAATATTAGGTCGATCGATTCGATCATTGAATGCGATCGGCCGATACGGACGTTCCGTGTCGTTGCAGTTTCAATACCAACCTTTTTTGTTTTATTCACAAACGTGTTGGCCGCTTACAATATGAATTACTTTTTTGTAACTTATCCTCATGAAGTTGCCAGCAATTAAAAATAAATAAAGATTAAAAACTCATTCGAGTTATCGCATTTCTGCAAATGACAGAAGGCCGCTTTCCTACCTATTAATGACGTTGTAATTTTTTGCGTTAAATATTATTTTTAATCGAAAAATGTATCAGCGTCCAGTGTCTACGCACCTGACATTAAGTGTGCTCCGAGACACGACAACAAAAAACATCAACCGTTATGAATTACAATCTAATGACTTCGATTCGTGTAAAAAAATGTTGGAAAATAAATACACGCGCGTTCGTTTCAATTTGGAGTCGCCACATGTTGGCAGTGACTTGCGGAATCGAAGCGAAACCAGCCATCGCATCGCCCATGATAGCTTACTCACTGAACATTCTGTTGCTTCATTTTAATATTATCCTTATCAAGCCAATCGTGTCTACTTCTTGATGGTTTAAAATAATCCAACAAGACACCGTTAAAACTAAAATAAACATGGACGACTGCTGTTTATCGTTTGAGGATATTTCTAAAACAATTTTTTGAGTGCTAAGCGTTTTTTTAACGCTGTGGGAAAGAGGCTTTCTTAAAATTCTTGATGCATAAGTTGCACACAGGAATCCTCGGTGCATTACTGCTAAGATTGACAACTTAGGTCAATTTATGGACGAACGAAAAAAACTATCTAAGGCCAAGGCTTTCATGGTACTTTTTCCTAACATTGTAAGGATATTCCTGTAACAATATATATAAATTTCAATTATTTATTGTCTGTAATTGTAACTTATTCGCTGAGCCTCGTATTGGTGGGAAAACGAAATCTAACTTATTTGCACATTGACAAGCGTTGTAAACTCAAATTTTCAAGTATGTTTTTCAAATAATGCACAAACTGTCGACCGCGTTTTAGTTTTTAATATTTTTCTAATTACGGTCCTTGCACATTTGTAATGTTAGCGAAGTGTGCTACGTCTACGTGAACTTTTTGTGCATAGATCTACGTTTGGCGAATATCTCACCGGATAGTAAGCGCAGATGTGGCCAAGTTCTGTACTTTCATTCATTCATTTTCTTTTTTCATGCTTTGAGAAGGTTTTGTAGTTACCATATAACTTCTGGGACATTTTTGGCGACACGGACATCTGACCCCAAACTAAGCAAAGCTTGTAATATGGCTGCGGCAGAGACTGATATACATACATAAGTATATATTTATAAAAATTAGAAAGTTTCTGTGTATTGTGTGTATGTTTATATACATACAACCATTAAACGGATTTGAATAAAATTTTGTACCTATCTAGCTTTTGCATACCCTGGATTAACACATATAATAGTCTAATTCTTTTCTCAGAAAAATTATGATTATTATAGGTAGGGTATCGGGTGAAACCAAGAAGCAGTGCTATAGTGGTAGATACACAGTAGACCCTAATGATTCCATTTGCACACAACAGTGTCTGCAGCAAGATAAACTGCTCACGCGCATTATTTACGACGTGTTTTTATTTTTATTTATCGCATTCTCAGCTAGCTGTCGATGAAAGCAGACTGATGTGGCAAATGAATGAGCCGTTGAATTTATCTCGTGGCTTGCTTGATTGATAGGCAAGGAGGGCATTTACGTAGATCAACATACTTAGCGGTTTCTGTTTTGTGTTTTTTGGAATATTTAGCAAGTTGATGATATGTGATAGATAGATAGATACAAACTGGTTATTGTGCACACCAGATATACAAGATTACGCATATAGACTGTACTAAGACTTTCGACTGGTTTCTGGTCTTTCGGGAGGGCATTGTACTCATCATTATGAAGAAATTTTATTATGCGACCAACCCTATATGCGAAACCGTGTAAAAGTTACAGATAAAGAAACTATAGAGCCATTACTGGCGGCCTTATCGCTAACACCATGGAATCCGACAAAATCGGCCAACCCACCGACCTTTTCCCGTCCGTCGTCAGATCCGTCGTCGATCGTTATTTATAGTGTATAGAAAAGTAACTATGTCTTTCAGTATCTGGGATGATCTGTAAATGGGATACTTACTAAACGGGATGTACCCTTTTCACCGTTAAAGCCATAACAGCCGTACGGACCACGTACCACGGACCGCCGTCTGACCAACGAGAGGGAAAGAGAAAATGTTCAAATGTTCTCTTTACCTCCTGTTGGTCAGACGGCGGCCCTTGGTCCGTGGTAGGTACGTACGTCTGTTACGGCTTTAACGGTGAAAAGGGTACATCCCGTTTAGTAAGTATCCCATTTGGTAAACCTCTTAGTAGAAGCCTGAACCAATTTTGATGTGTCTTTACATCATTCTTAGTGACATACAGTTTATCTTACTATGCTTGTAATCACACTAATAAAACAGGATTACACATATACCCTGTACTATTACTTTTACAATTGGCCCAATTCTAAAATCGCGAGGGGGGGGGGGGGGGAACAACTGTTCCATATATCTTATCGAGTGTCATAGACCGTTTTCTACGTAACAGCTGTTTTTTTATTCGTGTTGATGACGATGAAGCCGAAAAAGGTAAGTTATACTCATCATTATGAACTACTTTCACTAAGGAACCAACCCTGAAATCGTGAAAAAATTGCATACATCTTGTAGAGTGTGAATTACCGTTTTCTAAGTTTCGTTTCTCGTCGATCTTAAGACTCTTTTGGTTTGTTTAAATCAAAAACATTAGCATGTATTTTAGTTTTTAAATTATGGTAATATGTAATTATGAATGGAGCAGACGAGCAGGCAGCTATAAGCGCCATGATCTTACTACAATATACCTAACCGTCTTCGTATCTTTGAAGTTTATGAATAAAAACCGCAATAACTTTCAAGAACCTTTACAAAAGCAGCAAAAAACGACAATTCATCAATCCCAGATGAAAAACATATAAAAACTTAAACCGATACTCGACATTTTGTTATAAAATAATATGAATGATGTGAAAGATGCTTCAAAGCACTCGTGATCTTTGTAGCTCTCTCATTAAGCACTCGAACCCTTTGGAAGGAGCATCACAAAAGAACCACGGCGCCAGAACAGTGGCTTTTATATCGAGTCATGTCTTCTGTGTTTTTCCTCATTCTTTATTTAAAATGACTGGCCAAGAAAGTAAAGGTTGCCATTTGTGAAATTGCAGAACTTCGCTCTACACTTTTTTTTGTCGTGTCTTCCAATGATACAGTGACTAATGGACTAAAGTAGTCAGGATGATATTTACTATGTAAGTAATATGAAACCGTACTTTAACAAAAATAATGATTAGTAATTGCTAATTAGATTGATGATTTTGTTAGTGATGTTTGTGAGATTTATAAATTTTTAATAAGGAGGTCAGTAGCGCCTTTAATATTCGTACAAATTTTCATCACCCAAAACATTGAATAAATAACTGGCCAAGTGCCAGTGCAAGTCGGACTCGCGCACGAAGGATTCCGTACCATTATCTATAAAAACGGCAAAAAAATCACGTTTGTTGTATGGGAGCCTCCCTTAAATATTTATTTTATTTTGTTTTTTAGTATTTGTTGTTATAGCAGCAACAGAAATACATCATCTGTGAACATTTCAACTGTCTAACTATCACGGTTCATGAGATGCAGCCTGGTGACAGACGTACAGACAGACAGACAGACGGACAGCGGAGTCTTAGTAATAGGGTCCCGTTTTACCCTTTGGGTACGGAACCCTAAAAACCGTGTTTATCGAATATCCCGGCGTGAAGTGAATTGTTATGTTTTTGTAAAAAAAATAAGTAGCATATAATTAAATTAAAAGTATATTTTATATTATACTCAAAAGATATGAAATTAAACATATATTATAAGCAAATAAAACATCATTTTAACCCCACCGCAGGCATCGAAGCAGATAATATCCCCTGACGTACAAAATAAAGCGCGCATTCACAGACAGCAGGCACGCAGAACAGTCTGTTCACGCGGTGTTGACTCCCTTGTTGCTTGCTTCGGTACAGCTTTGCTGGGCAATGTAGCGGACATTAAGTGCTGAAGGGTTGGCTGGAGTAACGTCTTTTATTGAAAACAAATAAGTTTATCATTCACAGATAAGTCATAGCATAGTAACAAACTCACAATGCACTTTCAAAAAGCCTCCAGACTAGAAAACGCTAACCATTCTACGCTAACCGTGTTCCTACCTTCATGAAGCTTTGTAACTTCTACACATAGGTTTGCCTAGACTCTATGTAAGAAAATATTTGTTTAGGTTATTTTCACAAAACTAAAACGAAAATAATATAAAGTATTAAAGAATTAACCTTTTGGTAATGGTAAATGATATGATTTTATGTGTGTAGGGTATCCCTAGCTGGATGGACCTTGGATGGTTTATATCAGAAATTTATTTTTAGTGTTCCGTACCAAAGGGTAAAACCCTAAGACTCCGCTGTCCGTCTCCGTCTCCGTCTGTCACCAGGCTGTGTCTCATGTACTTGATAGTTAGACAGTTGACATTTTCACAGATGATGTATTTCTGTTGCCGCTATAACAACAAATACATACAAAAAAACAGAATAAAATTAATATTTAAGGGGGCTCTCATACAACAGACATGTTTTTTTGCCATTTTTATAGATAATGGTACGGAACCCTTCGTGTGCGAGTCCAACTCGCACTTGGCCGGTTTTTATTTACAGGGCAGGACTACTTCGGTTCAGCTAGTCGTTTGTAAATCTAGTTTCAAATAAGTGTTAGCACTTACAGACAGACACCATAATGACACTACGATTAAAGAGCAAACAAACTCGCATCCCGTGTCAACACGGAGTGGCTCACACCACTCGGCGGTGTTTGGTGAATTATCTCGCCAGTGGTTGCACAATTGTCGAACAAATTGTACGGGAATAGCTCGATCACACAGTGTATAGATTTGGTCAGTAGAGTCTATTGAACTTAACAAGTCACGAAAATTTGAACAACTTCTAGGTTTGGAAATTAATTTTTACGCTTTCTACTCATAGGTTTGTCCAGATTTTGAACGGGCGACCAAAATTATCTCAACTTCTTCACACCTTTACTTAATCAGACTTGATTCATGGCTTTTGTGGAGTTATGTCAACTTCATCAATGTTACATTTGTGTATATTTCAATTGAGACCGTATTACCTACTCTCTGTAAAAGAATCAATAGAAACAGAAGAAAAAAAATTGTATCAAAAATGAATTGAAACAAAGACTTAGGTACCGTTTAATACCGACCTACTTTGAATAATACGTACAAATATTTCCAAGAAAATATTTTGGTCTATCTACTATACTCTCTACGTATTGGCATGTAGAGGTTTTTTTTGAGTCTAACAAATCAGACTGTACGTAGAGTACTCTTCACCATTAAAACGCTGAGCTGTCGTCTGGACAAACTAATTAAACAGTCGAGCATCGGGAGCCCAAATATAAACAAAATTGTTTACATTGACAGATTGAGAAGCTCAGTCGACGCCCCACAAATTGCGTTTTAATTTTTTAAACTGGCAACACTGGCGTCGCACCGTGATTGGTGGACGGGAGATAGCGCGCGTCATTTATTTTAATTTGTCGGATTTGACGCGTGTCGTATGTTTGACAGGTCGGAGTAACGCTCAGCACTGTGTTGTCCCCTCGCTGTCGTTAATTGAACTTAGAGATTACGGGTTGAGTTGAATAACAAACAAACAAACTAACTGTGTAGGCGTCCTTGGTAAGCACTGCTCGGGATGCATGAGTTTTGATTTAAATTATTGATCTCATCATTCATCATTCATTTGAGATTTTATATAAATAAGACCTCTAAGAAGAGTAACTAGATAATATAATTAAACGTCAGAAAATCTAAGTGTGAAACCAATCAAATCATAGATGGTCAATATGGTTTATTAGGTAAGTAGGTACACATACTACATGTATACAGAGTAGCATAAAAACAAATTACTAATTGAAATGCTGTTTCTCATGTCCTTGACAGGCGAGGCGTACAAAATGTGGAAATTTTGTAAAATTCGTTTTGATAAAAGAATAAAAAACAATATGTCGATGTTATATTATGATATATACCTACCTATATTAGTTTATTTTACTATTAATTTAAGTCTGTACCATTTAATACAGTAGCTCTAGCCACTAGGTCAGTTTGCTACAGTCAAAGCTATAATAAAGCTATGCACACACTAGACCAGGTGGCACGGTGACCGACGCAGTGGTCCATGTGACGCGACCCGCTACCGATACCTGATACCTGATACCGGACACCAGAGCCGGTTAAACGTTTGAGTAAGTTTGGTATAATGCTAGCCAAATTAATTTACATTTTGTAATTAATGAACCATTGAAGATTATACAAACCTCATAATAAGAGATATTGGCAGAATACGTCGGTGAATTGTGTGATATGACATCATCAAAAAGAAAGAAAACAGATAAATTCGATGGATTGGACTGATAAGAGTGGCAGAATCAACGGCAGATAATAAAAAGAAAATTAAAGCTGATGATTATCATACAAAAAAATCATAGATGATGTATTTCCGTTGCTGCTATAACAACAAATACTAAAAAATTTAATAAAATAAATATTTAAGGGGGCTCCCATACAATAAACGTGATTTTTTTGCTTGTTTTCGCTCGATATTGATAACGGCAAAAAGTAGACGCTTGAAATATTCACAGAATATTTAGTAATAATATATTCACTTAAAAAATCAATTATTAAATTAAAATAATATTCATATTTAAGGGGGGCAAAAAAACACGTTTTTTTGTATGGGAACAAAAAAAACGTGTTTTTTTGCCGTTTTTATAGATAATGGTACGGAACCCTTCGTGCGCGAGTCCGACTCGCACTTGGCCGGTTATTTCATTACTTTAACAATACTGTTTTTGGACATCCACTTAAATTAATATTTAAAACCTAACCTAACCTAACTTTGTTAAAAAAGTGATGATTTACAAGTGTACTAAACACTACTTAATTAACGAAGTATCTGAAAATGTGACTCAGAATGTGACAAATTAATTCTAACAAGTGGATTCACATAAAAATCCGACTTTAAAAATATATGAAAATTTGAGGTTTTCCCTCGATTTTTCTGGGATCCCATCATCAGATCCTGACTTGGTGACAATGGGACCAAATTAGAAGTATACCCAAAAAGATATATATATATATATATATATATCTATTATATCTATCTATTATATTATATATATATATATATATATATATATATATATATAATAGATAGAAGGTACTGAAAAAAGGTTTTTTTTTTTTAAATTGGTCAACAGTTGGTGGAGAAATTGATGAACATACATATAAAAAATACAGTGGAACATAGAACCGTTCTTTTTTGAAATCGGTTAAAAAGTGCAATAATCAGCCGCTCGATGCAAGCGAGTGTATGCTAGTTAATCCTGCACCCTGCACAAAAAGTGCACAAATCCCGGCGGATCTGATCAGCCGGTATCGCGTTACGGTGCGGCCTAATGGACCGAGTGCGATCTCGCTCGTGTGCGCACAGCCTTATATGTAATATGCAAGAAAGATTTTCAAACGAGTTTATTAATAAATTCGTGTAATTTTATCTGCAGTATTACGGTTACATGAGATATACCAGTTGCCTCTAAAAAGTACCTTATATTATATACGTTATCAGGATATATTGAATGAGAAATATCAGATGAACAGTATTTCCGACAAAAATTTCATCGAGATTGGATTAGCAGTTTTGTCTTGAAAAGGTAATGCAACAAGACAAACAAGTCACAGACAGATAATCAAGAGAGAGTTACTTTATGTTTTTTTTTTATTGTATGCCATGTAGTTCCAAAGATAGATATTAATATATTTTTTAAATTATTTTGATAAGTGTTGCCATTAAAAACCCATAAAAAATGACAACTGGTTGATCAGCGGTCGAGAATTATAGATATCACCAACGCTTAGAATGGCTTGCAAAAACAGCTAAAGAATTTGGAAGCTGACATAGTAAAGCGACTGTTTAGAGCTTTCGGGACGTAAACCCAGAGGACACAGGTTCGAATCCTGCTGGGCGTCCAAATTTTGAATTGTCTATAAACATTTGAATAGTAAGATCTGAAAATGTGGAACAGTACTTCAATATAAAAAAAAAAAACTCTTTAGATAATTTAAAGTTTTAACCAGTCACCACATACGAGTAAATTGACAGTTGACATTTGGCTAGTGTTCGTGTATGACTTTATCACAATGTGTCGGTACTTTACAAAAGAAAGTAAAACTTTCATCGAACACCTTCATTACTTTTATCTCTGTAACGTAAACAAACAGCCGTATCCGTAGATCTAGCCGATGTTATATCGCGATCGTCGGCGTTTGCGATAATCGCTCGTCGCACCGCCCGGCGATCTCGTTAACATTGCAGTGTAGCCACTGCTAATTTATCTGTGAGGCTGCACAGGAGCGCCGGAGGGTTACCAAGTGTTCGAATTTTCTAGGCTAAGATAACCTCAATCCTAAAGAGACAGTAAGAATGCAGAGAATAGCCTCTGAAGTTGATCCAACAGCAACGTACCATTACGTATAGTAGGTACGTACGTACCTGCGGGATAGGCCTATGTTCAGCAGTGGACGTCTTCTGGCTGATGATGATGAAATACGTACGTACCTAATTTTATTTCAGACTTTTAACCGTAAGAATGATCCCCATGTGCCATACCAATGAATAAATTTAGTATTCAGAATAGTTCTGTTTTTTTTTTTCGATAATAAGTCCGCGTTTGACCACCAACTTGCCTGTTGGTAATCGACGATGTGGTCGAAGATGAAGCACTAAGACTTCGAAGATACCTATTCACTCTTACTCACTCACTCCAGATTATATCTCTCAGGAAACTAGGAAGCCGGCAAGTTGTTCCAATCCTTGGCCGTACTGATTGGAAACGTAGAATCGAAACGTTTGGTCGTATTCAAGGAAAGTCCACAATGTATGGGTGGTAATGGGACGTTTTCCTACTTGTCCTAGTAGAAAGGGGATGGTAGGATAAGGTCGTGTAGCTCCCATGCACATTCTCCGAAATGAATCTTATAGAAAATTGACAGACTCGCTACTTTATGGCGGTGTTCTAGACTAAGACAGCTCAAAATCTCACACTGTAGCTGCATGCAACTGCCGCGCTGCCGTGGTTGTGTTCCATACTAGTGCGGGTGAAGCAGCACGCGCGGGTGAAATCAGAAATTTTCCTAGCTTTATACGCACTCTTAACTGACAACATTATGGTAGCCCCACGGACCACAATTACCAAGCCTTGCTGCACCGTTACTTGCTGAAAAAACGCTCGTGATTACAGAGCGTTTGTCGCCGTGATAAGTGGGAAATTCTGCCGGCTCATGAGGGATACCATCACGCCCGGGACTCTTTGGATTACGCACTAACTATTCTGTCTTGGATAGTGCAGTCATGAGACAAAAACAGCCTTTTTGATTTTGAAAGAGGAATTCGAAATCAGCACAAACTGAACGCCATTTGTCTTTTAATTTTGGCAGTTTAAAAACAAATGTTTGGATGTTTTTTTTTCGGAAACTACTTTGTTAGATATGTATTTCTCATTATCAATTTGATAAAGTTTAGTTTAGTAATTATGTTTGAATTGAAATAAATATTTTATAAGCATTATTATGCTTGAAAGCGTTGGTAAAATTAACTGTTGTAATATTATTTGGTTTAAAAAAAAATAGCCTTGAAATTCGACTCACTCACGATTTGAAGACACATAGATTATGACTCGGGCTTCGATCAAAAATTTCATCTAAAACCTTTCAAAGCTATCGGGGAACACCCCCAGAAAAGAAGGCCGCGCATTCCATAAAAGTGGAAAGTTACATCAGTTTAGTCAGAATTGATACGACGAGTATATCGCAAGAAACTGACCTTCAAACTTCAATATGAAGATTACACTTGATGATAACGAAGAAGCTCTAAGGGAGGTATGAGTTATTACTCAAAGAAATAAAATAGATAAAAATACTGACGTCTCATAAAGTCTCAATCCAACCGACAGCGTTGCAATTCGATATTTTTGCAACACCACAAAAGCTTTGCAACCCGTAACATCCACCCAGCTGTATTTAACCGATACTTTACCATCTGATAAACATTTAAACCTCAATAATAGCGCAGATTTAGACAACAAAATCGATATATTAATTACGGTAATCGATACCGCATTTTACGGCATGAACCTACATAATGAAATTACGGGAACATACGGTAACCGGTGAGGCGTTCGAGACACTGGTTCTCGCAAAAAGGACAAAAATCGGTTAATGAGACGTAAAATTAGGGTCGGGAGGTACCTCTAGCGAGAGGTTAGTATCGCATTACGGTGGTGTAAGTTATAAGCGTATGTGACTAAAATGATGCGACAGTAACGTTGACGGTTGGGATATGGTGCAGCACGCGGCAGCAGTCATTTTCATGTCGTAGTTGCATAGATAATAGTTTTATTGTATCTGTTACACTTGCTTTTGTAGTTTTTTAATGAAGTTAAGTTATTTTATGCTGGTTTTACTGTTTATTGCGACTTATCGCGTAATCACATCACACTAATATCATATATGTGAAAGTTTGGATGGATGGATGTTTGTTACTCAATCACGCAGAAACTGCTGGATGCATTTGGATTAAATTTGGAATATATATTGTTTATGTCCTGGATTAACACATGGGCTACTTTTCATCATCATCATCATGATTTTCATTACCACGCGAGTGAAACCGCGGGGCGTAGCTAGTATCATAAATGTGAAAGTCATATATGTTTGGATGGATGGATGTTTATTACTCAATCACGCAGAAATTGCTGGATGGATTTGGATTAAATTTGGAATATACATTGCTTATTTCCTGGATTAATACATAGGTTACTTTTCATCATCATATTCATCACCGATTTTCATCACCACGCGGGTGAATTCGCGGGGCGTAGCTAGTATCATATATGTGAAAGTCATATATGTTTGGATGGATAGATGTTTGTTACTCAATCACGCAGAAACAGCTGGATGGATTTGGATTAAATTTGGAATATACATTGCTTATGTCCTGTATTATAACATATTACCACATACTTACTTACTTACACATATTAACACATAGGCTACTTTTCATCATCATAATCATTACCGATTTTCATAACCACGCGAGTGAAACCGCTGGGCGCAGTTAGTTTTTTATATAGGTAAAATAGGTACCTTTCGCTCGACGTTTCGACCATGTTACAATGACCGTAGTCACAAGCTGACTGAAATTAAGTCTTAGTCTTTGTGTGTTCCATGGCAGCCCAGACACAGGAAATCCTAGTCGAGCCACAGCTGAAACACATCGTTCGTTTTTAATTTGTATGGAATGCGCGACTATATAAGATAATCGTATTTTTTTAACTTTCGCGATTTAAACACATGTTTTAAATGTTTATAGGGACTTATCGCACATAAAATATTAAACAGAAAATCGCTTGTAAGTTTAACAGAAAACTGCTTGATGCATACACTATCGTCCACGGATTTATAATACAATACAAAGCAACAACACAAAAAAGAACACAAATTACAATTTGTGGTAGAATTTATCTATCTACAACACTTTATTGACACCACAGAAACGACATTACAAAAAGAAACACATCTCTTCCAGACAACCATTGGATGAGTTGATAGATATTCCTTATTCTTCTTTAATGCAGGATATATGTTTTAATCGCCTATGGCTCTTACCTTGTACCACATCCACGTTATTAACACGCTGTACCGCAAATCGCGCTAGCTCGCGCCGCCTCCCCGCAGATTTCAGTAACTCTACACCACATTGTGGCCGCGCCGCTTGCAGTTTCATTAATCCGGAATAAACTCGTAGCTCCTTGCATTATGAATTCATAATAGGTAACTTAATAACTTTTAATAAATCGATTTAAACTCAGATCATACAAACAAAGTCGATATGGTAAGATGGCGTGGCGGATGTAAAGCGAACGCGTATCGCCTAAATTAGGCATGATGCTTTTAGTTGGACTTATCTTGCAGACGATCTTGCATGTGGACTATTAGCATTATGTGTAATAAATACTAATTTATACTAATATATGTGTAATAAATACTAATTTATGCTAATGCTAATAGTCCACATGCAAGGTCGTCTGCAAGATAAATTCGCAAATGTTGCAAATGACTAATAAGTTAGTTCATTGGTGTCGCTGCAAGTTTCTAAGTGTGCGTGAAAAATGAGTAAGTGAGCCGTACTTCCAGGTAGTTTAGTGGTATATAGCGAATAAAAGCTTATTATTCTTATTAATTAATTTCAGAATAATACAGATTTCGAAATTTTTGGCGACACAATGACAAAATTAAAAATTTAATTAAACTTAAGGTTGGCCGAAAAGGCCAACTCTATTACTACTCTCTAACTTAGTCTTTATAATTAAGAGCTCAATTTTAAATACTTTTGTTATAATCATAAACATAATATAATAAGAAATAATTCATGCTGTGCTTCCTTTAACAGTTATCACATTTAGTTTATATATATAAATGTACAATATTTTTGTGATTGTGTTGATGTAGATATCAATGTGAAGCCTTAATTAAATAAATGAAATAAAGTGGATGAAGCATGGAGACATTTAAACAAGAACTATAATTGTACTATGGCATATCTCCCTAGTTTCTCTGATCTAAAGATTTACAGATATTGTATGGACGTCGGAATAGATTTATTAGCGACTTTTGATGTTGACTACACTTGATTTCTTGGACTACTACAAGATTTTAGGTTCTGTATTTGTCGTATTGTTTTTACGTTGCGCTGTTTTTTGAGCCTTTCGTGACTTTACTGAGTGGCTTCAACGGAAGATCACCGCTGTTTGGTAAACAGCATTATGCTGAGTTGAGGCCATTTTTAACCGACTTCCAAATAGAAGAAGGTTCTCAATTCGACTGTTTTTTTAAAAATGTTTGTTACCTCAGTACTTTCGACTGGGTGAACCGATTTAGATGACTCTTTTTTTTATTTGAAAGCTGGTGCTTCCCGTGTGGTCCCATTTCAATTTATTCCTGTCCCTTAATTTCATATTGATAATTATTGTGACACAACTTCCATACCTAAGGATCATATTATCTATGTGGTTTATGTTAAGTTGCTGTTACAACACAAATATTTCTTTCTTTATTTAGATAAAAATTGGCTACCAATACTTTAGAACAGCTCGCAATTATAAGACTGTGGAGTTCTATGAACGCACATTAATCTTTAGTTAAGTTTATTGTATTATCTGTGGGTCGCTTGCACATCACTAGTTGAATCGACCGATTCGGTGTGCATGCGACCCCATCACTAATTGTTACTTGGAGTCTAGGATGTAAACCTAGCTAACACATTTTTCTCTCGTGTGATTATTTATTGTAAACGGCAACGGCATTCCATTACGAAAAGCCGTAGGAGCCTGCCTTACAACAACTCCATCCCTTGGTAATATTTCAAACAGTAAAAATAATTGTGATCTACAACGTTGTTTAACTTCGATCGTAGTCACCCCATCAGAATACTATACAAGGGGGATCCGGAGCTATATCCAGATCCCAAAAGTCCAATTTCGTTAAAGACTGTCTCAAATAATAGATACAGTATTACCATGTTTGAGAAAAAAACCTTTACAAGACAATCCTTATCAGAACGTCTTATTTTGATCCTATTCATGTGTTCTTACAAAGTAAGTTCATGGTAACCCTGGTTATCAATCTGGTAAGGCACACACAGAATAAAGAATACTGACTGCCTGGAGTCAGTTTACTCGCTGTATAGTCTTCACCCAAAAAAAATCGCTAATATACTGTAACAGAGTCAAATTTCGCTACCCAGAGCCGCTTCACTGCGTCCCTTAAGGCCCTCTTTTCCGACTTTAGTAATTTTGGTCAAATCAAATTTATTATTGTTTAAGTTTGTCTACTTAAACCAGAAATTACAGGGCACACAGAGATTTGACATCTTATATCTCGGGGTGACGAGCGCAGTGCATTGCCATCCAGGGTTTTGAACTGTTGAAGTTCAAAATTCTGAGTGACATTGAGCTGTTATGGGCAAGCGTGCAGAGCCATCAGGCGAGCGTCTTCGCTCGTCAGTATCATTAAAAAAAAAACTTCCATGGTCAACTAAAAATTATAAAAACTATATCAAAATTAAATGTTTTATCTAGGAAACCACAAAGACTGAATCACGATTTTTATATATATTTTTCTATAGAGTCCTTCTATAGAAAAATATATATAAAATAACACTAATTTGCGCTTTTCTGTTTTTTTTTATTCATTCCAATACCTATTTACTAAATGATAAGATATCTTAATATACAGATTTTGTAATTATGGAGGGAACCGCAAAGTAAAATTTTACATTACAGCTATAATTTTCGAAAAATATGGAAAAAACCTCAAAAATAGAAGTCGAAACGCATGACTGTGTGTAAGCGCCATGGTTATGCTCCTCTAAATGTGACTTTAATACGACATATTAAACCATATAATCATCTGTAGTTATAATAGCCGTAACAGACGTACGGACCACGTACCACGAACCGCCGTCTGACCAACTGGAGGTAAAGGGAAATTTTTCTCTTTCTCTTCTGTTCGGTCAGACGGTGGTTCGTGGTTCATGGTACGTACGTCTGTTACGGCTTTAAGCGTTGCTTAAGAGTAGGAAAACCTCGCCTTAAATCTTAAGCCACCGGTGCAGACTACAGCCGGTGGTCGTGAGTCAGGGCTATCATGCATGGCGGGCAAGCAGGGTATTAGGTTCCCGCCTACCTGCGTGCGCGCAGGACACATCTGTGACGCACTGCAGACTATATAGGTCGATATCGGGGACGGTCAAGTGTTGAGATTTTATAGGTATTCGGAAGTCTAATAAGACTTTTCATCTTACCTTAGTAAATAAAAGTATGCCAACTTAAGTGCCGGACTGCCCCGGTGGCTCAGTTGGTAGTGAACCTACTTTCTGTGCTTGGGGGCGTGGGTTCGATTCCCATCTAGGACAAACATTTGTGTGATGAACATTTGTGTTTGTTCCATGTCTGGGTGTTAATATATATTTATGTATGTATTTAAAAATATATAATATGTACGTATATCAGTCTCTGGCAGCCATACCTTTGCTTAGTTTGGGGTCAGATGACCGTGCGTGGAAATATGTCCCAGATATTTATTATTATTATTTTAAATAAGCTATCATAATCAGAATATATTGGATATATTTTATATATTCTAATTATTATTTGTACTAATTATTATTATATTATGTTGGCAGCGTACCCAGCATGCTGGCGGCATTACCACGCTGAATGACAATGGTAGGCGTTGAGCCAGAAACAGGACAGCATTTTGGTAACGCGTCGCATTAAGTCTATCAGGTGAAATTTATATCTTTCTACTCACCCGAAGGTTGTGTGGAAAAGATAGCTTTTAGCGATAAGACCGCCCTTTGTGTCTATCTATTTATAATATATTTTGCACCTAAGTCCCCCGCGGTAGGACTAACTTACTTGCTAAGAGCCTATTGATTCGGACGTTGCAAGCACTCGATCAAGTTGCGGAGAAAATAGACCTGTTTGTCTGTTTTATTGTAAAACCTGTGAGTGTATCTGAATCAAAACATATTTTTATAGACATTATGTGGGTAGATCGAAAAATTTATTGCGAAGTTTGTTATAAAACCAACAACCAGTTCTAATTTATGGAACGTCACCGTGTAATTTATTTAGACCACACGGCTGGGCCAGCGTTTGTATTAGCATTTTAATCTACTTAGTACTTAGTACTACTTAGTACTGGCGCCAGGTGTACCCAATACTTAGAACAGAGTTACCTGCACACAGTACTCATGTTTTATTTCTGTAACCAAGTACATATATGAATACAAATTATATCAAAACCAAATATATTGTGTACCTACCTATAATATACGTACATACAAATACTTCAACGATATATACAAATTAAAATTAATATCATAGTAAAAATATAAACATACTTAGTAAGTACTTATTTAAAACTACTAAGTTACAAAATATTTAGTTTTTTTTCTTTTGTAACGTTAAAACAAGAACCAGATTGTACATACAGTAAAATATACATGGTTACAAAACGTAACGCGTCGCTTTTTCTGAGTCCGGTAATAAAAACATTTAAATTTGATTTGAAAATAATTTTCAGTTGACTCTACTATGTAATAAGAATGACATAAGCATTGCCATTCAGCATGGTAATACTACCAGCATGCTGGGTACGCTGCTAACTGTTACTGGGCATGAGCATTTGGATTGTCTCTACATCTTCAACGTTCAACTGTTTTTTTTAAATGGCCTTAGTAATTTATTTGTTAAGTGTTGTTAGTTTGCATTTTATTTAGATAATAAAGGCATTTGCCCACGAAATAAGTAGAGTAATTAAGTATATACTAGTTTGATCGTAGCGAAGTCGGCACGATTGTTGATCCCCGACCAATAATGACCAGTAGGTCCAGAAGCCGCACAATGCCCAAAAGATGCGGCACAGCGGGCGATCTATTAATTAAGGTTAAATGTCACTAATAACAGTATCTCTACTCGTATGGTAATCTTTTTTATTTAAAAAAGAGCGGCAAAACAAGCATGCTATCCGCCTAATGGTAAGCAGAAACCGCTGCCTATGGACACCTGCAACACTAGCGATGTTGACGGAGCTGTGCCAGCCCGAAGAGGTATATAGTTATTCACATCTTTTTTGAAACTCTTCATGTTGAAGCTCGGTGGGAAGGGGAGAGACATTCCACAGCTTGCAGGTCCGCGGAATAAAAGACCTGAAAAACGGACGGTGTGGGATTTCCAGCTTTGCTTAGTTTGGGGTCAGATGACCGTGTGTGCAATAAATAAAATATTAAATGTCCCAGATCATAGAACTTACAAATTGCTAGCAGCAAAAACAGTGGTTCCAATAATCTCCAAACTAGACAAAGCCTGTAGTTTGGGCGCCCTATAGCCATGCAGTTATCAGCCTCTATTGGTGTACTTAGATTTGTTCACATTTACTGATTGTGTCATATAGCTAAATTTTCTCAATAATAATATTATTTTGGTTTTGTAAATTTTACTTGCATGCATTCCAATTACAATGCAACTATTACTAATATGACATATAGCTACCTACTGAGCATTTATGACCTAGATGGACCGACGACATTGTAAGAGTCGCGGCCATCCAGTGGATGCAGATGGCAGGATGTCGTTCAGTGTGGAGGTTAAAGGGGGAGGCCTATGCTCAGCAGTGGACGTCTTCTGGCTGATGATGATGAGCATTTATGGACTCAGTTATGCCGGCCTCGGCTACGCTAAGCCTACAGTTTCACGTTCGTCCATGATAGCTTTAGTGGCCGGCCGCTGAAGTAATGTAGGTACTATTTGTTTTAATTCACGATGGAACGGAGAAGGTTTTGGTTTTGACCGCATCGTCGCTTAACATCAGGCGAGTTGGTGGTCAAACGCAAGCCTATTACAGAGTAAAAAAAAAACAGAGAAGTAGGTATATTCATTTGGGAGAGATTGTGTGTATATTCTAGTTATGTTGATTTTTTATGCGTGAAATGAGGTTTTATTCTTGTGGTTCGTAGCCTTTGTTTTATCAAAATTTGTGCAGCGGCTTAAAACTAGGGTCATGAGTTCTTTTTTCAAATTGGTTGTGGCGATGATGTGGTCTACGTTGGAGCACACTTGCTAAGAAGAAACCAATTTACTCACGACTTGAAGACACTCAGATAGTAACTATCGGGGAACACCCATTCAGGCAGCGTATTCCACAAACAAGCCGTTCGCATAATTCAAGTGGAATCAAAGCGCTTCGTACGGGTTTTCAGAATACTAACCATGTAACGGAATCAACTTTTCATGTATTCTCTGGCCGTATGTTTTCAGTTAGTTGTGTTACTGTTTCAACTGTTTGCAATCTTTAAATTAAGACTGCGTCGGCGGCCCACAAAGGCTTATTAACGGGGATCCGATTACTTACTTTATTCCAGTACAAGGAGTATTGAGACACTGGATGGATCTTGTTGATCTTTTTAGTACCAGAGAGGAGAACTGAGTGGCCGGCCCTAATGTCAATTTTTAAGCCGCCCAAGAAGGCCTCTGATATGGCTAGGTAGTTGTTGTTATAAGACAACGCGTTAAGAGCTGCATAAAAAAATACATTGCTTAATTGACAGCCCCGTTAGCTTAGTTGGTAGAGTTATTTAAAAATATATATATGTATCTATGTATATCAGTCTCTGGCAGCCATATTACAAGCTTTGCTTAGTTTGGGGTCAGATGACCGTGTGTGCAATAAATACCTAATGTCCCAGATATTTATTTTATTTTAGGTATATGAATTTTCGGGCATAAAACGAAAAAAAAAGCCATAACTGTCATGACGAATATAATACAAGTAGAAAGATAGAAGGAAACTCTTTATTGTATACACCAGAAATAAAAATTACAAACAGATAGAAAACACTTACGAGCTAGTGCCACAAGTGGCGGCCTTATCGCTAAAAGCGATCTCCTCCAGGCAACCATTGGATGGGGAAAAAAATTTGGAAATAATTTACAGCTCTAATGTTACTTGCAACGTTTGTTAGTTTGTTTAGGTCAAATCTGGCAAGCTGGCTGGCTGGCTGGCTGAATTAGAACCAGTTCCTCCTAATTTTGTTGAAATTTTGCATACACCTTTAGTTCTGATAATATTACAATATACAATACCAATTATTGAAGTGCTTGAGGTTAATAACCACTAAAAAAATCATCTAAATCATATTAAAAACACTAACAACCAACGAGAGCTATGTTTGGAGTTTCTTTGCGCGATAGAATCTGGAACGTGGATATTCGCCAAAGAACCAGAGTCACAGACATATCTATTAAAATTTGCAGGTTGAAGTGGCAATACGCAGGCCACATCGCTCGAAGAACCGACAACCGATGGGGAAGAAAGGTTCTTGAGTGGAGACCACGAACCGTAAGACGCAGCGTAGGTAGGCCTCTCTCTTGATGAATCGTGAGAGTCGCGGGCATCCAGTGGATGCAGATGGCAGGATGTCGTTCAGCGTGGAGGTTAAAGAGGGAGGCCTATGTTCAGCAGTGGACGTCTTCTAGCTGATGATAATGATGATGAAGGTATAAATAAGCTTGTGAAATGAGTAACGAATTACATCGCACCATAATTACGCCCAAACACACTATAAAACAACATTAAATTATTTAACTATCCACTAATTACATTTAGCATCCTTTTTCTATTAATTTCACGCTGTCTAGTAAATTGCCAATCAACTGTCTCGCTTGAAAATAATTTACACTAGTTTAACTTTTCTTTGAACTATTTTACCTTATTTTAATTAATTTCTTCTATAAGACAAGGAGGCGTCTGCACCGGGCTGATTAAAGGTAATTAAAGTTTGCTTCTATATTTTGATGTTTGTTATGTAATATCAATTTGTTTCATTAGTTGGTAATGGTTGAAGACCACGCGATCTATTTACATAGTTAAAATAGATGGACTTGAATTAATAAACCACGGACATGTGACTCGGTTTTGCTTGCTATAAACCGAAAACTTCATCCTTGGCAGTGCTTTCAATCCACGGCTGGTCACAAGCCCCCTGGTTACGAAAGCCGAACTTCCATAAATATAATAAAAAACCTCATATTAGATGATGTATGTTGTGTTGACTAAATGTTATATATTAGACTAGCCGTCCGCCCCGGCTTCGCACGAGTGTAAGCTCGGCCTTCGGCCTCGCTACAAAATATAATATAGCCTATGTCACCCGGGGATAGTGTAGCTTCCCAACAGTGAAAGAATTTTTCAAATCGGTTCAGTAGTTTCGGAGCCTATTCATTACAAACATACAAAAATAGGTACAAATCTTTCCTCTTTATAATATTAGTGTAGACTAGCCGTCCGCCCCGGCTTCGCACGAGTGTAAGCTCGGCCTTCGGCCTCGCTACAAAATATAATATAGCCTATGTCACCCGGGGATAGTGTAGCTTCCCAACAGTGAAAGAATTTTTCAAATCGGTTCAGTAGTTTCGGAGCCTATTCATTACAAACATACAAAAATAGGTACAAATCTTTCCTCTTTATAATATTAGTGTAGACTAGCCGTCCGCCCCGGCTTCGCACGAGTGTAAGCTCGGCCTTCGGCCTCGCTACAAAATATAATATAGTCTATGTCACCCGGGGATAGTGTAGCTTCCCAACAGTGCAAGAATTTTTCAAATCGGTTCAGTAGTTTCGGAGCCTATTCATTACAAACATACAAACATACAAAAATAGGTACAAATCTTTCCTCTTTATAATATTAGTGTAGATAAATACTAATACTAAGTTGAGTGGAGAGGAGAGATATTGACCAATAGAATGGCTCAAAATTGACAAGAGAACGAATTCATGTAGCGGTAAAATTTCGGCATGACAATCCTTATAACGAAATTATCTATTTTATCAATGTATTTCTAAATATTTTTTTTTATATTTTAGTTATAGGCTTGCGGTTGACTGCCACCTTTCCTCGCCTCGACCGCATCATCTCTTAAAATGATGCAGACTACGATAAAGCACGCTTGCTCAGAAGAAACCGATTCACTCGCTTCATGACTTAAAGACACCCAAATTGTAACTATCAGGGAACACCCATTCCATTAAACGGAAGGAGTTTTACTCCCTGCACCTGTGCAAAAGTTATTGCTAACAATCCATTTATTTTTCGAGTGTTGCATGTCCAATTGATGATTCATTCATATAATACAATTATAGAACTGATAGCAACAGTGTTGCGAAATACGATTAGATTAAAGGTGTAAATTGAGTTATACTATCTTGAATCTACTCCATTATAAAGCTTAGCGTGCAGTTTAACATATGAGTACGTTGGTGTTCATAATAAGCTGCTGATAAGACGATCATTGATCAAATATGACCTTCCAATACGTATCTATACTAGGCATGCTAAACATATCTTTTATTTGCAAAATCTAACAAAAATTATAAAACAAAAGTCTAGTCAAAAAAGGTTTACGAGTAAACTTCACCTATTTTATGCTGTACCTTGGTGGTTAACAAATTACCGCTCTTTCCATAATCCAGCTCGAAGGACCATTATGTAAGAGCTGTGTTGGGTTAACGCTACATAAATTGATAATTGTTTGATTGGTTTCAGTACCGCTGGAGGAAACAAAGATAATAAATACGTGAGCTCGCGTCAACTGCTTCATTGGCATTAAAATGCTAATGTAAGTTAATGTACGGTGGGCCAATAGGCAAAGAAGTTAAAGCGATCACCGTCGCCTACAAATATTTGTAACATAGCCCTAAAGCTCTATTAGTTTACACCAATTATTGTTTACACTCTCAAATCAGACAAACATAGGAGATATGCCTTAGTACAAGTATCGTTTTTGTTTGAACTTGTTACCAATGAACTAACAGTCCATAAGCAAAAAAAGGATGTCGAGGTCGTCTGCTGGGAAAGTTCGACTAAAGGCACCAAGCCTTATTTGCAACACGCCCCGCTACTTTACCATATCTCCGTTTGTCTAATCTGAGTTTACACTATATCAATGATCATCATCGTCATCATCTGCCAGAAGACGTTCATTACTGAACATAGGCCTACCCCTTAGAACTCCACCTGAACGACTAGCTGTCATCTGAATCCACTGGATGCCCACGACTCTCACGATGTCTTCGGTCCATTTACTGGGAGGCCTACCTACCTACGCTGCGTCTTCCGGCTCGTGGTCTCCTCTCAAGAACTTTTCTTACCCATCAGTTATCGGCTCTTCGAGCGATGTTGCCTGCCCGTTGCCACTTGCAAATTTTAATAGCCATGTTGGTGACTCTGGTTCCTATAAAGGCGAATACAAAGAAGCTCCAAGCATAGCTCTCTCCATTGCCCGTTGTGCGACTCTGAGTATTTCTAAAAGGCCAGAAACAGTATAATAGGTCGGGGAAAAAGTCTTTTCGTATTTTGTATGTATAAGGTTGTAGTAAAAATCTCATCCGTTGTACTGTTTGTATCTGGCTGGTTTTGATACCATTAAAAATATGACATTTTAAAAAAGGAATACAAAAAGTAAAAAGCAATTTCCCGCCATTTTTCAATTGTTTTTTTGTTTGATAAAATGAGTGAATCTAACGAAGAAATTCGATATATTGTGAAATTTTATTACAAAAAAGGGAAAACTGCGACACAAGCCGCGAATAAAATTTGTGACGTTTATGGACCTAATGCAGTGTCATCAAGAGTAGCACAATGTTGGTTCAAGCGTTTTCAGTCCGGGAATTTTGATGTCAAAGATGCAGCTCGCTCTGGTCGCCCTGTTACGGATAAAGTCGATGCCATTTCTGAAAAAGTGGACCAAGATCGGCATATTAATAGTTACGACGTAGCTGAAGAACTGGGGATTGACCACAAAACAGTTTTGACCCATTTGAAAAAAACTGGGTATACAAAAAAACTCGATATTTGGGTGCCACACAAGCTCACTGAAAGAAACCAAATGAATCGTGTACTCATTTGCGACTCTCTATTGAAACGTAAAGAAACCGAACCGTTTTTGAAAAGATTGATCACTGGTGATGAAAAATGGATCACCTACGACAAGAATGTGCGCAAACGATCATGGTCAAATGGCAGTGAAGCACCACAGACTGTAGCGAAACCCGGATTAACACGTAATAAGGTGATGCTGTGTGTATGGTGGGATTGGCAGGGCATCGTTCATTATGAGCTTTTACCGCCGGGCAAAACCATCGATTCGGATCTCTACTGCCAACAGCAGATGAGACTCAAACAAGAAATTGAGAAAAAACGGCCGGAATTGATCAACAGAAAGAGTGTGGTCTTTCATCATGATAACGCCAGACCGCACACATCTTTGGCCACTCAGCAAAAATTTAGAGAGTTTGGTTGGGAAGTGTTAATGCATCCACCATATAGCCCTGACCTTGCACCCTCAGATTTCCACCTGTTTCGATCTCTTCAGAATTCTTTGGGTAGTGTTAGATTAACATCAAGAGAGGACTGTCAAAACTACTTGTTGCATTTTTTTGATCAGAAGTCCCAAAAATTCTACAGCAACGGGATCATGTCACTACCTACAAGATGGCAACAAGTTATCGAACAAAATGGCACATATATATTATAATTAAATGTAATTAAACTTGAAAAAAATATGTCTTGAATTTGTTTAAAAAATACGAAGAAACTTTTTCCCCGACCTTATATATATCGATGATAGATATGATTAATCTGTTTAGACGATTACAACTATAAGGACTTTCTGCTAGGTACATCCAACAGCTTCTGTTACGATTCTATGACGATATTTGCTATCTGAAGTTTCCGTCTCGGTGCGTAAAGAAGAGCTAGAAATAAATTGTTCTTTAATATCAAAGTCTTTATCTTCAAATGCCTCTCCACAACTGGAGGATGACCATCAATTTTATTCTGTCTTTTCGCCAGCTGGTCCGTTCTCGGATTTTGTGTGTAGCCAAGAGTGTGGTCTATTGAATCTTAAATGAAGAAAAAACGCAAAAATATTTGTGAAGCGACGAATCAGTGAGTCAGCTCATTGTGAGGAAGTTGACGATGCATTAGCATCAGTCTGAATGGATAGGTATCCATTGAACGGTGACCGCTAATCACCCGGGAATACCGTGGGATGATCACCGTGCTCACATTCGGAACTCATTAGCACGTGCGTCACATTACGTACCTACACGAGTACCTACCTAACGCATTGTACTGCATGAGTGTTAAATGCGGCAACGCGGCAAAGTGAAAATATCAAAAGTTTCAGGAAGAGGTGTATAACGTTATCGCGGCACATTAGGAGCAAGCAAGCTGTATCTCTCCACAACTTACATTTCCTTTCCACAGACCATTCGAGATTTCCTTGGTCTGAACGAAACCTCACAGTTTATGGAAAGGCATCGATTTTGTTTACTAAATTTGAAAGTGCCCGCGAAGACGAATATTTTAAGTGATACCAACGCTATCAAGTTATTTTTATTATTTTGTAATCCGCCACCATTAACAACAACAAAAAAATTGTATATTGCCCTCGATCTTCTAGGGTAATGAAGATTTTAGTGCAAAGCCTCTACTCACCAGCAGTTTGTATGAGATCATTGAGATTACACGACTGTTAATGGCACGCTGTTGGAAAATCGTTGTTGAGCTGAGGACAGAGGTCACTTCGAAGACGTGCGAAAATGTCCATGCTCTGTGCACCGGCAAGAAGGGATTTGGCTACTAGGCAAGAGCACCACCGTCTATCGTGTCATCCCCCCAACTAAAGACGAGACAAAATTGTAATATTTTGAGTTTGTTCTCCTAAGGTATCATAAACAATGATCATCAGTAGATTAGTGCTGCAAAAGAATGCGTGGAATGCAAATGAATGAATGGTCGAAGCGATGTATCAAATTTGATACACCTTCTCGTTATATGCTCCGAAAAAATCTGGGACTTGACGGATTTGGGCGATTGGTGCAAAAGGTGAGAGATGGAGGGTAAAATAACCAATATTTTAATTTAATAGTTAAGCTATATCTGCGGGGTGCTACTTTTTAAATTTGAAGAAAATATTCTATCTCTAAGAGTATTAGGGTATGAAACCCGTTTACTGAACCTCTGAAATCAGATTTAATTTTTTAATATTTTTTTACTGGCAAGTTACTTTATTAACATAACAAAATACAAGCTAACACTAACACAAAAACAGTTATACTGTACATTGTAAATATTTAGGTATTAAATATTAATTAACTACACGTCGTCGTTCTGGTACATATCTCTTGTGACTTGCACCAATCTCTCCTAATGATTCGTTTGGGAAAAACGTTTAGTTCGGAGGTTAGTGATGGCATTAGTCGCGGGCGACACGGAGTCATCATCAGGCGATCAGCTGATATGGAGCTTGACGAGCCTGAGAAGAAGTATTCAGTCAAACACATTCTTGAGCTTGATGACTGATGTCACATGAGAGATCCTGTAATGGGCGTTACAAAGGGTGACTTTGTTATGTAACTGAAAAAGCATGCTGTAATAAATAATCCTCGCAGTTTAAAAAACTAAAAAACATGCTTAAAATCACTAATCCTGAAGATCCAGCGAAATTACAGGGCACACAGAAATTTGACATCTTATATCTCGGGGTGACGAGCGCAGTGCATTGCCATCTAGGGTTTTGAACTGTTGAAATTCAAAATTCTGAGTGGCGTTGAGCTGTTATGGGCAAGCGTGAAGAGCCATCAGGCGAACGACTTCGCTCGTCTCGTCACTCAGTATCATAAAAAAAACCTTTTCGATTGTGTCGTTTAATCGTGGAAACCAGAAGAAAACCAGAACCAGAAGAATGGAGAGAAATATTTTTATATAACCGCCTCATCCTATACCGTGACTTTAATACCGAAACGGAATAATAGGGTCTGACTGTTATGTAAGTACATGAAATAGAAACCGATGGCATGGATGTTTGAAAATCATTGTATTCTTCGGTTTTTAAATCACTTTAAATTAGTATATCCTCGATACACGGTTTTTCGACATGTTTTTCTGCATTCTTCATGTCTTTCTTACTCAATCAACTATACAGCTGAACCGATATTGATGAAATTTATCAAAGAAGTAAGTAGACATTTTGATACATAAATTTATGTTCATTCTGGACGAATGTGGGAAATTTCTATAATTGCGGGCTGGGTGACGACGTAGGTACAAAAATAAATCTGTCAATGTTCCAAACACAGAATTCTCCTTATTATAATGTACGTTAATTTCTCTGGCTATCAATGCATCGGAAAAAGTAGCGACCTGCATGGTCGTACTAACAATAAGACAGAACATACCAATTTATTTATAAAGATATCAGATTTAGTCCGACGGAGCCGATTGATCCCTCGAATGAGGCGCAAAAACCCGTCGGTATATGGCACCGGCATCACAGACCGCTGTAGAGATGTGATCGAATTGACAATGAGGTTTTTACGTTCTGGGCTAAATTGAGTGTTTATAGAGCTATATCGGGTTGATCGGAATAATCTTATCAAAGTAAAAACCAACAAGGATGAATGTTTATGGACCAACTAGCTGCGCCGCGTGGTGATGAAAATTGGTGATGATGATGATGAAAAGAAGCATATGTGTTAATCCAGGACATAAGCAATGTATATTCCAAATTTCATTTAAATCCATCAAGCCGTTTCTGCGTGATTGACTAACAAACATCCATCCATCCATCCATCCATCCAAACTTTCACATACCTATATGATATTAGTGTGACTGCGCCTTGTGGTTTCACCCGCGTGCACATTACTTCAGGAATCGTACAATATTCAGGGGAAAAATATTCTATTGTGCTCTCCGGTCATCCGACTATCTCTATGCAAAAAACACAAGGTGCTTGGTAGAAGGTTAGACAAAATTAACAGGCATGTTCTGGGACTCATTTAGAAAATACGAGTACAACTTAACTAAAAAATATTGGTGCCTAGTTTTTTTAAAAGATTTTTTGCTATTTATATATGTATGTATATCAGTCTCTGCATAGTATGAGATCAGAGTGAAAAAAAATCCCAGATATTTATTTATATTGTAACGTTTTGTCGAAATTGTACCTATTAACTGCCGTATCTTTTTTGTACTTATCGGGTGTTTTTATTATGATGTAGTCTCTGATACACTTTCCGTCCGTCTATGTAAAACAGTTTTAAGAACAAACAATGATTTAGTAAGGTAGTAGTTATCAGACACCATCCTGCTCTAATTCATTGAGCACAAAAAGGTTTTGTGAAGACAAGACCCAAAACTGACACATTTCCAAAATAAATTAAAAAGGCACATTTACTAAAACGGTAATTACAACTTAAGTATCAAAAATCCAAGGAGTACAAAAAAGCCATTACGGCAAGTCGTCGGAAGTAAAAACTTTCACCTTTGCACATGATGAATCCCTTAACGTATCAATTTTAACCCCTAATTACCCGCCGGGTCTGGGAGACCGCCGCGACGACGTGAGCCTGATCGTAGGCAGGGAGACACTGACGTATTGTTTTACATACACAGGAGCTTACCGGCGAGCTTGTATGAAAGCACTCATGAAAGTAGAAGCGAAAGATTTGTGTCAGGACCGTAGCAAGTGGAAAGATATGGTCTCTATTTATTTATTTATTTGCGATCAAATGCTTGCTGCGCTTATAGCGAAGCCAACGCGCACAGCAAGCCAAAATTATATAATTAAATATTATTTTCCGTTACGCAGAACAGATAAGACACCTAATATTAACTTTAAAACACAGGCATCTATCATACACTTTAATTTAGCATAATATATATATAATCAGATCGTTGAGCACAATATCACAACAATAGGAAAAAGGCGTGATTGTATGTATTTAGGAGCTACTGATAAATAGTATTCGTGAATCTTGAATTTTGTACCCTTCAAACTTTAAGTCAGCTCAAATATTTTCCATATTCTCTGTAAGATGTCGTAGCTGCTCTAATATTATTGTTCTAAAAATAGATTTAAAAAAAAAAACATCTTCAACTAATACACAAGTACATAAGTGTAATTATAAACTAAAAAAAACCGACTTAAAAATTAGTAAATCCGCAGTCTCTTTTACCTGGATGACATATTTTTTCAGTTATTTTGATTTAAAAAGCAAACTACTAAATCGATTTTCATGAAATTAATATGAGATTACCTATGTAATATGGCCTACCAAACAAAAAAGGAATCATCAAAATCAATTCATAATTAGCGGAAAATTCGGTAACATACATAGAAAGAAAATTAAGTAGAACAAAGAACCTCCTTTTTTGAAGTCCGTTAAAATACAGTGGAACTGAAAATTTTGATTTATGTTGTTTGCTGTTTTGCTGTTGTTTTTTCATAAATATTTTTTTACGAATTAAATAATTAAATCTTCCAGTAGCTCCCGACCTAGAGTTATTGATGTTTCAACCGCATTAACCACTGACGGCAAATTGAAGTGGCTATCACGCAGGTGTCAAAAGCTCTCCCGGAGTAGGGCAAAAAAGATCATCAGCTACACGTGGAAATTGCTACCATAGCCTAAGTGCGGCAAAACTCGCAAACTTCTGCTATCAGTTCTTGAACCCAGATAAATAAATAAAAGTTAAATCAGTAGAATTATTCTTTTACAAAAGTTCATTGGAAATTTTGAGAACTTCTAGTAGGAAAGTTTTTGATAAGTTTTTAACTGACAAAAAAATTAGACAACTCTAGGATTGCGTCTCGAGTTTTTTTCGTAAAACAAACATTATTTGTACTTTATTCTTTAAAAAAATATGTTTTTATTGATTCCTTTACTCAACTGCTACTCTACTACAACCCACGCCCGGTAATTTCCTGGTTTCTCGCAAATTTCTGGAGAAACCAGGTGGCTGGAGCTACCCCCATATAACGCACAATGAGCTAGCTGTTCAACGGCGTGGCCGATGAAAGCCCGCGCGTCAACACTTGACTTAAGAATTTTCCAGAAGAAATATCGTCACTGTCATTCACATAACACGTGCGAAGACAAACAATGATATCACTTTGCATTATTAGTGTGATATATCTCAGATCTGACTCAGACTCAGATCACAGTGTCTAAAGACAAGGGTCTTTGACCAAAGTATGTTGCCAGTGATGACATATGGTACTGAGACGAGGTCCTTAACTATTGGCTTTTTGGAGAAACTCAGAGTCACACAACGGGCAATGGAGAGATCAATGCTCGGAGTTTCTTTGCGCGATAAAATCCGGAACGTAAATATTCGCCAAAGAACGAGAGTCATCGACATAGCTATTAAAATTTGCAAGTTGAAGTGGCAATGGGCAAGCCACATCACTCGAAGAATCGACAACCGATGAGGAAGAAAGGTTATTGAGTGGAGACCACGAACCGGAAGACGCAACGTAGATAGGCCTCCCACTAGACCGACCGACGACATCGTGAGAGTCGCGGGCATCTATAGTGGATGCAGATGGCAGGTTGTCGTTCAGTGTGGAGGTTAAAGGGGGAGGCCTATGTTCAGCAGTCGACGTCTTATGGCTGATGATGATGATGATCTCAGATCTGAACCTAACATACACTCAGAAGATAACTAATAGTTATGCAGTCTACAGGTCATCCTCCATTACGTGGTATTGATGACACATCTGCCTCATTAGGCAGTGTGTGCGTTAACGCGCGTTTTTATTATTATGACAATATTAAATCAAGGGGCCGGCGTGAGATGATTTATTGGGGCTCGACGGGGTCTTGGAAACCGCTTTTTGTAGCAGTGTCTTTGGCGATCTCAGAGACCAGTCAACATTTAACGGGTTAAGTTTTCCGATTCTTTACTTTTTTGGTTGAATAATGACCACCTACATGAATATTATTAAAGCATGAAAAAGTGGGAAACTCTTCATTCATTTGTTACCTTTTGACAACTAAAAGACTGAAAAATTTAAATATTAATAGCTTTTAATCCGACTGAAGAATCCGTAAAGTAAAGCAGGTAACAGGGCGGCAATTTATACATATATTTTTATTATATATATATATATATATACTAGGCTTGCTTTTAAGCATTTTTTTAATTAATCAGAAAAGAATATCTTTTAAGAAACAGCTGTGTATATGAGACTGTATTTGAGACCCATGCTACTACAAAATGATGTGATGTTCACTAGTCTAGGCGTTAACACTCGTTACCTCATCTATCGTATATAGGCAGTGTATTTGAAGTAATGACAAAATTAGGCTTTATTATTATAGTTAATAGCGACCCGCCCCGGCTTCGCACGGGTATATGTTTTATTATAATATATATATATAAACCTTCCGTGAAAAATGCTCTAACTGATAGTGAAAACCGCATCAAAATCCGTTGCGTAGTTTTAAAGATCTAAGCATATATAGGGACGGACAGACAGAGGAAAGTGACTTTGTTTAAACTAAGTATGTATATAGTGATACCTGAACTTTGACCGCCTCTTGTAGATACGATAGGTGGTCGTTTGCGAAGAATATTTTCAAACTGTTGTAGGTGCCTATTACTTCTGTTTGTGATAATTTTGAGTCATTTATATGAAACCGCAGACAAGTGGGATTGTTTACCCACTTGGATTTGCATTTGAATGCTTGTTCATATTTGTAATGCTGTCGATTCTCTGCGGAAATCGCTAATCCGCTACTTTACCAGTCCACTTCGTGGGTCTCAAAAATAAAAAGACGCTTTAAGATATCATACATTTCTTTAATTTTATCAAATAACATATTATTATACAATTATCAATTTAAAAACCAGAAAATGAAATGAAAAATGATTCATTGTAGTCGACTTCAAAATTTGTATGTAAAAACGTAATTGTCTATAAAATTTTAGGGTTGCCCTCGATTTCCCTGGGATCCCATCATCAGGGCTTGGTGACAATGGGACCAAACTGGAAGTATACCCTTCCGAACAAAATCTTTTTTTAAATCTTTCAACAGTTGACGGAGAAATCGGTGAACATACATTTAAAAATATAGTATAACATAGGACCTTTCTTCCTATTTTGAAGTCGTAAAAAATATACCTTTAACACTTATAAATATTAACTGACTTCACTGGAAGTGGGTGAAATTCAATCAATTGGATTCATTCTCCCTTATTTTTCATTTATAAAGCATATAGGTTAAGAATTCATTTAATTAAAATTTTAAATCTCATCTTTCTTCCTAAATATTCGCTAAGCTAATGATTGATAATTGTTTGTCTACAAGCAGATTTAAGACAAAGCGCATTTTTATCTAAAAGCGGCTTCGTCGATTCTGAATAAAACCAGTTTTATGCATTAGAAGCATATTTGGTAGAACACACACACACACACACACATCATCAGCCAATTAACGTCCACTGTTGGACAAGGCCTGCCTCATAGAGAGTGTTGCCATAATCCCCACGCTTGGCAGGCGGCTTGGGGATCGCAGTACGTTCACCATGTATTATTAGGACGCTGCTGCCTATCCTCCGGTGGTTCTGGTGGCAGTTTTAGGACATACCCGGGGTTGGTAGAACACGCTTAACTGAAAAAATCCAAACATAAATAAAGCATTTTTACAACAAAACATAACCGACTTTACGGAGAGTTCAATAAACGAGATTGATGTCCTACTTTTCCACCCTTAGAGGTTGAATAAGTTATATGGGACCTTGAGATATAACTAGCCTATTTAATTTTATTTAGATGACAATAATATTTATTACCGTTATCAATACCGACACGTCTAAACAAAATCTATACGCGCCCCAAGAAATACGTCTACGTCATCATTTTGATATCTCGCCCAATTAGTAAGAAAAACAGCGGGCGATTATACACAAAACAATACTCGACACTGACGCATTATTTCGATTGTGCTACGGAATAGCCACCTTTTCATACAAATCTATTACAACAACCCTTCAACAATAATCAACCTTAACTTTTCTGAGTTAAATCTCAAACTCAAATGTGTTAGATCATGTGACTTTAGTCGTTATAGAAATGAACGTAGAGTCCGAACAGTAGGAGGCTTATTACGGTGACGGCGAGAGAACGTGTGAATGGGAGCGTGTGTTTGACAAACACAGAGCATTGTCCGCAAGAGTGACCGATGGGACAAAAGATGATAAATAATTTTATGTCTGCACGAAATTGGTTTGCCGTTGACCGAGAAAAATGGGAATGTTTACAGGTTTGGTGGCGTGATCTGTAATTACTACTAGAATTGCTTGAAATTACGTGTATTTAAAAAAAAAATATTATAAGATTTTTTTTCAATATTAATCTCAACCTAACTACTTATTTATAATTCAAATTTTCATATCAAATGTCATACTCGTTTTACACTGCGCAGTGTAAATCTTAAATTTTTTGCAAAAACTACATAATGGCTTTAATTTACCTGCCCTCTACAAAGACGAAATCTTAATTAATCAGAACCTACCATTCAAACGTTTGACAGCCAAAAAAGGCTTCTCATGCATTACATTCAAATAATGCATTTGATCAAAACAATAAGGATATAATGAACAATCAGTGGGCATTATTTCAGTGTCGTGTCAGATTCCAGTACGAATTTCACATTAGCTCTCTCGCCGATATCACCTTTCATTCGTTCAATGGTTTCATTCGTGAATGAGTCGAGACGGTCATTCATCGGGATAATGAGAGGAAATAAATAAAATAATTAGTGTGGTGTTGAATTGGTTAACGTTATCGCGCGCTTGAATAGAATTTTGTTCAGGGTTGTATGTTTGGCGTAATTCATAACTAACAGCGATTTGAGCATATAAGATTTTCTTCTAAAGGATGGCACGCGATCGCGATCACAATCCTTATCACGAATGAACTCAATAATAATTCCGATGTTAGCTAAACATGTTTTGTTAGTTCATTTTGTCAGATTTTGGGCGCAGGCTTAAGGTGAAACACAGCGATTTATCATACCTTTCTGACCCGGCAAAATTATGTCTTGAGTTCATACCAAATAAGCACTTAATTTTTTTCCGTATATTCGTAGAGATACTTTTCCAAATTTTCTTTATCTTAAAATCTCTTAAACATTATTTGGAATATTACGTAAATTAAAAAAAAATGCCATATCAATGAACAGCATTTTTTTTTATAGATAGGTTGATTAACGAGGCTTGCTCTCGACTGCCAGTTCGCCCGATGTTAACTGAAAATCAAATAAACTCACGAGGTATTTATGTTGCGTTTTTTTTTCCAATTAACTAGTAGGCTCTACTTTATGACTTCTTTTTTTAGAGCGACGTAAATAAATGTAACTGCTGGTGTGAACAACAAAAATATATATCTGTCTATAAGTTTACTTTTTATCTCGGAAAATGTACGGTTCCTAACCTGAGGGACCACGCGGGTGAACCCGTGGAGCGCAGCTAGTATACCATAAATATGTTTTTGAAAGAAGCTAGTCGCTAAAATGCTTGTCATTAAATAGTTTTCAGTTTGTGCCTTATACCAGATATTTTTTTTATTTTGACAGCATTTCTTAACGCTAACAAGGCATTATATACAGAGGTGATTAGACATTATCAAATACCGTTCAGCAAGCTTTGAATATACCTGTTCGAATTTATCAAATGACGAAGTAATATTTTTCTTTCAATTTAAATCTATAGGGGCAAAGGTTATGTTTTTTGTGGTACCAACATAAAAGCCTGGTTTTAAGTAGCAGACAAGCCAGGACATATCCGATATATTAGAAGTATAATTTTTTTTTTGTGCCTATTTACCTATATACAGGGTTACGGAGGAAGGGTAAACTAAGCAGGAAGGGGTCTGTTATAAATCATCACTATAAACAAATCTTACTATGGGAACAACTATGAAATTTCGAAAAAAATATCTGCTGAAGTTGAATACATTTTATCGGCTATATATTTTAATGGCCGTTTTCTATGGAATAATTGATATATTTTTTGCGATTTCAGTTTACGTGTCGTAGTAAAATGGTTCATAATTTTATAGACACATGACAGATAGCATTTGCTTAAAAACGCTACTTTTTTAACTAAATAATAGCCTGGTATTTGACCACCACCTCGCCTGATTTTAAACGATAATGCGATCAACGACGGAGCATGCTTGCCTAGAAGAAACTGAGCCACTGAGCTAAAAGGAAATCCGGTGCCGCAAAAGTGTACAAATTCTATGGCGGTATCAGTAAAAAAACTTTGAGTAATGAACAACCCGCAGACGTACGTAATCATCACCAACAACAGGCTCAATAGAGCGACAATAGAGTTTTTAATCATCGCCACAATAGTATCGGACTGGTTTGATATAAAGCGCGCGCAATCAAAGAGTTCGCAAATGAGCGCAAAGCTCACCTGCCTGGGTGTCGGTGTGTCGGTGTCGGCCTGCCTGCTGTCGGTCTGTCCGTCTGTCAGCGCGAATGCTCGATTAATCACAAGCGCGATTCTTGCAAATGACAGTTAATATTGGCCTTGTGGCTAGTGTGAGCGATAGGAATGTCGCGAGTTAGCATAGTATGGTGGCGAATGAACATAAATCACTGTTTTAAACTATCAGCATGCTTATTAACGGGATATTTTACCGTGATAAGATTGTAGATGGTGCTCCCGGTATTTCGGCGCAGTTACATGTTCACGGAAAGACTAAAGAATACGAGTGATTGGTTAACGTATATTTACTAGAATATTTTTTCCCCGAAAGATTGTACAGTTCCCGAGAATACACAAGCTTATGAAAATAATACAATGAGGCGAAATGTTTTTTCCACGTCGGTGTCAAACTCCAGCTGTTTTCAGCAAGTGCTACCAGCGAACCTGTAACCCTAAAGAGGCGCTCATTGAAGAAATATCCACGCAGATGAAATCTAAACCTATCATTGTATGAACACTTAGTTGAAATTTGGAAATACGGCATCTTTTTCAAGTTAGTTGAAACTAGTAGTGACGCAAGGTTTGGATAACCCGCTCTTGATATGTAGCGAGTTATGAATGCGAGTTCTAATATATTTTTGATATGATGGACATTTGAAAGTTCATTGCGTATTGCAGTAATTCCCTACTGATTGTACAACATGTTTTCATTTGTTTCACTGCCTTGTAGTTTAGCTTAAATTGTGCTGCACCTTATAATATAAGGTTAATTTCAATACTACTTTTAGTCACGATGAGAATAAAGTCGATGCAAAAGTGCTAGCACCTTTTTTATAATAAACATAAGCCATTTAACGTGGTAAAGCCGCCAGCATGCTGAGTACGCTGTCAATGTGTGTGATGTGATGGTCTATAGTCAATCAAGTGTTAAACATGTTAATTTTTTTTTCCTATAATTGGCTTAGTAGTTTAGGTATTTAATCTTAGCTAGCATTTTATCAACCGGTACCCGGGTGTGTCCTAAAACTGCTACCAGAACCACCGGGGGATAAGCAGCGGCGTTCTATTAGTACACGGTGAACGTACTGCGATTCTCAAGCCGCCTGCCAAGTGTGGGGATTATGGCAATATCCCTCTCTAACAGGGAGGCCATTGTTCAGCTGTGGACGTTTACTGACTGATGATGTACTGATGTGTGATATAGCATTTTATTAAATTAATAAAGACATTTGCCCGCTAAAAAATAAACATCACAATAATTGTGTACGTACATGGTAGAGCTTTGTCTTTGCATATTCAAATCTCCAAAACGTTTTTATTTTATTTTAATTTGTACTTAAGTTACCATGTGCCGCGTTTGCTTTTGTCTTGCGCCCGAAGCCCAATCTTTCTCTACTTGTCAATCCGCTCGCAGTTTGATTCAGCTGTATTCTTGTTGAATACCTACTGTGTCATTCCTCACTTTACAAATACAGAGCAACTGTGCATTCATTACGATTCCAATAAAAATAAGAGTTGGAAAGTACCCATATGCATGTCTATGCTATACACACGGTAAGATCATTATAAGACACTAGCTGCACCCGCTGTTTCACCCGCGTGGATAACTCCTTATATCACCAGCTATCTACCAATGAAAGTCCCGTCCAAATCGGTCCAGCCGTTTTGGAGTCCATACATCACCTTTTATAATATAAGAAGATTCATCTTGGGGAGAAATCTTCGAAAGAGCACCCGGTTGCATTTGGGTTCAGGTTATGAAGGCACTAAAATCCCTTCGCCTTCACCGGGATCTGCATACTCTCTACGCATCTGGTACTCCATAGCACGCTGCATGAGGTAATACTCCCGGAATGCTCAGACAATTCCTTCTTCTTGACGACGCGGGCACCGCCACGCCGTTTATCTTCCCTGGGCTCATTTCAATGGGAATCAGAGTAGCAATACAATGGCGGACTGGACCATACTGCTCTTAAGATAACAGCAGTAAGTGCATTTTCCTTGTAAAATAACGAACACTGTAAGTACATATAAAATATCGCTATCACTTAATAAATAATTCCCACTGGTACTAAGCGGTTTACTTGTTTACTTTTTTGTTTTGGTAGTTTTAGGATATTAATTAAAATATTTGAAACTAATTTCAAACCAAAGATTTCATACTTATACTTCGTATTCAAGCCTAATGGCATAAGGTAAGTACTTAAACTGTGTTGTCATTACCCACTTTTTAATTTAAAGATCCGTTCCGCACTTAGTTCAAATTTAACTTCACAGTGCGCCCTATTCCCGAGGGCCGCTAAAATGCACAGTACGTTGAAAAGCGGCCATTAGCGAAGGGCCTAAGACAATAGAGTCGAGGGTCCTCGGCTGCTGTTTGCGCGGCTAAACGCCCTCGTGTTGTTGACATTTTGTTGCCGGAATGTATACGCAAACATTCCATCAAGACGTTACCGCAGAACAGCTTTCTATTGAACAATTATTAATCCTTTGAAGGCTTTCTTACACCCGCGACTGGACGACCAAGGAGAGAGAAAGGAAACCTAAACGCACCTATTATTTGGTCTATTATTTTGTATAAATCTTCCCAGGGCCACCAAGAAACCGGCCTAGCCGAGTTTGGGGTCCACTGGTAATACAATGTACGAATTATAGTTTAAATAACTGTGTTATAAAAAAACTACTTGTTTTGGCAATAAACTTTTACTTTACTTTACCTAGAGATTTACCCTCTTATGCATCATCATCTCATCAGCCTATGTCATACATTTTATGTCTTTGAACTTTTGGATGTTTTTGGACATAGCGATTTCCTCGCGATATTTTCCTTAGTCATTTTTGAGCGATGGAATGGAAACTGCACATATTTTATGTAGATAGATAGTTAACTCTACGCTCTCTTCTCTACTCTACCCTCTATGTAAGTATCTTAGTAAGTCATTGGTGCATGGTCGAGGATCGAACCAGGTGCCGTCAGATTGTAAAGCGCCCATGCTACCGCTTGGCCACCATCGTTCATCCTCTTATGCATATGTGGTGGGTGCAAACGTGGCTTTAACCATGCCTTTTTCGACCTCAGCCTCCCTACAAAGTCCTCGCTGCCCTATTTTGCATGTAGACTATTATTTAGTTGATGCGGCTACAAGTTTCTTAGTGTGCGTGAAAAATCAGTAAGTGAGTCGTACTTATTGTTTTTGAATTAAGGGTTTTACGGTATAGTGTTATATTTTTTATAAAAACGAATACATTTGATCGATAATTGTACTGAGGCATATCTTTCTTGTTAGTCTGATCTGAGGTGTTTAGATATCTAGAATTCTTTCTATCAATACTACGATAAATCTTTGACTGGGACCCGTCACTTGGGCATCAATTAATCTAATGCGACACAGCTACAGCCTAAACCTCAGAATACATAATAGTCATCATCAACATAATCATCAGCCAGAAGACGTCCACTACTGAACATAGGCATCCCCCTCATATACATAATAGTACAAGTACCTAAACGTAAAGAGTAATGACTGCTGCAAATTCATAAGAATAAATATCTTGAACACCGGAAGGACATCGGAAAGTGCTAATAACCCGTCAAAATGCAAATGCTATCAATCGATAGTCCCGATTTTTGTCACTCCTAATCCATAATCCCCGTGTTTGTTCACGGGAACCCTCCTGAGGGAGCCATCCACAGAGTAAAACCAAAGCAGAGAGGGCTTAAGTCTTTTTTTCGTTAAGTCGTCGTCCAAGCTAAAAAAAATCTAGCTGTGCTCCACGGTTTGACATTTTTGTAGGAACCGTTAACAAGACAAAAAGTCAGTATCCTGCCCTTCTATATCATATCTATGTAAAAAAAAATTGCTACACTGCTCTATTGCTGCTTCAAAGAGGAACAAACAAACACACTTTTGCTTTTATATTATTTGTACGATGGTATCACATTTTATGCTTGTTTTTTATAACTAGAAAGGGTTCTTCATTAGGGCTGTTATGTTAATAGTCTTTAAAGTATCTGTAAAGCCCCTGGTGTTATAAGTACCCATAGGCGACGGTGATTGCTTACCATCAGGCGGCACGTTAGCTTGTTTGCCACCTATGACATAAACAACGTGTACATCGTTTACAAGAAGCCATAGTAAAGTGCGTTGGCGCTTTATTGTAGAGTAGAAAAAGTGTGATAAGTTAACACCCCGCGCAGTGTTAAGCTTGCTGTAAGGAGAAACGGTTGTGACATCTCCTTTTAGTATCCACTCTGTGGTCCGGGCTCCCTCGTTCTCACCCTGCAGTGTCGAAGCTTAATCAAGTGTTTGAAGTTACAGTGTTTCTTTTCGCTTCAATAGTGGTGTTTAAGAAGTGAAATGCTTGCACGGAGGGCATCATGTTTGCACTGGAAGGGCAATATTTGCATGTTCAGGGAAGTGTTAGCACGTGTAACTAGCGCTAGTCATTTTACTTGTATGCAATGAGAAGCATAATGTTTAATGAAAATTCTATATCAATATGCCTGTTTTTTATAAAAACCGTGTTTATGAACCGTGCGTTTGCCAAAACACTATATTTATTATAGAAATAAAATATTATAAAATATCACTATATTTGTGAGTTTGTTGATACAGCCACCAAATGTTCATAGGTAAATAATTAGGAAACAATTTATGTTTTTTAAAGTGAAAACTTCTTTAGGTGCGTTGAGCACTTTTTGGGTGCCAAAAATCATGGAACTCGCGTCATCGACACGCTGTACCGTGTATTTTAAAACAGCGCTATCTCTTATAGAATAGGTGAATTACTACTTAAGTTTTTTTTCTGAAGTTCTGACGTGCAGTCCTGTAACTAATGTGTTTTATTTTTATTTTTATAGCTTTCATACTAAACTGTTTTTATTTTTTTTAATTATGCGTAAATAGGCTCGACCGCCAACACGCCTGATGTTAAGCGATGATGCGGTCTACGATGGAGCACGCTTGCCAAGAAGAAGCCGATTCACTCGTGATTTGAAGACACCTAGATTGTAACTATCGGGGAACACCAACTCAGGCAGCGCATTCCACAGACCAGCAGTACGCACAATAAAAGTGCAATCAAAGCGCTTCGTACGGGTTTTCGGAATATCAACCATGAAGCGGTGCCGATTCTTCGTGCCCGCTCTGCAGTCCGATACAAAAATGGGCAAGAGGGAATTAGATCATGCAGATCCGATGCACACTCTCCGAAATGTATCCGATAAAAAACTGATATACTGGCAACTTTGCGCCGATGCTCAAGACTAAGGAGCTTAGTCTGAACCAGGGATTCGTTGCCGATGAGTCTCCTGGCGCGTCTCTCAATAGACTCTAACGCCCCAAGCTGGTACTTAGCTGATCCATCCCAAAGGTGAGAGCAGTACTCCATGCACGACCGAACTTGACATGGATTGACATGAGACCTCATGTCAATCCTCATCCAACCACAACTTTTTACGGTGGAAGGATTAAGTTGCGACTTGCAAGACTTTATTTCTGTATACTACTTACATAATAATGTTTTTGATAGGATTAACATGCTGATGTCATTGATTTAGGATTCAGATCTTTTGCCCCTTTAGTTTTAGCTTCTCAAATGCATTCGGTGGTTTGGCACTCCTTAATTTTACAGAAGATAATTAAGTTTTACCGCATATTCCGAGTTAAAAAAGTATCCTACACCTGTCTCCATGACGCACACTTTTCTTTGTCAAATTTCATCATAATTGGTTCGAACTTTTAGACTCAAACAGACAAGTAGAAATAAAGACTTTCGCATATGATGTGGTGAATAACAATTCACACCGAAAAATTATACGAGATCTATTGGTACATTCATGATTGTAGTACGTATTCTTACGTATGGTCAATAGACAATACTTATCATTAAATGCCGTGAGAATATTGACTCTACCATACATCGGAGTGTTCAGGTTCTATCGACTCGTGATGAGTGATGAGTGAGTGGATGACTCTATGCGAGAACTCTACAGTGTTTGCAGTTTGTCATGACGATTCGATACTTAGACCGTTCATACACGAAGGCTACCTTAGTATCGAATACTCCGAGATTTCAATAACGTCGTAGGTCATGACTTCTTTACACTAATATTATAAATGCGAATGTTTCTGTGTATGTATGTTTGTCTGCACTCAAATTCGCAACGGCTGTACAGATTTGAATGTTTTTTCTTCTTGCCGTAAGTGGCTAACAAGCTAGCAGGCCGCCTAATAGAAGCGACCCCCGTCGCATATAAATATCTATAAAACTAAGGGCATCGCAGATACGTTGCCGACCTTTTAAGACTTTTATAACAGTTCCTTTGATTTTTACATTTGGTACGGAGGTAGCGTATACCCTGGATTGACACACTTTTTATATAACTGAAAAAAAACATGGTTTCTGAACGATAGCGGGTTATCCCACAGAGCGCTGCTAATATATATGTATATATATTTTTATTTCGTTAATATAGTTAACGTTGTACAATTTATGGTGTAATTTATAAACCTAGAAACAACATTTGTTAAAAAAATATGGCAAGTTAAATTACATGAACAGGGTTTAGAAATCCTTAGTTATTCTTCGAGACAACAGTGAATATATTTCTTCTAGATTGGCGTGCTTCATTCCATTCGTCGTCATTGCTTACCATCAGGCGAGTGGGCAGCCAAACAAAGATATGTACAGATCTATCGGTAATCAGCTAGCATCCTCTTAAGACGGCCTCAGTTTGTCAAAACAAACAACTTTTTGTCCTACGACTTTTAAAAATTCACGAAAAAAACAAGCTGTTCCATTAAAAAAAAAAAACATTATATCCTAAAAGCTCATTTTTCCCCGCAAATTTTGATAAGTCATAGAACAAAAGTTTCGTTGTTTTGGCGGATTGAAGCCACCTTTAAGAGGACGCTAACTGATTACCAGTTATAGATACCCTGGATACAATAAAAAATTGCATTTAAATAATTGTAGAATATCGGGAAAAAACGAAGAAGAGGATGGATCGGAAGAGTACATGACTTTTGCAGTGCACTTTCTAGAGCTTTATACAGAGCAGCGGCGATAAATATGTCAGCGACGTATGTCTGTCATACAAACGCACAATGCGATTCACGACCGACTGACGCGACGCTACCCGAGTTGCCAACCTGCGTCACCTTGTGTACGAACGGCTCTACGCAACTCTAGAATACAATGAGCTAACTATTTACATTCAATCAGGAGTTGTTGATGATTATATACCTCTATAATTATCAACAACTCCTGAAGCACCGTACTCGGTACTTACTTTTTTTTATCTGCATCTACCTAATAGAGTCTTTGGAGATGACATGTGGTACTGAGACGTCTTCTGGCTGATGATGGTAATTGAGTCATAGAATCCTTTAAGAACAATGTTGTATATTAGGCTTCCGTTTGACTGCTGCAGTAGACATTTTCTGACTGACTATGATGATAATGATGAAACGTACGTTCAGGCAAACGTGCGGTATACGACATCAGCAGCCACGCAGGTGGCATGATGACCTACGCAGAACGGCGAGTATACTGGATGAAGAGAACTGTCGACTGAGCTCAGTGGCGTGCGTTACTGTCCAGCAGTGGACAGTATAAGGCTGATGATGATAAGATGGATATAGGGCAATGATGATATTCTGCAGGCCTAGCACGGGCCGTGGAATAATTGTCTTTCCACCGTTTTTATCCGCGCGTAGACGTGACAGAGCTAGAACATAGATACGTTTGTCGCTTTCTAAAGGCGGGATAAAAACGGTGGAAAGACAATCTGTCCACGGCCCGTGCTAGGCCTGCTGCGGGGACAAACGGGAAACTATTCCCACGTCTGTGGGTCACACAGGTATATAGCTTCTAAAATTATCTAGGTAGGCCCCTTTTTTCTTCTTAAATATATTCACATTAAAAAAACAATAACGTTAACTTCGAAATTACCCTAAAAGAAATAAAACTAATTAACCGTCTCATAAACCTTGCTAAAATATTAAATTCTAAAACAAAGACTTTCTACTTCAAAATGAAAACGCTTGAATTCACCAAATATTAATATACGAGTAGAATCACAAACATCTCACACTAACAGACCACTCGACTGCCCTTCTTGACTCCTGTAAAACCCTGGATTTCTTTGAGGAACCATCCTTCTTCCATCTCAGTACAGTACAGTAATACTTCGTAAGTTAGAAAGGGATGGAGAGAGAAGGTAGATTCAACGCATGAAAAATGAATGTGCCGTAGCTTATACAGGGATGTTTGTGAATAAAATTGAATATTCAGAGAGGTTGCGAAAATCACAGTTATCCGTCCAGTGATGGACTTACTGTCCGAGGATCCATTACGTGTTTTACTGCTATATTTTACTGAAAAAGTATGAATACCTAAGTTAGCTTCTATTAGACCCTTTTTTATTAATACACTGACGAATATCTAAATGTGTATTCGGTACGCATGGATTAGACATATACATAATCAAAGTTGGTACGGTCACAGAAAAGTTTTTTTTTTTTTTAATTAGAACGGTTGTCAAGGCATTTTTGTAAGAAATTTGTTGTAGCCACTTGTACCCATCTGCGTTAGCAACTGTGACGCGGAGTTCGACGCGTTGACATAAATAAGAATGTTCAATCACACATCTGTCACAATACCTGGCGACAGATTTTCCTTCTCATTTCCGTTCTATTTACTTATTTTTCTTTTCTGTGGGTACGGTACTACAGTATTCCCATACAACAGTTTACCCTGACCCTGACCCGATGGGATCAATTTCTTCACATATTTTGACTATGCGTGTGCTTTTACATGACGCCTGACATCTAATAGTGTCTCTATATCGATGCGTCTAAATTATTTACGTACTTGTTTGTATTATTTTTTATTGTATTTACTTTTAACTATAATTGTCACTCTCATATTATTATTTGCATGCCACATGGAGGAAAAATATATTTGTCATAAGTATGATTTTGTAATAGCCTATTTTTCTACATGTGTTTTGGCAAAGAAATTGAATATTTATGTGAATTGTAAGGGTTCTACTTACCCCAATAGAATTTGAAAAGAGTTGAATGGAATCTTCTTTTGAGATATGTGTCATAATCATTTACGTATACAAAACAAAAACACGACACATACAAGACATTTTTTTTTCAATTTGTTTTTGCCATTAATTCAATGAAACTCAAATTCTTTAGCTCAATTTCTTCTCATAGCAATAGAATAATTCCTTTAACGTTTTAGTATTTCCTTCGCATAGCAATACTGACACGAAATAAGCGCCCGGCCTGGCCTAAGCCGGCCCCTGTCAGCTGGGGTAAATTAAATTTCACTTGGCGTGGAAGTGACAGGCATTCGTCCTTACTGAGTCCAACTCTGGAGTATTTAGTCTGAGTTCATCTCTGGAGAAGTTTGACTGAGTTTCTGTTTGGTAAGAAATATTTTAGGTGCTTCCTTGTCATTAAGTGATTTTTTTATCATCATAAATATTGAAAATGCGCTAAAGATATATTTCTAGCTGGTTTGTGCAGCCTTTAATAAATTATTGAAATAATATGTAACTTACTAACTTGCATACTTGTTGTTTTCGAAAGATTTGAGCTTACCACGAAATCCGTAGCAGTTATTTTTACCTTTCGAAATTAAAAATCCATACACTAACCCTCTACTCAATTTCAGTATAGTTTGCTCCCCTACTCGTATTTGAAATTAAATTTATTGGAAACCACTTACCGGTCGACGGTCACCAATAGCTGTCAATAGCAGAAGAAATGTAAAGAAAATCCAGAGACTAAATTGTACAGAAATAAATGTGTCGCCGACTTTAGGGCTCTTACGTCAACTGGACCCACCCCACACTGGACCCGCGGGATTAGGTAGTAGTGGGCAAGGACGGAGCGAATACATTTTTCCAATGTTATCAACGCCTGGTTGCCTCGAAGAGATCGCTTTAAGTGATAAGGCCGCCTGTTAAAAGCCTAGATAATAGTTTCATTGTAATGTATTTGTTTTGCCTTCTTTTATTAAGAGTTTCCATATCTGAACTCAGTGGTGTAATTTTTTTTTATATATAATTGATACAGATCTATTTATTACATAAATTGAATTTTCTATAGATCTTTCACATTTGATACAATCCGAATCACGAACGAACATCCATGTTAAGCCAGATGTTAGCTAATGTTTTGTTAATTTGTTTTGTTAGATTTTGGACGCAGTACACTCTGCTTTAGCATGTAACTAAAAAGGCACTTGTAGGAAAAAAAAATCACATAAAAGTACACTATCACAAGATTTTGATACTTTAATGTTTACTTAGTTATAAGTGTGAATATTTTTAAGGTTTTTTTTGTTGCAACAACCTCACCAACAATAACCACCTTGTTAGTAGTATATACTTAGAAGTTGTATCACAGCTTGCAATCCACACCGTGTAACCTTTACACAGTCAGGGGCGGATTAACCCTATCGGGGCCCCTAGGCAATGCAATTCTCGGGGCCCCTTTTCGATAAGTTTCAATAGAACACTTGCATATTTAACCAAATACCGTTAGATGGCGCTTTTACATTAAGTAAAATCTTTTTTTTTACCTGGCAACATTGCCGGATTTAAATAATGGGGAATGTCACGAATAAAACGTTTTTTTTCTTGTAGCGTGGCCCGCATCGACTAGGCCCTCGTGAGCCCCTAGTCGGTGCGGGGCCCCTAGGCAGTTGCCTAGTCCGCCTTATGGATAATCCAGCCCTGCACACAGTCGACTATTCACCACGTTTTTCAAACAAATCACTTGCTCTAGTCTCTATTATCTCCCAAGATTATATCGCATTAAATCATAATGACAGACGGATTAAGAATCTCTTTCCATGTTTGAAAGAACTTTTTTCTCAGACAACCATCTTTTTCTCCAGTAGAGTGTTTCCACGTAATTAGTAATTACATTGATAACTGGTGAAATAACTTATCACTCCAGACATCTGACTTTTTTTGTTTTCTGTCAGACAATTACACGCCGCCGTGTAAGATAACGGAATTGGAGAAATCGCGGTAAATGGGGAAAAGTTGTGGTGTGATATTTGTGAATAAATAATAAATAAATAAATATCTGGGACATTATTGCACACATGGTCATCTGACCCCAAACTAAGCAAAGCTTGTAATATGGCTGCCAGAGACTGATATACATACATATATATTTTTAAATACATACTTAAATAGATATTAACACCCACACATAGAACAAACACAAATGTTCATCACACAAATGTTTGTCCTAGATGGGAATCGAACCCACGCCCCCAAGCGCAGAAAGTAGGTTCACTACCAACTGAGCCACCGAGGCAGTGATTATAGATAACACAAATACGAGTCTATTGAGAAAACTAATAATTATCAATTTGAAAACCCGACTTCATCATCATCATGAGCCTGCATCGTCCACTGCTGGACATAGGCCTCTCCTAATGCACGCCACTGTACTCGGTCGGCAGTTTTTTGCATCCAGTTTTTACCCCTCGTTTTACGCAGGTCGTCACTCCACCTGGCCGCAGGGTGTCCTACACTACGTTTACCTAAACGTGATCTCCACTCCAGAACTCGTCTACCCCATCGGTTATCGGTTCTTCGGGCAACGTGGCCGGCCCACTGCCACTTCAGCTTACTAATCCTTTGAGCTATGTTGGTAACTTTGGCTCTATGTCGAATCACTTCGTTCCGAATTTTATTCCGTATAGAAACTCCGAGCATAGCTCTCTCCATAGCTCGACTTTAAACTTGTGGACCAACTTAACCGTGAAAACCCGACTTCAAAGTTGCTAAATACGCAATTTCGTTTACTTGGATGTCATTTTTGAAGTGAAAACTTCTTAAGGCGCGTTGGGCACATTTTGGGTGAAGAAAAATAATGGAACTCGCATCATCGTTAGCTGTACCGTGTATTTTAAAACAGCGCCATCTCTTGTAGAATAGGTGAATTACTACTTAAGTTTTCACTTCTGACATGCAGTCCTATGACTGATGTGTTTTTTTTTCTTCAGCTATTTTGATTTAAAAACCAACTGCTAAACTGATTTTGATGAAATTTATATGGGACTACCTCTGAAGTATGGCCTACCAAACAAAAAAGTAATCATCAAAATCAATTCACAATTGGCGTAGAAATCGGTGATAATACATTTAAAACACCGCCTTCTTTTGAACTCGGTTAAAAATAAACGGGTTCAAGTCCAAATGTCGCTTAGTTACTTAATGTCCTTATCCCAAAACGATCTTTTCTCCAAAATTTGATTGTGATGCATGTGCTCTCTGTCGGCGAGCACTCATGCAAAGATCTTGCATTGAGTGTTTTTTTTATAACCGACTTCCAAAAAGGAGGAGGTTATCAATTCAACTGTTTAAAAAAAATGTTTATTACCTCAGAACTTTCGATTGAGTAAACCGACTTTGATGATTCTTTTTTTATTTGAAAGCTGGTGCTTCCCGTGTGGTGCCATTACAATTTGGTCCGGTTCTGACATTTTTATGAAGTCTGTTTTTTTGTATTGATAATTATTTTTACAATTTTCCTAACAATAAAACCATTGAATAACAAGACTGACGAGTCCACAAGGTCCCACAGACAGAGTACACAACAAGAAACGCATCTCACAACACAATGGCGATCTATCTGGATCATACAAACGCTAACAGTTCCATTAGATAAATGAACATATCTGATGGAAAAAGATACCTATGTACTTATTAATAAGAAATAAATTCGACAACATCAGAGTAAAACTAGCTCGTCAAGGGTTCCGTTTAAATATAGTTTTGTGATAGCAAAACGTGTATATACGAAGTTATACATACTAATGGGTATTTATTGATCTAGAATCAAGAAAAAAAAATGTGTCCTCATACAAAATGATGTTGAAATGGCAATGGGCAGGCCACATCGCTCGAAGAACTGATGACCGATGGGGAAGAAAGGTTCTTGAGTGGAGACCACGAAAAGGAAGACGCAGCGTAGTGGTTCCCACTAGATGGACCGACGACATTGTGAGTCGCGAGTGGATGCAGATGGCAGGGTGTCGTTCAGTGTGGAGGTCAAAGGGGGAGGCCTATGTTCAGCAGTGGACGTCTTCTGGCTGATGACGATGATACAAAATGATGATCACGTGATCCATTTTCTAAGAACACTATTTTTTTCTTCTATTTAGCAAACTTGTGCTCTACAAGTCACTGATGGGTGGGTAGATCAACACCTGCAGGCCTAGCACGGGCCGTGGAAAAATTATCCTTCCACCGTTATTATCCACGCGTAGACGTGACAGAGCCAGAATATGGATACGTTTGTCTCTTTCTAGCGGGATAAAAACGGTGGAAAGACAATCTGTCCACAGCCCGTGCTAGGCCCGCTGAAGTATGTAACACACCTTTGCTGAACCCAGTGTGGAGTTTTTATTCAGACAGCGCCAATTTTTTAGGGTTCCGTACCCAAAGGGTGAAACGGGACCCTATTGCGAAGGCTCCGCTGTCCGTCTGTCACCAGGGTGTATCTTATGAACCGTGATAGTTAGACAGTTGAAATTTTCACAGATGATGTATTTCTGTTGCCGCTATAACAACAAATACTAAAAAATATAATAAAATAAATATTTAGGGGGCTCCCATACAACAAACGTGATTTTTTTGCTCGTTTTCGCTCGATATTGATAACGGCATGAGGTAGACGCTTGAAATATTTACAGAATATTTAGTTATATATTGACTTTAAAAATAAATAAAGAAATTAATATTAATATTTAAGGGGGGCTCCCATACAAAAAGCGTGATTTTTGCCGTTTTTATACATAAGTGTACGAAACCCTTCGTGCGCGAATCCGACTCGCACAGGTTATTTGGTCTCGCTTTAAGTGCATTTGTTTATCTAAGTGTGTGTGGATTTTTGCTATAAATAAAAAATTGTCTATTGTCTAATTTGTCTTGCTAAAACTTTTCTTGATCGGGCAGAGTGCCTTGGGAGAGGGCTACGTCCAGCAGAGGGTTAAGTTACACTGAAATAAAACCTGACTTTCCTGCTGAATCTTGGAAGAAGGAATCGGAAGGCAAGATATCCATTTCCTTCCTAATTTAGGATTTATTTTGAATTTATATTGGTAGGATTGCAGGTTAATACAAATCAAACTACCAACACTTTATCTTTATTTTTATTGTAAAGTAGGCCGCCAACTCGCCTGATGTTAAGCGATGATGCGGCCTACGATGGATCACGCTTGCCTGGAAGAAACCGATTCACATTTGACTTGAAAACACCCAGATTGTAACTATCAGGGAACACCCATTCAGGCAGTGCATTCCACATACTAGCAGTTCGCACAATAAAAGTGGAATCAAAGCGCTTCGTACGAGTTTTCGGAATGTCAACCATAATAGTGTCCATTTTTCGTGCCCGCTCTGGCAGTCCGATAGAAAAAAGGGCAGGAGGGAATTAAATCATGCAGATCTGATGCACACTCTCCAAAATGTATCCGATAAAAAACCGATAGACTAGCAACTTTGCGCCGACGCTCAAGACTAAGAAGCTTAGTCTGAACTAGGGTTTCGTTGAACTTTATATTCATATCCTAAAGAGCAACCCAGAACGACAGCAAGGCACCTAAATATTTTGCCCATAGTTTATCCGTTACAAAGTACGAGAAAGGCACCGCGAGTAATTAACTTGTAGCCTTAAGTTAGCATCTGGTGAGATTGCGCGCGCAGGGTAAATGTTAATTGTCGCTGTACGTGGTGGGAGATAGCCTTTAGTGGGGGGACGTACGGACGAGCAAGTTGGCAAGCTTGTGCAAATAATAAACCATCTTTATTATAGAAAATTACGTGGTGAGTTCTAGGTAAGAAGAGCTCCAGTGCGCGCCGACGCAACATATTTCTCTACGCGCCATCCAATCAGCAGCCGTTTTCATCACGTGCGCGGCGCTCAGCGGCCTGCAGTGCAAAGCAAGTTAAGCGAGATGGAGTCGCGTACGCATTAACCTTGAAAAAGATCGCCGCATGCGGTTGAAACTATAGTCGGAACAACTGGTTTAATCATACGTGAGTAGTTCGGTATAATGTATTTTAAAAAAAACTTCTTTTAATAAAAAATCTCACTGACGCACAGTCGCTTCTAACACACCCAAAAAACTACATTATGCAGCCGAGGTTAATATATCAATACCGAGAGCCGATCGCGACACAGTTTCATGGATATATTCCGAAAATCCGAAAGATCGTTTTGATTTCTCTATTATCAGTGCCGTAAGAAATGACACCAAGACCAAGTTTTGTTTTCAAGGGCGCAGTTATAGAAGCTCGCACAGGGCGCATAAAAAGCTAGTTACGGCACTGTCTATTATTATGCGAACCGCTAGACTGCGGAATGTGCTGCCTAAATATGTTTCCTGATAGTTATAATTTGGGTGCCTAGTAAACCTAGTTTTTTAGTCAAGCGTGCTCTATCGTAGACAGCATCAAACGCAAGCCTCTTTTTCAATAAACATAATATATCTAAAAGGATTAAGCAACTGGTTCAGAACAATGTCGTCTGCAAACTACAGACAGGATTGTTTAGAGCGGTACGTCGTTGTAATTGGGTGAATTTTGCGATTCCCCTGAACCACAGAATTCACCTATGAGCATCGAGAAGACCTTTCTTCTCGATGCTCAAAGATTTAGGATTGAAAGAAGAGTCTTCGGTAAACCACACTAAGTTCAGCAGAAAATTTATAAACATATCAGTAAGCTAGACTTTACAGCCGTGTGTATAAAGTCTAAGGCAGTAAACCGTTCGTTTTACGCGGAAGACTGTCCTATCAGATACTTTCGCTGCGTTTGGCGGCACCTCAAGAAGGATAATATGCTGAGCAATAAATACACAACACTGACGCATTGTTCTGAACATAGTCTCGGTAGATTGTCATCTGTTTCTCTAGTTGATGACAACGAGTACAGTTCCACCATCTAAGCTGTTCAGTTCATAGCGTCGCTAGTGGAGAACAAAGTATCGCCACCTAAGAAATTCACCAAAAAAAAACTGTAGTTCCAATGTTGACCACCTGAACAGCTAAGTTGGTGGCACTGTGGCACACGGAAGGGACTTTTCACACTCATAGCTTCCCACTATGATTTCCAGTATATATCCATGGTAGGTGTAAAGGCTATAGAGCGGCTGTTGCCATTGAATTTGTAAGGACTGGCAGCTGTCAAAAGTGCCGTTTCACCATTTTATTCCTCGCTATTTTGAAGGTTGAAGAGATGCGCGACGGTAGTGAGTGGGTGACATTTCTTTATTGGAGATGCCATGAAACACACATACAAAGGCAACGACAACTAACAAACCCGAAACAGATATTTAAATTCAGCTTCAAACATCTGCCCGGCCGGGAATCGAACCTGAGACCTCCTGTCTGTGTGTTTTCCAACGCTGGTCTTCATCATAATATCTTGCTTGATCTTGTACAGAAAATACAATGGCTGATCCCCGATCAGCTCCAGCATATATAAGTTGGTTGTATTCAAAATCTACGACAGTAAACCGTACTCAGTCACCGGCAGAGGTTTCTCACATTTTCAATATTTTTAGTTAAAAAAATTACCTCAATAGTTTTTGTTTTATAGAATATCACTGCATACGCTCTTAAGTCATTGTTATGTTGATCTGATTTACTTTGGCAGAATAGAACGAAAAAAAGGCAGGACACAACACATAGACAGACAGCATCGGCTTAGTAATAGGGTTGCACCCTTTGGGTACGGAACCCTAAAAACAATAGGTATATTCATAGCATCAATTCATAGCATTTGCAATGTTATTCTTAGGATAATGCCCAATCGTTTTTAATACACTCTTGTTACACACTCAATAGTGATTTATTTATCTTTATAAATGTTGAGTCTTCGACCAAAATAAAATGAATGGACGGGCCCAGTAGAAGCGCATTTTTGAAGATTACAAAATGAGCGCCAGCGTTCACTTCGTTTCAGTCGGTCTCTAGCCGTAGGAAGTGAAACACGAGTCTATTGTTACGCGATAACGAAACATCTGACATAATTATGAATTCGTATGCTTTACCGAAGTGTAAATACACAAATAAAACCGATACCTATTTTTTTGTAACAAATATACTGTACATTTTTATAATTAGCTGTTGAAGTATATGTCCGATGGTTTTGACTCGTTTTTACTGATCAAGTTCAATGGTTAGGGCCCGTCCATTCATTTTATTTTGGTCGAAGTGTTGAGTATGTGCGATAACGATAGCTGGTGAACCCGCAGGGCTATTATGAATCTTTGATCGGGATCGCGACTTGTCAAAATTATGTAAAAAAAAAAGTGTTGTCTATTTCCAATTTCGTAGTATGAAATTGGAAATAGACAATGCTGTTTTTTTTTGCGTCATAACCCCTTTCAAGTGTCAAAATTCTGTCAATTCTGACACTGACTGATCCCGATCAAAGATCCATAATAGCACCGCCATTGATAGTCCAATATAGTATCAATGAGTAATAGTGTTCCGTAATCAATGAGCCCCGCCGATCTTAAGACTTAAAACTATGTAACCTGCGCCTCAATAGGTAATTCTTAGATCACATTAAAAGTGCACAATCTCATGGTAATAGTGCTGCACTAGTTACAGTGCGGTTGTGTAACGGACAAGGAGGCAAAGAAACCAGTGATGTGGTGTTACTTTCATGCCATTTGCATATAATGTGGCGGCACAAAAAGCGACGAGCGATATGAGCCGGCCGGAGAGACACGCTTCCACGAGCAGCGGCGTGCACACGGACTGACAGCGGGAACGCAGCGACTACGAGGAACTAATTTTGCGCAATCAAGACTATCACGGTCTTTTTCATTTTCATGGCACATCTAACAACAGAGACAAAAATTCAAACAAATTAAATGATTCTGATGCTAACCTCAAGTACGGCAACAGTAAAACACAAGTTTGACTAGCCTGTTACTTGCGACGGTTTGTCATTCCAGCGTTCCTTGTGACATGTGAAATTTATGGCTTAAGTGGCAAACAAGCAGACGGGCCGCCTGATGGTAAGCGATCACCGTCACCTATGGATACCTGCAACACCAGGGGTATCACAGATACGTTGCCGACCTTTAAAGACACTATTAACAGCTCTTTTGAAGAACCCCATATTATAGCTACCTAGAAATGCGCAGGAGGGATATATTTGTCTCATATATAAACACAAGTAAAAATGATTTTCTACTAATACTAATATTATTCAAAATCTCAATTTTTGCAGAAAATTAGCCCAACAGAAATATTAGTTATTTTTATTTATTTTTTGACATATTGTGAAAATCTGACCGATCAATGGGATAGGGGTAAAGAGCCTGATAGCTCAACTTTTGATTGGTGACATTATTATTACTATTGATTAATGACATTGTATAAATAGTGCTGTAATATTATTATTTTTAATTGTATTTAATCTCGTGACATATATGTAAATGCATGTTAGTTTTTATTTTCTAATTTTATTTCAATAAATATTTTGAATAATTTATGTTACTGTGACTTGAATATTTGACATTGTATAAATAGCACTGTATTAATTTTAATTTTACTTAATCTTGTGACATAAATGTAAATGCATGTTCGTTTTTATGTCAATAAATAATTTGAATTTGAATTTTGAATTTGAATTAGATAGATAGATAGAAGGAAAGGAAAGAAAGAAAGAAACTCTTTATTGTGTACTTCAGAAATAAAAATTACAAACAGTACAAACATATTATTAATTGCAGATCAGAATAATTATGCACATCAAAACAAGAAAATTACTAGCAGAAGTATGATACATTCAAATAAAAACACCTAACCAAGGAAGGTAAAGTTTTTAACCGACTTCCATTAAGGAGGAGGTACTATGTTCGTCAGTATGTATATTTTTGTATGTTCATCGATATTTTCGCCAATTGTGAACCGATTAAAAAAAAAAAATTTAGTTTGATAGGGTATACCTACTCCCGAGGTGGTCCCTTATCATCAAGTCAGGATCTTATGATGGAATCTCAAGGAAATCGAGAAAAACTAACTAACAATGTTTGACCCACTTTTCGGCTCCGATTTTTGTATAAAATAATTTATTTACAATAATAATAGTTTTAAACGGACGATCTGTAGTGAGTTAAATAGGTAACGTATCTTCTACCACGCTCGCAGTATGACCACACCCTGTATTGACGATGACGAGTAGACTGGAGAAAATATGCAATACATAATTAAATTATTAATTTGCAAACTTTTTATCGGGTGTTTTAATAAGATCGCTTCTAAATTGCTACTTCATACGTAAACTTATTATAATGAACGCTACACTGTTATTAATTCATGAATTTAACATCGTATCGTATTGGTCTTAATAGAGTTAAGTAAAGTAATCCAATAATACTGATCTAGTATCGATTTCTATTGACAAAGCTGCATATAACTGTGTTCCGGATTGATGGGCAATCTTTCCAGCGAAATTACAGGGCACACAGAGATTTGACATCTTATATCTCGGGATGACGAACGCAGTACATTGCCATCCAGGGTTTTAAACTGTTGAAGTTCAAAATTCTGAGTGGCGTTGTGTTGTTATGGGCAAGCGTGAAGAGCCACCAGGCGAGCCACTTCGCTCGTCTCGTTACCCAGTATCATAAAAAAAAATACATTCTATTTTTATGTAAAAAATACAAAAAAAATTTACTTTACATTAAATGGGTACTTACTAAGTCCTAACAAAAATAAGTACGCCAAAACAAGACAATGGCTCAAAAAAATCAAAAGAATAAACAGAGGTGGAAAAGTGAAATTAATCGTAATTTTGCTACCTACGTATTTATGAAATAATATCAATTTAAAAAACCAACTTCATAAAATGTCAGAACTTGACCAAATTGGAATGGGTTACCACACGAGAATCACCAGCTTTCAAATAAAAAAAGAATCATCAAAATCGGTTCACCCAGTCAAACGTTCTGAGGTAACAAACAAATAATAATAACTGTATAAATACATTTGAATTGAGAACATCCTCTTTTTTGGGAGTCAGTTAAAAAGAGTTAAATTTAAAAAAAATATATATATAAGTAGTTTCTATCTATCTATGCGAATTGCATTCCTAAATATATATATGTTTAATTAATATTGTATACATTGCCACATAATGCGCTTATTCCACTTACATAAGTACCTACCGGAAGACGCAGCGTAGGTAGGCCTCCCACTAGATGGACCGATGACATTGAGAGTCGTTAGTGGATGCAGGTGGCAGGGTGTCGTTCAGTGTGGAGGTTAAAGGGGGAGGCCTATGTTCAGCAGTGGACGTCTTCTGGCTGATGATGATGAAGTACCTACTAAAAATACATTTCGTAGTCATGTTAGTCCTCCCTCTTTTGCCAATGTTCTCTCTGTTTATCACCAGTCTCGTCCGTGCACCTATTTCCACAAAATTTGCCATAATTTATGAAATTTTTCACTACCTCGCTAGGCCTGTACCACATCGTTGCCTATCTCGATGTCGGCTGTACGAGAATATGATCTGATAGTCGGATGCGCCCGCGCCGACATTATTGATTCACAGAAATAAAAACAAACACCGCGGTTAAATGGAAGCTCTGTTGCAGATTAACTTGTATTTTTCACTTGGTTAGTGGTACAAGTCGGTAGTTTGCAGCGAGTAAATAAATATACCTAAGTAGGTACTTATGATAAGTCGTTTTGAACAAGTCAAATATTTGGTGCATCCAAAATTAATGCAGGTTTTTTTTGCCTTTTGGTATCAAATCAGTGTAGCGGTTCGGCCTAAATTTAGATACAGTGTAAACTCTATATAGCGACACTTAAGGGACTGCGCGTTTTATGGTGTTATTGAGAGTTGCCGTTAAATGGAGAGAAGAACAATCAATAGTATTTTACTATTATAATAATACCTATGTATTTAATAGTAACGTATAAAATTTACATAGGTACAACAAACATTAACTTTGATACATATAGCAACGCATAGTGCGTATAGTCTGTTATCTTCGTCTGAAATTATTTGCTGCTGCAGTATTTTGTTTTATTGTAAATACGATGTGTTGGAAAATACTGTTTATTGCTTATAATGACGTATTTTTGTCGTTATTTAGAGTGTGTGTGATGTTACATAGAGTGTATCATTGTATGGACAACAAGGTAAACCAACCAAAGTCAAGTAATTTTGACGTTTCAGGGAGTTTGTCGTTAAATCGAGTGTCGTTATATGGAGTTTACACTGTATTATCAAGATATCAGCATAGGCTCCAGAGATATAAGAAGCTTATTCCAACGTCCCCCAGACTGACTTTGCCGACGTTAGCAAAGTCAGTAGGTATTAATAAATTTAAAAAAAAAAAAAAAAAAAAAAATGCCAAAGTCAGTAGGTATTAGTGAAAAGAAATCTAGCTCATTCGAATAAATTAAATATAATTTAACAAAAAACGGAACTATACATACGATCTATATTCGTATGCAATTAACTTATACTCTTATATAACTTATTTGTTAAACGTAAAAAAATATCATTTTTATTGCGGTAATTTAGAATAATCGGAATTTCTACTCATTGTTTAATTTGTCTTACAAGATGTCATCATCATCATTTCAGCCATAGGACGTCCACTGCTGGACTTAGGCCTCCACCATCGAATAACTCGGTTAATTACAAGATGTATTTATTGGTCTTGCATTGCTTTGCGAAAGTGGCGTTTCCATTGTAGTTCAGTTTAACAGTTTCAACAAACAAAAATAGTTTTGTATGAATGTGAATACGTTAATTTCTTTCTTTTGTGCCGCGTGCTTCGTGCATCTCCGATCGGTGCCGGTACCGACGCGTCTTGGCTGGCAATACATCAGGCGAGCGCGTAACGGGCGCGAGCGGCGCCTGCGCATCGCAACGCACGTCGATTTACGGCGCAGTTACCTTTAATTCAGACATAATTTAATTTGAACACGCCGCCATGCGACTTAATTATGATATCTGCGATACCCGGTACCGCGCCGACTCGCCAACTTCGTTCTCTCGATGTAAACGTCGCTCTGATGTATTTGATGATGATCGGCATGGTCTTGCTACTCGGATCGACTCATATGATTCGGTTACAGATAAAAAATGATCGTTTCAATCGATTATTATAACGAGTCCGGGCAACTTAATTATAAAATAAAAAAAAACTAAATTAAATTCACGATGCGCGTTCTTCGCGCGGGGGTTCATACATCATCGCTCGAAACTCACAATATTTACAATGAGGCATTCAATTCAATTCTCATTACAGTGAAAGAAACCGATTCGTTTGCGTGAATATTGCGTGCAGTATTCAGGGGGTAATTTGTCATCCTGCAGTTGCAGATATAAGGGGGCTACACACAGACCGACGCTGAGTCTTGGGAGAGGATGTAACGTGTGTAAAATTCATAATTAGCTCTCGCCGTGATCAAGATTGGAGCCGACATTACACCTTGTGAGAGAGGATTCGTTCTGGGAACGAACGATACGATCAGTGCGTAGCCGTTTGGGTAGCAGTTTGATAAGGCATGCTTTCACAAATCCATTGCGAAGTGTTTCATTAAAAAATGGAGATAAACAGTTTCTTTGTTGTTTTATTTAACAAAATCCACAACTCTCATAATTAATACATTGATCTTATAGATATACTAACAGCCAATAACGGATTTACATTTTGTACAAATATATTTTGTAATAATGACAATTAGCTAAATAAACTTTAAAATTATAAGCATAAATTTATAAAATAGATCTTCTTAAATAAAAACAATCATACTTATATAAATATTTTAAATGTTGTGTAGTGTGTGTGTATAGTTGCATAGTGTGTGTGTAGGTGTATGGGGGGGGGGGGGTAAATGTGTGTGTGTGTTTAATATTTATTAGTCACTACTTCAGTAGGTACCTACCTCTACGTACCTACTGTGAACATTAGGTAAGGTTTCCAAAATTCATTTCCGAAACGCGGTAATTTTAAAATGTTTCGCCAAATCAGAAGTCTTTGATCATTGACACTAATACTAATTGTGCCCCGCGGTTTCACCCGCGTTATAAACTTCCTTGAAGCAACCTCCTTGGTAGCGACAGCAACTTCCTTTGACTTAGATGTTTTTTTTTCTATGATGTAATATGTCAATGTTTTCACAATTTAATATGACTTCAATTCTTGTTCTTATTTTTTTTTTGAACAAAAAAAATATTGTCTGATCGCTACCAAACTTCACAGGACTACTCGCTGAGCTAATCTGAAGATTGTCTGAGAATTTCATCAAAATCGGTTTAGCCATTTCGGAGTCGATTGGGAACATACATGCAAACACATATAGCAATTATAGCAATGTGTGTACCTACATGTGTGTGTACCCGGGTATATCCTAAAACTGCGACCAGAACCACCGGAGGATGGGCAGCAGCGTCTTAATAGTACACGGTGAACGTACTGCGATCCCCAAGCCGCCTGCCAAGCGCGGGGATTATGGTAACACCCCTCTCTATGAGGGAGGCCTTGTCCAACAGTGGACGTTAATTGGCTGATGATGTGTGTGATGTGTGTGTACTTAAATTGCCTTTTATACCTATATATAATATATTATTTTATTATAGATAGAAGATAGATACCTACTACTTATTATATAAGCCATACAGCAAGCACCAATCCAGCATCTTAGGCTGATTTTTGTTTATTATAAATTGAGATAAATACGTGTAACGCCTAGGAAGGGGGCAAATCAAAGGCAGTTATAACAGTTATTTTATAATTATAGGCGAGACAATTGTGCCTATATCTCATCAGATAGCATTAAAACAAATTAGTGCAAATAAATAAACAAATACAAAAGGGAGAAGGCGGCATTGAGTTATGTCTTATAATTAAACCCTACCGTATCCATGCACAACCAGTTTCGATGCCTTTGATAGGGAGGAGGCCGGGAGGTAGCTCACTATCAACATAAAATTGGGTTATATCGTCAGCCCTGGTGCCAGGCTGTGGCACCAGGTGCCAGTGCTATAGATTACGCACTGGTATCCCCTGCCTGTAGTAAGAGGTTACTAAAAGGGGGTCTCTGGACTCGGGATGGTCGAAGGCTCTGACTATACACCCAAGCGAGCCCCGGGAGGGGAAGACAACATTGTGTGGACGAAGTCGTCGGGTAGACGAGATGAGACAACTGCGGAGTTGTCTCGGGAGGAGCCTTAGCGCTGTGCTGCGAGCTCCGGTGCGTTCATCTGGAGATCCCGTAGCCCTCTTGTCTAGTACTAAGGCTGGTCACTGGGGCCGTTTTATTGTGTATAATCTCACATAATCTAGCTGCATCCCAACGCAGCCGGGTATCTTTGCAAGATTTTCCGTAGACAATAAAAATACACATTTACAGTAGATTAAATCAAGTCTAATGCTTATAATAAATACCCTTTACAGAAAGAAAAATAAATAAGTACCTAATTACTTAGGAACTAAAGATTAAGAATCATAGGTATACTTATCGTACAAACCCTTAACTTTTCTCTCCTACCATGCTTGACAAATAAAATATCGACATCGATATATCGATAAATACGAGTAAGCCCCATCCCTTCCGCTAAATAACTCCATTTGGCTCGATGCTCGATAAATGTTTCATTTGGACATGGATAATTATTTACCAGTAAATTGCCACTACAATTATTGATGGCTTCATACAGACTGACTCCAGATGACGATCGGGCCAAACAGTTTTGGTGCGATCCCTCTTTGGACTGCAAAAAGGATCTGCATAGTTATAATTTTGTTACAGTGCCGTAGCTTTATTTATCACTTTAATTTTTTGGAATATTTAATCGACGGACTTGGTGGACGTGGGACGGTGGGACTTGGAATATTTGATGTGTTAATCATATCACTAATGATGAATGGATGTTTTTTACTCAATCACGCCAGAACGGCTGAACGGATCTGGATGAAATTTGGCAGTGAGATAGATTATAGTCTGGAATAGAACATAGGCTACTTTAGAAATGGCTGGACCGATTTGGATTAAATTTTGTGTTCCTAGAGCGGGTCATAGTAGCGACGCCGGAGGCCGAGCTCTACGCGTACGTACTCGTAGTAGCGGATATCAGCTATATTATAATTATAAATTTTAAAAATTGACTTCATAATTAGTAAAATACACTATTTCGTTTACTTGGATGACAATATTATATCGTCCAAGTAAACTTTCCAGTTATTTTGATTAATAACCAATCTACTGAACCTATTTTGAAGAAATTTCTATGAGTCCAATCTGAAAGTATGTATATCCAAATCAAAAAATGATTTCCCAAATCGGATCGAATTTTAAACTACGGGAGTTCTGAGATAACAAACAAAAATAGCAAGTGGATCACATTAAAAACCTACTTCAAAAACTGAGGGTTGCCCTCGATTTCCCTGGGATCCCATCATCAGATCCTGACTTGGTGACCATGGGACCAAATTGGAAGTATACCCTAGATAGATAGATAGATAAACTCTTCAGTGTTCACACTACAAATTACATACACAAGACACGATAAAAAAGCTTAAAACTTTAGTGCAACAATCGGCGGCCTTATCGCTAAGAGCGATCTCTTCCAGACAACCTTAGGATGCCATAAAAGAGGCGGAGCTGGTAGCGGCAGCTGGCGGAGAAATCAGTACACATAAATAAATAAAAATATACAGTGGAACCGTCCTCATTTTTTGAAATCGGTTAAAAATAAATACAACTGAATTGTGAACCTCCTCCTTTTTTGAAGTCGAAGTGATTTTGGGTTTCAAACAAGCGTCAAAATGCGATTATAGAGCTAACTCTACAATAAAATAACAAGAAATAAAACCCCAAACCAAATGAGAGTCGGACTCGCACTAACCCTTATATTTTTTACTAGCTGTACCCGCAACTTCGTTTGCGTGAACATTAAAATAGTCCCTGCAGACGGAATCACCGGAAATTGCAGTAATATGTTACTAACAATATTGTTTACAGGAGCTTTTATTAGTTGTTTATCATAATGTAAAACATCACATAACGCAAAACATCAGACCAATATTTGCAATTATCAACTAAAAAAAACAATGAATTAACAAAACTCAACAATTCAGTGAACTAAACGATAACGAAAACCTACTAACTAATATAACATGAATATAACCAACAATATCACTGTATACACCAAACACGATAACAGAGGTTTCCATCTAGGCGCCACTATACAATGTTGCTACCTACTACTACCTAGCACTGCGGTATGCTTGGGTTCTGTGCTCCGGCTCTGGCCTCACCATTCTTCTATGCGTCTGTGCACTGTTCGAACACTACACCTGGTAGTGGAAGTAGCACGGTTAGACACGATGGCAATTTTGGCAATATGGGAGCGGTGCCACATGACTCCGCGCATCGGAGCGTCGCGGACATTCAGTGGATGCAGATGGCAGGATGTCGTTCAGTGTGGAGGTTAGAGGGGGAGGCCTATGTTCAGCAGTGGACGTCTTCTGGCTGATGATGATGATGATGCCACATGACTCCACCTCAGCCGGTGCAAGTCCCGTAGGTGTTGTAAGTAGCTACTGTAGGTAGGTACGTCCTTAAGAGATGGGCATGTATCCTATGGGCGATGGTGGGGCACGTAGTCGCACTTATCTTTGGGCGCAGTGGAGTGACCGGTTGGCTGCCGTGGTGGTGTTTTACCGGTGTGGTTGGAACCAAGATGGACCATGACCACTGAGGCCTATGTGGGCAATCCTGTTTTATAATGACCTCCTTTCGGCTCAGTGTAGCCTATGTGTATAATTCTGTTTGATATTGACCTCTTTTCGGCGCAGTGTAGCCTATGTAGATAACCCTGTTTAATAATGACCTCCTTTCGGCGCAGTGTAGCTTATGTGCGCAATCCTGATAATGACCTCTTTTCAACGCAGATAGTCGATGAGCGTAACCCTGTTTAATAATGACTTCCTTTCGGTGCAGTGTAGCCTATGTGTGCAACCCTGTTTAATAATGGCCTTCTTTCGGCGCAGTGCAGCCTTTGTGCGCAGCCCTGTTTAATAATGACCTCCTTTCGGTGCAGTGTAACCTATTTGCGCAATCCTAATTTATAATGACCTCCTTTCAGCGCAGATATTCGATGTGCGCAACCTTGTTTAGTAATGACCTCCTTTCGGCTCAGTGTAGCCTACTCGCTATGTGCGCAACCCTGTTTAATAATGACCTCCTTTAGGCACAGTGTAACCTATGTGCGTAACCCTGTTTAATAATGACCTCCTTTCAGCGCAGTGCAGCCTATGTGCGCAGCCCTGTTTAATAATGACCTCCTTTCGGAGCAGTGTAGCCTATGTGCATAACCCTGTTTAATAGTGATCTCCTTTCAGCACAAAGTAGCCTATGTGCGCAACCCTGTTTAATAATAACCTTATTTCGGCGTAGTATAGCCTATGAGCGTAACCCTGTTTAATAATTACCTCTTTTCGGCGCAGTTTAGCCTATGTGCGCAACCCTGCGATTTAAATTTAAATTGTTTACTTTTAATTTATTTATTGTTCGTTTGGCAATATCTCTATGACTCATTTGGACTGATCTGACTTTGACAATAGGCCTATACGATAAAATGCAAACGCCAGCTTAAAATGAGCTGTACGTTCAAAGGTTCCTATACATTCCGGGGGTCAACTAATTTGGACATATACTAAGGGTTGTGATGTCTGTAATTTCTGAACCACGAAACCGATGACTTCGAAATATTTACGGCACAATCTATAATGTACCTTCTTTCTAACAAAAACAGAATTAAAGAAATCAGACAACGCGTTAATGAATTAAAATTAAGTACACATTTTGAGTTTCATCCCCTCCCCAAAGGAATCATACTGAATTTCGGGATAAAAAGTATGCAAGAACCTTCCTCGAAGTATAAACTCAAACCATGCTAAGTTTCATTCGAATCCATTCAGTAGTTTCGGCATGATGCGCGGTCGTGATACAGACAGAGAGACAGACAGACAAAAATGAAAAAAATTACAGTTTTGGCTTCAGTATCGATTATAGAATGCCTACCAATATTTTTTTTCAAAATATCTTCAATGTACAGAATTGGACCTGTTACAGTTTTATTATAATATTTATTATAATACTTATTTTATTGCAAGCATGTATTAAACTATATCTAATAATAATGAATAATCAATATAACTCTTAACGAATCACTGCCTCACAGCTGATCAGCATGCAAGACATTGACAGAATACAAATAAGTCTTACCTTGTAATTATGAAGTAATTCGAAGGCAAAAAATGACATTTTGTACATGACGCTGAATAGATTATTGTAGAAGAGTTTCTGTGGTTTGAGGGTGGTCAGTCGGTCGCGACGGAACCAGAGTCTGCTGGGCATAACAAGTGATATCGGTCGCTACACGTATCCAAACGACATGACTCCTGGATTTAAACAGGATTGAACGCAATGGCCAGTGAAGACATACTGAGACGAGGTACTTAACTGCTGTAAAAACTGAGTCACTCAACGGCCAATGGAGAGAGTTATGAGAGTTTCTTTGCGCGATAAAATATGAAACGAGAATTTTAGACGTAGAACCGATAAAGCACAGATTTTTGCAAATTGAAGTGGCAATTCGTAGGCCATATCGCTCCAAGAACTGATAAATCGATGGGGAAGAAAGGTTCTTGAGTGGAGACCACGAACCGTAAGACGCAGCTTAGGTAGACCTCCCATTAGATGGACTGACGACATCGTGAGAGTCGAGTCGTGAGATTATCCAGTGAATGCAGATGGCAGGCTGTCGTTCAGTGTGTCATACTAAGGGGGGGGCCTTTGTTCAGCAGTGGATGTCTTCTGGCTGATGATGATGAAACACAACGGTGACACGTCATTCACACTCGATAAAATGTATGGAACAGCTATACATATATTTTTCGCGATTTCATGGTTGGTCCCATAGTAAGTTTTTTATAATGATGGTTACTATAAACTCCTTATGGCTTAGTAGACCCTTTCCGCGTATTCCTGTGGAAATGCCACCAAAACTGGCGACGTTCATACAGCCTTGATCAAAGCTAATAGGTAAGTTAGTGACTAAATTCTACAGGTTAAAAAATCCCGTCTCAAGCTAACACTTCCAATAATAGCCCATACAATCTCATCTACGCACAAAAACGCTAATTAATTAACCAACCATTATCATTGCTGTTTTCTGAAAAAAATCGCGTCCTTTCGACACCGGTCATTGTTATCATTGGCCATCACAAAAAGCAGCATCGCGCCGACAAAAGCCGATACAGCAACATTGCAGGAGCCCTGGAATCCGACGGAACCCTCGCTCATTAACGCTTCTCCTGCGCATCTCTATTTCACGATAAACAAACGACTTATACACTTCTAAAGATTTATCTAAAAAGGGTTCTTATGCGTTATGCCTTACTACTGAAATTGGTCTGAAGTTTTGAAGCCGCTTTCAGAGTCAAACTGCAGAATCTTGTTGACTTTAATTATTAAATTAAAATCACGTTTAAATCCCTATTCTTATAGTTTGAATTTAAGTAAAAATCACAACGGTCGCATGGGCTGTTGTAGTATTGAGTTTGCGCAAGGGTCGTGCTGGAGAAAGTCGTATACGTCATGTTGGATTTTTAAATTTTGGCTTTGCTTTTGTAGTTAATAGAGAGGAGATTGCAGTGAAGGTTTTCGGAGTGTTGTTTTAAACGAATTCCGCTAAGATAGTGTACGATGTGCGATTAGCGTTTTTGCGTTGGCGTTGTAATTAGGGACGATCGGCGGCGCGTATGAAGACATAAATAAAACGCGATCAGCTGAATTAGCGACCCGCTCACTGCAACCGCTGCTTCGCTTAAATTTCAATCGATCAGATTTCTCTTTTTATAAACTATTTTAAACTAAAATGCGCGTGTAACAGCTATCTTGTTAAAATGCTTGCTAAAGGAGAATGCGGCTCGTATTATAGGCACCTAGGCGCAATTTCAATGTTTATAATGCCGTTTAGCAATTACACTGCATGTAATTAAATTGCTGTAAAGGAAATGCACTCGCTCACTCTCGTTAAATGTTTTATCAATTATTTATATATGTCTTTTAATAGGACTCAATCATTCTTATATGAGTTAAAACCTACTTCTACTTAATGGCAATAGTAATGGACAGAGCTTTAACGTAGATAGGCAATTTGTATTCACTGCTGTTATCACATCACACTTCACACTAATCACACTAATATTATAAATGCGAAAGTTTGAGAGTGTGTGTGTATGTTTGTTACTCCTTCACGTTAAAACGGCTGGACGGATTTGGATGAAATTTAGAATAGAGATAGCTTATGTCCTGGATTAAAACATAGGCAACTTTTCATCATCATCATCATCACCGATTTTCATCACCACGCGGGTGAAACCGCGGGGCGCAGCTAGTATCATATATGTATGTGAAAGTTTGAATGAATGTATGGATGGATGGATGGATGAATGTTTGTTACTCAATCACGCAGAAACGGCTGGATGGATTTGGATGAAATTTGGAACATACATTGCTTATTTCCTGGATTAACACATAGGCATCATCATCATCATCACCGATTTTCATCACCACGCGAGTGAAACCTAGTAGTTTATTAGTTTTAGTAGGCGCAGCTAATACTCGTAGTTTATAAGTTTCTGATTGGACCCTGATTGTTATTAAACTACAAATCACTAAATAGTTCAACATTTGTAATATAAAACGCAAATATTTATGTTACTTAACGTATAAATCGTATTTGTTAACAAACTGAACACTACACAAAAAACAAAGACGTCACGACAAGTAGTGCCAACTGAATGAAAAAAGAATACAACCTAATGAGATTCTTTCATGCAATTTCCTAACGTGCTGGTTATCAATACGTGAAGTGATTAACAATGTGTATGCAAAGTGATTAACACCTGGCTCGCACTTAACAAACGTGAAATGTTGCGAAACAAACATTAAATAGCTAACTAGGTATTGAAGCAAACGCAACTGAATGAATATGCACGCCAGCCACACTTAACTGACATTTTGAGAACATATAATATTGAGTTATACTTACTCGTAGTAGAAGCGTTACAAAAATATCTAACGTGTACTTTTTACTGGACAACTGAATTGTGTAAATCCGTAATAAATTAATGATAATTAATATTAATCTTATGTAATTATGTAATGGTTAAGATTAGAGAGTTTTCTCAACACTTTACATAAATTATTATAATTCATAATTCATTTATTCATTGCAAAATAGGTGTAAACATTAAATTGTGATATTAAATAATTTCAAAATAAGTACCTACTCTATTTTCGCTGTTAAAGCATGCAATCAGTTTCTATTATAATTTTATAGCAAAACATTAAAAAAAACAAGTTTATTCATTGATAGTCATTATAATTTGTACACTAATTATTATAACAGCTCTCCCAGTGAGCTAACCTATGTAAATATAAGTAAATGACGTTAGAAATATGGTGTGATATTTAGGCGATTCATTAATTATGAATATTTAAATGTCTCTCTTGCTCATACTTATGCTTGAAAAAAAAGACAAGTATTAATAATCTTATGAGTATCAATATTGTATTAAAATTGTAGCACATAAATGTACCTACACAATAATGTGGATATCATTAATATAACCCAAAAACCAACACATTAACAAACAAAAACAATGATAAGCATAATATGTGCGTATCCTGTAGGTATAGGTATTATAATTATTCAAAACTCATCAAAACAGGCTTCTTTGTTTCCTGAGAGATATAAGAAGGTTCTTTTCAAGACCAGAGTAAATAAATATAAAGGTATCTTCTAAGTCTGCGTACTTCATCTTTAACCACATCGTCGCACCAACAAGGTGGTCAAAAGAGGATTTATTCGAAATTGATATTTTTTAAACAAAATCCCATAAAAAACCTATAACTCATAGTCACAGTATTCGATAAAAAATCGTGGTCACCTAATTACCGGCGAATGCAAATCGCGTTCGCTGCCGGAACGCGACGGGATTACAACCGAACTAGATTTATTGCGCATACGCACTTATTCGCGAGAAACGCTTTCTATGTTGCCAGTACGATATACAAAAGTGCGTTTACGTTTATATATACATATAAAGTTTTGGACCGAGTGAAAGTAGATAAAAATTTATTAGTTCGTTTTCTTTGACCGGGAGTGTCGTAAAAATAAATAACCTGCATAGCAAAAAAACGTTCAAAATTTACAAACGATATAGATAAAGTTTCAACTCGTATTGTATATTTTAGAGTATTCTAATAGCCGTAACAGACGGACGAACCAATAACCACGAACCGCGGTCTGGCCAACAGGAGGGAAAGAGAAAATTTTCTGAATTCGAACGTCTGTTACGGCTTTAACTCTAGATATAAAGCTACATGCAATTTCAGCTTTTCAACTGACTTAAATAAAGGAGGTTCAGTTGGACAGTTTTTTACGTGTTATCTTTGCCGACTGTGAATTGATGCTTTTTTTAATGAACTTCATAAAGGAGGGTGTTCTCAACTCGATCCCATATTTTTATTCCTAATCTGTGTTACCTCAGGACTCCGTCAATTTATAGGTATACCGATTTTTTATTTTTTTATTTGTAAGGATATTACCTACACTTTAAAATTGTTCCCATAGAAATGTCATTCAAAACGGTTTAGAGTTTGGTTTTTAAATCAACATAATTAGAAAAAATATGTCATCCAAGTAAAATAAATTGCGTATTTATTATCTATTATTGAAATGGGTCTTTTTTAATGATAATTATTTTTGAATAGGCTTGAAGGTGGCCTTATTTACATTTCAAGAAAATATGCAACCTGTATGAGTGGAAAATTAGGGGATTAAACCCGTCTATTGAATATTACCAAACTCCTGCGCAACGGTTTCCCCCCTACTTATTAATAATAAAAAAAATGTTGATGAAAACGGAAGTACATTACACATACATGTATTGAGACATCTAGAGATTCGTCTGAGAAACAGTTTTGAAGTGTGATTGTGAGGAAGGTGTGAATGGTGTGATCGGGTACTTCTCTACTTTCCAGCCAGGTAACACCGTCCGCTAAACACGGCTGAAGATTATAAGTATATTAGTTCGCACGAAAGATATATATCAGTTCACGAATGACTGCACCAAGATTTCATTGCATATTCTAATGAAGCGTTTTTGCCTGATTTTGCGGAAGTACATGATACGGGTAGGTACGCGGCATACCATACAGGCTACTAGTTTGAATATAAGTAGCATAAGGAAAAGTTATAAATAGAATATAATGAGTAGACTATAAATAGTAACATAACTTCTTGAACTATTTATAGTTGCACAAAAGAAAAAAAATAGACCATTTTTTACCGACTTCCATAATGGAAGGTTATCAATTAGACTGTATTAATTTTTTTAGGATTAGGTAAAACGGGACCCTATTACTAAGGCTCTGCTGTCCATCTATCCGTCTGTCTGTCTGTCACCAGGCTGTATCTTATGAACCGTGACAGTTAGACAGCTGAAATTTTCACAGATGATGTATTTCCGTTGCCGCTATAACAACAAATACTAAAAAATAGAATAAATTAAATATTTAACGGGGCTACCATACAACAAACGTGATTTTTTTGCTCGTTATTTCACGATTTTTAGAACGGCAACAGGTAGACGCTTGAAATATTCACAGAAAATTTAGTTATACATTGACTTAAAAAATAAATAATTAAAATAAAATTAATTTTTAAGGGGCTCCCATACAAAAAACGTGTTTTTTTGCCGTTTTTATTGATAATGGTACGGAACCCTTCGTGCGCGACTCCGACTCGCACTTGGCCGGTTTTATTTATATTTGTTACCTCAGAACTTTCGACTGGGTGAACCGATATTGATGTTTTTTTTTTTATTTGAAAGCTGTTGCTTGTTGGTGGTTTTGTTCCAGCTCTGACATTTTTATGAAGTCGGTTTTTTATATTGATATTTATTAGAGACCAGTCGAAAGTTAAGGCGCCAACGAATGTGAGAAAATTAATACGCCTCATTGTATTTTGTAAACTTCTTCATACTTTCGAGTGTTAATCTATCTATATATTTATATAAAAGGCGTTGTGTTTTTTTATGATACTGGATGACGAGACGAGCGAAGTCGCTCGCGTAATGGCTCTTCACGCTTGCCCATAACAGCACAATGCCACTCAGAATTTTGAACTTCAACAGTTCAAAAGCCTGGATGGCAATGCACTGCACTCGTCACCCCGAGATATAAGATGTCAAATCTCTGTGTGCCCTGTAATTTCGCTGGAAACATTGCCCTTCAATCCGGAACACAGTAGTGTTTGCACACTTCTGCTTGGCGGTTGAATAACTGGCAAAGGTGTGGTACTTCCCCAGGTGGACCCCTGCAAAAGAGTCCTACCACTACAAAAATGTGTATATATGTTTTGTACCTATGCATGTATATATATACATACTATGTAACATAAAAATAAAAATAAATAAAAACATACATATGTTATATGTATGTTCCCTATGTACTCCAATGCCTAGACTGATTTTAGTGATATTATCAGGCAATCTTCAGATTATCCCAGCGTAATATCCTGTGAATTTTGGTAGCGATCGGATTAACAGAATTCTTGTGGTGTTTTAAAACTTCATAATCTATAAATAATCGTATAATAAAAACGTAGAGAAAAAAAAAATGTAATTGCGATAGGTCACAAAAAAACACACAGGGCGTCTTAAAATAAGCAGCCGAACACGTTAAGACAGTTTTTAGAATTTTTGTCTGTTTGTTTGTTTGTCCACGCACATCTCCTAAACCACTGGACGGATTTAAATGCGGTGTTCACGAATATGCTATTACTAGATTGAAGTATAGGCTACTAGATGTACCCGCGACTTCATCTGCGATTTTTTCAGAAAAAATAGCCTGTGTCCGTCTTCATGATACATACTATTGCCTCGCAAAATTTTATCGAGGTCGGTTAAGCCGTTTAGCCGTGATTATGTAGCAAACAGACAGAGGGAGAGAGTTACTTTCGCATTTATAATATTACTGTGGATTTATTTAGCGCAAGGTCCGGCCCTTGCGCTAAATAACATCCACAGGTGGAAAAAAGGGTTGAAAGTTTATATGAAAATCTACGCGTACGAAGTCGCGGGCAAAAGCACTAGTATTTAATAACTTGATACTAGCAAATGCACACGACGACAACATCCTCTCTAGAGGAAAAAACTCTGTCCTCTTTGTTTGTTATCTTTTCATAGCTAAACGCACTAAACCTAGAGTTTTTTGCAATGAGAACATTTAGTATTCCCGCCGTGAATGTTCCGCTGTCTCGCATGGGGGGCGAAGGCGCCTTTCCTTACAAGGGCGCTTATAATCATCGATTTAAAAGTACCTTATTTATCACCTCGATGAGTGACCGATAACTTATCGAACCGTTTTAGAATACTGAAATTAACTCTCATATTTTATTTCCTTGTTATGTTGGAAATATGTATAAAGGGAGATTATTGGCTACCTGTATTCTATTTAAGTATTTTAAGTGTCTTTTATCTGTAAGACAATTTAAATAATGCTAGCAAAGTTTAATGGAAAATATGTTTCTATTTTTCATAATTATGATAACGAATGCATGACAAAGTAGGTATTTTCTTATCAATGAATAGCAATAATGGTCTAGTTACATTAGTCCCGTTTCTGGTTTCTGGCCACCCGGCCAAAACATACATATAAATATAGTGTGTGATGCACTCGCGTCTAATGTACCTACTTAATGTACCTACCTACTTTGGGCATGGTCGGATACAACAAATTGGAAACTAGAAGGGATTTGGCACTCGCATATTATATGATGAGAGTATTCCGGGGTAGCATCTCCAATCCTGGCATACTGCTGATGATGGGGCTGTGTGTGCCGGACGGGTATGTGACGCGGTGCCAGCGGCCGCATCTGTTCGCGGTGCCCTGCGCAGACTAATTTATTGGCTAAGTCGCCTTTGACACGCATGTTGCATGGGTTAAATCGAGTTGCCGAGAAAATTGATTTATTGAAGTGTGTTAAATTAATTTAATGCTTTTATCTTTTATGACTATTTGTCTATTGTTATAATTCTAATATTATTTTGTACAAAATTAATTTAATGTTTAATCATAAGTTGACTGACACTATTGCATTAGACTATCCCTATAATAATAGTTGTAATTTTGATAAATAAATAAATTAATTCTAACATATTTTTCATCATTTAATCATGGCACGATACCTACTTTTCTTGTCCGAAATTTCCGAAAATACACATTTACTTTGGAAAGTAAAATGACTAGGCCCCGACTAGTAAACACGGATTGGTGGTAATTATATACTAAACTGAAATGAGGTCATTATACTCATCATTCTGCATAACTTATAGAATAGGTACTCTGATGTCGCGTCTTGATGATACCCAACTCTCCAGATTCCGTTAATGGACTTAGCTAGCCGGAACATAAAAGCACCCGGACAGGTTTAAAAAAAATCTGATATCGCAAAAAAAATTGTTCCACAGAAAATTGATAATGTATGGAACATTTTGCTTACCATCAGGCGAGTTGGTGGCCAAAGGTATTTCTATTTTATAAAAATAATGTATAAAAAAACTTCGTAGAGTACCACGAACCCACCCCAAGTGGAGGTGGTACATGAAAAATAAATAACTTCCTACTTGATTTGCATTGTATACGATTTTGGATTGCACAATGTGTTTGTAATATGCTACCGAGCTGATTATTTTATATTGTTAAAAAGCTGACGATAAATACAGCTGGTCACCGAAAAGAATATTAAAATGTGTTCAAAATTAAGGAAGATATAAGTATTTAAATGTCTTGCTAGACAGAGAGCGCATAATACTAATAAATGACGTCACTTCCTAATCCGTCCAAATACATTAAACGCTTTACATATTTATCTCAGAAATTTATTATCCGATTTAAATAGTTTCTTCGATATATACGTATTAAGTTCAATTACATTTTTCAGTAAGCCTGTAATTTTGAACAAATCAAACATTACCTACTCTTCTGATCTGCATTCGAATTTTTCTCAAAAAAAACTTGTACTATTATCAGATTGGCGGCTTTTTCCCGGATGAGCTGTGGGCAAGAACCACGACCGAATGTCTTCTACAAGTCATACGACCTGGCAGGCCTAGGGGAAAATGGTGGGACGAAATTAACTCCCAAACTGTGGTGAACTATAGCATGTGATTTGTATGTGAATTTCATAATAGTGTGACATTGTGAGAGTCGCGGGCATCCAGTGGAAGCAGATGGCAGGATGTCATTCAGTGTGGAAATAAAGGGGAGGCCTTTGTTCAGCAGTGGATGTCTTTTGGCTGCTGATGATGATGATTGTTGCAAAGATTTAGGAGTCGCATGGTCTCAATTCGGGGCGAACAACTAGTAAATAATAGCATTCTGGAGTGATCCACTCTATCCAATAGCCTCAGACAACGACTGCTCGTTCAGCAATTATCCGTTAACTAATACATGGTTATTTGATATGAATAGTTATTTAATGGCTGCCCTTTCATTATGTGTACGATGGTAGGTGTGAAACCGATCACGTACCTACTTCTAAGTGATGTTTGTCAGCCGGGTGGCGGAAATTTGCGGAGAACCTACTATGGACTTTTTAATGAATTGTTTTATTAAGTATTGCACAATTTTATTATAATAAAATTTTTGACATACTTATTGGCTTTTTTTCTTTTTTTTATATAGGTACGTCTCATTGACATTTAATTCAATAAACATACAAAACAGAATTACTCGCGTAAAGAAACAAGTACTTAAAAATAAAAAATACCTAAGTAAATACAAAAAAATTTAACTAACCTAAATTATAATAAAGAAACAGACTTAATTATTATAAAATAAATTAAATATATTAAACTACACTTATCTAAAAAACCGCTGCCTGTAGGCAACGTGCCCAAAATGCTGGCCGCATTGCCGCGTTGGATTGCAATACTAACACGTTGCGCAAGATACCGGCCAGCATTTTGGTCACGAGATGCTTCGACCAGGCGTTTGGATAAATCTTTAAAAATTATTTTGGCACCCGACCCCCACGGACCTAAAGTTTCGACCCCAAAAGGCTTAAACATGTATCCACTATCTAGACTACTATATTTGCGCCTTTTGAGGCCTTCAGCGGATTCAGCCGCCGCACCAGCCTTATTTTGCGTACCGGGAAGATGAGACGGCGCAAGGGTATCAACGCAGGTAGCATCCCATACTAAAGGCCGCCCCATCTTCCAAGGAATCAACGTCATGCTGTCCGGTCTTTTACCATCGCTACGTACGAGACCGCTCGGCTCGAGTACGGCCGCGCAGTTAGCAGTGGTAAAAGCCCGACGGATGATGTCATAAAGGCTGGCATGGCAGGGAATCCTACCTGCACTCCTTATGCAGGAAAGCCCGTGGTGACCGAGTTGGTCGACAGCAACACCACACTGGCAGCGGTGTCGAGCACAGCACGACGCGCCCAAGCGAAGGGAAGTGGCGATCCTAAAACAAGAAGAATCTAGCAGCGTTCCAGTATTGGGCGAAGGGAGGACCTGTAGCCACAAACCTGATTCCCATTCAGCGACGGCCAAGAGACGGGCACGATCTGTAGAGCTCAAGCACGTATTAAAAAGTTGCTTCCGCACTTGCTCACAGATCGGTCCATCCCAGAGCCGCTGCGAAGATGGAGTCAATGGGAAATCAGAGTTCCTACCTTCCACGCGTCCCTGGCCTCGTTCATGTAGGTAGGATATGTCTACATTGTCGACGCTATTAAAAAGATTTTTTTCAATCAAATGTTGATTACTATGAATCGAGGCCAGGAAAGCGGGCAGAGCCACTCCAGCAAATGAACGGATGCCAAGGCCCCCCAAACGCACTGGAAGTGAAGCTTGCAACCACTCTCGATCTTTTAGATTTACATTTAAAATAGAAGCCAAAGTATTTCTGACGATGTTGTCTAAATTTTGAAATAAATCTGGATGCTTCCAGAGTTGACAACATCGAACAAGATAAGTAAATTTTGGTACAAATAGGCAGAAACGAGGTTGTTAATTTTGTCTAAACGGTCCGAACATTGTAAAAAAATTGAATTTTTTCTTCAATGAAGAGGGAAAAAGATTCATCTAGGATTGGAGAGCCCAACAAACGAAGTGTACTGTTGTTAACTATTTTTATATTGGGGGCTAAAACATTGAATTTTTATATCACCAAATCTTTCGCTGGGTATGAATCTGAAATAAAAAGTTCGCATTTTGAAAAATTTAGTTCTAAGCCTATAGTGCGAAATTCAGATATCAAAAAGGGAGGTCGTCATATAGTGTATTTGCGTCACCGCCCAAAGTACCATCGTCCAAATACCAAACATTTAGTTTAGATTGTAGACTTTCGATGATGGGATGGATGGCAAGGCTAAACACTGCTGGGCCGAGAGGATCGCCTTGCTGACAAGCTACAGCGGAAGTAATTTCGTTGCCATGATAAGTCAATTTAGAAGTAAATCCATAACATTGCCAAAGAAAATCATATAAATTTGGTATTTTATCTTTGACTTGCGTTAGTAGGGCACCTCTATCTACTGAATTGAAAGCATTTTTTACATCCACCTTAAGCAGCAGATTGCCTCAATTTTGACTCAAAAAGGTTCTGACAGAATGGACAGCGGCTTCACAGCCACCTCGCGAGCCAAACCCTAACTGTAAAGGCTGAAAAAGGTTTGTCTAAACCGGCGCTACCTTTTTACAGCATATTTTGGCTGCGAGGCGCCGATAGGTCATTCCAACGGCGATTGGCCTAATGCCACCGTCCTTCTTTTTTAAAGCGCACAAATTGGCACCGTAGAGTATTTCGATGATGTCACCATTCACTCGGCCTGACAGCATTAGGTTTATAAGAGCCGTCAGGGCCTTTAAAAGTGCTTCCCGGCTTCTCCGCATGCACCAGGTAATAGGTCCTTTAAATTTTGCGGAGCCAGGGCGTCAAGGCCTCCAGCAGATCCACTCTGGAAAGACATGACGGCTGCTGAAACCTCTAAAGCTGTCACCTCAACGGTGTCATCGCTCTCTATCGGTGCCTCAGGTAGTGTGAAATCAGCCGCTGGAAGCGGGTGTTTTCCCTCTAAGAACGAAAGGGTTTCACGATTCGAAGGGGCAATCGTGTCACTGGAAAAAAGGATACGTGCCGTGCCTTTAATATCGCCGTCGCTGAGTTTACTCTCTACAAGTTTGTAGATGGCAGACTCAGCGGACGGTCTCGCAGAAAGTTTAAAATTTCGGTTATATTCCAAGTTGTTAATCAAAGGTAAGGCAGGCTCTTCTAAAGTACTGTACTTCACGCAGTTCTCTTTAATTCGTGTTGTCAACGACTTTTTATTATTTGCTTCGTAACTGACGTGAAGTACAGCATATGGAAAAAAAAGCAAATGTTCCCAGCTATCTTTGGTGTTTTTTTCAACCACGGCCTTAATAGCTTGGGACAAAGCTGCAGCGACAGAGAGGCGGGCACCTCTGGGAATGCGTTTTAAAACTGGGTTGTTAATTTTATTATAAGCCAAAGTTTTCCAGAAAGATGGGGTTGGTCCATTAGCAGGGCTTTGAATTAAATTTGGAGCCGAAAGAGGTAGAGTAGTCGGTTTATGGCATTTCCCTAGGTGAATTTTCAAGCCTCTCTGTCCTTTAAAAAACCTATCTTGGGTACACTGAGGGCATCTTACCAGATTATCTTGTAACACAACTGCCTGGCCAGATTCGATCGCGTTCACTCTTGCACATCGTGGTGCATCCACATAATTTTAAAAATTAGGTATAAAAACACAAGTATAAAAATGATAGAAATAAACATAAACAATAAAAAATTACAGGAACTTAATTGTCGGATTGTAGTTCAATTTGTATTTGACGCGCATTCTCTGCGCGCACCGCGACTTGGCGCCATAGTTGATAGTTGCCAAGGCAACGGAAAAGCTTTATCGATGTCAACAAAAAGACGATGTCCACCCAAATCCAGATATCAAAGTAGCTGATATTACACGGAACATTATTATTACTTACATTATTACTCGCGGAGTGATATTATCACTGCTGTGTCTTGCAAATATTATTCAGCATACACTCGTCCGCTAAATTCGCTAAATTGCATGTCCGCAGCGTTCTGACTATTTTTTAATGAATTAAGTAATCAAAAGTTAAAAGGACGTACATGACATGAACGCGTCAGTTTTTTATTTTTTTATTAATGAATTTAATTTAAAGTCAAGCACCTATAACCGTTGGGGTGAGGAGTTCTAATAAGGAGACCACGCAAACGTAGCGTGGACTCTACAACTCGACGGAAGGACATTAATTGACAGACAGATGGGTGTAAAAATGTAAGGATCAAGCCTTGGTAGCCTTGGTAGAGGCCTATGCCCAGCTATGGAGTTTATAAAGTGGGCTGATTATAATGAAGAATTTAGAGTCGGTGGTAAGTTCTAGTAATACCATGATTATAGTACACACTCTAAAGTAAAACATCAAATAATAAAAACCGGGCAAGTGCGAGTCGGGTGCGCGCTAGGTTCTCATTTTTTGGACCGTTGGTACGCGAGTTCTACTCGCATTTGGCCGGTAATTATTTTTTAACTGACTTCCAAAAAGGAGGAGGGAGGAGGAATCAATTCGAATGTAATTTTTTTTTATGTTTGTTACCTCAGAACTTTCGACTGGGTGATCCGATTTTTATGATTCTTTTTTTATTTGAAAGCTGGTGCTTCCCATGTGGTCCCATTTCAATTTTGTCCAGTTCTGATGTTTTTATGAAGTCGGTTTTCTTTATTGTCAATTATGGATTTATAGTAAAATTTATTTTAACAGATCATAAATAATCACTTACAATATAAGTATGCCCTTATAATATAAGTATGTATGTTTTGAGATTAAATTATATTATGTATTTTTGTGAGATTGAATATTTGTACTAATGTAAGCTAATAATTTAAGGGCATGGACTAATCTCCAAGATAGGAATTCATTGCACCCTTTGGGGAGTAGCGTTACAAAATTATTGACAGGTACTTTTATGGTGTAATAAACATTTAAAAAAAATTATGTCATGTTACCACGCTGGACACGCAGGCGTTGTTGCGCTGAATGCAGGCCACTTCCAACCGGCCCTTTTGGAAATCGATGGAGGAGGCCTATGTGTAGTAGTGGACGTCCTATGGCTGAAATGATGATGATGTTACCATGAGAGGTGAACCTGCAAGATGCCATTTCAGATCCCCAGGTTAACCTATAAGATAATTGTATAGTCATTATTAGCTTAATAGCGAAGCATTATACCAACTACTTACTTTTGTCGTTTACCCTAAGCACATGCATTAACTTGGAAGCAAAATATTAAGTTAGTTTTTAGTAAGTAATACTTAGATAATGTTTGTATGACGCGTTTTGAATGTGAAGTGAATTAAATTGTTGTTGCTGGGACCTCTTACGTACGTGATAAATGATAATTGTAGTATTTTTATGTATAAAAATAAATATTCAAACGCAAATAAGTAGTTAACAAGAAATCGTAAAAAGAACTGTTCGAAACGAGTGGATGCGAATTCAAGAGACCAGGCAGAGTGGCATAAACAAAAAGAGGATTATTCAGTTGTCATTCAGTGCTGGGAATGATGGGATAGTATAAAAGCCGTAACAGACGTACGTGACGTAAGAGAAAATCTTCTTTTTCCCTCCTGTTGGTCAGACGGCGGTCCGTGGTTCGTGATACGCGTCTGTTACAGCTTTAAGAATAAAAAAACTCATTGCAAAGTGGCAGCACCATAAGCATCTACAAAATGTATTTGTGGGATACCTAACTGTTCTTTCCCGGCGAATCCTGTGTTTACGTCGGCCTCAATTAATTAGATAGTAAGTAAAAGAAGAAAATTGGTAGGTATTATTACTCCATAGGTGCCCGCCGCAGAGCGATAGGTCAAATACCTACCGACCGGTACAGACAATTAAACTTAAATAATGAATGAGACATCACTGTATACTTAAAGAACAACAACTTTATATCTTCTAATTAAATGTTAATAAACAAAAACTGCAAGTGATACCGCGCTGTCCGAGTGCCAGCGACTTGCTGAGGATCTACGTAGAAAACGCGCTTTTACTCAACTGCCCTTAATAGTCTAAGATCCGGGTGCAGAATTAGTGCAGTCATCGAGTTTTTGCTTAAAACCAAATTTTTACGCATATTTATGACTAGCCGTCCGCCCCGGCTTCGCACGAGTGTAAGCTCGGCCTTCGGCCTCGCTACAAAATATAATATAGCCTATGTCACCCGGGGATAGTGTAGCTTCCCAACAGTGAAAGAATTTTTCAAATCGGTTCAGTAGTTTCGGAGCCTATTCATTACAAACATACAAACATACAAAAATAGGTACAAATCTTTCCTCTCTATAATATTAGTGTAGATTAGGAGAATATATATCAACCAGGGTGCCAATCAAAATGTGGCCGCTAGTATTTTTAATTAATTTATGGGAAAAAAAATCATTCACTTGGTTTTTAAATAAAATATCGTCAACTTCACGGCAATAGAAGAAAAAAATTAGCTTTAATTTGATATATAAATGATAAATATCAGTTATGACCGTAAAATTGTACCAAAATCTTACCTGTTTACATCTGGCTGCGAAGAGTTGCGGCTGTGGTTTTTCAGTCTTTATAGGTATATATATTGCCGTGAAATGGACGATATTTTATTACATATGCGTAAAAATTTGGTTTTAAGCAAAAACTCGATGACCGCACTAATTTTGCAGTCGGATCTCGTACTATAAGATATTCCACAATCAATCAATATAAATCAATTTTGGTGCGTGTGGTGTCGCTAGAATTCTCACACGCAAAGACTATGTGTTAATTTTGTGACGTGCTTTCATACATTTTTTTCTAGTAACAAAAAATACTTTTGATAGTATCTAATTGGCTGTTTCCACAAAGATAATGTTTAAACACCTATTGACTTTATATTTATCCACATTAGCTGTATTGGCACTATACTGTATCGAATTGGTATCTTTTGATTTTACATGTACGAACTTGAAGGGTGTAAGTAAAAAAAAAAACAAGCAGCAATGTTATTTACACCGATAAAGTTATCGTGTGGTACGCTTATTAACCGATTTCAAAAAAGGAGGAAGTTTTTTATGTGTGTTCACCGATTTCTCCGACAATTTTGAATTGGTTTTGATGATTCTTTTTTGTTTGGTAGGCCATACTTCAGAGGTTATCAAAATCGGTTCAGTAGTTTGGTTTTTAAATCAAAATAACTGCGAAAAATATGTCATCCAAGTAAACGAAATCGCGTATATACTAATTTTGAAGTCAGTTTGTTAAATTGATAATTATGTCATTGAAGAATAGGCTTGCGTTTGACCGCTATCTCGCCTGACGTTAAACGATAATGCAGTCTACGATGGAGCACGCTTTCCTAGAAGACGTCGATTCGGTGTATTGGATTATAGTTTATCATTTTGTTTGTCCTTCTTTCTTTCAGAACATCGGTTCGACGAGATTTTTGGTATAGATATAGTTTGAAGGCTGGACATTGTTTTCTTTTTCTGGAAAAACGTGTAGAAAAAAAAGTGAATTCATTTATTCAACACTACTAAGACTTTTTTATAGTTACTAATTGTCCTTTAGATATAACAGTTTTGAAATAATGTAGTATAAAATGTATTTTCATTGTTTCTTTCATAGAAAATCCATGCCGCTCTCAGTCGCGCTCCGCCCGAGCCCGCGACAAAAACTGCCCCGACTCGTTGTAACGGCCTGCGCGGGCGCATCGTCCTACGTCACGGGAATGCTACGGAGCGACTAATTACTATGAATTTGCGGTTATGAAATACACCTTAACTGTGACGTGAGCGGGCTCTAAACTGTCTCATTGCATTCGGATGAGAGTCGAGAGACTGCTGTGCTTGTAACGGTTTTAATGATGTTAACTGCTTTTAAAGATGTCTTTTACATAAAATATTATCGCGTGCTATTGCCTTATTTGTCTGTAAACATGTTTTTTTTGCCTACGTATGGTCTATTTGCTTGCTCTGTTTAATATAGTCGGTTTTATCACATAAATCTTGTGTACGATGCTTGTTTGTTTGCGTGTCCCATAGTCATAACAAAAATAGTGAATATTTATGTATAGATATGAATTTGATGAAACTTTAAATCTTTAATACCCTTACCGATGTAGAGCTATTTATATTGAAACAAAACGATTGTAGAGTATCGAAAACGATTTTTCGTATTACTGATTTTAAGTGACAAATAAGCAGGCAATTCACTTATTTGTATGTAGCCGTGTTTTATGATTATAAATGATGTTAAGGCGAGGTTTTCCACTTTTAAGCAACGCTTCTTACGACACAGAAGACCATAAGGCTTAGTATAATGTATTAAAGTTGCATTTGGTGGAGTAAAACCATGGCGCTTACACACAGTCGTGCTTGTCGCTACTTCTATTATTGAGGTTTATCTCATATTTTTCAAAAAGTATTTATAAGCTGTAATGTAAAATGTACCTTTACGGTTCCCTCCATAATTATGAAATCTGTTTATAAGATATCATTTACTAAACTATTTGAATAAATAAAAAATTAAACAGGGAGAAAAGCATAAATCAGTTTTGTTTTTATTATTATTTTCTCTCGAGCGAAATGTCCTTAAACGTGGACGCTCTTTACAGTCCCAGATAAAATTATCAATTTTGATATGACACCAATTTTATAATTTTAAGGTAATCATAGAAGTAGACAAACTTAAACTAGAATGACCTAAAAGTGGGAAAAGAGGGCCTTAATTAAGCACACACTACAAATGATAAAAAAAAAATTTATAACCTGACGCAGTGCGCGTTGAAGTCTTATACATTATCGATCGTTTTTAACGATCGAATAACTCCATAAAACATTAAATTAAACAGTACCTAATACTTAAAAGCTGTATTAACAACGTTGTTGCAAAAAAGTAGCAATTGAAATATGCGAGAAATAGTCCGAATTTTCATCAAGATCGTCCCAGATTGAACTCGGAACTGTTCCAACGCATGCTTACTTGCTACCCGTGCCCTCTACCTCTGATTTACCGACGAACCAACGTGTTGAAAGAATCTTAATGACACATTCAGAAGCATTCATGTGTTTGTGTGTGTACGGAGCATGCAAGCACACACAAGTTTGTTCATACAGCCTTTTTAGGAGGCAGTGACCCTTTACGCGATACGCTAGAAAATACGAGTACCTCGAGATAGAATTTAAATTGACATTTGTGAAGTGTGAAATTTATCCTTACATTGCCGGCGACAGAAAACACTGTGGAAAAAGTATAGAGATTCATAGATAGATAGATAAACTCTTTATTGTTCACGCTACAAATTACATACACAAGAAACGATAAAACAGCGCTCACGTCGAGAGATGTCGCTTACGTCACTTTTATTTGAACGATTGCTGTAACGAGAGAATGAATTTAAGGGACTTCATTTAGAATATTAAGGGGTGAAATTGGAATAGGTATGCAAATGTTTGAGATGGATATCAGCGTTTCGCGTTTTAATTATAAATAAACTATTCATAAACAGACAAGGAAATAATTCATAATCTATTATTTACGACTTCCATTGTAATCTATGTCGAATGAACTTTAAGTTTTTTAAATTCAGAATGCGAAAGTAATTTCTTTATTTATTATAAATATTACCGGGACTTCAAAGCTACCGGCCAAGTTGCCAGTTAATTACTTAATGCTTTCAAGAACATAATTACACAAGTAACATATCTCCACCGGAAATGTATATTCGATTTTTACAAGAATCGAAGAAAGCTGCTACATAGCTGAGATGCTATTAGTTTGCGATGTATTGTGGCTATCGGATACTTAGATAACTATCTTAGACTTTTAAATATGAAATGTACTACTTATTCCTGTTAGAAACATTTGCGAAGACTTGTTACAAGTTACTTATTATCGCTTAACTATTCAATTGAATTAGTTAATTATAATAATTATGTGAGATAAAGGTAACTATGTAATTTGTTAATACTTATTTTATTATAATTATGTAAGATAAAGGTAGCTTTGTAATATTTACCGTGGTAAGGTTGTGGAAGGAGCTCCCGATATTTCGGCGCAGTTACATGCACCATGTTCACGGGAAGACGGTCTTCCCGTGAACATGGTGCATGTAACTGCGCCGAAATATCGGGAGCTCCTTCCACAACCTTACCACGGTAAATATCCCGTAAATAATCATTTAACTTTAGTGAACAACCGTGATAGTCTAAAACAGTGTTTAGCTTTGTAATAGTTTACAATTCGTTCGGATTCGGATTCGTTCGTTCTCGTGCGACAACATTATCGCTCCACGTTTTTCTAATATTTTAAATAGTAAAGTGCGCAATCCAGGTTTCTCCTGCTGCCGGGTATGTGACAAAGTGTGTCCTTGATCAATGGTGTTGTTATTATCAGGGCTTGGTTTGTACAAAAGCTAACATTTGACCCAAAATAATTCGCTGATTCCGGTAAGCTGTCATTAAAACCCACGCTTAGCAAACAGTGCTGCCACATAGTAAAAAAACTCCCGCTTTTTGAGGGAGATTTTTATTCATCACTTATATCTGGATGATTTACCGGTAATCATTATGGACTACTCCTCAGACTTGTCACGCACACACTCTGACTCAGATTTGATTCAAACTCGCTCCGGGGCTGACGAAACAAACAATGCCCCGTCCAAAAGACGTCGGACCGAAACTTCACAAACTAAGTCTTTTCAAACCATGCTAGATTCATTTATGACCAGACAAGAAGCCCTTACCTCCAAGTTTGTGACAGAATTGGCCGAATTAAAAGTCCAAAATCAAAATATACATAAAAGCATTAATCTTATGAACGAAAACCTGCTAAAAATTCAAGGTAAAATCACAACTCTGGATACAGGCTTTCATAATCTAACCAACCGTATGGCAGTGGTCGAGCGATCCGTGGAAGATCACAATATCCTAACCAGATCCTCATCTATAGAAATTAGAAACATTCATCAGATGGACAATGAATCACCCCGTAACCTGACAACTGCAATTATACACCTGGGTAAAACACTAAAAATAGACGTGAAGACCGATGATATGAGAGATGTATACCGCCTGCCGGGAAAACCTGGCACGTTGCGACCGGTCATTGTCGAATTCCAAACAGTTCTTATGAAGAAAGCCGTCGCAGATGCAGCCAGAATGTTCAACAAAACAAAAACTGTAGAATCAGGAGAAAAACTGAACACCACACACTTAGGTGTGGAAGGTATCTCAGTTCCGATATATGTAGACGAACATCTCCCACCCAACATAAAGAAGCTGTACTATTTAGCCCGAGGTTTCGCTAAAGAAAATAACTATAAGTACTGCTGGACTAAAAACGGGAAAATATATCTACGCAAAGAAGATGGTCAAAAACATATACAAGTCAATTCAGAACAAAAATTGAAGGAACTCCATGCGGCATGACTTCTACTCCCAGGATACTGTGATGAAACTCTCTCCGGTTTCTGTAAACTCCTACTTAGCCTAGTACACCTTAGTTTATATAAGCGATACGTAATTATAAGCTCACTTTCATCAGACATACATTCTAGATTACTGATGGAAGGGCACTATAAAACAAAACACACACACAATTTACACATATATACACTCTACACTTCTGCTAGTTTGCAAAACATCCACCCTTTCGACACACAATCCTGTTGCTTTTTACTGCTTCGAACAATATGTAAAGTTAACTTGTACACCTGCAGTTTAATTTGTGGTACAAACCTTTACATGTATATGACCCTGCACTGCCCAATTCCATTTCCAAAAGCTAAATCCAATTATAAAATTGTTGGTTGTATAACCAACAAATTTGTTTATGATGTTGGATGATATAAATTCTGTTTCTGAGGAACTGGAAAACTTGGGAACAATGGGTTCATTTACCTGCTCCCCTGAGCAGTGCACTCAATTAATAACATCAAGTCTATCTTCTTTTAAAATTTTACATTTAAATATACGGAGTATAAATAAGAACTTTGACTCTTTAACTGTATTTCTGACTTCATTGGATTTTAATTGTGACGTTATAATTCTCAGTGAGTGTTGGCTCTCCAAGTGTCCTTATGTCCCAATTCTAGAGGGATATTCTTCAAAAAAAAGTGACAAAACTTGCAATCAAAATGACGGCGTTGTCATTTATGTCAGAAATGACCTACCATGTACGATAACTCAGGTTGACTTTATTGATGGCAACTGCCTATTATGTAAAATCGGACTTGAAATCGCGTTAGTTGCCCTGTATAGATCGCCTAGCTACAAAGACACTACTAACTTTGTTCAAAGCTTGAGTTTTGTTCTGGATGGTCTCACCTCCTTTGATAACATAGTGGTCATGGGTGATATAAATATTGATATCAAACCTTCTAATACTGACAGTAATTCGCCTGACTATTTAAATAAAATTGCATTCCATGGCCTCCTACCCAGCCATCTATACCCCACTAGAGCTAAAAATTGCCTCGACCATGTTTTATTAAAGAAATCCGATAACACTAAAACTATTGCTATTCAAACTACAATCACTGACCATTTACCTGTACTACTCAGTATACCTAAGCTAAAATTGAAATTCTCCAAACCGCTCATCACCGATAAGATTGATTATGGCTTATTACTCACTGAACTTGAACACACTGACTGGACTGCTGTATCTCATATTCAAGACCCCAATGAATCGGCAAATTTATTCATATCCATTCTTACACTACTCATTAAAAAACATACAACTCAAGTTCGACTTTCAAGGAAAAAGAGAATTATTAAACCGTGGGTCACGCCTGGTCTCCTGCGGTGTATCCGAAATAGAGATAGATTACATCTTAAACTCAAAAAAGACCCAGATAATATAAACCTCAAACACACGTACAAACGCTACCGCAATTTCTGCTGTGACCTACTAAGGAAACGTAAACACGAATTTCAACAAAACGAGCTCCAGAACTCAAGTAAAAACCCAAAATCCACATGGCGAGCAATAAAAAGAATTACTAACACCACTAAAGCTAAAAACTCTGCCTCCGAACTTCTAATTAATAGTGAAGATCCTGAAAGTGCCATTAACTCGGTCAACCATTTCTTTGCTAACGTTGGTCAAGACTTGGCATCTAAATTTCAAAACACCAACAATCTTAGGGAACAACCTAACTATGACATTCAGCAAAGTTCTGCACCTTCCACTTCCTTTGCAATGCATAGTACTGATACAACAGAGGTCGAACACCTCATACTAGGCCTTCGTTCGGATTGTGCTATTGGTTGGGATGGAGTACCTTCCGCACTATTAAAAGCTGCAAGACATGTTTTGCTACAGCCCATTACGCATATAATTAATTCTTCTATTTCTAATGGTGTTTTCCCTGAGGCTTTTAAGCGGGCAGTGGTACACCCTATCTACAAAAATGGTGACAAATTAAATGTAACTAACTATAGACCAATTTCTGTGCTAACTTCACTCTCAAAAATTTTCGAAAAAATCCTCAATAACAGACTTGTTAAGTATTTGGACAAACATAATTTTCTAGCGGACAATCAATTCGGCTTTAGATCTGGCAAGTCAACCGAAGACGCGGTGCTTAAATTGACTGCAAAGGCCGTTAAACACCTTGATAATAAAGTTAAATGTCTGGGGCTTTTTATTGACCTCTCTAAGGCCTTCGATACCGTCTCAATAGATAAACTGCTCCTAAAACTAGACAAAATTGGCATCAGAGGTTTGGCTTTGGATATTTTTAGAGACTATCTAACAGGACGTACCCAATGCGTCAAAATCGATCAGCATTATAGTAGCTATGAACCTCTCAACTTCGGTGTCCCACAGGGCAGTGTCCTTGGTCCCACTTTGTTTCTAATCTACATAAATGAATTATGTAAACTTCAGTTACCCAATTGTGAAATTTATACTTACGCTGATGACACTGCACTGCTGGTATCTGGCAAAACATGGCAAGAAACCTTCGCTAAGAGTGAACTGGCCTTAAATATTGTCATGGCATGGCTGGAGGCAAACCTACTAACTATTAACGTCAAAAAAACCCAAATGATCACCTTTTGCATGCAAACTCGCACTTTGCCGCCCCCTTCAGATTGTGTCGTGGTAGCACATACCTGTGATCGAAATAACACTAGTTGCGCATGCCCAAAGTTGGACGTTGTACCCACTGTAAAATATCTTGGTATCTTGATTGACAACACCTTTAGCTGGCATGATCACATAGATAACCTAACCATGCGTGCAAGAAAACTTATATATGTTTTTAAAAACCTCAGAAACGTAGCAGACTTCCCCACTTTAAAACTAGTTTACACTGCTCTATGTCAATCCTTACTAACATATTGCATAACAGCCTGGGGCTCTGCCTATAAAACAACACTAGTAGAATTAGAAATTGCGCAAAGGGCAGTTCTCAAAGTAATGACAAAAAAACCTTTCCTCTACCCAACTAAAACGTTATACTCTGACTGTAAAGTCCATACGGTAAGGCAGCTTTATATTCACCAATTAATTTTACGTAAACACTCTCAGACACCATATGATAAAACTATACTGAATAAACGGAGAACACAAGATGTCTGTGAACACAAATTTCACCGAACCGAATTAGCACGTAGACAGTTATATAATATTGGCTCACAGTTGTATAACAAAGTTAACAAAATCTTAAATATATACCCCTTAACCACCTACAGATGTAAAATTAGTGTAGGAGAATGGCTGCTTACGCTTGATTATGAGAGCACGGAAAAACTAATAACAGGTGTTTAATTATATTCATACAAATACCTACGCGCGACAAGCGACTTTTTTATACTCTGTAGTAAATGAGAAGAAGTGTGTCGATCGGCATGGCCGGCCCTAGTGTCTATTTTACATATGCATTCATAGTGCACATCGTACTCATCCGTCAACTAAACATACGCGCACCTTATAAACTACACATACACACATGTACTCTCACACACACGCACGCTCACACTTAAATGCACGCACACAAACACACACACACTATCATACCTTTTACGCACTTTTATACTCCCCGGAACACATACCGGGTCATAATCATAATATTATAGCTATAAGTTTATATTCTCTGACGTATTCGCTCCCTATTGTGACATGATCGTTGTAGCTGACGTGATTTTGTTCCAACAACTGGCGACCCTTAAAATGCACTCGGTCTAATTTTGGCGATTGGTATTCTTACGTCAGCTGTGACGCTTGATCACTGAGTAAATACACTATTAATGTCTATCAATAATATTTTCTAAGTTTAAGCATATAACCTAAATACTGACTTCTAAAATACAGAGGTTACTCTATTTTAGAAGTTTTTGTAGCATTCAACCAACGCACTTTCTATAACTATCTTTTTACGTAACTTTACTATGTCTTATAAATAGCAAGATAACACCAAACCTGTTCACACGTTATGTAGTACCTACCGTTTATAAATGTGACCAAATTGCACCTGTGACTAATTCCCAGCACACAGGCTTGCCCTAGTTTGGGGGTTGGTTGCTCGTGTTTTTCTGTGGTAACCTAAACAACGAGTACTGGCAACCCGTCGTAAAAAAATAAATATATGTTCACTCGCACTTCACTCTATAAACCATCTAATTAAATTAAATGTCACTGTCAAACCGACAAAAACTGTAGCCGAGCTAAATATTATGACTGACTTGTGAAACTGCTGCTGGTTGATATGTAAGTTATTATTAGTAAATAAATAAATATTTGATTTGATTTGATTTGATTTGAATTATTTTATTATAATTATTATGTGAGATAAAGACAGCAAGGTAGCTATGTACATATGTCAATATGCGGAAACTGCTAAATGGTGTTTAATTATTTAATATATAAGTAATCTAGTTATTTATCACTGTATGTTTTCCAAATAAAATAAAATAAAATAAAAATAAAATAAATAAAATAATTAGATTTTATTTCAAAAAATTAGTATAATTTAATTTGAGGTTTTTACCGCGCAAGTACTTAAATTACCAAACTAAATACAAGTTAACCAATACTAAATATTTAAACTACATATCATCATACAAAAACAGTTGAATTACTCATAAGCCGATGAAACTACACTACTGAAAAAACCACTAATACCTAGGTATAGCAAAATATAACCATACAACAAAATACTACCTATAATAAGGAGATATTTATGATTTGGTTTTAAGTGTAGTTAAGAATTTGAGTTGCCACTTCTCGGAGACACGAGAAAGCCTTCTCTTAAATTTGCAATTAACACAAAAATACAACCCGTTGATTGAATCCACCATATCTGTATCTCCAGTAATAACGAGATAATGGCTGCGTGCAGTAGCGGCACAAACAAGCAGCTCGGCTCGCGGGTACAAAACTCGCGCGTCACAATTACCGAGCGAGTCGGGCGCGGAATGCGCGCGCGCTGCGACAAAACACCACATTTCGGCCCAGGACATGCCACGGACGTATTGGGATTTGGGGATCTGTGAGAACCTTTAGTACGTATAATTTTACCCACGACTTTCATTGCGATAGTTCTTTGCTATGTTCGAACATCTGCCCAGCGGTGCTCTTTTCCGGTTTGATCGTGTGTTGTTACAAGTTTTATTTGTATGTTATATAAATATATTATTATTAAAATGATAATTTAACATATCTGCAATTTTAATATTTTTATCTCTGTATCACGTCCTCGCTATTATCATATATATAAATATAAATAAGATTGTTAACAGACCCAAAAAAGGTAAGCACAAGTTTGACGAAGTCCACAAAAATTAATAGTTCGTAGAGCCAGTAAAGTAGGTTCCTATATAGATTAGATCTAACATTAAAGCTGCTTCTGGACATCTGAACTATAGACGACCGCTGTTTACATAATACATATACGGTCATTGGAAATTGATTATTATATCAGCATTGACTTATATTTCAAGACCGACCCAAAGAACCTTTTTCAATGGTACTCAGATGGTTCAAGACACCAACTTTTGTCGATGAAGACACGCACAAAGCGCATATAGTGTGAACCCAGTTACACGACGACTTCGTTAGTAAGCAGTTGTCGTATCTAAATAGGAGTGATGCTAAGTATAGTTGGTAAAGATTCCGACAGATGGCGCTATTATTTTAACTCGGACGCAGATCGCATATTCAGAAAGGCATATCTTGATATCCACATCTATGCATAAATGTCAATCAGTAACTCATGACACTATTAACTTACAGTCGGGAACAAATCGGTGTTAGAATACAGGGTTACGCATATAGACTGTACTATTGTAAAAGTTGATAATAATCATGACTACAATGACTTCCTTTCGGCTTAGTACCTACAGTTTATATGCGTAACCCTGTTTATGCTAATTTGAGTAATACTTTTCCATATTTAGAGTTTAGGTAGGTACTACTCTTTTCCATCTCTGAATGGTACTAGACTAGGTATCTACTGAATGGTACTAGACTAGGTATCTACTGAATGGTACTAGACTAGGTATCTACTGAATGGTACTAGACTAGGTATCTACTGAATGGTACTAGACTAGGTATCTACTGATTGGTACTAGACTAGGTATCTACTGATTGGTACTAGACTAGGTATCTACTGAATGGTACTAGACTAGGTATCTACTGAATGGTACTAGACTAGGTATTTACTGAATGGTACTAGACTGGGTATCTACTGAATGGTACTAGACTAGGTATCTACTGAATGGTACTAGACTAGGTATTTACTGAATGGTACTAGACTGGGTATCTACTGAATGGTACTAGACTAGGTATCTACTGAATGGTACTAGACTAGGTATCTACTGATTGGTACTAGACTAGGTATCTACTGAATGGTACTAGACTAGGTATCTACTGAATGGTACTAGACTAGGTATCTACTGAATGGTACTAGACTAGGTATCTACTGAATGGTACTAGACTAGGTATCTACTGAATGGTACTAGACTAGGTATATACTGAATGGTACTAGACTGGGTATCTACTGAATGGTACTAGACTAGGTATCTACTGAATGGTACTAGACTAGGTATCTACTGAATGGTACTAGACTAGGTATCTACTGAATGGTACTAGACTGGGTATCTACTGAATTATACTAGACTAGGTATCTACTGAATGGTACTAGACTAGGTATCTACTGAATGGTACTAGACTAGGTATCTACTGAATGGTACTAGACTAGGTATCTACTGAATGGTACTAGACTGGGTATCTACTGAATGGTACTAGACTAGGTATCTACTGAATGGTACTAGACTAGGTATCTACTTAAATTTTGCTTACTATGTATTTATCTCTTTAGTCCCAAAATAAAGATTATCTCAGTATAGTATTTTTTTTTATTAACTTTGCTTACTATTAATTATGTATTTTAAATCAATTACATTATAATTTGTTAGGATATAATGTATAATTCCACTATATCTAAGTTCGTTAGTCATCGCTATAGGATTGTTATATTTTTTTTACAATACGGAACCCTGTTACCATTTCACGACTCCACGCTGCCTCCAACTTTTTACGGTCATATTTAATTGCAGCGTATCATCGCATACTAAAATGCCCTTTATGTTTTTCAGAGCCGCCTGCGTAATGACACAATCGCGACTGGAACGATGTTCGGGCATCTCCGTCGATATGCGAGCGGCTGCAGCAAGTGGCTGGAACGACTTTCGGCCATATTCAACAATCTGCTACCGATCTGCTTATACTGCACGATCCTCTTTTTCGAGTCGATATTTCGTCTTTTTTTTTTTAAGTTTTTGGACCAAAATTTGGCCACAGTTAAATGTTTTTTTTTTGACCCGACTTCCAAAAAGGAGTAGGTTATCAATTTGACTGTAGGTATTTTTTATGTTACCTTCGACTGGTTGAACCGATTTTGATGATTTTTTTTTTATTGAAAGTTGGTGCTCTCCGTGTGGTCTCATTTTAGTCCCAGTTTGGTCCAGTTCTGAAATTTTTATGAAGTCGGTTTTTTATATTGATAATGATTAAATATATAGAATAGATCTACGTTTGGTCACCAACTCGCCTGATGGTAAGCGACGGTATGGCCGAGGATGGAACAATTGATCTAGCTGAAATCTATTCACTCTAGCATTGAAGATGCCTGTATTTTAGTTCTCAGGAACAAGGAAGATGGCAGGGAGATCCTTTCTTGGCCTAAAACCTACTTTCATAATTGTGTCATAAAAAATATACAAACTATAGTAAGGTATAAAAAATCCTCAGCTCTTCAGTTATCAGTTATAAATATTTTAGTACGTTTTATAAATAGTATGTATCAGCTACGTAATTCTGAAAGCTTTTACAATACCATCAGTTCTGTCAATAGATTTTGTACATTGAAAATTTATCTGAACTATCACCATTACGTGTTGTACTAATTATATAATTTAACGCCCTTCTATTGATAGTGCAGAAAATTAGAACTCCACTCATACGTATCGAGCTTCCATAACCAGCAAAAAGTATTAAATGGGCCGCCATTTTGATCCGCCATTTTGTGCATCGTAATTACGCAAAATGGCGGCCGGTGATTGGCGGGAAAAGCATTACAGGTAAGTGCTAACAGATTGGTAACGTGTGATTGAGGTAATATATGGTTGTGATGATAAATGAGTGGTGATATACCGTGGGAGAGTACATGATGTGGTGAAGAAAGTTATTGTATTGTTCGATCCTGTTTGCATTGTTCCTCTAAATTCAAATTTAGTAGGTGCACATTAGTTTAGTACTCACACTCTATTGAAACGAGCAGATACATCCTTTTTTAACCGACACCAAAAAAGGGGGAGGTTATCAATTCGACTGTGTACCTATTTTTTTATGTTTATTACCTCAGAACTTTTGACTGGGTGAACCGATTTTGATGATACTTTTTTTTTATTTGAAAGCTGGTGCTTCCCGTTTGGTCCCATTTCAATTTGGTCCAGTTCTGATGGAGGTTTTTTATATTGATAATTATTATAGTAAACAATCTAGGTCTTAGAATAATAAATAGATAGAAACGCTTTATTGTGCACACCAGAAATATTAATTACATACAGCTAGAAAAAATTACTTACTACAGTTTACGCCTTATTATATTGTTTTTCTAAACTCTTGTATTTTCAAGTGTTGATGTATTATAATAATGGTGAATTATTATTTACTATGTGTTCATGAATATGCCTTTAGTTCTGGTGACATTATAATATGCAATACCCTTTATATTATATATGACGACGAATATTAAAAAAAATACAAAATGGCTGCCATCCCAAGATGACGGATTACATTTTCTTCAGTACAGCTAAAAGCTTGTTAAAAAAAATATTTTTACGATATCTTATTTAGCGTCAAATCATAGTCAGACCAGACTGGCTACAAAAACTCCGCCTGACCACTCCGACATCCAATCTGTACAAACGCAAGTCATTCCCCGAAAATCCTTACATAATTACGTTCAAACAACTGCATTTAAAACAGCTATTACGGACACCACCCACACTGCCTTAACTCTACGACAAAGCTAAACTAAACCTAGTTTCTGTAATGTTAGAGTTTGTTTTCAATGTAGATGGTAAGTGGTAAAGAGGACGTCAATTAGAGACCGTTAATTACCCGGGGCCTGACACGCCCCAACATGAGAGTCCGATATGGAAGGCACGGGTTACTTAACGTCAACTCATCTGCATAGACACAACGAAACGTTAATAAATTGTTAGGAAATATAATATGTAGAGTGAAAGAGCTATAAATTATGTTCGGCGAAGAGTCAAGGGTGGTAGGAATAAATAATATTTGGTTTCTCTGTTCTCACCTTAAGCTGAAAATATTTATACTTTTACCCCCTTATTAATAAACGCGGAGTAGTCTTGAATAGTTACGCCGTGTTTTGTCTTTTCTCTCTTAATTTTTTTAATGTTGACTGAAAAAACAAAAGACAGTGTTACTATTCCAAGGCTATTCTAAGTTTATTAATAGAAGGGTAGGGGGTATAGAAGAATATGTCAATTTGGTTAGAATATAGAATAATTATATCAATATAAAAACCGACTTCATCAGAACTGGACCAAATTGAAATGGGACCAAATGGGAAGCACCAGCTTTCAAATAAAAAAAGAATCACCAAAATCGGTTCACCCAGTCAGAAGACCAGCTGTAAAAAACATAAAAATAAATAAAAAAGGTCGAATTGATATCCTCCTCCTTTTTAGAAGTTGGTTAAAAACGGTCAAAAATTCCTTCTTAAAAAGAGTATCATTATCTAAGTACATTATATTTTTGCCAAATTACATCAAAATCGGTTTAATTATTAATTCGTCAAAAAGTGACAAACAGACAGACCGACATAAGGAAGGCAGTAACATTATTCTGATACACCGACATTATACAGGACTAGGTTATACAAAGAGTGGTGATAAAGCCATAAGGAGGTCTTTGTATTCATCATTAAATAATGTTTTGCACAAAACCAAACTTAAAATCCCAAACAATATTAATGTTAAAACGCCCGAAACGTTAACGAAACTTATGAGAAAGCAATTATTTTTTTTTGAGTTAAATCCTGTATATTTTTTAATTACTATTAAATACCTAACTTATTTTTTTCGCAATTTCAGTGTTATATAGTAAAAGTTTTTTATAAGGATGAATACACGGAAGGCTGGTACACGGTACTAAGCCGAAAGGAGGTTATTCTTACAGTTCTCTAGCGCCTTTCTGAGTAAACTTCATCATTTCATCACCATTTAGAACGTCCACTGCTGGACATAGGCCTCCCCCATCGATCTCTAAAAAGGCCGGTTGGAAGCGGCCTGTATCCAGCGTTTCCCTGCGGTCTTTTTTAGATCGTAGGTCTATCTTGTGAGTGGACGTCCTACGTACCGGTTCATGGTCTCTATTTATAACTAAGATTCATAAACAATCTCGCAGTCCCCCCAAGCCTTTTATCCCTTATGAGGTCACTCGGTGAACCTCGCAGTAGGACACAGAAAAGATTAATGACGAACTGATATAAACACGTCCTAAGTTTTATTTTATTATCATTCTTAAGAAGGAAGTGAGGTCTTTTAGTCCCGTTTCGACTATTCATAGTAAGATTTTTTCAGAAACGACCTGTTTTCTTTATGAAAAAAAATGTCATAAAAAATATTTGGACAGAGTTTTTAGTATTGTTTATTTATTTATTCATTTAACTAACACGGTACAACCAATTACATTAGATAAATTATTTAAAGATTACAAAATTATATATTAACTTATCATTACAATAATCAAAATTCAATGCAAAATATATGAACAAACAATACGAAATTAAAAAACAATAGTAAAATTTGTGACATGTCATAGAAGATAAATTACTATCTGTAATTTATCTTATCTATATTATATATATTATCTTATAAAACATATATTTGTGTAAAACGACAATTTTTAAGATAGTCTTATCCACATTCGTCTAACACACCGCAGCGATTCGCTAATGAAGATATTTGGGGCACAACGCTATCTCATTGTCAATAAATATAACTCCCGCCCGCCCCCGCCCAAGGCGTCGGTTCTTCCGCCCGCACACACGGGCCTTTTATTACCTCCTTTGTTACGAAATCGATATACGAACACACACCTCTTTGGCGATTAAAAAGTAATCCTGAGTTTATGCATGAAATGCTGGACGAAAACAATTGTAAAAAAAGTCAACCCGACTTTTTGCATTAAAGGCCCGTATTACAAAATGAAGTGGGCGAAGTACAAGTATTTTACGTAGCGAAAATTCGTACTTCACCTACTGTTCAATTTTAGGTATTTGGATTTACGGGCATAAAACGAAAAAATAAAGCCGTAATTCAAAACTGTTTTGATGATGAATTTCTAGTGTAATTCCGCTTCTACGTCGCTTCAAGTACAATAAGGAATTTGTGATAAATATTTGTTGGTAATGTTAATTTTATTGAGTTTAATTTTGCCTAACCTGATATAAAATATTAATTACATAAATTGAAAATTAACGTAACCTGAAACAAAAAGTAATTAATTCTGAATTATTTTTAATTATAAAATTATTAAAGTAATCTGAAACAAAAATGAATTAATTCTGAAACATAAAATATATATTAATTGGAATTACATGTATTTTAATTGAATTTAAAAAAAGTAATAAATTATACCCGTTTCCTTAGTGCACTTTGTCGACACGTGTTTCGCCTCTTCACGAGGCATCCTCAGGACGTGTTGACTCGTCGAGCGCTTGGCCGAGAATTACCAACAAATATTTATCACAAATTCCTTATTGTACTTGAAGCGACGTAGAAGCGGAATTACACTAGAAATTCATCATCAAAACAGTTTTGAAAATGGACTTCCGCAAAGTAACGCCTGATTCAATCAACTATTTAAAGCCGTAATTGTCAAGAATAATATAAAACAACATTTTTTTATATTTTTAAATCAGTAATTAAACGAAATCCACTTTCAAACTTTCCCTTCGAGAGTTTTACGAAAAAATATTTTTGTAAATTGGAGGTAATAAGTTCATAATTATATTGAGTTTTTCCAAAATTTTAAGCCAGTATTTTTAATAAAAAATACTAATATATTTTATACCCCTGCCCCTGGTGTTGCAGGTATCTATAGGCGATGGTGATCGCTTACCATTAAACGGCCGGTTTGCTTGTTAAAAAAAACAAACTATTTTTTTAATAAATCTTTCTATTTGATTGAATCACAACGCCAAAAATCCAGTTTTCATTTCTTTTTTCGTCAAAAAATTTGATATTCTGTATCCTTAAGTGCTGGCCAAATGTACCTAGTGCAAAATATTACCATACATCTGGCTGGCAATATGTTAATAGGCAAAATAGTTGAATTGCTAGTAGAAATAATGTTATCACTACAGTCATAGTATAAAACAAAGTCGCTTCCCTCTGTCTGTCCCTATATATGCTTAGATATTTAAAACTATGCAACGGATTTTGATGCGGTTTTCACTATCAGTTAGAAAAATTTTCACGGAAGGTTTATATATATATATAATAAAACTTATACCCGTGTGAAGCCGGGGCGGGTCGCTAGTTTACATATAAATTGCCACCTAACATAATATCAAGCAGCAAGAAAACGATTGATACTTAGAAAAAAGGTTACAATATAATAGAGCTGGCTGAAAAAAAACTATAAACTCAGAAAAAAGGTTTCAGATTTTATTTGGGCCCTCCATAGTACTATTTCCTATTCTCATTGTATTAGTAAAACTAAAATCACTCGTAAAAGATTACTATTGAATTTAATTTACACAAAATCCAGACAAAGTGCGCTCAATATTCCATCCACGAAAGTGAAAAGTTTTTCAGTGCGTCGTTGCAAGGGGTTGAGCGATATAAAAATTCCAGGAGAGTACGATGTTATATCAAATGCTGCGTGTGGAATGTACCACTTATGGAGTTAGTCAACATTGAGGGATGAATCTGATTATGAATTGTGGATGTGAAGTGAATACATACTTATAGGTACATTAGTAAGGTAGAAAAAGTTTTTTTGCGCCAACGTGTGAATACATGTCGCCTCATTGTGTAGAGCTTAAATATAATGTGTGTTGCGCTTAAGTATTTTCGTGTTTTCATTTGTATTCATCATCATTTCAGCCATAGAACATCCTCTGCTGAACATAGGCCTCCCCCCTCGAATTCCAAAAAGACTGGTTGGAAGCGGCCTGCATCCAGCGTTTTCATTCGGTCTCTTTTAGGACATCCTAGGCTGCGGCTACCGGTCCGTGGTCTCTTTTGGAGAACCTTTCGGCGCCATCGGCCATCTTATTGATCGATAAGAACGGTATAGTGCGTTTTACCAAAGAGTTCCCTTGTCGTAATGTTGGCTTCCCTGCACTTTCCCTGCAATGTGTATGGGAAGTGCAGGGGAGCCAACATTACGGCGAGGGAACTCTTTGGTTAAACGCCCTATACTTAGTACGAGAACTTGCGAAAAAGTTATCGTTACGTAAATGATAGCAAATGTATGAAAAATTTAGAATTCAGAAGCTGTTAAATTTTTCACACATTTTGCTATCGTTTACGTAACGATAACTTTTTCGCAAATGCTCGTACTAGGGCCACTGCTGAACTCTAGGGGTCTTACTTAAAAACGTTACTCAAGTTGATCTATGTTTTAAAATGTCTTAAATTCTCAATTTCTCGCGACGGCAATCGTCACACGCGAAAACAAGACGGAGCATATTTAAGCGTATGTCATTCATACTATATTCTAAACAATACACAAATCTCCAATTGTCATAAAACCAGACTAAACACCACATGTGTCTCCCTGAGGCGGTAGACGCCATCAGTGACTATATCTACCGCTATCGGCGTATAATTACCACGAATAAGGTGTTACTATGTTATATTTGCTTCGACGCCGACGGCAGAGGGAGTTTAGCTCGATTCCATCTCTTACGGAGTGATTAAGTCATCCATATCTTAATAATACGGCTATTTGGTCGGATAATAACAGTTTTGCTTGAACGCTTGTAAATAAATCAAACTTTTTGGACAGAGCGCAGTTGCACGCCGATGTAATGATACTTAGTACCTACCTATTAGATGTGTGAGATCTCTATAAATATATTATTATAATAAAACCGGCCAAGTGCGAGTCGGACTCGCGCACGAAGGGTTCCGTACCATATCTATAAAAACGGCGAAAAATCACGTTTGTTGTATGAGAGCCACTTTAAATATTTATTTACAGAAATACATCATCTGTGAAAATTTCAACTGTCTCACTATCACGGTGCATGAGATACGGCCTGGTGACAGACGGACGGACAGGGGAGTCTTAGTAATAGGGTCCCGTTTTATCCTTTGGGTAGGAAACCCTAAAAATATACTTTATACAGAGCATAAAGTATATACTTTCGTTTGCCGATACCTTATTATATGATACGCATGGTGTGTTTGCGTTAAGTTGTGTAAAAAAGTGTGTGAACACGGAGACATTTGAACACAAACGATTATTGTACGAGGCATTACTCCGTTATTTGTCTGATCTGAAGCTAGAACTAACTCTAGCTGAAGGTCCATATAGCAAGCTTCGACGGTTGAGTAGAGTGAGTTTAAGATTTTATTTCCTCAAAAGAATTTACAAAGTCACTTATTGGGAAAACACAGTAATAATAGGTAAGTATTATACTGCCGTCATAAGCCCAAGAGCGGTATCTCAGCCTAGGTGTATTTCGAGACAATCGAGTTTTTGTGAAAGTTGATTTTTCGTTACCCTAATTATATATAATTTAATTTATTTTCACTTATGTGCCTATGTTAGGAGCAATATATTTCTTAAATATATGTTTAAAAACCCAACATTATTGTTTTTGTGTTTTTTATGAGATACCGTCATTTCGTTTAGAATTAATAGTTTTTAAACATGAGTTTTAAAAGAAAAAAAACTTTTTTAGTGTTTTATTTCAATGTTCCAATGTACGAGTAGATACGGTTATTTTACTTACCCCATCTGGTGCGAAATTTTGTAAGCTATCAGATGCGCGAAAAAAAAGTTTTTTTTTTTTTTTTGAGTTACCGTTCTTGGGCTTAGGAGGGCAGTATAGCGCCACTAAGCTTAGTTTACAGAGATATTACAATAATAAATTAACTAATTAAAACAATCAAATATGCGTTAACACTGTGCAGTAAAAAGTCAAACTTAGAGGGTAGGTAAATAAAATTTAGCAGAGTTACGGTCAGTATTAAATTGTTCCAAAACAAAAGCAGCACGATATGATCCCGGAGATGGTGGTTAGCCATGATATATCACGGCGATACTCCGGCTGCGGGGCGGGTAGCGAGGTGTCGAATAAATCTACCAGGCGATAGGTATCACGGCTGGTATCACTGCAGACGATCTCTTTTGTGATAGCGCCCTGATACTGATATCATGTCTCAACTTTTGGGTATTGTTTAATCAGAAATAGGTACGAATTGCATGATGTAGTTTTAACACAGAAAAATTAACGACAGTTTTTTTTTTTTTATAAAGATCTTTATTTATCATAATTAATTAAATTCTAACAATACAGAAACAGTCTTATGTAGATGACAGACAAATACATTGACTTCATAGGCTACATACACCTCTAACAGTCATTTAATAACTAAAAGTTAAATAATTTTGTTACATTGTAAAACGTGATGGTTAATAAAGTATGGGTATATATTAAATATTACTAAAGATACGATGCACAATTATGAGTCTTTTGTACCAGACTCATTTTTAAACAATTTTTATGCTATTAAACATTTTATATATTAAAGCATATAAGTAAAAGGCAAGTAGGCAGTGCTACCTGCAGTTTCTTCTTTAGCACTTGGTTCCTTGAACCTCCTTTTTTAAACTCTGTAGAAAAAAGACGACAGTTATAATTCTACTTTTGACCACGTTCGTTTGATCCGCGTCGCACTGTAAAGGTCGTGACACACGCAATTGGTCGCCCGAAAAAAAAGCCGCGGCGACAAATTGTCGCGGAATCGAAGGCGTCAATTGATCGCCGGATGCCGATGAATTAGCGTAAGGACTGCACACACAGGTGGCTTTTTTGGTCACATTTTATGCGGCAGTTATAGCATTTATTAGTAGTTTGTATACTTTGACACATCTTTAAAGCTACAGTACAAAGGGCTTATATTAATTAAACAACTAATTATAATTAGTTTTTATGCCCTTATATACATTTGCTTTTCAGATGCTTATTATTTTGATGTAATAAAATATAATAGGTAAGCAACTTTATGGATATTTTTATTTCATTGTAAATACACATACTCATTGACATAAAAGTGTAAGTTAATTTTGGGGATTTTTTAAACCTATACAGCTGTCCCACTGTTGGGTAAAGGTCTCCCCCATTTCCTTCCATAAATCTCGGTCCTCGGCCACCTCCTGCCAACCTCTCTGAAATGAGTCAAGATCACCATGCCACAATAAATGTCTATAATGCTATCCTGCACACAATATGTAATTTTCTATGAACAAACATTATCTGAAACTTTATATATTCGATAAGTGTTATATTTTGAAGAAAAAAAACTAACTTTTTCATTAAAAAAGCATTAAACTTAAACTTTTTCCTATTTTACGCTAATGTAGTCCGAGCATTTGAAACGCATGGAAAGAATAAGCTGGACAGAAGAAGAAACAGGAAGTATTAGATATGGTAGAGGAGAAAAGAAGTCAACTAGTGAGTATAGAGACTAGAAGAGGGAAGATGTTTGGCCACCTTGTACGACATGACAAAATAATGAAAACCATCATAGAGGGAAAGGTAGAAGGAAAGAGAGGACCGGGAACACCAAGAAGAGTATTCGTAGATCAAATAAAAGAGAAGGGAAATGTCATGTCGTACAGGGAGGTGAAAACGCTGGCAGAAGACCGTCAAGCCTGGAAATTACTGCACCGACAAGAGCTACGTTCTTAAATATTGAATGAATGAATGTACTCCTCGCCTTACATCCACATCTGCCTTAACCACAGAGTTCTATTATCGGAGTTACTGAAACAATGGTTCTAACAGCCATTATGTTAATTCGATCGTTTATTATTTTATCATGTCTCCGTTCACATCCTTTTTAGGAGACAATTAGGTTCGCGCAGGGTCGAAAGTTCAAGTTTTCTGCGGAAATAACACTTTATCTACTTAAATACTTTACTTACTAAGTGTCAGGTTGTTAATATAGAGCAATAGTGGTCGAGCGATAGCATGTGTGCTTTACAATCTGACACAACCGGTTCAGTCCTCAGCCCTGCACAAATCACTTATCAAATACTTAGGTAAATTATGTCGCTCAAAAAAAGGTGAATGAAAACATCGACAACGCTTTATGGGTTTTTTTTAAGCGAATATGTCCGCGTTTGACTACCAACTCGCCTGTTGGTAAGCGACGATGTGGTCGAAGAAGAAGCACGCAGATTCAGAAGATATCTATTCACCCTCGCCTTGAAAAACCCAAATTATATATCTCAGGAGACAAGGAAGCCGGCAGGTTGTTCCAATCCTTGGCCGTACGGATTAGAAACGTAGAATCGAAACGTTTGGTACGACGTATCCAAGGAAAGTCCACAATATACGAGTATGAGTGAGTATCGTATCTCATCGTATATATCATCATAGTGGTAATGGGCCGTTTTCCTACTTGTCCAGGCAGTAGAAAGGGGATGGTAGGATAAGGTCATATATAGCTCCGACGCACTTTCTCCGAAATGAATCCTATAGAAAATTGACAGACTCGCTACTTTACGGCGGTGTTCAAGACTGAGAAGTTTCTTAGCCACTAACTTCTCATCGCCTATAAGTCGAGCAGCACGCCGGTCTACCGATTCAAGAGCTTCGAGCTGGTATTTGGCTGAACCGTCCCAAAGATGACAGCAGTATTCCACACACGATAGGACTTGAGCTTGATATTATATGGCTTTAATTTTGGTACCATTCTGTCTTAAATATTAAATTTATTTCTTAACTTTTTAAGTTCACATCTTAGTTTATTACGAGTCTATTGCATTTTGTTTTTGTTCAAACAATATATTTTACTTGTATAATTTTTATTCACATGTTTTAGCGTTTATATATTGTACTCCATTTTTTATAAGTAGAAACTTTTATATGGCCCCTTTGTCTCTAGCAAATTATTAAATCTGTTAATTTAGAGCGTTAGTGCTTCTAAGATAATAAAAATAAAATAAATAAATATTCCGAAAACCTGCACGCAGCGCTTTGATTCCACTTTTACTGTGCGAACCGTTAGTATGTGGAATGCGCTACCTGAATGGGTGTTCCCCTATAGTTAAAATCTGGGTGTCTTCAAATTACGAGTGAATCAGTTTATTCTAGGCAAGCGTGCTCCATCTTAGACCGCATCATCACTTAACATCGGGTGAGTTGGCGGTCAAACGCAAGCCTATTTGTACATTAAAAAAAAACGCGAAGAAACCGGTATTTCCGAGAATCTCAAAAGTTCAGACTTAATGACATTCATCAACATGCACTGAGCCAGCAAGGTGGATGTCTGCCCATCCTCTCACTCTCTGAGAGAAGGCCTGTGTCCCAACAGTGGGAACATGATAGTCTGAAAATGATATAAGTAGTACTATCATTATGCTGCATCTGCACAATTCCGTCTTTGCTTGAATACTGAATTTAAATTTCAAAAGTTTAAAAGTTCTATTTCCAAAACATTTAAGTAATGTCTACAACTACCTCTCCGGGCTGGCAAAGCACCGTCAACACCGCGAACATAGGCCGCGGATTCTGCTTACCATCAGGCGAACATAATGCTTATTTGCCACTCTTTTTATTAAAAGTCCTTATTACAATGTTGTAAATAAGTTAAGTCCCTTACAAGCAAATAATCTAGAAATAAACTAACGAGGTTCATGTTCTGCATAAATTACAGCTCTGTTCCGATACGGGGATAATGTATTGCTTACAGGCACGGAAATTTAAATAAATAATTATGTACCTACTTACGTAGACTTAGGTTAAGCATTTTGTTTTTCAAATATATGACGCACGAGACCTTATTACATGGGACTAAGAAACATCAATTTTTTCTTAAAATTTCCATTGGATGTTAAAGGCTCTACAAAATAAAACAGATTTGTTAAAAACGCGTATATCTCACTCGCGCGTTTCAAATAGGATAAAGCAATGTTTACTATTTTTTCTAATTTTTATATTGTCAGTCATCTTATAAAATACCAAAATTGCTTTATACTATTTTGTAATTTTATTCTAAGGATAACGCCAATCTAAAATAGCTACGAGTATGACCGATGAGTACAGTCATAAGCAATATAAATAATACTTTACTCGATTAAAGTTTTTTTAGGCATGACACTTCAGTCGATAGTAGAAAGCCGAATGAAAACCCTAAATTCTAATTATTTTTGCTAGGATTTTGAACGTAAGAAGTGGTAGGCGATTTACTACAGTAAAATATTAATAAATGGCCAAGTGCGAGTCGGACTCGCGCACAAAGGGTTCCGTACCATTATCTATGAAAACGGCAAAAAAATCACGTTTGTTGTATGGGACTTAAATATTTATTTTATTCTGTTTTTTAGTATTTGTTGTTATAGCAGCAACAGAAATACATTATCTGTGAAAATTTCAACTGTCTAACTGTCACGGTTCATGAGATACAGCCTGGTGACAGACGGACAGCGAAGCCTTAATAATAGGGTCCCGTTTTACCCTTTGGGTACGGAACCTTAAAAAGGCTGTTTTTCATTTTGGAACTTTTTTTAATTTTATTGCAGCTATCATAGTTAAAAATAAACTTTGACGGAGTACATATCTACCGAAATCTTGTGAATGTCATAATATATCATGACTACATAGTTATAAGTATTTTCCAGGGCTTTCAGTAATCTGAAAGTTTTGCTAAGAGCGTCACAGGTTTTAATCCAGAAAGATAATATTTAATTCTACAAGAGAGGTAGAGGAAAATACTTGATGCCAAAAGCTATTTAATTAAAAATTAATCTAACCTCGGCCGGAGTATCCATCTAATTTCAACGCAATATCCAAAACAATCTCGTTCATAATAAGGTCTGCATTAACAGCGTTACTTAAGGTCCAGAACCTACGTTCAAACGTAGCGCGGATGTAGTACGTAACGTAACGTAGTATCACGTAAACGATCCTTTGTACAAGACGAGCTTATGAAACAGCTTAATTTCCCTTTGTCGCGGTATACACTCAATGTCAGAATTTAGTGACAAAAATAAGACTACTTACCTCTTGTCAAAAACCTTTTTGAGAGGGAGAGTATACATTATGCTTTTCAGTGTTTATATACTTACATATTTAATTTTGTTCGATTTAATTCGATTGTTCGAGAACCTTTCATTTTTTCTCTGTAGTATTATAACTTGGGCTGTTTCAAAGGAACGGTGAATAGAGCATTCAAACAAAACGTCTTGATAAACCAAAATCTCGCTACGACGTATATTAGGATCGTAAAATAACTCTATGAAAAACGAATGCTAGATTATTTTTTTTGGTGGTCAAAAGCGAACTTATTATTGAAAAAACGTAGATACTTGAAAAGCTACTTGTTTTTGTACTGTACAAAAGGGTAACATATTTGTGCCGCTGCCAGTCCCGTGTCTCGCCCGAGGCCAACAATTAACCCACCAAAGCTACTCTGTGTCTCTCACTTCCTGATTGCGAAGCATCGCTGATCCGATCCCAACTGTGACTAGTAGCTGAACACGAGAATACGACGCTTAGAGGAGGTTTTAATAACATTTGGGACTTTATTATAGAACCGTTTGAAAGCCACTGACTATAAACGTAAGTATCAGAAACGTACATTAGAAACACTACTACTACACTAATATTCCACTTTAGCGCCCGTATTTAAACAAGTTTAAGAAAATAACTCAATCAAGCGATATGTTTTATCCCACGTTGGCGCCAAAACTCCAAAAAAAAGCTATGGTTTCTACTTTGAGCCAATCACAGGACATTAACTGGAAATGTCAATTGTTATGTCAACCTCTGTGCATTTGCCTCTTTTTAGAGCAGAAAGGTAACCAAACCTCTTTTCAAATTGAAATACTATAAAACCAGTAAAATGATGGCAAATATACCTCGAAAAAGTGTGACAAGTATTTGGAGTAAGGTGCTCAATATCCTTCAAAATATAACAAATCAGTGCAATGAATGCTTCTGATTAGTTCGCCTATAACACTGAAGTGAGAACTTTTCGTTTAGGCCTATAATATCATACTGACATGAACAAAAACACTATCTGATTGTCTGACCCACACGGAATACTGACTTCCCACCCGAGCGATCCATAGATATCAATCTAATCAGAATCAGACCGTATCACTTCACAGCAGTAGTCTGTAGAGTTGCATGCCCAGTTCCCACAGCGACGGCGAAAGCGACTTGACTTTTGAACCTTCACAATAACATTTCTAAAATAATATCTTGCTTCGATGAGGCCTTTCCAATACTGACAGATGTTGGTGGTCAATCAGTTAAATTTTATTGGAGTATACGTAATTTTGATTTACGTACCTACAGTCACTTGCAATAATATGTACACATTTCATAGTTTCCAGTGGATGCAGATGGCAGGTTGTCATTCAGTGTGGAGGTTAAAGGGGGAGGCCTATGTTCAGCAGTGGACGTCTTCTGGCTGTCGATGATGATGATTTCATAATTTTAAAAATACACAAAACGCAAATGTCAACATATCATATACTCAAAAGTTATTTAAAGTTTACTTAGCAAAACAACATTCCAATAGTAAAAAATTATAAATAAACGATATGTTAATACCTAACTACTAAACTAATCTATTAAGCCGCTACCAGTGGGAATCGTCCCCAAAATGCTGGCCCCATTACCACGTTGTATGGCAATGCTCACTCTTTGAGCAAAGTAGAGGCCAGCATTCTGGTCACGAGTTGCATCAACCAGACGTGATGATAGATATTTGAATATTTTTTTGGGGTTAACTAACTAACATAACTTTTAACTCAAAAGTTATGTAGGTGACTATAAATTTGTGGCATAACCATAACCATATCCCAGGCTACGTAATGTATATTATTTATGTATTATTTAGACAGTATGCTATCTGAGGGCTCTACAAAATCTAGCCTGTTTATCGAAATAAAAAGTCGACGTCACCTAAAAGGATTATTTTTACTTGCTTCAGAGCTACAGAAATAACTCCTGATTCAATAAACGTTAATTTTAAAAAGGCAACAACATAATTGAGTTCCAGCTACTTGATTGTTCTCCCTGCTTCGTGTTGTCTTTGCTGTTTCTTTATTATTTTCATTCAGTTTACTTTTTGGATTTGATAATCTCGGTACACTGATTTGTAAATATCATCATCATCATTTCAGCCATAGGACGTCCACTGCTGAACATAGGCCTCCCCCATCGATTTTCAAAGGGACCGGTTGGAAGCGGCCTGCATCCAGCGGTCTCTTTTAGGTCGTCTGTTCATATTGTGGGTGGACGTCCTACGCTGCGCTTACCGGTCCGTGGTCTCCACTCGAGAATCTTTCGGCCCCATCGGCCATCTGTTCTGCGTGCTGTGTGCCCTGCCCACTGCCACTTCAACTTGCTAATCCAGTGGGCTATGTCGGTGACTTTAGTTCGTTCATTCGTTTCGTTGTAAATATACGTTGGAAATATTACACCATAAAATTATAAACGTTCTTACCTATATTGCACCTTGCAATTTCCCGTACTTTTTCCTATTTGGTTTTACTATGGAACCTACATGCCAATTTTCACAGTACACTAGCAAAATAGACTTGAATTTACGAAAACAGTTTTGATTTAAGAGCTATTTTGACTTGCCAGAAGTTTTAGTATACTTTTATTATAGATATTTTGCTATCCTACCCGTAAACTAAACGTAGTTAACGAACGGACGTCTTAGTATCGTTCGCGCAAAACTTTATGAGCCCTCTGAAGTTAGGCCCAGTGGCTGCGCAGTACGCATATTATAGGTATCCGAGGGACTTTACAGGGCGTCGGGGAGGCCTCGCGCCTAACTTCAGAGGGCTCATAAAGTTTTGCGCGAACGATAAAAGGGTCCCGTTTTACTCCCGTTTATTGTTTGTGGTACGGAACATCGGTGTTACTTCACTCTATTATTTTCCTAAACTTGTGTTAATTCTATTACTAATGAGTAATAATGGTGGATTATTGTTGATTAAATGTTCTTAAACGTGTCAGAGTGTAGGCAAACTATACCTACAACAAGTCGAAAAGTGTATTTTTGTGATGTTTGCACAACTTCACAGAAGCCTGTAGTAAAGTCTCCACCCCACTAGGCCATTGCTTGGACTTCGCCATGACTTATTTAGCTTGACTTTGACTTTAATTGTTTAACATTATTTAATACCATGTAAATATGTTTATTATTTCGACTGAAGAACTCTGTATCCATGATCATATAAAAAATGTGTAGCAAAGTTTTCTAAATTCTTGAGAGACCTTTGAAATGCGGATCAAGCGTAATTCTTACCTAAAAACCCAAATCAAAGTTGCGAGGGCTTTGAAAGCGCTTTCAATAGCTGTCAAAAATTTACCGCTACTAGAGTATAAGAACAAAGCGGAGTTAAATAACAAAGGCAGTCCAGTGATGCGATTAACATCGTTATTGTAGAGTTCCGCTCGTCAAAAATAAGACTAATTTTAATTGCAACGCTGATAGAGTCACATTATCGCGTTACTTACGGTCTACGCTCGCTTCCCCGCGGCGGCAGGTAGCTTATACATTATTAATGTACACCGGAATCATTTTGCTGTAGTTATCACACTATTAGAAACTCGGAAGTGCCGCACTCAACTCAGTAACAGCCAGTGCGTAGCTATTGGAGGGCTAGGCGGTGCAGTGCACCGGGGCCCTCAAGCTCAGGGTGCCCTCGGACCCTGACCAGCAAACCGCAATTGAACTTGTGAAAAAAAATCCCTTCATACACACAAGTCATGTAGTAAGTAGCTTAGAGCATATTAAAGAGCTGATGATAAAGTAGCTTTGTACCTAGTATATAGGTATTTATATTTCTACTTGATAAAACCTAACCCAGTTTAGATAGGGCCCCTTTTTTTGCACCAGGGCGTTTGGTTACCTATATAGCTACGCCACTGGTAACAGCTAAATTAATTTGAATGTTATTTGGTATACCTACTTATGTTTCACGAATCCAATCGTATCTCAATCTGCGTGCAGGATTTGATTGAGCCACAATATGTCCCGAGGATTGTGTCTGATTCGATTTGTCTGCTCACCCTGCCCGGCGCCCGCGTCTCCATGTCTGCTACAATGATATTGGTTTGATAAATTACGTAGATTTGGGGTTTAATAGCTTTGTTTCTAACGACTCTTTATTTTATTGCATAATTTTATTCCAGACATTTCTACTTTCATTAATATACAATACAGGTAGAGAACGATTACCGATTTTTTCACCGACTTCCAAAAAGGAGGAGGTTCTCGATTCGACTTTTTTATGTTTGTTACCTCAGAACTTTCGTCTGGGTGAACCGATTTTGATGATTCATTTTTTATTTGCAAGCTGATGCTTCCCGTGTGGTCCCAATTTATATGTAATGTATGTAAAACTTTAGTGTAGTAGATATTACATTTAACACGATGGACACGAGTACGCAGCTGTATGATCTAGTTTCCCTAGTTTTTTTAAAATAACTATCATTCTTCCACTTAAACTATTAGTCTGAATTAGCATCTAAGTACTATGTGTTCACCAAAAATTCAACATTATTATATAAAATCTTTAAAAAAACATGAGACAAAAATCTCTCCATGTTCACCCCAAAATGATAAAGACTTATTCGTATTTGAGTAACCCAATAACGAAGTCTGCGCCGAGCCGAGAGTCTCCAGCATTCTGTAACTAGATCAGAGTTCGGTCCGACGACGCACAATATTGGGGACGAGCCCTGAGGGCGCACGCTCATTGCTACTCGGGCTTCAGACAAAAATATGTACCACAGACCTTTACCACTATAGACACTGAGAGCTTGTCAAGATGTGTAAAAACCTGCACGCTCAATTACAGTTTTTGTATAGATCTCAATTTCAAAAAGAATATAAAAATATTATAGTGCATTTTAGTGTCTTTGATACATGTGATTCTTGAATGGAGACCACGGGCCGGTAAGCGCAGCGTAAGACGTCCACCCACACAGACCCACACAACCCCACAGTCCACCAACACAGACCCACACACAACTTCCAACCCACAAGATGAACAGACGACCTAAAAAAGACCGCAGGCAAACGCTGGATGTAGACCGCTTCCAACCGGCCCTTTTGGAGATCGATGTGGGAGGCCTATGTCCAGCAGTTGACGTCCTATGACTGAAATTTAGATGATGATGATACAAGCATGTGAAATAGGAATGACTTTTTAAAATCGCCATTTCTGATAGGTAGATAATTATTTCTAACATTTTCTAAACATATCTTTTTTATTTAAGTTCTAGCTCAAAGGTATTGACTTTTTCGTAAAATAATCTTTACAAAGAACGTTTCTAGTAGTTTTCTTTTTGACCCAACCATAAAAAGTATACGTGTGTTATGTTTGGATGATACATCTCAAAAATTTAGCTAAGTCCACAGAGCTTTGTTTTTCTATAGCCACCAATTTTTGCACTATTAATGTGACCAGAATTATATAGCGTTGGCTACGAAATCCTACCATATGCGTGTCCCGACACGCTCTTGGCCAGTTATTTGAACCAGCCACCACGATACCTTGAGTCCTCCACCTTGAGTCTCTCGATAGAAATTTAATGGTATTTTAACTCCATGGGTTGAAAACCATGGCGCAATTTCTCATGTGTGACGCCTGACGAGTTATTTCCAAGACGGAGATCTAACTGAATTATGCGACAAGCTAGTTGGAGCATCTATCTTACTTCATATATAGGCCACATACATGCAAACTAAGTGAACCCGCGGGGTCTATTCAGATTTAAATCCGTGATAGTATGACCAACGTGATCTGGCTTCGGGATGGGTACAGATAATGGAAATGGGATGAGCGGGAGATGAGTAAAAAAATATGATAACTGGGTAAGCATTTTTGTGCCATGGCTGGCAACTCAGATCACAACAAGATACTATAAGATCTGAGGGTGGCAATCTGGCAGACGGGCTGCCTGATGGTTAGCAGTGTATCGCCTCTGGATACCTGTAATACCAGATGCATCACAAATACTTTGCCGACCGTTTAAGACTTTACCGTGACTGATATACGTACACACCTGTATATTTTTAATACGTACTTTTATAGATATCAACACCCAGATATAGAACAAACACAATCGAACCGACGCCCCCAAGCGCAGAAGGTAGGTTCACTACCGACTGAGCCACAGAGGCAATCGAATACTACGTATACTATAGTATCTTATGTATAGTATATATCAAAACGCAACACGTTAGACAACCCCGCATCGAACCCCGGCTGGGGTAACCCGATGCTAATCCCTCAACAATTACGCAGCCGCGTCTAACGAGAAAATAACCGAATGTTTCATGGTACGGTTACCGAGAATAGCTTTAACTGGCTAGTGAATACTTGAACTAACGTGGGATGGATGTCGGGACTGAACACATTATAATAGATTCGGTATCTTTTAATATTATCTACTAGCCCGCGGTTTCACCCGCGTTATATTCGGATTAAAATTTGCTAAATTACTCTTTATATCATCAGCTAATTGCCTGTAAAAGATAAAAAACAATGCAACCTCCTTGAAAGCGACATCAACCTCCTTTGACCTAGATGTTTTTTTTTTAGTTTTATCAGATTAGCCCAGAGATCTTGTGTAGTTTGGTAGCGAACGGATCAACAGCTTCTTATTTTGAATTTTAATATTTTCCTCTAAAAAGCAACAAGTAAATTTAAATTATCATAATTTCAGCCATAGGACGTCCACTGATGAACATGGCTCGCCCGTCAATCTCTCCGCTAGGAGTAATAGTGTTCCGTGGTCAATCTCCAAAAGATTGAAGTCTATAAGTCATTGACATATTACATCATACAAAAAAGTCATCTAATTCAAAGGAGGCTGCTATCACTACCAAGGAGGTTGCTTCAAAGAGTTACGCGGGTGAAACGGTGGGACTAACTAGTCCAGAGTCCTAGACAGCTAGTACGTTATACGAGTATAAGTTGGAATAACGTCAGTATTTCGATCATGCAATCCAATTATCCTGGCTTGTGTTCTGATTTTATCCGAGCATGAACAATATTAGTTCCATCAAGGAATTGAATTGAATCCTGAAGAAGTTTGTATGCGTGGTGATATTTGGTTTAGGTATCTAGTAACCTACTGTCGAACTGGGCCAATATAAAAATTAAAAAAATGACAATACTGTGCCTGTGATGTACCTGTAAATAATTTTAGGGACCATAAGCTCTTTATTCTAGGCTTAATGTATTATTATAATCCTGTCATTCACACTTAGATGAAGTTACGAAATTAGTGCCGAAATCCGTCGAGGTCACAAAATTAGTGCCAAAATCCATCGAAGTCATAAATGTCAAAAGCCATCAAAGTCACAAAAATTAGTGCCGAAATCCGTGAAGGTCACAAAATTTGTGCCAAATTCATCGAGGTCACAAAATTACAAAATAAGTGCCGAAATCCGTCAATGTGACAAAATTTGTGACGAAATCCGTCAAGTTCACAAAAATTTGTACCTAAATCCGTCAAGGTCACAAAATTTGTGCCGAATTCCACCGAGGTCACAAAATTACAAAATTAGTGCCGAAATCCGTCGAGGTCATTAAATGAGTGTCAAAATCCATCATCACCTCTTTGGATAAATCGCAAGTCCCATTAACTCGACAGACATATCGCCGAGTGAAGTGAACGAGGGAGGACCCTTGAAACATTTAACGATGCAGCGCCGGCCAAATCTGGAGCACTCATTAGAGCGGAGAAAAACGTACAATGTGGCGGATACGTGCCTAGCCGTTTGAACGTACCTACTAGTTTCGTAGAGCATTCAGTTTTTTGAAACTAACAGCAGAGGTACGGAACTCTTTATCTGCGTCTGTCTTTCAGACCTACCTCAGGTAGGTACCTACAAACCGGGGTTGTTCAAGAAAAAAGTAAATACCAAGGTATTTCCTAGGTAAGCGTGCTGCATCTTCGACCACATCTTCGCTTCTCATCAGATACTTAGAAAAAAAACGCCAAATAAAATTATAATTAATTTGATGTTCCCCGATAGTTCCAATCTGAGAGACATCAAGTCTCGAGTGAATCGGTTTCTTCTAGGCAATCGTGTTCCATCGTAGACCGCAACATCGCTTAACATCAGGCGAGGAGGCAGTCAAACGAAAGCTTATTATACAATAAAATGTTTAACATTTTTGCTAAATCAATATAAATAAATACATTTACGAAACATTTAGTAAGTTAATGACAATTTCTTCCTTAGTATAGTGAAATATGAAATATTTTGTCTGTCTGTTTTCATTCATACAATTTGTAATAATATATTAAACGTTTAGTTCCCAGACTAGTTGTGACTGTTCAGCCGCCTTCTTTGATTTTACTTCCAGTAAGAACTTTTTGTTCAATCGCACTTATAAAAGTAAAGTAAAGAACGACATTAAAACTTAACTTTTCCCATGAGAGCTAAAGTCAAAAATCATTCAGACTCACAAAACCATTACTATAACAATCAAAATCTGAACAGCTGATTATTGTTTCAAACACAATTAATTTGCTGCAAACTAAAATGCTATTACAGACCGACCAACTAACTTATACAGCCAAATGATGGAAACAAATCATTTTCTATGGGGTTTCTTCGGAAAATACAATAGTGGCTCCCCCATTTGACTCTACAGATGAGTTGGTCGCTTTGTAACAAATGAACCCTAATATGAACAAAGAGTGACCCTAAAGTGCCAAGACTTGACTTTCGATACAAAGTCAATTAAACAATTGATCGAAATCGCGAATAAACTGCCAAGACACGAGTGAAATTGTTAATACGGTCGAGGGTTCCGTAGGTCTTGTAATAAAAGTGTAAAAAAAAACACATCAGTCATATGACTGCACGTCAGAAGTGAAAACTTAAGTAGGTAGTAATTCACCTATTCTACAAGAGATAGCGCTGTTTTAAAATACAAGGTACAGCGTGACGTGACGTGAAAAATGCGTCTAAAGATTACTTAAAAACCCAAAAATTTGCCTAAAATATTACTATCATCACCTTAGGACTAACGGCTTACGTGTATGTGCTTTATTTACAAAATAGCTTTAGAATCGGTCCTCTTGTTTGGGGACTAACTTTCATTTGAGTCCTTGCTTAGCATTACACTCGACCCACGCTAAGAATTTTTCTGACAGCTACAGTATATTTGTTAAAAGATAATTGTTCTTTTTTTCTTCAACAGTCGAATATCTACAGTTATAATGATTATTTACGGGATATTTACCGTGGTAAGCTTGTGAATTGAGATCCCAATGTCAGTCTTTCCGTGAACATGGTGCATGTAACTGCGCCGAAATATCGGGAGCTCAATTCGGGGATTCAATTTTTTAAGTTTTTGCAGCTGTCTGGACGTTACTTAGCGCAGCTCTGGTATACCTATGTTACTTTATGAGCATACATACAGGTACTAAGTATACCTAAATGGTTTTTTTTTTAAACCCCGACAATATCTTTAAAAGATTGAACAAATTTTCTTGAATCATAGCTAATAACACTCTCGATCTTGTCACCTTTCAAACAAAAGAAACCAAATCCAAATCTGTTCAGCCGGTTGGGAGCCAATGCGACAGACAGACACACGCACGTTAAAAATTTTACTACCCCTAATGTTTGCGTCAGGGGTAGAAAAGTTTCTGTTCGGTGCAGACCTCTAAAAATTGTAATAAATATTCCCATAAATCGGAGTCCAATAAATCGGCTATAAAATATGAAGGACCCTCTAATGAAGTGGCCAGAACGAGGGGAAAGACAAAGGGTTGGGCTTTCACTCGATTTAGCCGTATTTTGTACACAACACTCGAGCCGAGAGGCAATCGGTAAAGTCAACATTTAAATTATAATTATTGCGCCCAACTTACCAACTTACTGTTAAGTGAAAGAGCCACCATCGAAAATTCTTTTTAAAACTGGAAATCACTTTTGACATTTTTTAGTTCACCATTTGGGCATCTCTATAAATAAAGGTGGTTGCTTTATACCTAATATTTTGTTGCCATTTGTAGTGATTTTCACGTGGGATTGTAGAACGGCGATGTTTCTTGGCCGTTGTATTGTTTTGTTTGCGAACGGCTGGTGGGAAGTTAAATTCGTTTTAAATTTAAATGTAATCGAATTTTATGTGTTAGGACCTATATTGCAAGTTAAGCCTTATGACCACTGGCGTAGCTATCGGAGGGCTAGGCGGTGCCGTGCACCGGGGCCCCCAAGCTCAAGGGGCCCTTAGGCCCTGATCAGCAAACCTCAAACCAAACTTGCAAAATAATTGCCCTTCATACACTTACATGTAGTAAGTAGCTTTGAGCACAATAATGAGCTGATGATACTTTATCTTTGTACCTTTAAATTATTTATATTATTACTTGATAAATCCTAACCCAGTTTAGGTAGGGCCCCATTTTTTTTGCACCAGGTCCTTTGGTTGCCTAGCTACGCCACTGCTTATGACTGATACACTAGGCGTTTAACAGCTTGCTGTAGATACAGTATTGTGGTGATGATAGCAAATCTAACTAAGATTAAAAACTGTCTCTCAAAGCTGCTGGAACAAACCGATGGATTCTTATCTTGACAGATTTTTAACTTTAGAGACCTGGCAAGTGACTAATTTGAACTATAATGTAATCTATGCTACTGCAAAGTTTTTAACCGTGATCATACCGTAGTTCTCATCTAACGCAAAGACGTCAATTCAAACATAGATAGATTTCACATCACACATCATCAGCCGATTAACGTCAACTGTTGGACAAGGCCTCCCTTATAGAGAGAGGTGTTGCCATAATACCCACGCTTGGCAGAGGGCTTGGGGATCGCAGTACGTTTACCGTGTACTATTAGGACGCTGCTGCCCGCTGCACGCGCTGACGCTGTAGATTTATTTATTCATAAATAAAATGTGTGCAAACCACGTCAATTTCCATAATAAAACAGAGAGAAACTCTTTATTGTGCACACCAGAAATAAACATACTGAAAAAAACCGGCCAAGTGCGAGTTGGACTCACGCACGAAGGGTTCCGTACCATTGTCTATAAAAAGGATAAAAAAAACACGTTTTTTGTATGGGAGCCCCCCTTAAATATAAATTTTATTTTAATTTAATTATTTATTTTTAAATTCAATATATAACTAAATATTTTGTAAATATTTCAAGCGTCTATTTGTTGCCGTTATCTATATCGAGCAAAAACGAGCAAAAAAAATCACACTTGTTGTATGGTAGCCCCCTTAAATATTTATTTTATTCTATTTTTTAGTATTTGTTGTTATAACGGCAACGGAAATACATCATCTGTGAAAATTTTAACTGTCTAACTGTCACGGTTCATGAGATACAGCCTGGTGACAGACGGACGGACGGACAGCGGAGCCTTAGTAATAGTAATAGGTTTCACCCTTTGGGTGTGGAACCCTAAAAACATTGATATAGGTATATGTTACTAATACTTAAACTCGCTGGAAAAATATCGTTTTTTTTTTTATTAAAACTAAATCATATTTATTTTTTAAGCTTTTTTATTATTTTCAAAGAAATTGTTGGGTTTCGTCAGGATTGGATCCTTTATGATGGTTTTTTTATTGCAAAAACTTAAAATAACCGTATGAAATAAACGTGAATAACAGCGCCCCTTGTTTTCACACGCTTATCCTACAGGAATCATGATAGCCTATTTTTTATAAAGACAAAAAAATGTGCGTTTCATGCACTTATCTTAATTCAAATTCAAATTATTTTATTGAGAATAAAAACGGACAAATTCCACTAACATTTATCTCACATACTGTTAAACTAAAATAGATTTCCTAGTAAAAATAGGAATAATATTATAAAATTACTAATATAATAAATACAACAAATTGCTGTAAAAATATGTCAACATAAAATTAGTATGTCATACAAATTGTCATTATAGTCATCGGCTTTTTTGCCCCTGTCCCATTGATCAGTTAAATTTTCACAATAAGTCAAAAAAACTTTCGTTACATTATTCCAACTGTCACAAATAATATCACAATCAGTGTTGGTAGCAAGGAGTGCATTGAAGTGGCGGCGGGCGCGAATCAGCGGAGACATGGAGCGCGCCACGGTGCGGCTGTGAGCCACGTGGAAAAACTTGGGCAATTTTCCACGCCTATTAGCCGGAACCCCGGGTTTATCTGGCACAAACAAAGTGCACAATAAATTGTGCAGATGCAAGGAGTCAACTGATCCTCTGAGCACCTTGCAGCAAGTAGCAAGCTGATCCAACATCCTTCTCACTTCTAGTGAGTTGTAGCCGAGCTGGCCGAGCAAGATGTTATCCAGTTTATAACCTACCTCCATACCAAATTTCATTTCAAACCGTACAGCTGTTAACAATTATGTTGTAATATAAACTGATGTAGATGCATTTTACCGAGACCTGTGCGGCCATACAAACACAAGTTAATTAGCTTGAGTGAACGCAGTCTGTCCTGTGTCTGGCAACGACGTAGACGTACAATGCGCGATTTTGGAGTATGAAAAATAATCAAAAATGCCATGTTGTGTGTTTTGAAAGTTAAAAACTTATACTGTAAACTATGATCTGAACTTATGCTGTAAAAAGCTGTAAAATTCTATGGGTCCTATGTATGTAGCTATAGTAAAATATCGTCTAATTTGGACTGTTAGTCTTAATTTAATTTTTGTTTGACATTTAGAAAATTGTTTTATACTATTATTTTGATATTTAGGAAATTGTATTGATTATTATTCGTCGTGTTCGGATGTCGTTCAGTGTGGAGGTTAAAGGGGGAGGCCTATGTTCAGAAGTGGACGTCTTCTGGCTGATGATGATTGATTATTATTATTTTAGTTGACATTTAGATTATAACCCGACATTATTTGCATACAATTGTAGTTTTTTTTTTTTATCTGTAATATTGTTTAATCGCCATGTTATACTGCTTTTTTTAATGAGTAGGTATAACGTCTCTATTGGTAAAATCTCATTGGCTGTTAAGGAGTTGAGTGGCGCGAACATAGGTATATACGCGCTTACCGCTTACATATTACATATAAAATTTCGGTTCTGTGGCCTTTTCGTCGGATTTGCTATTTTTCGCGTTTATAATGTTAGTGTAATTTTTCATGTTACATGTTACAAATATCAAATAATTCCACCATACCTGCCAATCAGCAAATACAATCCCATAAGTAGTCCGATCACGCGTCATCTCGTCAACTCCGATGTCGTATGCGACATCGGTCGCGATCGCACGAGATATTACTATATTTGCTCGATCCTATTGGCGTGACTCAATCACAGACTGTCACAGAGGTGGAAGGGTGAAGGGTGGCTTTTGCATCATTTGAAAATCATTGGAAATCTTTTTAGCCCTCCTATGGTAAGTTTTTGAATAAGCAAGTGGATCACATAAAAAACCGACTTCAAAAATGTATGAAAAACGTAATAAGTGCCTATAAAATTTGAGGGTTGCCCTCCGTTTCCCTGGGATCCTAACATCAGATCCTGACTTGGTGATAATGGGACCAAATTGGAAGCATACCCTAAAGAACAAAAGTTTTTTTTTAAATCGGTGAATTGTTGGCGTAGATATCGGTGGACATACATTAAAAAATGCAGTGGAACATAGAATCTTCGCATTTTTTTAAGTCGGTTTAAAAGTTTCGTTATCTACACTAATATTATAAAGAGGAAAGATTTGTACTTATTTTTGTATGTTTGTATGTTTGTAATGAATAGGCTCCGAAACTACTGAACCGATTTGAAAAATTCTTTCACTGTTGGGAAGCTACACTATCCCCGGGTGACATAGGCTATATTATATTTTGTAGCGAGGCCGAAGGCCGAGCTTACACTCGTGCGAAGCCGGGGCGGACGGCTAGTGTTGGATAAAGTCAAAAAACCCCAAATAAAACAATAAATCATGGTATTGTTACGTCCATGCAATACACAGATAACGTTAACGTATGGAGCGCACTTAACTATACATATAGGTTTTTTTTCATTTAGATGGCAAAATGCAAAAATCCGCGTAGGCCAAAAAAACATGGCATCTCATTGTTTTATTTTCCTTCAGATATACCTATGTATTTTCAAGTGTGCCTTAAACTAAATATGAAATAATGGTGGCCTATTATTATAATTCATTTGTGAACGTGCTCGAGTGTGGACAGTGGCCAGTGATATTATATTAGAGTGAACATGTCTTTTCGTGTTGTTTCCAAAACTCCACAAAAACTATTAAATCATCTAATCTAGTAAACTAGTCGATAATCTTACCACTTTATTAATAGGGGAATAATTTGAATTTGCCGTTACCATACGTTGCATTTTACTTAAGTACATTGCTTATTATTCTTTTTGGTGTAAGGATTTTGGCGTCGCACTTTTTGTGCATTTGGGAGTGTCAAGTACTTACCTATTAAAATATTATCAAGTTTTAATGAACTTGAGGCGCCAATGTGACAAAATCCTGTCTCCTCAGTGTCAAATCATATTCTCCTTAGTAAATTGGTGGACACTGATGGACCAAATGCACAAGACATGCGATGCCAAAATTATCTAAGGACGAAAGCATAAAAAGTTTCTCATTCAAACTTTTTAGCAGTGATATAGGTAACCAATGCTAGCAATGGTAACTTTCTCACTTGCCAGACAGTCACCATAGCTGGGTAAACCTAAAAAAGTACCCAAGTAATCCTTAGAAATCATGATTATGCTAGAAAAGCGTCTTTATAAAACTTATCTAAAATGTGACTCGAATAAAACACCCAGTGTAAATAGAATGTGTACACAGAGTTGTGACGGACTCCCCTACTTGAATTAAATTGATTGTAAAATGCTGAATACATTTTCTAGAGACTGCACTTGTCTAAGACTTGATTTGCTTACACATTCATAGTAATAAAGCAGTATCTATCAGTTACTTTTTTTAACGGGCAAGTCCCTTTATTAACTAAACAAAATACAAGCTAATACTAACACTAAATAAACAGTTAGACTGTCCATAGACCGTTGAAGGTCTAAAGACAATCCAAATGCTCAAGCCCACTATCAGTTGGCAGCTTACCCAGCATGCTGGCGGCATTATCACGTTGAATGGCTATGCTTAAAGTATCAGTTACTGGGGGGCTAGTACGAGAACTTGCCAAAAAGTATTCGTTCCGTAAACGATAGCAAATGTATGAAACATTCAGTTTCCCTTTACGTCCGATAGAGGCGCTGTTCAATTTTTCATACATTTTGCTATCGTTTACGGAACGAATACTTTTTCGCAAGTGCTCGTACTAGGGCCACTGATGTAGGATCCAAAGTGGATTTTATCCTCTGAAATAAACGAACGCCATTTAAAAAAAAAAAAAAAAAACTGGCAACGTTCGAAAATAAAATGTTGCTATCACATTTGTTAATCTAAAAACAAAACCGATAGTACCAAACAAACCGTAATCAAAAACAGAAATCAAAGAAAAGTTTACTCAAACGAGAATGTATCAAAGAAAATTCACAGCGCTGGCCATTACACAAATTAGAAAAAGTAAAGTGAAAAAAAAATCTAAATGCATTTCCCGCCGTTTCGTGTTGCTATTCAAAATAGGAACTTATTACATCGCCGGTGAAAAGAACTGTCTCAAATTACTTTGCATACTCTCTCTTTTTCTAGCTCACGTGGAGCCATGGGGGTGTCCCTTTCTAACGCTATACAAACTCAGATAAACAAATACAAAGGGCCTAATTGAGTAACTAGTAAAACGAACGGCTGTGTGCCGTCCCTCCGTGTTACTTTACAAAGTTGACTGTGCTACTGTCGGAGTAAAATATATTACATTTTAAGTTTTATGTCTTTAGAATAATGATTATAGTATATTTACTCGAAGGGAGGTTGTAGAGTTGCCAGGCAGTCAAATTTCGTTGAGTTGCGCTCAAGTGGTAAGGGAGTTCGACTCCGGGCAGGGAACTTAATTTGTCAACAATTTTCGATATTTGAATACGTTTCGCTGTTCAATGAGCTTCTGTCAGCTTTAAATTGTTTTTTCTTTTTTTTTTATTCGGCTTGACGTAGGCACGTGCTTTAGACATACTTGGGTATTGCTTAACTTAAGTAACGTTTATGGGTACGTCCAAAGCTCTTATTTATTTTACGTTGATTTAAATTCAATAGAATTAGATTCGTAATCAACTTCAACTGTCCAATCAACATGACATACTTCGTCCTTGGTTTTAGGGACTAATGTCAACTCACGCTGATGGGTGCACCAGGCCTGGAACTGCGCTGTTTCAGCGCTAATTCGAGCCCGCGTTAAGAGTTAGCCGTAATGCCCTTGATCCTTACAAAAATAGCCATCAGTTGATAGTAGATTGGCTAACAGCGACGATTAACGGCAGGAGGAGCATGCACTACATCCGCCAATCATGGCGACGGCCGCATCCTCATTGCAGTCAGGATGACGGCAATTTGAACCTGATCGGTGGCCATGTGAAGATCATACCTACTTACGTACTCGCATCTACGTTCTGCCTACTGCTTTTATGTACTGTAAGTAGGAAGGAACAACTCTATCCAACCTACACTAGTTCCGTTCATTTAAATGTTCTGACAGCTGCAATAACTATGTAAAAAAGCTGAAAGTATTTTCTTTTTACTATTATACAAAACGGTAAACACTCAAGATTTTCTTTTAATATTTCACTGAAGTTCGCTTAAGTTTGATTAGCGAGACTGGGTTTTCCACAACTTCTTGGTAGCTGCATATTACAACAAAAACTACTAACATATAACCGCAAGAGATCGTGTATTTTAACTCGAAATATCTGCACGTCACCACCTATCGGCGATCAATCAAGCCACGAAAACAAACTATTGGAAATAAACCGTTGCTATCATTATAAAACTGTGGTAAAACCGCTACTCATTGCTTACCGAGCCCGGGTCACTGTGAATAGGAATTAAATAAAATAAATAAAATAATAATGGTCGAAAGTTCGGTAGCCGGCACGGGACGTCAACTATCTTTTGTTCCCTCGTCACTGCTGACTCCACAATACAAAGCGACAATCTTATCTGTGCTGTTGCCGAAATGTCAGAACTACAATTTTATATGAGAGACTTTCAATTTAATTCAAAAAGTTAAATGGTAGCTCCCCCTATTTAATATAACAGATAAGTTGGTTCTGTAGACTAACGACCGAACTGTTTTTAGAAAACAATTTAAGAAGCTTCCGTTTAGGCCTCGGTTTACTTTGGCCATTGTGGCTAAGCGGATCGGTTCTACGCCTAATTGTTAACAGGCTGGCAGAGGCCAGTTTTTTCGTTAATCAAATTAACATTAATAACGTTGGATGTGAAAACTTTGGGAAGTAATTACCGCGGACTGTTATTGGAACGTTACTGACGTGTGAACGGACGAGCTTGGCAGCCTTTATGAGGAGAATAAAGATAACATTAGACTTGTTTACGAACCTGGTTAAAGTTTAATCGAGCATGAAAATTTATAAGAAATTCTTATTTATGCTATCATTATAAATTTAAATAAACTATGACATGCCTTCTAGGGTAATATCTACACGGTTTCATCGGTTATTCTACAAGAACCGTAGGTAGATTTTCCCAAGGTACAAAATGATGGATGGAGGTGATATGAAATTTAGTATGAGATATTCATAGATTTCATCAAAATCTATTCAGCAAACGTATGTAAGACAAGTTTGTAAGTTGAAGTGGCAATGAGCAGGCCACATCGCTAGAAGAAACGATAACCGATGGGGAAGAAATATTCTTGAGTGGAGTGGATGCAGATGGCAAGTTGTCGTTCAGTGTGGAGGTTAAAGGGGGAGGCCTATGTTCAGCAGTGGACGTCTTATGAAGATGATGTAAGACAAGTGGTCATTGAATATAATATCATAATATGTACAAAGTTTTTCATTTTTAATATTTAATGTGATCAAAAACTATACTTCCACATTCACTTAATTTAGGTCAACATTATCTGGCTTTCATATTCCCACTACTGGGGCCTTCTCTAAAAGAGGATTGTCTCTAATTCATCATGCTGGCCCAATGCATGATGGTAAATGTCATATGTCTTTGAACTATTGAGGTTCTTGGACATACCTGTTTTCTCATGGTGTTTTCCTTCACTGTTTTTGACCGATTGCATCGAAACTGCACATAATTTACTGAGTAAATAAGGTACTAAATAAGTCATTGAAACAGAGCAGAGGTTCGAACTGAGTGGCGTCAGATTGTAAAGCGCACATGCAACCGCTAGGTCATCATCGCTAAATTAAGATTATCAATTTAATATTTAGGCGTATATTTTACCAGCAGTATGTTATTTCATGTAATTTCGTCGTGTCAAAGAACAAATTACCCTACTCGATACTTTCTCCGAAAGTCACCCTCTATCCGAAAACGGAATGGCAACATTTTGTGGACCGCTCTATTTAAAGCGATTTAACATTCATGATTATGGAATATGAGCTGAACTGACACTGACACACTGAACACGACATCCTGAAGATCCAGTGCCGTAAATAGGGCTGTGCCAGCGGTGCCCAGACACAGGGCGCAGACTCTGGAGGGGCGCAGAAATGACCACACCAGGACCAAATTTTGTTTTCAAGGGCGCAGTTATAGAACCTCGCACCGGACGCATAAAATGCTAGTTACGGCACTGTGAAGATCTTATCCCGCCAGAGACCAGCGTCCAGCAGTGGACTGATGGAAGCCGATGATGATGGGCTAGGTTTTATTTTATTCTTTTCAAATATTACTAGATTGTCGTTAATTCTGTTATAGCAGTAACAAAAAATGGTTTCTTAGAAGAGATAGCTTTTAGCGAAACGACCGACACTTGTGGCACTAGCTAGCTCTTAAGTTTCTTTATCTGTAACTATTATTTCTGATGTGCACAAGAAAGAGTTTTTTATCTATTATCTAAAACAGCCTACATCCGTGTGATGAACTACGGAACGAAAACGTGGTCTCTCACTATGGGCCTCATTAGCAAGCTCAAACTCGCACAACGAGCTATGGAGAGGGCTATGCTCGGGGTTTCTCTACGAGATCGAATCAGGAATGAGGAGATCCGTAGACGAACTAAAGTCACCGACATAGCCCACCGGATTAGCAAGTTGAAGTGGCAGTGGGCAGGGCACATAGCACGCAGAACAGATGGCCGATGGGGCCGAAAGGTTCTCGAGTGGAGACCACGGACTGGTAAGCGGAGCGTAGGACGTCCCACAAGATGGACAGACGACCTAAAAGAGACCGCGGGAAAACGCTGGATGCAGGCCGCTTCCAACCGGTCCTTTTGGAAATCGATGGGGGAGGCCTATGTCCAGCAGTGGACGTCCTATGGCTGAAATGATGATGATGAAAACAGCCTAGCGTTTTTCTGGCTCAACACATTGCCATTCAGCGTGGTAATGGGTAACACCACCAGCATGATGTAAACTGATAAGAAAATACAAATTGTCATGCCCACCATGACAATTTGTATTTTCTCTAGACCTTCAACAGTCTATGGGTAATCCAACTGTTTTTGTACAATAGGCTTAGTAATTTAGTATTATCTTGTATTTTGTTTAGTTAATAAAGTCATTTACCGGATAAAAAAAGACATAAATATTCCGTTTACTTAGCGCTATTTTACGACACGGAGGCGTGTAGTAAACCCACTCCATTAAATAAGAATTAAGTAATTTCATTACATTTAACGCATAGTGGTGTAAATTGAGTCTTTTTTCCGCCGGTCTCCAGTTGCCAGCCATTAGTTCCCAATTAAATGGTTAAATTAATGGCACAGGTGCTTTTATTTCAACTTTATTTTCTAGACTAGTTACAGTAATTGCAGGATGGCCTAATTAGAAAACTTTTAATCATTTAAATATTTGTTCGCAGTTTCACATTTTATGGACCTTATACAACCCTTAGTGTAAATACACTTGGTGTAAATACGTGTTTTTAAATGAAATTACTTCTAATTGTCGTTTTTACAACAAGAACAAATTTTTTTTTTGTGAGACAGGCACACATTCTCGGCACTACTTATTCAATAAGTATTTTGTACGGTAAGTTGTAGAAGAATAAGAGCTACCCAAATAAAAAAAAAACTAATATTTAGTAAGAAATCGTTAACATTAGCTTGTATAGGGTTTACAATAATAAAAGATCAATCGCTTAACATCAGGCGAGTTGGCGGACAAGCGTAAGCCTATTTTTTTAATTAAAAAAAGGACATAAGCAATGTATATTCTAAATTTCATCCAAATCCATGTAGCCGTTTCTGCGTAATTAAGTAAAAAATATCCATCCATCCATACATCCATCCAAACTTTCACATATATGATATTAGTGTGATTAAATAATTGGTGTGTGGCCAAGGATCGAACCGGGTGCCGTCAGATTGTAAAGCACACATGCTACCGTTCGGCCTCCATCCGGCGGTATTTTTTTAGTTAAACTAGCGATACTGCCTACTTCTATTTTATGTTGTATCATTTTTCTACACTACTGTTTTAGTAAATACATGCCATTATCCGCAAAGCCCTATCAGCGTATAGGCCTTCGAGTGGCCTTAAACATATATAGTAGGGTTTACTACTTAGCGTACCTATATTAACTAACTTACTATCATTTTCCTCACTCTTTTTAAACCCTGACGCACAAAGAGGGGTGTTATAAGCTGGGTGTTTTCAAATCACAAGTGAATCGGTTCCTTCTAGGCAAGCGTGCTCCATCGTAGACCGTATCATCACTTGACATCAGGCGAGCTGGCAGTCAAACGCAAACCTATTATTAATTTAAAAAAATGAGTGTATCTGTCTTGGCATCGTAGCTTCCACACAGCTAAAAATATTTTGATTGTTTTTTTTTAAATATATATAAATTTCGCTTGATCGCGTGTTCTTAGCTATGATTAAAGAAAATCTGTTCAACCGTTTCAAGATTCATCATCTTCATCATCATCAGCCAGAAGACGTCCACTGCTGAACATAGGCCTCTCCCTTAGAAGATTACTCCCCGTTTGAAGATTATCAGCTCTTTAAATGGAAATTAAAAAAAAACAATTTATCTACACTAATATTATAAAGAGGTAAAGTTTGTAAGTTTGTAAGTTTGTAAGTTTGTTTGTTCTGTTTTAACTCCGAAACTACTCATCCGATTTTAAAAATTCTTTCACTATTAGAAAGCTACACTATTCCTGAGTGCCATAGGCTATGTTTTATAATGATAAAGTTTATTTTTCTACACTAAATAACCGTATTAGTAAAACATGTCGGAGAAAAATTAGCTGATTGGCATCTTTTTCGGCGTACGCTGATCTAACGGTTTGAGATAAGTGAGTACTATGTTTGACAAAAATGTAGTTCTTAAGTAGTTTAAAAAAAAGTCCGCGGTAGCATATATCTAACTCTTATAAGAAAACCACAATAACGATAATAACCGGTTATTGTGTTCAGAATAAAAATTAAAATTATAAGGTCATGTTTAGACGCAGTTTTGTAATCTAATTTATGAATCTTAACAAAAATAAATGAATTTATTATCAGGATTACTTAATGTAGATAAATTTTGCCGTTTACAGTATGTGGTTTAGTTGCACAGTTCATGAGATAATGTAAAATTAAAATAACGCGACCATTATAATCCGCGCGGCGCGTTCGTACGGTACATGACTTAGATAACTACATCTACCTACACTAATATATTAATAAAGAGTAATATTGCTCCTATTCTTAAAAAATAAAATGCTTTATTATCCCTAAGATAAAACCGTTACTTTTACCGTCTGGCTGATTTACCAGCTTACGCTTAACTGCTCAAGGTTAACAGTTACAGAGTGAATCTCCCCATATGATTCTTAGATAATCACTGTGTCAACGCAAATATAGATCTGGAGTAGATCTATAAAAATAGTCTGCAACAGCCTTAGGATACATACATACATTATCAGCCATTAAATGTCCACTGTTGAACAAGGCCTCCCTCTTAGAGAGGGGTGTTGCCATAATCCCCACGCTTGGCAGGCGGCTTGGAGATCGCAGTACGTTCACCGTGTACTAACAGGACGCTGCTGCCCAACCTCCGGTGGTTCTGGTCGCAGTTATAAGACATGCCCGGGTCCACATGGTGATGTTTAAATGCAATTATGGGGTAGGTATAGCATATGAATCCTTATCAAAATAAACCTGTTCATGATCACAGAAATTTAATGAGCTAAAACTCGCTCTTTACAGTATGCAATTTGGTCATTTAGTTTAATAATCAGTAACTGGGAAATACAAATTTAATTTTGGCCAAGCACAATAGATGGCGTTATACATCTCTGAATCGCGGTGACGAGATTCTCCGTTATTTAATGTAGGCGTAATTCTTTCGCTAGCTGATTATTGGTTCTGTCTTATGTCTTGCTTGAGTCTTATAGGTAAAAGTTGAAGTTGATTGATTGTGATTCGTTTTGTTGTTTTGGTCAGTTCTGAGTCTGACAAATTGTGAATTTGGTTTCAGTGTTCGATGTGATACGTTCGGCACGATGTTTATCTTTGGAAATTACGTTTTACTGTATTGTGTTGTTATGTATAAAAATAATATGGGGGCTCCAATTATATATATTTTTTTTTTTTTTAAACAAAACTGTCATATCATTCGGGTCGTTATAGATGTGATATTTTGAATATCATTTAAGGCTGTTTTACGTTATCAGAAGCATGCTTTTTTGTATGTTGGGCCAAAGCTAAAATAGTCCCTGTTATTATAAACTATACTATACAATACACGAATCAACGCGGGTGAAACCGCGGGGCTCAGCTAGTACTACAATATTTCCATTCCCCATTACCCGCTCTCACTCAGACCACGCCCGTATATAATCGCTCGCGAAACTTATCACATTATCAAAAAGCGTCGATTCGCCGAATCCTTTGATCCGTGCCGCTCATTTGACAATTACACCGGCGCACGGAGCTAGGGCTGCCACTTGCATATAACGGTTCATTCTTTTAATAAATTTTAACTTAATGCATTTGTAATTGACTGCCTGAGCAGATACCAACAAACTGGCTCGTCTCTGTATGCTCTAGAAACTCGAATGTCGAAGTTTTTTTATGATGCCATAGGTGGCAAACAAGCACACGGGCCGCCTGATGGTAAGCAGTCACCGTCGCCTATGGATACTTGTAACAAGAGGCATCACAAATATGTTGCCGACCCTTTAAGACTCTATTAACTGGCCTTTTGAAGAACCCCATGTTGTAGGTTCTCGGCAACACCGCGGATATTGATTTTCTATAAACTTTTATCCACAAAATTTTATCTTTCATTAACATTGTTATCAATATAAAAAACCGACTTCATAAAAATTTCAGAACTGGACCTGTATAAAAAAAGGAGAAAGTTCTCAATTTGACTGTTTTTTTAAAATGTTTGTTACCTCAGAACTTTCGACTCGGTGAACCAATTTTGATGATTCTTTTTTTATTTGAATGCTGGTGTTTCTTGTGTGGTTCCATTTCAATTTAGTCCTGTTCTGACTTTACGAAGTCGTTTTTTTTTATATTGATAATTATTAAATTCATAATAATTTTTCGATAAGTACGTGGTTTATAAATATTGTAGGTCTCTGTTAACCTAATAAAACGTTCATTCAGATATTCCATCTGGTCGCCTTACACCCCTATTCCGGGGTAATGCGACAAAAGCCCATGATCAGGCACGTGGCGCTGACTGCTCCCATTAGCTTCCATGATGACTCGACGACGCACACCAGTAGCTTATTAGATCATGCAGATTATCTGTAATGATACCCTCAGATCTGTTCTGGCTCATATAATATTTAGACTCGTGCAGTATCAACTAAAATAGGCTTTGAAACCTGGAGGTCTAGACAAGAACCACTTCAGAAAGATAAAATTAAATGAAAATGACATTAGCTTGAGAGATGTCACGTGACTGCTAATGTCATTTTATAAAATTTTATGTTACCGTAGGCGTTAACGCTAACAGAAAGTGGTTCTTTTTTACACCTTCTGGGGGTCTAGACAAGAACCACCTTCTGTTATCGTTTACCTGCGGAAAGATAAAATAGTATGAAAATGACATTAGCTTGAGAGATGTCACGTGACTGCTAATGTCATTTTCATAAAAAAAATATCTTTCCGCAAGCGTCCTTTGGGATGTCAGAGTTCCGGAGCGTCATCTGTGATTTTCCTATTTTCGCGCAATTTTGAAACTATTTGACAAACTAAAGTATCGCCGGCCTTTGATCAAGGTAGAGCTATATTGTCTTTCGGCGCGTTTTATTCTTGAAAACTATCGGTCAGGAACCGATTATTTTTCCGGAATAAAAATTGCCTACGTTCTAATCCCAGGATGTAAACTATTTCTATATCAAAATTTTATGCTGGTTAGCAGCAATGCAAATGTACCCTGGCGCTTCACCCAGAGGCGCAAGCGCGATAAAAAATCTCGTTTTTTTTTCGCTTTTGGCATATTGGCGCCTCTTGCTATCTGGCCCCTAGAGCGACCACTACAATCCCTCTACCCCAGGGCCGGCGCTGAACTAAAGTGTTATATATCTCTTCATCAATGGATATCTACAGTGTTTTTAGGCTCCTTACTAAAGGCACAATTTTATACATATACTGTATACATACCTAAACATCGCCAGATTCAAAGCGCGGGTTGATTCGCGGTGTCGTGTTAATATAAAAAAAGGTAGTGAATATTAGCTAATTTCTGGAAATATACTATAGATTGGCCTAAGAAACAGTTTTGAAGATGTACTCAAAGTAACACCTGATGCTGATGCAATCAAGTATCCTATGATATTTTACCTTTTTTTTTATAAGGGCCTTTTATAATTAAACAAAATATAAGCTGTTTTAAACTATTACGGTTGTTCACTACAGTTATATGATTATTTACGGGATATTTACCGTGGTAAGGTTGTGGAAGGAAGTCTTCCCGTGAACATGGTGCATGCAGCCGCGCCGAAATATCGGGAGTTCCTTCCACAACCTTACCACGGTAAATATCCCGTAAATAATCATATAACTGTAAAATACAAACTAACACTACAAAAACAGTTAGACTGCCCATAGACCGTTGAAGCTCTAAAAACAATTCAAATGCTTAAGCCCATTATCAATTGGCAGCATACAGAGTATGCTGGCGGCATTGAATGGCTACGTTGAACGGCAATGGCATAAGCATTGCCATTCAACGTGGGTAATGGCATAGTCATTGCCATTTAACGTGCGAAACTAGAAACACGCCAGCATTTTGGTCCAGAAATACGCCAGCATTTGAGCCAGAAACACGCCAGCACTTTGGTCACGCCTCATTATATCATCATGTTTTACCTAATCTCATTGAAAGTATCTAATGAATTGCCCCGACATAAAGACTCGGAATTTACTTTTAGTGACACGAATCAGACACGCTTACACAGAAGCCTACATAGCATTGGGTTTCATCGGTACTCTAAAAAACAGCATCGCTAAAAGAGCAATTGGTACCTTTTGATCCATGTCAATGAGACGCTTGAATGCACCAGCTGAGTTGTTCATCGGCATTGCATTCTAAAACCACCAGCATGCGTATATCTACTCTAATTATTTCATTATACGGGTGGAAATAGCGTGGGGCAAGCAAGCGGCTTGCTGGTGCCATTCTCGTATTGTTCTACCAAACGGCTAATTGGTGCTTCGCCGCAGCGGAAACGCACGAGTGTCGCCGACGCGCGCACAATACTACCCTCAAATGAGCATATAATGCCGATCTCGCATCACAAAACCCACCATTGTGGAGAGGAAACGGAGCAGCGAACAATATGTCAATCGACGCCGATTTGTATGCGGCTGTATTATAAATAAGATCTGCAAATTGGTAGGTGAAATTAGTAGGAGAGTTTCTCGCGGAGACCATTTAAGTGGAGCTGGATTCGCGTTTCGCAGGTGCATGAATGCAGGTCTTTGTTTTGGGGTCAGGAGCGAAGTTAACATTAATACAGACGTTTCCCGTGTTTTTGACGATATATCTAACAAAATGTTTAGTAGTAAAAATAATGCTTGGACCTAAGCTTGTACCTTGTGACGCCTGGGTGAAAAATATAATCTGGTGGTTACAAAATTTGCCGAATTAGAACCGATTAACTTATGGGGAAGAAAGGTTCGAAGCAACGTAGGTACTTGGTAATAGGCAGTCCCCCAAGGTGGGCCGACGACATCGTGAGAGTCGCGGGCATCCAGTGGATGCAAATAGCAGGCTGTCGTTTAGTGTGAAAATCTAAGAATATGGGGGAATATGGAGTAGATACAGTCAAATACAAAATACCCATAAATATATTTCTCTGACAGTCACAGACACTAGTTTTTAAGACAACATTATTCAACACAAAAACGAAATTGAGGTAAAACATTATAAATATCAACTCAAGTATGCCTATGTTCAGCAGTTGACGTCTTCTGGTTAATGATGATGATGACAACAGAATCAGCACATAGAGCAAAGACGTAACAGTTCCAGTTTTGAGCTACAGCCTTAGAAGGCTGCAGCTAGCTGGAGCTCTGAGGTAAGGACTATGGTTGCCCAAGTATAAAAGTAAAGTAAAAGTAACCAAGGAATTACCACCTGCAACCGCATGGAATATGGAGTAGATACAGTCAAATACAATATCCATAAATATATTTCTCTGACAGTCACAGACACTAGCATTTCATAGCTTCCATTTTTAGACGACATTATTCAACACAAAAACGAAATTGAGGTAAAACATTATAAATATCAATGAATATGGCTCAGTTTGGCTCGAAAACAGATTTGCAAGTCGGATCCCGCCATATCAGGCAATTGAGCGATGAATTCTCGCAAACGAAATTAAGCCAACAGGAGTTTATTTACGGTGTCACCTCAACAGTGCTCAGCTTTGATCACGCGCCAGTTATTTCGCAGGCGCAAAAGGATTTTTCCTTTGTCAGTGTTGTATCGCGAAGATGATTGACAGCCGATTCGCGGCGCGAGAAATCATACGACAGATACCATCTGTTGCTGTAAAATCACTCAACACGCAATCGACAACTTTAACCCCTTAGCATAAGCTTCAGAAGAGCTTTTGTTGAAGGTATAGTTATTGTTGTCAGCAAATAAAGTTACAAACGTCCTGATACGGATCTACAATCAGAATTGGACTCTATTTCTTGGGGGTTGATTGAATATCTCTGCTGATGTCAGCAGAAAGTAAAGTAGTCGTGGTCTAATAAGTGCGCAAGTTGAGTCGGCGTTGGAAAATGAGTTTCCTCGCGGGAGGCGTGGGGTGGCATCTGGGGGAAGGGGGGTAATTGTGGCAGGATCAAAGCCGATCCGCGGCAAAGCGCGGCGCCTTTTGATTGTTTTTCTCGGGCCGATCGAACCTGCGTTTTTTCGCCCACCTGTCCGCGGCACGGAGTAATCGCGTATTATTTACTGACAGACCGCTTGAGCTGGTGCTGTTGATTAGAAGTTCACTGAGACGTGACAATAACTCTACACGATGTTCGAAAGCCAGGACAACATTCGCAGCAGCGCTCTTGACAACTCAACTGGGCTGCAATCAGGTCAGCTTTTTGATAAACCATATCAATCATGTTGACCTTGGATGGCTAAAAACTTTAACAGGCCTTACGACACGATAAGCTTTTATAGTGAAATTATATTTACAACCAAACATCACTTATTTGACTTCAGTTTGTTTTTAGAACATGTCAAAGGCCTTTGAGTGATCTAAAAACTGACTATAGATAGAGCTCTTTACTCTATTCGTCAAGCACTTCGAATTTCGAAGTTCAAGCAAGAAACTGTGGTTGTGAAGAATTTACGGAATGGCTCGACGATTGTGTCAGACAAACCATAAAGATATTATCACAATTAACACTGATTAAACTAAGTGACTTAATTAACACTTGAGGGATAATTTATCGGGTGTGATTGGAGTGGTGTTGAAGAGATATTGTTCTTTTCCCACGGATATATATAGTGAAAATGTTACTTTTTGAGCTGTCTCATGTTATATATGACTATCTGCCACTGAAAACACTGAGTGGTTGTGTGGTGGTGGAACTCTTCTCTTCTAAAGTTTGGTTAGTTTTAACAAGTCAGATTAGATCAGCCAGAATAATGTCGGCATTGGTCCATTCCATAGGTCTTAAAGTGCTTGAAACATTTGACCCTGCTAAAAGCCATGTTAATTGGAATGGGAACTATGTGTTTCGCGACAGATTTTTTACATGCTGGTGGTGCATGGTGCACCATGCAGTTCTCATATTCATTTCCTCTCATAGTGTTTGCCAGCAGGCGCCCGGCGAGGGTAGAAATATTGTTTTAAAACCGATCCGTAACCCAACACCCGGCTATTTGCTTAGTTTAAACACACGTCAACAGGACGACAGTTTCTTTACCAATACGGCTGTCCATCGTCTATCCATTACTCACGATGATGACAGACCCTTATGCCTTTGCAATAAAGGTAAAATTCTATCTTACGGGTGTTTTTGTGGCAACTATAGAGAACAAACCTCTTTAGTTTTGAACCTGTTTTATGATACGAACAACTTGAAAGTTCCCATATTTGAAAAACTACAATGTCGCTTTATCAATATGTTTACCAAGGTAGTAAAAATGCTGTACATATTTTTCCCTGTGATAACTTTATTAGATGCGGTCTACATTATCAGTAATCTCTGGTCAGGTTTATTTTTTGACATGTAGTCTATGTAAACAAGTCTTGGAATTCCATTTGAAGCTACCTTTAACTGGCGTACTTATCGATTTGAAACAGCAAGTATTTATGTAATCGGAATGCAGCCCGCGTTCTTGGTTTACTCTACCATACGGACAACTAGGCTACATTTAGATTTTTAGTTTTAGTGTAATAACTTATACCTAAAGCTTTTTTGTTTTCTGCGTTTCATATACTTTTTACATATACTGATATATTGCATAGATATAAAGTGTTTTTCTGACGAATAGTCCAATCGGGGCAGACATAAAACTAGCCTGAAATAGAAATTAAACGTCGTTGTTGGAAGTATAAATCTCGATTTTCTAACTAATCCCGGAAGAGGATTCGCCGCCATCTTGTTTTAAAGTTCAATTTTGTCGTTTATCTGAAATAACTAGTTAATTTTCAACTTTAGAGCAAAAATGGCAGTAACCAAAGTTGTTGGAAATATAATTTCTCACAGTAGAGTCAACACGTCCTGAGGATGCCTCGTGAAGAGGCGCAACACGCGTCTACAAAGTGGGAACGGGTATAATTGTTTAATTCATTTGCATTAAAATAAAATTGTTTTAGAGTAGGTATATTAATTTTTGTTTCGGGTTAGGTTAATTTTCTCTTTCATTTTATTAATATATTTCAGGATAGGCTAAATTTGCATCATTAACAAATATCCATCGAGTACAATTATTCCCAGCGGCGGCGTAGAAACGGAATTACACTAGATATTCGTCAGAAAAGTTTTGAAGATGGACTTCCGCAAAGTTACGCCTGATTCAATCAACTAGATATAAAGTGTAATTAAGAAATTAATGTAATATATTTAATCCGAATGACAATACAATAATTTGGTACCATTGAACTGATCTAATGATGGTGACTGGAGGAGGCCTGTGGAACATTTCAGGCTACCAGTCAATCCCTCGAGTTTGGACTCATTTGGTTTGTTGACGAGGGTCTGATGATGGAGCCAGGAGAATTAGTGTAACATTTTCAATATCATTAAGCGTGTTTTTTAGTTCATAAACGAATGTAAAAAAATGATTTTTAAATGACTTCCAAAAAGGAGGAGCTTCTCAATTCGACAATTTAAAAAGTTATCGTCATTATATTGCTATGGAACATTGCAATGTAATGGAACATTGCAATTACCTAAACCTTTTAAGGACATTGTAGGGACAGCTTCATTTTGCATTTTGATTAGCTTTGCATTCATGAATGAAGATCATCAATTTACCAGTCCCTCAAGAGGCTTAATGCTGTCACCGCCGTCTCAAAACACTGTCTGTTTGCAATAAAAACATTTCCAACATCGTATTATATTTAGCGACGGACTCGTACAAATATTATCTGCCATTACAACAGAGAGGCCTAAATCAACAATCCGACTTCCGATTCGATATTAAACTTTGCAAAAACAAAGAAATACAAAGTATAGAGTTACTCGCTGCCGTTGTCTTACCCTAAGAGTTAGGGAATGTTCGGTCTCACGGATGGCGCCAGCTTTTTTTGTGTATCAAGTGGATGAGTTGACAGTTTCCGAGTATTTTTCTAAAATAGGTATCCCTACTTATGGAGGACGAGCACTAACAGCGATGTCAAACTTAATAGGGGTGAATTGGGGTGAATAAGGATGAACGCCATACGACTGTCAACAGACCCCTAAAAATTACTTCTTGGAAAGACTACTTGAGATTATAATTGTAAAAACAGGAACTATATAGATATGTCTAATTACTACGCTGCCAACTGATAGTGTGGGCTTGGGTATTTGGATTGTCTTTAGACCTTCAATCGGTCTATGGACAGTCTAACTATTTTGCAGTGTTGGCATGGTTTTTTGTTAGGTTAATAAAGGCACTTGCCCAGTTCTATAAATTATGTACCTACTTATCAAATATTTTTTTGCTTGATGTAGGTTATTGGTTTGTTCAGTAACATATTTGCCCTGTGACCTTATAGAGTGACGATACACGTAAAGTAGGTACTTAGCAGGGGTTGGAAGTGAAATGACGAAGAACATGCTGAAGTGGCGTGGCCTATGTCCAGCAGTATACTAAGATAAGATGTATGCTGATAATAATTATTAGAGACCCGCCCCGGCTTCGAACGGAAATTAAAAATTATCTAACTGATAGTGAAAACCGCATCAAAATCCGTTGCGTAGTTTTAAAGATCTAAGCATATGTATATATGTATATATATATATATATATTTTATGATACTGAGTGACGAGACGAGCAAAGTCGCTCGCCTGATGGCTCTTCACGCTTGCCCATAACAGCTCAACGCCACTCAGAATTTTGAAATTCAACAGTTCAAAACCCTGGATGGCAATGCACTCGGGGTGACGACCCCAAAATATAAGAAGTCGAATCTCGGTGTGCCCTGTAATTTCGCTGGAAACATTGCCCTTCAATCCGGAACACAGCAGTGTTTGCACACTACTGCTTGGCGGTTGAATAATTGGCAAAGGTGTGTCACTTCCCCAGGCGGACCCCTGCAAAAGAGTGCTACCACTACAACATATATGGACAGACAGAAGGAAGGGACTTTGCTTTATACTATGTAGCGCTAGCGACGAGGTTAGTTATAACACGCCTGCTTTTTAAACATAAATGAAGCAGGATGCAAAAACGGCACGGGGCTCGATTTTTGAATCACTTGCATTTTGCAAGAAAATATCATGCGAAATTTCGAATGAAATTCCAAACTAATGTTGCATTTTTTTAATTATCATATCACTAGCTAACGCAATGAGTGGTTTGAACCATTCTTATTTGATTTATATCAATATAAAACCTAACCCATAGAAAACCTTTCATTTCGCATGATATTTTCGAGCGAAATCATACGAGAATTAAAAATCGAGCCCCATGTCATTATCATTAAATGCTAATGAAGTCATCAATCCTTGAACCCCCAAAAGCACCTCATCAACGCAAATGTTGCAAAAACTCATGTTTTTAAAATAAAGTGAGTGTTAAGGTACACGCTTTTGACATAATTAAGGCACAGGTGATAGCATTATAAATGAGCACTCAATGTATGGTAGAATTATAAGTAGGTACGTACTTCTAAAAGGATTTATTTCGTTTCTAGAGTTCTATAATTATCAATATAAAAAACCGACTTCATCAGAACTAGACCAAATTAAAATGGAACCAAATGGGAAGCACTAGCTTTCAAAGAAAAAAATAATCATCAAAATCGGTTCACCCAGTCGAAAGTTCTGAGGTAACAAATATAAAAAATCAGTCGAATTGAGAACCTCCTCCTTTTTAGAAGTCGGTTATAAAGATAGCATGACAGAACTCGGACGATAATTGTACTAAGGCATATCTTCCTTATTTGTCTGTTCTGAGGCACAACTGCAACCTACACAATCTGTAGTACAAACCGGCGACTAATTTTACCGACGATGTGTTGACACTGCATTTAGCAGTTCATTACAGCGGGCGTCAATCACACATCTTACAGCGATCGGGTTACTGAGGGACAAACTACAGGAGGGAGCGGTACACAAAAGATAAGATACGATCATATCTGTAAGCTGACGGTATAGCAATGGCCCATGGTGGTAGCCAGGTTTTAATTTGGGGAGGGGCAAAAAATATAAATATAGAATAGTTGTCGAAAATTCCTTTAATTAAACAATAATCATTAAAATACGTATTATCCTAACATTAAAACTTATTCTTTTATAACTAACCCACGAGGGTTCTGGCTAAATCTTGTCAAAAATTCAGTTTAAAATCATTTTTGCGTTTAAAGAATCTTTTTTTCTATGCACACCCATCATACACAAGCCAACAAGCCGACTTTCTGTCGTTGTTAACCGAAAATAAGTTTGATTTAATTATTGTAATCATTGAAGCCGTTGTAGAAGCCGGCTTTTTGGGACTACAACACATTCATGCTTTAGGCTCTATGAATACAAAGAATATTATGAAAGGAAAACCAGCCTATAAGTATATAGTACTGTAAATTTGGAAAAATCGGTTACCCCAGACGTCATGCCAGGGCCTGCCAGGCCAGCCACTTGCCCACCCTGCCCCAACTTGCCTACGCACATGTAGTGGCCTAGTGTCAGTTTTATAGAACTAAGAGAATGCGCCCCGCAGTGGTCAATTCCTACCGTTCCAAGAACCGTACATTTTCCGGAATAAAAAAGTATCTACTCTACGCTCCTCCAAATATCTTTATGCAAAAAAATCTTGTCAATCCGTTGTTCTGTTGTTATGTGAAAGAAGACTTGAAATGATACTGGCATGACACAATGATTGCCCCGGTGGCTTAGTTGGTAGTGATCCTACCTTCCATGCTTGGGGGCGTGGGTTCGATTCCTACATTGCACAAACATTCATGTGATGAACATTTGCGTTTGTTCTATGTCTGGGTGTTAATATCTATTTACATATGTATTTAAAAATATGTACGTATTTCAGTCTCTGGCAGCCATATTACAAGTTTTGCTTAGTTTGGGGTCAGATGACCGTGTGCGCAAAAATGTCCCAGATATTTATTAATTTATTTTATTTAACTAAAGTCCATTGCAGACGATGCGCAGTAAACTGCAGCGAGTCAACACTTTTTGCTTATAGCGAGACTACTAAGCAACTTCCACTGCCACTGGTACTACGCAAAAAGTGTTTTAGCTCGTTGCAGTTGAGTCGTCTGCAACAGACTCAAGTATAAAACGTTAGTTACAAGTAAAGCTAATAAAAGCGTGCTGTGGTTTGTTTCTTTTTCGTATTATAAGTGCTTATATAAAATCAGTTTATATCGCTTGTCGCTCGTCCCCGATCCCATCCAACCCAGCGCGGACACGTTCCAACTGCGCCCGCGCCGCCCGGCGCCGGCGCCGCGCATCCGTCTTGACTGTTGCATCTCATCTCGTGGAGTCAGTTCAAGTCTAACCCTACGATTGTATTACAGACTGCACTTGTGGCTTTCCCTTTAAAAACTTTAGAAAACTTAAAGCTGCGTTCAACGGGCACAGCTCTATCTCTTTTGCACGTTTTCAACGTTTTTGAAGTATAAAATAGATGCAATTTTTTTTTATATAATAACTAGTAGCGTTTAACGTTTCAAAAAAGGTGTCAACATCTACCTCTCCGGACTGGCAAAGCTCCGTCAACATCGCTAGTGTTGTAGGTGTCCATATGCGGTGGTTTCTGCTTACCATCAGGCAGCATGCTTGTTTGCCGCTCTTTTTTATATAAAGTGAGCCATTTTTCATATTTGTATTCGCCCACCGTCTTTCATAGACAGTCATATTCGTTTGGACATCTTTAATTTAGTTCGTTTATAAATATCGTAAAATAGCTCGTTTAATTTCTACCCATAAATTCATTAAGAGAATTTTTTTATTTACCCATTGTGCATTTAAATTTAGAATAACAAATAGTATAAAGCACAGAAAAGATAATTTTTTCGTTGATTTTATCTTTTTTTCGTAGTTGAGTGTGTGAAAACATATTAAACTCTCCAGTAACGCACTGGAAAAAAAAAACTTTGGATGATAACAATGGAGAAAGCTAATTATCATACGAATCAATTTTAGTATTAAAAAAACATCATTTCATTTGGAATATGTTTGCTTAGTGATAAAATAAAAAATATCTTAATATAAAATAAATTACAGTTATAGTATGATTATTTACGGGATATTTACCGTGGTAAGGTTGTGGAAGGAGCTCCCGATATTTGAGCGCAAAAAACAAACTGTAAACATAAAATAATAAATTAAGTAAACGCTATATTCTTATTTAAAGTAATCGATTATCTTTAATTAGGATAACGCTTATCTATTATTTCAATCCAACGTAATTATAATGACTTCAGTAAAGAAAACTGGGTTTCTTGAATGAAAACATTGCTTTTTTGTGTAATAGTTATTAACCCATTGGATTAAACGTATATTAGTCTAACAAAAGGTGAAAATTCTAAGAACACAGAATTTTGAATTTAAGAGGATTATTATTTCGGATATAATATGAATAAATATTTGCTTGGCATACAACCTTTTCTTTTAGTTGAAGAAATCCTTTTTTAACAGACTTCCAAAAAGGAGAAGGTTCTCAATTCGAATTTGTTTGTTACCCCAGAACTTTTGACTGGGCGTACCGATTTTGATGATTATTTTTTTATTTAAAAGCTGATGCTTCCCGTGTGTCCTTATTTTAATGTGGTCCAGTTCAGAATTTTTTATTTAGTCGGTTTGTTATATTGATAATTATCATTTTATTATCGTGTACATAGGTGAATTACAGCCAAATGTATTAGATTACCCAGGTATGTCCTAAAACTGCGACCAGAACCACCGGAGGATGGGCAGCAGCGTCCTAATAGTACACGGTACGTACTGCGATCCCCAAGCTGCCTGCCAAGCGTGGGGACTATGGCAACACCCCTCTATGGGAGGCCTTGTCCAACAGTGGACGTTAATTGGCTGATGATGTGTATGTGTGTGTGTGTATTAGATTACTAATGTGGCACTAGTAATAATGAAGTATAGTTTATTCTAAACGCAGTCCACGGTCCATCAGCACGCAAATCAAGCCCGCAAATGATCGCAAACCGGGTCAAATCCGTTAATCAACACGCCAAATTACAGCGGGTGAGCAAACAGGCCGCCCGTCGACTCGGCACAATCAACCCTTCACTGTTTGCGGGTCCGCGCGGCCCCGCACTGAATAATTCATGCTACGTCACGGCTAATTGTAATGAAATTTACGCCCTCTAAAGCTACGACTTATATGCTGCAATTTTCTGTTGATTTATGAGGTTTGCCTTCTTTTCTAATGCTTCGAGATGGTCCTGTTCTTTCATTGTAGGTATCGGCAATCCATACAGGGCTAGACTTTCGATCATTAAATTAGGTAAGTTCTGATCAGGAGCCTTACGGCTACCTTGATGCGCGCTCAAAACATCGCAGTGCGGATAATCACGCGAACGCGGTCCTTAACGCGCCGAGATACGGTTTACGGTCACGCAACTTTTAGCAACCACCATAAGGCCTCTGATAGGTACCTTAAACATCTTGAATGTAAAGCTATGAAAAAAAGTTAAACGCATTTGCTCTCTTTCCCTTAAAATAACTTTTTACCTAGAGCAATGTTTAACTTGTGACTAATCCTATGAATTAGAGTATAGTATGTATCTATCGCATTTATATTATGGACATAGACATAATTTATTTGTGGCAAAACAAACAATGTACATTAGAAAATGAAAACGATCAAAATTTAAAACTACACAAGAGCTTATAATTTTTTTTTGTCACAATCCGAGTCCATCTCAGCATCAGGTCAGTCGAACCGACTCTGGTCTTCCATGGTCTTTCTTTGGTTCTTATATATATATATATACATATTTATATATATCATGTAGGTGTATTATGTATATCATTTGGTAGTATTTATTTAATGCTAAAGTGTTTAGCATACCCCGTCGATCCTGTTACGTAAATTCTTTCCATCCAATGGTTGCCTGGAAGAGATCGCTTTTAGCGATAAGGCCGCCACTTGTGGCACTACCTCGTAAGTGTTTCCTATCTGTTTGAAATTTTTATATCTGGTGTACACAATAAAGAGTTTCTCTTTCTATCTATCTAGCAAGGGTTATCATAAAGGGTTACACAGTAAGGCAAAATCGAAAAAAATAATGTACCTACTACTTACTATACTACCTCTGTATGTATTGTACCTACCTACCTATAACTTTTATTGTGGGATCAGAAATCGCGAGAAAATATCACTTCATATAAACACACGTTAAGGTGAAATGTAATGTTTCTATGAAATTGCTGTTTCTTTTTCGCAATTTCGGGGTACAGTGACCTGCTTTCGGCTTAATGCCTTCGTCCTGATCTAAGTGTACGTGTCCACAATCTTTCCGTTTAGGGATTATACAACTTAAAACCGAAGCTAGGATGGTTGAAATGTGTCCTTTTTTAAAGAAGTAAGCAATAATTCGTTCCTGTTTCGTTTATTTCCTTGGAAAAATATACATTTCAATTCAAGCAAGACTAGCTCCACAGCTTCTGTGTATTCTCGCCCTTAGAGTAAAGTCTTATTATTTTATTAGTTGCCGCGCGATTGAATCACGATTGTTAGTTCTGGTAAGTTAATAACGGAGCGGGTTGAGGCGCCCTCTCGCGGTGATATTTGTCGTGGGGACTGTGGGACCCCACACATACTGACACAGGGTTAAGTGACATACTTCCATGATAAACGGAGACTTTATAATTTACTTTATTTTGACGAGTTTTATCAAAGTCATATTTTTATCCATTGCTCTACCGTAGACCGCGCAGCTGATGTGCCCGTCAAACGCAAGCCTATAGATATAACTACTAAATTTTAAATAATTATCAATTTAAAAAACCGTCACTTCAATATTAGTAAATACGTTTATTTCGTTTAGGTACTCAGAAGACATATTTTTTCCAGTTAACCAAATTACTTTAGTGAACCGATTTTGATGAAATTTCCATGGGATCAATCTGAAAGTATCTATATGAAAATGAAAAATGAAAAATGTTTAATTACTGCAAATATAAATATACACGAAAATAAAGTTCTATAGTACCTACATACATTGCAGAGACGTATTTGTATAGTGAAAGTTACATCAGTTTCCTCACTAGGCAAAGCCTGTATCGAGGAATCCTGATTACAAAAAGTATTAAATTTATTGATCATCTGTCGACATAATGGTGTTACAAAAAAAATTACAAAACAGGTTTTTTAAAATAAATAAATAGATATAATATATAACAATAAGTGCATATAAAAATAATGATATTGATATACAGAGATTATTTCACAATTTATAAATATAAAACACAAAAATAGAAATATACACTCCGCTATTATACATTTAAATTAAACATAATTATAAAAGTTACAATCTAATATATTACTTTCATTAAATCTTCTGTTTTGTCGTAGGGGAAGTACGTACAAAATGACATACACGGACAAAATGACACAGTCGACTTTTTTCAAAATTGGCGAGGTTTAGCGCCTTGGTTGACACCTCTATAGATGGCCTCCGCCATGTTTTCAAACCTGGCAATCACCGGCCGCCATTGAGTCAGTCTTTCTGTCACAACAAGAAAACAAGTGTTTGTGTATCTAAAAAATAAATTATTTATGTGGATTCCTGCCTAATTTTGGTAAGTTTTATGTTACTTTCCGCGTAGAATCACATTGTTTTGGAAGTATTACTATTTTTTCTTGCGATTTAGGCAAGTTTTTATACTGCAGACAGCTTTTTGTAAAAACTGTGTATTTGCTTATGTTTTGATATAGGGAAGGACAAAATGACATACAGACTTGTCGGGTAAAATGACATACCTGTGTCATTTTGTCCATCCATGATCGGTAAAAAAAATTTTTGTTTTTTAGATATAATGCCCCGCGACTATGAGAGAACGACTAATCGTCAAGCTTGGAGTCAGGAGTCAATGAAAAAAGCAATAGAGGCAGTCCGAGAAAATCGGATGGGATGGCTGGCAGCATCAAAGATGTTTGGTGTTCCACAAGCTACGCTGAGAAGACATGCATTAAATAAAAATAAAACTTTGCCATCTAACACAAAAGGCTTAGGAAGGTTCAAGAATACCTTTCCTCTAGAAATTGAAAGACACTTGGTTGATCATATAAAGTTTTTGGAAACTAGACTTTTTGGTTTGACGCGAACAGCAGTCCAAGAACTTGCCTTTAATTTGGCGGAGAAGAATGGTTTCAGTCACAATTTTAACAGAGAAAAGAAACGTGCTGGACAAGAATGGCTTGATGGATTCCTCAAGAGAAACCAAGACATTTCTCTTCGTACACCTGAAGCGACTTCCGCAGCCAGAGCTCAAGCTTTCAACAAACCACAGGTGTCCAAATTTTTTGAGCTCTATCAAACTCTTACTAATGCTCACAACTTTGGGCCACACCGGATTTACAATGTTGACGAATCAGGTCTCACAACAGTGCAAAAACCACAAAAAATTTTAGCGACGAAAGGCAGAAAGCAAATCGGCTCCCTAACCAGTGCTGAAAGAGGATCCAATGTCACAGTAGTGTGCTGTACAAATGCTATTGGATCATTTATCCCACCTTGCATGATATTCCCACGAAAAAACATGAAGAAGGAACTTGTGGATGAAGCTCCTACTGGCACACTAGGTCTTGCCCAAGAGTCTGGATGGATGAATACCGAGATATTTGTAAAATGGTTAAAGCATTTCAAAGAACACACTAAATCCAGCACTGATGACCCAGTCCTTCTCATCTGCGATGGCCATGCCAGCCACAAGAGTATCGAAGCATTGACTTTTGCCAAAGAAAATGGCATTCATATGCTCTGTCTACCTCCACACTGTACTCACCGAATGCAGCCCTTAGACGTGAGTATCTATGGACCTTTAAAGACCTACTTCCATCAAGAAATATCAAAGTGGCTAAAAAACCACCCAGGCCGAGTCGTGACTCATTTTCAAATAGGACAACTATTCAACCAAGCATATGGGAAGACAGCAACAGTTCAAAATGCATGCAGTGGCTTTAAAAACACAGGCCTGTGGCCCATTAATCCAGATGTTTTCCCTGAATATATGTTCGAACCTGCAGAGACAACAAACATTCCGTTGAACCAAGAAAATGTAGCTGACAATGGGCGCAATAATGAGAACACTCCTGGAATTTCATCGGTACAACTAAATTCAACTGAAAATGGGAATATTGATGAGGACTCTACTGGAGTTCCATCAACACAAAAGGACGTAACTGGCAGTGTACATCATGTTCAGGACACTTCTGGAGCTCCATCAATCCAGGATGTAACTGATGATGCAAATGATGATGAAGATACTACTGGAGCTCCATCAACCCAAGAAATTGTAACTTTCGACGAGACGTCTGTGTCTTCTGTAGAGCTTCATCTGGTAAATGTAGAAGCAGTCGCAAGTCCACTCATCCAAGGAAGTTATGGCAATGCTGCTGGGTCGAAAACTTCTACAAATGAAGATCAGCTTCCTGGAAGAGACGGAAGTGGAGCAACTGACAAAAACAGGCCCATCTTGTCAACGGATTTATATTTCCCCATTGAAGTTCTTTCTCCAGTACCTCAAGGACAATATATTCAAGGGCAAGGTAAACGAAAGCAGAAAGCTCGCAAATCTGACTGGCATTTAACTTCTACTCCCAACTTAAAAGAATTGAAAGCTAAACATTCACTAAAGAATCCATCTGAAAAGAGAAAGAGACAAGTTACAAAGACGCTTTTTGATGCTGATGAGAATCTACCAACATCTTCTAAAGGACCTGGAAAGAAAAGGAAGAGTGTGATGAAGAAACTTATTCGCGATGATAGCTCAGATGAAGATTTTCCCACTGATATCACAGACGATAAAGAAGATTGTGCGTGCATTTATTGTAATGACCTTTTTTCGCGTTCCAAGCCTCGAGAATGCTGGTTGAAGTGTACCAAGTGTTCTCTTTGGGCTCATGCATCGTGTGCTGACGTCCCTAAGAAGACCAAAAACTTCGTTTGTGAACTGTGCCTTTGATTTGGCTGTATGTCATTATACCGCCACACACCGACACCGCTTCATGGTTGATTAAAAAAAAATTAAAAAAAAACCGTAACCTATATGTCATTTTGTCCATATAGTATGGACAATACGGTTTTTGCTAGCAGTTAAGGTTGATCTCAATAAGTTTTTTTCAATGGTTCCTATTAGATTCTCAAATATATAAGGTATAAGTCAATTAGCCAAAGAAGATTATTCCTACAATTACTGATTGTAACAAAATAAATAAAAAAGTTATGACTGAAAAACAAAACCCTATGTCATTTTGTACGTACTTCCCCTACGTTAATGAAGCTAGCCATTTATATATAGTACCTTTTGCTTCCATCAAAGTTTTATCTTTAATATTACAGCTCTTGACAACCATGTATCCTTTCAAATAGAAGAATTTTCTAAATCTGTTTATAAATGACGGAGTTATACCTAAGGCAAAAAACGAAAAAAAAACGAACTCAGATCCTCTCCTTTTTGGAAAGCGGGAAAAAATAAAAGATTTGACAGTTCGATATTACTTTGACATAAAGACAACAGAATCGACGATGCAACTGGAGATACTTGGGACGCCATCTCGCGGTGATAATATTATATTGACCTCCACACAGAATCTTGCTATTTTTTTTTTTACCTATTAATTAATAGCTTGCGTTAAACCACCAACATGACTACTACGACTACTCAGCATTAGAGAACTTTTATTATGGAAACTGACGTGGTTTTCACACATTTTATTTATATTACACGGGAATTACTCACGTAAGATTAGGCCGATTACTCCGACTATAGTTTCAACCGCATTCGGCGATCTTTATCAAGGTGAATGCGCGAGCGCGGCTGCGTCTTGCTATGCACTGTATAGTCGGAGTAACCGGCCTAATCTTACGTAATTCCCGTGATTACACGATAAATAAATAAAATATTAGAGAACTTGCTAATAATACCGCTGTTCTGCTGAACCTTTATAAAAAAACGGTATTTGTAGGTGTCTATTGGTAGCGGTGGCCTCTTACCATCAAGACCTAATAAAAAAAAAAATGAGAAGGTATAGGTTCTATAACGATGAATGCCTACAGCGAGGCAAATGACAAGGATGAGGAAGTACTTACTACCTTTTTATTTAGAAAAGATTCTCTACTTTTCATATAATCTCAAAATCTTAAAGTAATTTATTAAAGTATAAAAAATATCTTTAAGGTTTCCTGAGCTCTAAGATTGTAACAATAGATCTCCAACTGAACATTAGGGTGTTGCCTACACAATGTCATTTTTTATACCAAACACACAAAAATGTTTTTTCTACCCTTAAATATTTCAAATCCATTTGCAATCCTAACTCAAAGTATTAAGGCAACTTTTGTTTAAGTTAAATTATGTGGTAGTATAAGTAATTTTGTAGTAATTTAGGGGAGAGTGGGGTGTTATCGCTCGTCGCGTCCATCTATTTACTAATGACTTCCGGCGTCAGGTGCCCTGCCTCCCCTTTGTAATGATTTTTTGTTATTAAAATACCTAAAGTAGGTATTAACCTTGTAACGACTTTCTTTGAAGATGCCAATATTTCTTTACTTTAATCTCTCTAAAAGCTTTATCTATCTATTATATCTATCTATAGATACATATAATAAAAACGTAGAGACAAAAAATCTGTAACTGCGAGGTATAAAAAAACACAGGGCATCTTAAAATAAGCAGCTGAACACGTTAAGACAGTTTTTAGAATTTTTGTCTGTTTGTTTGTTTGTCCACGCACAACTCCTAAACCACTGGACGGATTTAAATGCGGTTTCCATGAATATGATTAGTTATGACCAGATTAAAATAAAGGCTATGTTATTTTATGCAAGTGCTTGATTAGGGGAGAAAAAAGGGTTGAAAGTTTATATGAAAATCTACGCATACGAAGTCGCGGGCAACAGAACTAGTCTTTCAATAAATAAACTTAATACTTACCTTACAGTAGGTAGGTACTAATATACTGTTCAGTTCAGACTAATATTATAAGTACAAATGTTTGTGTGTAAGTGTGTATGTGTTGTGTTGGATTCGGGCATATCCTAAAACTACGATCAGAACTACCAGAGGAGCAGCAGCATCCTCCCACTCCACAGTGAATGCTTGATCTCCAAGCTAATTTCCTACCAAGCGTGGAGATTATGGCAACCCGGACATGACAGATGGAAATCTGGAGTTTTGGTGCCAACGTAATAGGTTGGGGAAAAAGTCTTTTCGTATTTTGTATGTATAAAGTTGTAGTAAAAATCTCATCGGTTGTACTGTTGTATCTGGCTGGTTTTGATACCATTAAAAATATGACATTTAAAAAAAGGAATAAAACAAGTAAAAAGCAATTTCCCGCCATTTTTCAATTGTTTTTTGTTCGATAAAATGAGTGAATCTAACGAAGAAATTCGATATATTGTGAAATTTTATTACAAAAAAAGGAAAAATGCGACACAAGCCGCGAATAAAATTTGTGACGTTTATGGACCTAATGCAGTGTCATCAAGAGTAGCACAATGTTGGTTCAAGCGTTTTCAGTCCGGGAATTTTGATGTCAAAGATGCAGCTTGCTCTGGTCGCCCTGTTACGGATAAAGTCGATGCCATTTCTGAAAAAGTGGAGCAAGATCGGCATATTAGTAGTTACGACGTAGCTGAAGAACTGGGGATCGACCGAAAAACAGTTTTGACCCATTTGAAAAAAACTGGGTATACAAAAAAACTCGATATTTGGGTGCCACACGAGCTCACTGAAAGAAACCAAATGAATCGTGTACTCAATTGCGATTCTCTATTGAAACGTAACGAAACCGAACCGTTTTTGAAAAGATTGACCACTGGTGATGAAAAATGGATCACCTACGACAAGAATGTGTGCAAACGATCATGGTCAAAGGGCAGTGAAGCACCACAGACTGTAGCGAAACCCGGATTAACACGTAATAAGGTGATGCTGTGTGTATGGTGGGATTGGCAGGGCATCGTTCATTATGAGCTTTTACCGCCGGACAAAACCATCGATTCGGATCTCTACTGCCAACAGCAGATGAGACTCAAACAAGAAATTGAGAAAAAACGGCCGGAATTGATCAACAGAAAGGGCGTGGTCTTTCATCATGATAACGCCAGACTGCACACATCTTTGGTCACTCAGCAAAAATTGAGAGAGCTTGGTTGGGAAGTGTTAATGCATCCATCATATAGCCCTGACCTTGCACCCTCAGATTTCCACCTGTTTCGGTCTCTTCAGAATTCTTTGGGTAGTGTTAGATTAACATCCAGAGAGGACTGTCAAAACTACTTGTTGCATTTTTTTGATCAGAAGTCCCAAAATTTCTACAGCAACGGGATCATGTCACTACCTACAAGATGGCAACAAGTTATCGAACAAAATGGCACATATATATTATAATTAAATGTAATTAAACTTGAAAAAAATATGTCATGAAATTGTTTATAAAATACGAAGAAACTTTTTCCCCGACCTTATATATGTCAGCCAGTGAGATGTAAATCTTAGATATCGGCTCGTATTATTTTCATAAACTTGTGTATTTTCGAGTGTTCATGTGTAATAACGTTAAATTATTATTTACTAGCTGCGCCCCGTGGTTTCACCCGCGTGGTGATGAAAATTGGTGATGATTATGATGATGAAAAGTAGCCTTTGTCTTAATCCAAACCATAAGCAATGTATATTCCAAATTTCATTCAAATCCATCCATACATCCGTTCATGCATCCATCCATCCATCCTTTCATCCACCCAAAATTTCACATATATGATATTAGTGTGATTAGTGTGATAAAGTGCTCGTGAACTTGCTCGACTGTGGGAAAGTGATATGAGATGAAAAATGTTGTTTCCAAAACTCCATAGAAGCCTATTGTAAAGCCTCCAATTTACTGGGGCACGAGTTTGACTCGACTGTGACTTACTTTGCTTGACTCCGACTGTGACTATGACTTGTTTGACACTATTTAATAATATGTAAACTTGTTTAATATTACGACCGAAGGACTTTGTATCCATGGTCATGAAAATTTTCCAAAAAAAAGATGGAGATCGTATACGCGTAGGTACGTAAGCTTATCCCTGAATTACCACAAAGGCTACATTTTATCACAAAAAAAAACATGATTCCTTATGTATAAAGAGTGGAACCGCAGAGCGCTGTTTGTGATAAATATATAGAGCAGCTCTACGTCTTTATGTCGTCAGTATCTGTTGGGCTCAGGCTCAGCCAGGGGGGTTATAACCGCTTTTTAATCAACGAAAAAAGGAGATTCTTTAAAGAAAAAATAATAAGAATAGAAAGAAGAAGAGGGATAGGATTGAAAGAGTAAAAGAGATTCTCTAGTAGAGGCCTATTTTTTCAAGTATTAAATCAAAATTATTTTGTTTTATTTGGCTATCTGAAAATAACAATTATACTGTCTTTAGCTATACCTATACATACCTACATTCTATCATGACCTGTGTGCGCATTTGCCTTTTTTGTAGGAAAATTTAATCAAATATATAAGATAAGAATATTGAACATGATTTTAGAGGAGATAAAAATTGGCCGTCAGTTAATAAAAGCTTAAATTAAGTACCCTTAAATTAATTAATTACCTACTAACCATAAATTCCAACGTTGACGAAGTAGGTTTTGAAAATTATGGACACATAAATACCATGTTTTATAAAATAACATATCTTATTCTACACATAAAATATACATAACCATGGTATCTATAACTGTACCCCACCAAATACCTACAATCTATTCAAATAGCACCAATTTGGGCCATCCATATCAATTACACACTTCTACCATTCAAAAATCACCTCTCCTTAAATACATATACCAACTACAATCGCCTATAACATACGAAAAAGAAGGAAGGTATCGCTTACAAGTTGGATGTAGACTCTACTGGGAATTCAAACCTAAAACAGGACGATGTAGAGTAGGTTTTGTATTGACGAGAGTTAAGAAGAAGTAGGGTATCGGTTACAGGATTGGCTGACAATAACCCCGCCCAGTAGGGTAGTATCCATTTCATGCACACCTATAGTCCACCCACAGCATATAGTAGATCCATAGAGTGCATATAGAGAGTAGAAAAGAAATAGGAAAGTGTCACAATAAGTTCCATTCTATCTAGTTGTGAGCTGACAGGTATGTCTGGACAAGTATACAAATGGCTTTAGTACGAGCTCTTGCGAAAAAGTAATCGTTACGTAAACGATAGCAAAATGTATGAAAAATTGAACAGCGCTTCTACGGACGTGAAAGGAAACTGAATTTTTCATACATTTGCTATCGTTTACGTACCTATCTAACGATAACTTTTTCGCAAGTTCTCGTACTAAAGCCTAATATCATTTCAAAGGTGTTTGAAAATTAATCAAAAACCCTGTCTACTTATTATTATTATTTTTTTGGAAGGTATTTGGCGACCCATTTTTGTTTCCTCTATCATCTTGTAGGTACAATATTTCAATGTGCTAAGAAGTTCGATTACTTTTTTCCACGTAAAAAAGGCGAATATTTAGAGGTTCTTGTAATATGTGTGTTGGAATTTACACAAAACCCAAAATTTATGGACTCGTAGTATGCTGGCCACGGCTACGCCTCATCGTCCATAAATGCTGCGTTTACCTTCCACTGCGCAGTGTATTTGACTATATTAAAAATATAATTAATACTGGTGTAATCCTAGAAGATTATTATTTTCAAAAAGTATTTAATTACTAAAAACTAAAAAATAAAGTCCCTATTTCTAGAAAAATACATAATAAAAATATGTTTTTCACTGATCACGTGACTTGACTGCAAACGCTCTATGTTAGCCGAATGTCCTTATGTCGTCACAGAAAAGTAAATAGAGGCAACAATTGTATGGCGAGATTAACTCGTTTGTTTATGTGTGACGTCACTAATGTCACGTGGCCCCATGAATGTCAAAGGTAGCGTTTACGCGGAAGTTTAATAATTTGAATTTTGATCTGTCATTTAAAACGCAAATACTGAAAATTATGAGGATTAAATTACAAGATTGCATTATTTTAATGTAACAAACAATTTAAAATGGTTTTGTAAAATCAGTCAAATACCCTATTATACCTTCATTACCTTATTTTGCCCTGTGAATAGATAAAAAAAAAATGAGAATCAATGACGAAATTAGTCTTCTAAGCTCATTGGTGAGAATATCAAATCAAATCAAATTATTTATTTGTCAAAACATGTAGGTACACATACTTACATATAAAGTAGCATGCATGGTCATAAGAATGGAAACGTATCTCATATCCTTGCCAGGTACGGCGTACAAATGTTATTAGTTAGAATAGAATGGCAATTAGAGATGTAAATTTTCGTTTGCCTAGTTTAGAAAACGATAGATGTCAGAGTCGACCATATCAAAATCCTCGTAGGTAACCACTTCAGAGATGTCCACTAACATCAACAAACTCAAAATAAAATCGAATAATAAGCCTAATTAAAATTCAAGTCATCTCTGTCGCGGTCACGCACTGTCCAGTTGTCACAACATACAGCATCCAGTTTGTTTTCTTAACCATCCGTTAGAAAACAGGACTAAACACTCGAACTCATCTCCCTAAATTGTTATATTTATCTTATTTTAACAATGCCATGGTCAACATTCGAAACCAGTCCACAATCGTCCACCCTACTATAAATAATTGGCCAAGAGCGTGTCAAGACACGCATATGGTAGGGTTCCGTAACCAAAGCCATAATAATTGTACTCATAGTTCAGAAATTGATAGTTATAGAAAAATTCAAACGAACGAAGCTTAGCCAAATTTCAGAAATGTACCATCCCGACATAGCATATACTTTTAATGGTTTAAACATAGAGAACACTGATTGAGAAACATTATTTGTTAAGACCATTTTACAACAAGATCAATGACCTTTGAGCTAGAACGCTTTGAATTTATTACAGTTTTATCGCTGTTACTCAAAAAGTCATCATCAGATAATGTTCGAAATAATTTTGAATGAAGGTTTTAAATATGACCTATCTGTATTGTAAGATTCAAGTTTCTATGTCTTATAGTTTAGAAATGCAGGGGGGACCAACTTTTTGCCACTTTGGCGGGCCATATTTGGCAAAGTATAGACTTTATAAAAAATTGTTGTATAAACCTTACCTTCATTTTAAAAGATCTTTTCAACGATACCCCACACCAGTAGGCAGAGTGAAAAAAAAAATTCATCCCCATTTCACATGTACCAGAGCCACCCCTAAAATGCAATAATATATTATTTTTATACTTTTAAAATTGAGATCTGTATTACTACTGTCATTATGCAAAATTTCATTCACTTACCTTAATAATTATAGAAGTTAGATGGTTCTAAAAAATTCGGACGGACGGACAGACTGACAGACAGATAGACAGACAGACAGACCGACAGAACGAATTTATAAGGGTTCCTTGTCGGGCTACGGAACCCTAAAAAGGTAAAGAGTAAAGATACTGGCACAATACCCATGTCGTTAGTCAAATAAAAAAATATTTTGACAGCTCAGTTTGACAGTAGTCGAACGTGACCACAGACAATGGCGCTAAAATCGTGAGCCATTGAGTAGCCTCAAGTAGCCATTTAGATGACCCACCGAAAGATATCCATAACTTGGAATCTAGTTTGGTCAGCTGCCTCATCTGTATCCACAAATAATAATGAAATAGTCTGTTATTCATCTCTATTAAAATACCTATATATTTTTATTAATGTGGCATGGCAATTCATGGCCTTTGACTATGTATGGCATGTTACAGATGCTAGGTCGACCGACCCGAATTAATCCAAAAACTTCGTTAAAAACCACTATTAAGTACGATTACAAAAATGACACCTTACCGTAAGTCTAGAATTAACTGCCATAAACAACTCTAGATTTCGAAATAAATGAGGGCTTTAAAAGCGGCAGGTAAAAGCTCTATTTTATTCTTTACAGAAGTTATGAAGGTTTAAAATATTAGCCCGCGCCAGCGGAAGGACAGTCGCTTCCGCTGCAGACGGCCGTTATCTATTTACGACGTCATTTATCGCGCTGTTAAAATGGAAAATATTACGACGGCTGACAGCTTGTTCTATTTATCTGTGTTGGAAATTCCGCTCCTGATTTTCTTTACCAATACTTACCTACCTACTTGTCTACGCTGCTACATAAAGTATTAGACGATTTTAATCTACATACTTACTACCAAGAACGAGTAGATATAATGGATCCTTATTATATTATTATAGATAGGTACCTACGTGGGCTACTGAATAAACATTATAGATATTTTTTATAACCTCCGACACAAACAGAGAGGCGTTATAAGTTTACTCATACTCATACTCATTTATTTATACGATCAGTACCTATATGATAGATGTAAAGAAAATATTATAAAATGTCAATAAAAAATACTTAATAGTACCTAAGTAAAAACTAATAATAATTAAAAACATTTAGGATGTTATTTTTAGAGCCATAAATTCATTATCAATGTCGTAGAACGACCTGTCGTTTAAAATGTGTATCTGTGTCTGTGTATCGTGTTTGTCTCTGTCTATCTGTGGCATCATAGTTCTCAAGTGGCTGAACCGATTTTGATTCAGTTTTTTTGTTTGTAAGATAACTTGATCCGCCCAACAAATTATCTGCCCATTTAGCGGGGCTTTAAAAAACAATTTATTCGTAGGCATATACCACGGAATAGGGAAGGACCTACGTAGAGTATGTATAGCATAGAATTCAATCTTAACTTTTTGTCTATTCCTGACCCGTGGCGCCATCTATGTGAAAGCGTTTGAAAGTCGTCCTTTGAAATGCTTTGTCTCACTTCGATTTTCTCGCTTCATTTTTAAAACATCTCCCTAGTTTTATTTTCAACTAGCAGAATCCTGCGGTGTTCCCGCAATTTTTCAGTTTTTCCGCATTTTCTGGGAGGAAAAGTACCTTATGTCCGCCCTTATGATGTAGGTACACTATCATACTGCCAAATTTCGTGAAGATCAGCCTAGCCGTTCAGTAGTGAAAAGCGAATAAACATAGAGACAGAGTTACTTTCGCTTTTATAATATTAGTAAAGATATAGTAAAGATGCACGAAAATGCGTCTTACTCTGGGTAACAGTGGACGTCTACAATATCGCAAATGTAACGAATGTACCTAACGCGAATCTTAACGCGTCAAGATATGGTTTGCTGTCGCGTGATTTTGCAAACTGCACCTATTCGGGCCCGCGTTTAGAGTTAGGCGTAAATCCCCAGCTCCCATCTTTGGAATGGAGCACCCAAGTATCAACTTGAACCTCTTAATGCATCACAGCGTACAGCTGTGAGAATTGTCGACGATCCCAAACTCACCGAACACCTAGAGCCGCTCAGCATGCGCAGAGACGTTGGATCTCTCTGTATGTCAATGTGTGTATATATTGTACAAAGACTTAATTCATACTATTTTTAATTTTTTATTGTTTGTATACCTAATGATTATTAATATTTCCTTATACTATATTTAAAATTTTGACATGTAAATATTTTTTTATGAAATAAATGAATATGAATGTATGAATACTTATCTTTTATCGCATTTTCAACGGAGAATGATCTGAGAACTGTTTGATCTGATGCCGGTATCGAGGTTTTACCATCGCACCAGCCGCCACCGCCTGAAAATTCGTCCACATATCATAGATCAGTGGAAATCGCAAACCGTTCGATTCACGCACGATCTTACTTGCCTCACACTTGCAAAATGAGGAATGAGCTACCTTCCGCGGTGTTTCCGAGAAGCTACAACATGGGGTTCTTCAAAAGGAAAGTTAATAATTCTTAAAGGGTCGGCAACGTAGTTGTGAACGCCTCTGGAGTTACAAGTATACATAGGCGACGGTGTCTGCTTGTTTGCCACCTATGGCATAAAAAAACTGTATTTTTATACGCGTCGATGTCAGTCAGAATCGGGAGGTAGGCTATAGAGCGTCATCATCATCATCAACCAGAAGACGTCCACTGCTGAACATAAGCCTCCTCCTTTAACCTCCACACTGAACGACATTCTGCCATTTGCATACACTGAATGCCCGGGACTCTAATAATGTCGTCGGTCCATCTAGTGGGAGGCCTACCTACGCTGCGTCTTCCGGTTCGTGATCTCCACTCAAGAACCTTTCTTCCCCATCAGTTATCAGTTCTTCGAGCGATGTGGCCTGCACATTACCAATTTAACTTGCAAATTTTAATAGCAATGTTGGTGACTCTGGCTATAGAGCGTAGCGTCGTCAAAACTTTAAACCTATAAGTAAACTGTATCTGGATAGATAGCTGTCCACTCTACATATAGATAGTTAGTCTTGTATATTGTCTGTATAACGAGGAGGTTATAGGTAGACCATTACCAGAGGCTGGATAATTGTCGCTTGGAGAGGCAGCGAGGTGACAGAAGCGCCCTCTCTCGGTAACGAAGCCACTCGCCTGAGCGGCACCTGCCTGTCATACCAACCGGCCGCGCTCGTCTAACACAACTAGGTACACTTCTCTTTCCCTTCTGTGTATTATGTATTCTGTGGCACAACTTAAATTTTTTTGGAGATAAAACCGGCCAAGTGTAAGTCGGACTCGCAAACGAAGGGTTCCGTACCAATCTATAAAAACGAGCAAAACAATCACGTTTGTTGTATGGGGGAGTCATCTTATTTTTTTTTTTTTGTATTTGTTGTTATAGCGGCAACAGAATACATCATCTGTGTAAATTTCAACTGTCTAACAATCACGGTTCATGAGATACAGTCTGGTGACAGATAGACAGACGGACGGACAGTGCAGTCTTAGTAATAGGGTCCCGTTTTACCCTTTGGGTACGGAACCCTAAAAAAACTAAATCAAAATCGTTTCAGCTGTTAGGAGCTAACATTTTGAATACGGTTCAAGAAAATCTGTTCATCCGTTTCAAGATTATCAGCTCTTTAAATGTTTTTTTGTCGTAAAAAATTTAGTTTATTATATGAATAAGAAAAACTTTATTCTCTGGAAATAAGCGCTGTGTAGAAGAGAGGCAAGAAATAGAAAATGGCGTACCAGGATTCTTTTTTAAGATAACATTAAAACAAATCATCGGGAAAGCTTTTCTTTGAACGATGAAAAGTACTCATCAAATCTGTCACTCAATCAAATTCATAGGTACCTTCTTACATAGCGCAACATTCTTAATTTCCAAATCACTCCGTCCGCAACCATCCAAGTGGCAATAAAAGAAAAACGGCTCAGAATTAACAATCCGCGGGAGAGTCCCGAGCGCTTCATTACAGACTCTGAACTAGGGTTGGCATCCGTCCGGGTTTTCCCGGATTTGTCCTAGTTTAGAGGGCATCCGGTGGGGCTTCATTAGTAGTCCGGGATAAAAAAAAAAGTCTAGGGCCACCCGCGACACACGCACTGTGCCCGCACGCCGCAATTTTTACACTATGTTTAAAAAACCTGTTGGCATGTCCGGGTTCTGGGCTCTAAAATTCGCGGTTTTCACGCTTCTTGTACTGGTTTCCAAATTTGAGAGTATGCAACCCTACTCTGAACACAGAATAGATATAATACAAAGAGATAACCAATACAATGATTTACAATCACGATTGTTTGATTCAGTTATATGATTATTAACGGGATATTTACCGTGATAACGTTGTGGATGGAGCTATACTAAGAAAGAGGGTAGATCGTTTTGTCTGCATCTGACTTTGAACTTTTCTGCCAAACCGCATTCTTCTAGTCTTCCCGTGAACATAGTGAACGTAACTGCACTGAAATATTGGGAGCCCCATCATCGGCCATTTTTAGGGTTCCGTACCCAAAGGGTGTAAATGGGTACCCTACTTCCAAGCCTACGCAGCGCATACCACAGGCTAGCCGTTCGCACATTAAAAGTGGAATCAAAGCTCTTCGTACGGGTTTTTGGAATATCAACCATGAATCGGTGTCACCTTTTCATGCCCGCTCTGGCAATCCGATAGAATAACGGGCAGGAGGGAATAAGATCATGCAGATCTGCTGCACAGTGCACACTCTCCGAAATGTACCTATCCGATAAAAAGCTGATAGACTAGCAACTTTGCACCGATGCTCAGACTAAGAAACTTAGTCTGAATTAGGGAATCGTTCAATGGACTCCAACGCCCTACGCTGACACTTGCACATCTTAGCAAAGGTGCCATTTTATGCTGTCAAAGTGTCTTACATGACGTGACCTTATTTCCCATCCCTACAATAGAGAATCCAAGAGAAAGCTACGTGTCATCATAATTGCATTAGTCATAATCGAAACGCATCACCAGAATGTCCATCTAAATCACAGCACCAAGCGTTACCCACTCAAATTCACTCAATCTAACTCAATGACAGACATGCACCCTATGACACAAAATGGCGTCGATATAATTACTCCCGCCGAGATAAAGTTCAAAATCGAATAAAAAACTTTTCTTATTACAATGTCGACGCAATGTGATTACATAGAATAACGATTGAACACAATAGACTGCACGGTGGGTAGATGCTGGGTGTAAAATAACATTTTGAATAAATCTTTTTGTATACGCCATAGAGAGTAGGGGCGCCATAATAGGCATTACGCAATCTCGCTACGAGGCCTACGAGTGACGCACCCCATGTGGAATCAAAACGCTAAGTTATGAACACAAGAGTGATATGGACAATGAAAAATAGCGATTTTAAATAAATGCATAAAAAAATTGATAAAATGTAAGAAGGCTGGTTTATGCTACGACAATTAGTAATACCTAATAAATAATTATTAATATAAAACTTCATAAAAATGACCTAATTGAAATGGAACCACAGGGGCAGCACCAGCTTTCAAATAAAAAAGAATCATCAAAATCGGTTCACCTCAAGGACCTAATTTTTTTTGCTACGTTCACCTTGTCGAAATTTCTGAGGAAACAAACATTAAAAAAATTATCGAATTGAGAACCTCCTCCTTTTTGGAAGTCGGTTAATAAATAATAAATAAAGCTCAGATAAGTTCAATAATAAATTCAGTTTCCTTTCACGTCCGATAGAGGCGCTGTTCAATTTTTCATACATTTGCTATTGTTTACGTAACAATAACTTTTTCGCAAGTGCTCGTTCTAATGCCATTCCTCTCGATAAAAGCTACAACCATACTGGTAATTCTTTTCTACTATATAAAGACGTCCATATCAGTCGTTAGCACTCCAGTCACGAAACTCAGGAATAGGAGCTCTCAGAAACGAAGTTATACAGTCAAGTAGGTAACGAGAGCCCTAGCACCATTGTACCCTGAATGCAGTCAACACCAATTCGATGTACGGTGGGACCAACTTATCAGTACAGGTGGCCAAAAGATGGAAATAAATAAATTCGACAAATGGCTGTCAGTTTTATCCAGAAAATACGACAGAAGCGCTTCCATTCAACTTCACAGATAAGTTGGTCGCACTGTAGCATCACACAGCAGTTGCGTATTCCCATCATGCAGATCAAAATCATTCCAAATTGGACTATAAGTACATTTGAATACGGTCTGCAACAGGAAAAGGGAAGCTTCAGCAAAAAGTTTGAGGTTCTAACCGTCCCCAGTCGCATAACGCATTTAACGACCGCCTTGCGTTGCATGCTAATGCCGCATGAAAAAGAAAAAGTTCCGATGTCCACCCGCGTCCTCTTCGTTCGTCAGTTGATAATGAATTCCCGCCTTTTTAGCTGTCGTTTTTTGGAACGTGTTTCGTGCCTTGGAGCATAGTTTCATTTTGGATTAAGATTGAGGAAAAGGGACGAAATTGAGTGCACCTATTGTTTTTGGTTTAATGTCCTTTTTAACCGACTTTTAAAAAGGAGGAGGTTTTATGTTCGTCTGTATATATTTTTTTCTTCTTCACTTAACTAACGAATTAAATCTTTGAAGTCGATTAAAAAAATTTGAAGCACAGAAATGTATTCTGGATTACAATTATGTATAATAATTAGGTAGGTACCATCGATCTGATCTGATGATGGAACTGGGAGATAGACCAGTGAATTCTTCGAGCTTGGGCTCCTTTAAGTATAGGCAATATATGTTTTTATTTTCGCCCATTACTGAACAGGCTTTGTCTTCCGTATTTTAAAGTTTCAAGTATGTTCCAGTGCAAAGTGGACACTTTACTAGAGGCTACTATGGAGTTTGGAATAGACATGAAAATACACGTTTCATACCCCATTATATCACATATTCATTCGGCTTCTAAATTATTTTGGAAATAACATGAAAAGGCTCATCACTTGCCACGGAGCAGACTACTCGAGCACGTTCATTATTACACAATAACACTTGAAAATATTTTGGCAACACCTAGAAGAACTTGCAGTCTATGGTAGTGGTTTGCGAAAAAGTAAGGTGTCTATGGAATCGGTGAAAAAGAAAAAGAGAAGAAAAACAAACGACGGGGGTGACTTTGGTTCGAATAACAAAGGCGAGGTGTTTTAAAAATTATTATTAGCTTTACCATGTTTTTATGTTTAGATTGTCCTTATTGGATTGCTTTTGGTTCCTCAAAATATCACACGAGTGGATTTAAAACACTATTTTAAACTATCACGGTTCTTCACTACAATTATATGAATATTTACGGGATATTTGTTATAGTTGTTACAACCTTACCACGGTAAATATCCAGTAAATAATACTTAATATAACTTGTGGATTTAGTTTAAATAGCCTCATGCCAACTTAAGAGTCAACAAATACACAAGTTTAAGAAAATAATATATATTGAAGCGATATGTTTTTTTTTTCACGTTAACGCCAAAAACCCAAAAGTTTGTCATGATCAATACAAATACCTTCTTACAGCTCAGTAACACCGTCCCGTGTAACCCGTATAATATAACTATAAACATCTGTTCCCTTCCAATCACCAGTCACATCAAATTACATCCACGTACTTATCAATAGCTCGGAATCATATTTGAAAGCTGTATGAAACGCCTTGTATTTCACACCGATATTGAGATATTTATCGAATTATTGACACAATGGGCCAGGTAGAGCCGGGTGGAGACACACGTCTGTAACTTGATACCTACGATATTGTGGGTAAAAAGGTTTTGTTAATATGAGGTTGAACGTTTGTGGTAGTTATGGTTTAATTCATACAAGAGGGGGGGGGGGGATATCTCTGATCCTCAAACAGCAGACAAATAAAAAAGAACAGAAACAAACAGAAAAATATGATCATCATCAGACGTGCACAGCTGAACTAGGCCTCCCCCTTTAACCTCCACACTGAACGACATTGCCATCTGCATCCACTGGATGCCCGCGACTCTCACAATGTCGTCGGTCACGGTCGGTCTATCCAGTGGGAGGCCTACACAGGCTGCATCTTCCGCGATTTAATTCGTGGTCTCAAAAACCTTTCTTCCCCATGAGTTATCGGCTCTTCGAGCGATGTGGCGTGCCCATTGCCACTTCAACTTGCAAATTTTTTATAGGTATTTCGGTGACTCGTTTCAGATTCTATCGCGCAAGGAAACTCCAAGCATAAAGGAAATATGCCTTAGTACAATATTATTATCGTTCAAAATGTCGCCGACTCTCCGTTTTTCATCTACTTTTTAGGGTTTCGTACCCAAAGGGTAAAACGGGACCCTATTACTAAGGCTCCGCTGTCTGTCTGTCCGTCCGTCTGTCACCAAGCTGTACCTATCTCATGAACCATGATAGTTAGACAGTTGAAATTTTCACAGATGATGTATTCCTGTTGCCGTTATAACGACAAATACTAAAAAACAGAATAAAAGAAATATTTAAGGGGGCTCCCATACAACAAACGTGATTTTTTTTGCTTGTTTTTGCTCGATATTGATAACGGCAATAGGTAGTCGCTTGAAATATTCACAGAATATTTAGTTATATATTCACTTTAAAATAAATAATTAAATTAAAATAATATTAATATTTATGGGGGGCTCCCATACAAAAAACGTGATTTTTTGCCAATTTTATAGATAATGGTACGGAACCCTTCGTGCGCGAGTCCGACTCGCACTTGGCCGGTTATTTCACTATACCGCCGCAAAAACTGTAAGTTTATGGCACACTTAGATACTGTCTGTCTCGTTTTCGCGTGTGACGATTGCCGTCAGGAGTTGAAAGAGCAATTTTAAGCATAGATCAACTTGAGTAACGTTTTTAAGTGAGACCCTTAGAATGAAAGATCTCTACCAGAGTTTCAAGACTGAAGTTATCTATAGCTACTCTATCGAATCCGTCATCATCTAACAAGTATCTTATAGCCATTTACATCCCCCAGTATATAAGGGTCCGTCACAATTATTAATCATCTCACGGCAGGGCGCCGCCGCCGCCCCCAGTGAGACGACGTCCCGGAGTCGTGTCACCATTTACATGACAATCGCAGTCCCTTGGGCCCTGAGGGACCATTAGCGGCCATGTTGAGGCCCGCTGATGTGACACTGGGACTTACTGTTCATTCCATTTGTTGCAACAAAAAAGAACATAATGTACAGCCTTGCCTATGTTCATCAATACTTACACAGTGTGGACCAATGATATCATTACGTGGACCTTCAAAAGTGGCTGGGTCAGTCTGGACATTGGAAACTATCTGCGCCCGCGGTTTCATCCGCGTATGTCCAGGATAAAAACAGCTTATGTTACTCCTTTATAACATCAGCTATCTGCCAGTGAAAGATGAAAACAATACAACCTCCTTGAAGCAACCTCCTTGGTAGCGACAGCAACATCCTTTGATGACAATTTATTTATATTTTTTCTATGATGCTATATGTCAATGAATAGAATCCTTGCCACAGATATCAGATATCTATAGATCTATAGTCGGAGAATCTTTGTCTTGTGTTTATGTAGGGAAAATACTAAAATAAAAATAAAAACTGTGGATCCGATCGCTACTATAATTTACAAGATGGGCTGAGCTAACATGTTTAAAAAAACATTCCGTGAATAAAACAGATACATCTTTCAATCTGTTACAACTTACAACTCGAAGACGCAGCTTTCATTGTAAGGTTGCCGACAGGTCGAATGCGTCGACACGTCCTCGCCCTTCAGTTGACTCTACATAAGGGGAGATAAGATATAAGTACAGCAAGATTGATTTTATATCTCTTTATTTCGCGCACGATTTGATGCCTCTGTGGTGATAACAATGAATAGACTGCCACACTGTTTACGCATTCAGAATCAAATACTTATAACTTTTTGGTCTGATAGGACAAAAATTTTGGTCATGATGTCATGAGAAGACATGTTTCATTTCACACATTTCACTTAGAGCTGTGGGTGAATTACGAATTATCGCTACATAAAATGCCAAATGATCGAAAACCATTCATCCGTCGTGAAATAGTACATTGTTATCCTGGGGGTGTAAGTATCTTATTCAGCCCCGAGACGGGGCGATAATAGTTCGAGGGACTATATAAGTCTTTAACCCCGAGGTAAACAATGTGCTTTTCATTACGAATACAAGGAAACTAAAAATAAAAACATGAACTGACACTGGCAAATGCATGAGAAGTGTGGGACTATAATCCTTTGAGGAGAAAAAAAAGTTGGAACATGGTTCAATACAAATGTGAAAATAGAAATAGTTTTTTTAGTTTATTTGCGTGTCTGTCAGTTGTCAACTGTCACTGTCAGTTGAAAGTGATTCACCCTAGGGCTGAAATATATTACTTTCAACTCGCTCCTCAGGCAACTTCAGACCTACTTTCCGAGTATGAGTAATGAAAACCTCTTTAAGCACTCTAAACAGTAAAATATCTCTCGAATGGAATTCAATATCAAACAATCACAAACCAGGCATTTCCTGCCATTCATTAAACCCTGCAAATAATCATCAGGCATCAGAAATAATCCATTCAAATCTTTGCTCGCGCATTTCAATAGGCGTTCGAAGACTACTCTAAAATCAATTCGAAATATTACAATCCTTTCACGAACACAACCATTATGAATCAAGAACATTTTTCAACTCTATTTACTTCGTAATAAGAGCTGTCCAAAGACGTTTTATCGTCGTTAGTGGAGGTGACTGGTCATTTCTGCATTTGTCGTGTCTGTCATTACCCTTTGCATTGAGTGCCTAGTGGTTAATTTGTTTTTAAGTAAACCCTTCTGTTCGTATAGGCTTCTCCTTGGTGTTTACATTTTTTGTAATAAAACAATAAGAATAAATAATAAGCTACATTGAATGGATAGGTATGACCGTTTTAGTTAAAAAGATAACATAGTGTTGAGCATATATAACCACCACTGTTTAATATATATATCTATATTTTAGGATTCCGCACCTCAAAAGGAAACCTTATAGAATCATTTCGTAGTCAGTCTGTCTGTCAAGACCGTAATTCTTAGAAACGCGTAGAGGTATCAAGTTGAAATTATATCAAATACACAGGTCTGCTACCCCTGGGAAATGTGAAAAAAAAAACATAATTCTTAGTCAACGCAATCAAATACGGCCGCTTATTCTGCCTATTTTGACACTCGCAAGGAATCAAAACCTATAGGGAACTTACCATTCACCTAGAATCATGAAATTTGGCAAGAACCAAGGTCTCACAGCACATATAAAGAAAAAAAAACCGAAAGTTCTTAATTTGAAGTCACATCATATAAAAAAAACTATTATAAACTTATATTTTGAAGTTTGTGTGTATGGGGACCAGTTATTATCCTAACCTATTTTCGTCAAGATCGATTCCCAGGATAGATGAACTATCTACTTACCTACATATTTATTCAACTTGTACGGAACCCTCAGGGTGCGAGTCCTACTCACACTTGACCGATTTTTATTGTATCATGTACGGTACTTAAATAAATATAGTTTTTAAAACGAAGGTTAGTAACTCAATAAGTACATAAACCCAGATAGGGCACTGCAACGGACTGGAGGACAAATAGTATTTGCTTATATTTATCGCAAAACATACGCAATAAAAATAAGTAGGCATAATATAAAATAATAAAGCTATTTCTTGTTAATTAATATAAATAGTCTTCAAAGAATATTGTTTGGTATTTAACCCGAAATTTTAGAGACGACAGAGTGACGTCATTTTATTCACAGAAAAGTTTTTTTTTGTAATAGAACGGCTGTCAAGGCATTTTTGTAAGAAATTTGCTGTAACCACGTGTACCCATATAACCACATAGCAACTGTGTTAGCAACTGATGTGACGCGGAGTTTGACGCGTTGACATAAATAAGAATGTTCAATCAAGTTTCTGTCACAATACCTGGCGACAGAGTTTCCTTCTCATTTCCGTTCTATTTACTTCACTTCTCTGTGGTTTTATTATACCATTTGCTAATCTAAACTAAATTTGACAGTTCTAAAACTGTTCACATAATGAAATGAAAAGAGACGCAGTCAATTTCATGTCAAATTGGTTTGGTCTAGTTTAGTAAGTGTTGCCACACAACAGAATCGATGCCATTTAGGTACATATATATTACTAGCCGCCCGCCCCGGCTTCGCACGGGTGTAAGATCGGCCTTCGCCTTCGCTACAAAATATAATATAGCCTATGTCACCCGGGGATAGTGTAGCTTCCCAACAGTGAAAGAATTTTTTAAATCGGTTCAGTCGTTTTTGAGTTATTTCGTACAAACGTCCAAAAATATAAATCTTTCCTATATAATTATTAGTAAAGATGGGACAGCAGAATTGGCAGAATGGTGTTGACCACAGAAAAGAGAAGGGAACAATAATTTTCTTTTATGTGGTGTTGGACGGTAGAAATTAATCATGGATGTAATCAAAATTATTTCAAGGACTTAATAAAACCTACATATAGGCAGGTACTCATCTATATTAGTACATACATCCATGAAATTATTACAGTTGGCGCTAGTATAGAACGAGAAGAAACATGCATTTTCGTGTTGTTTCCTAAATTCCACAGAAGCCTCTCTAGCTCCCACCACTATGTCCTGACTGTGTCCTACTTTGCTTGACTCTAACTCTGACTATGACTTGTTTGACGACATTTGATAAAAAAAAAATATTTCAATACTTGACACTGGCAAATTCACAAAACGTGCGACGCCAAAATCCTTTCAAGAACGCCACTTAGACAGTTGCTAACCTCATTGACGCAAGGCAATAATTTTCTAGTCTACCCTCATTTATTCTAAATTCCCTGTGTAAAATGAATATGTACAGCAAAAATTTAAAAGTACCCTTTATTTTGAGTGAAATTTAAAAAAAGTATTATTACCCTTCTGTGTTAGTTCGTCCACGTCGAGTCCCGACGATAGTATTGATAAAGTAAAAACTGATAAGCATGCGTCAGTCGAGTTGTTTTTATCACTGTGTGCAAGACCTTTGAGCTTATCGAACGAGTCTCAGTGAATTAATCAACACAACAAAGCGTAAAAATAATTGTTTTTTAATAATGAGCGCAAGAAATAAAGTTCTGCAAGTGGTGTCGGGGTGGCAAGCCGTGGAACTGGTGTTAAAATGCGTATTTATTGGGATATGGCAAATAATACAGATAGCAGTGAAGAGGTTATGGAAAGGACACCGGAGAAAGTCTAAGAACTCTCCTCCAGTTGAGCTCACGGTAGACTCCTCTATTGGCACACATTGCTATATAAAAATTATGGTGAGTGCTTTCTTGTGTGTATTTGCCTCAAAACCAAACTGTTCATTTCTTATTCAGCCATACATTATTTAATCAGCTCCACTGATAGTCCATGGAAATATTCCAATAAATTACATAAAAAAATAATTTCAAACATTGCAATTTGATTTTTCTGGATATTGGAAAGGTTTTAATAAATTATCCACTAATGCATGCACCTGGATTTTCCCACCTGCATTGCAATATTAGATCATCAGAATATGTACACAAAATAAGTAATAGGGTATATACGTAGACCGCATCATCGCAAGTTGGCAGTCAAACGCAAGCGTATTAACACATATTAATAAAAAAAAATGAAACTATCAGGTTAAGGTGTCATAATAATTTTAACTTTGCCACTTTTAGAACTCATGAACATAGAACTCTTCTTTGTCTAAACGGGACCAACCCTGAAATCGCGAAAAAAAACAGCTGTTCCATACATTTTGTTGTGTCAACAACCGTTTTCTATGTAACTGTTTTTTTTTTATATCGCGATTCCAGGGTCGGTCCTCTATTAAAAGTCGTTCATAATGATCAGTACAATGACCTCGTTTCGGCTTAAGTACAGGGTATATGCGTAACCCTGTATAGTTGAGACAAAGAAGACATGAGTTCTAAGAGTAGCAAAGCTAAAATTATTATGACACCTTATCCAGATAGATTATATATTTTTTAAATTTATATTTGTTAATAATGCTTGCGTTTGACAGCCAAGTCGCCCGATGAGGTCTACGATGGAGAACGCTTGCCAAGAAGAAACCGATTTACTCGTGATTTAAAGACTCGCAGATTGTAACTAACGGGGAACACCCATTCAGGCAACGCATTCCACATACTAGCAGTTCGCTCAGTAAAAATGGAATCAAAGCGCTTCGTACGTGTTTTCGGAATATCAACTATAAATCGGTGTCTATTTTTCATCCCTTCTCTGGCAGTCCGATATAAAAACAGGCAGGAGACAATTATAGATCATGCAGAGTCGATGCACATTTTCCGATATGTTTCCATTATAAAATTGATAGACTAGCAACTTTGCGCCGATACTCATAACTAAGAAGCTTAGTCAGAACTAAGGATTCGTTGCTCGTTTCTCAATAGACTCTAACGCCCCAAGCAGTATATTTAAAAATATCTGACGCATACCTACACCTTCTCAGAAGAAGTAGGTACATGCATGCATACATGTATTGCAGTAGGTCTTAATTTCTCACCTAATGAATCATTTACTTAGTAAACCTTGGTGTAGGTAAACGGTAGGTACCTAGTAGTACCTACTACACTTATACTCAGTCCAAGTTTTATTTAACTCTGAAAACTGCTGTAGATTGTAAATAATTATCAATATAAAAAACTGACATGATAAAAATTACAGAACTGGACCAAATTGAAATGGGACCACACGGGAAGCACCAGCTTTCAAATAAAAAAGGAATCATCGGAATCGGTTCACCCAGTCTAACGTTCAGAGTTAACAAACATTTAAAAAAAGTTGAATTGAGAATCTCCTCCTTCCTTTTGGAAGTCAGTAAAAAATGTAATGAAAACTGTTAATACTTGTCACTTTTGATTGGTGTTTGAAATTGTGGCTGGCAGCCGATATTATTTACCTACTACAGACAAATATAAGAAAATGTTTTCATATAGCCTTTCACAACGTTATTGCAGCTGCCAGAGATAAAAAGCTAGGACCGAGTATCATGTTGATTTAAGATCATCTTTCTATTAATACCTGTCCTATGTAAGTACTTACATATTGAAAGCCAAGGTAAGGTCAATTGATTCTTTAGGTGAACACAACTTTAATTTCAGGGTGTCAAATACCACTACGTGGAGACAGGTCCAAAGTCGGGGTCAATCGTCCTTATTTTGGGAGACGCGCCGGACACTGGAGACCTGTGGTGCCCGACCTGGACCAACGTCGTGCGGAGACTGGCTGAGAGCGGCCACCATGTCATCACCCTGGATTTGAGGGGGACGGGTGGCAGCGAAGGTAGATAAATCATTCTAAGTATGATTAGTTTTGCTAGGCGACTATTTAGAAACGCTAAAGCAGAGACTCTTGCGCCCAAAATCTAACATAACATGATTAGCTAACATCGGGTTTACCTATTATGTAGTTCGTTTGTGATTCGGATGTGATAACGATCGCATACCATCCCATTCCATCTACTTACTTGCACCACGCGCGAGAGCGAGTTGGCACGCGATCGCGACTACAATCCGACCCACAAACGATCCATAATAATCTCGATGTTAGCTAAACATGTTTTGTTAGATTTTGGGCGCAGGGGAACTGACTTTATATAGTAAGAATAGCATCTTAGCGTTTCTGAACAGTTGGACTGCCCATTTGAACAGACAAGTTTTTCCTCAGAAAAAATAAATTAATGGAAGTGTTATACCTACAGTTTCCCTTTTAACACCTTCGACCAAAATAAAATGAATGGACGGGCCCAGTAGAAGCGCAGTTTTGAAGATTACAAAATGAGCGCCAGCGCTCACTTCGTTTCAGTCGGTCTCTAGCCTTAGGAAGTGAAACACGAGTCTATTGTTACGCGATAACGAAACATCTGACAAAATTATGACTTCGTATGCTTTACCGAAGTGTAAATACAGAAATAAAACCGATACCTATTTTTTGTTACAAATATACTGTACATTTTTATAATTAGGTGTTGAAGTATATGTCCGACGGTTTTGACTCGTTTTTACTGATCAAGTTCAATGGTTAGGGCCCGTCCATTCATTTTATTTTGGTCGAAGTTTAACACTTAAATATTGGTCGTCCATTCGATTAGGTACATTTTGAGCATATTGTTTGAAATTGGTTGTATACCGCTTAATATTGAAGTGTGCATTGTATTATCAAGACCGCCGAATGCGGTTGATAGTCGGATTAACCGGCCTAATCTTACGTGAGTAATTCCCGTGTAATTACACGGGAATTACTCACGTAATAAATAAAATGTGTGAAAACCACGTCAGTTTCCATAGTAAAATTGAAGAGTTCGTTTGTAACTGTAGAACTATTAGTAAGAATATGTCAGTGTGTGCAATACGTGTTTACCTACCTCTCCACCTTCAGTTTTTGGCAGACTTTTTTCGATACTAGCTCGAGTTTATAGCAAATCCACACAATATAATGATCAATGAGTTTTTCAATGATTTGAGATGCAACTACCTTAAGGTATTCAGTTGAGTGAGGGACGGGGTTCGTAAGCCCTGACCCGATGACGATATAACCATTTGACAGCTCATCCTTTACCCCCGTGATGAAAAGGAACTGAATTTTGAGCAGGATCTTGTTCGAGCAGGCCAATCCTATCCTAATCGTGCACAAGCAAATTATGACTCATGCGCGAGTGGTTCTCCTTGCCCTGACCGTTGGTTCAAATCCCACCGGCCTCGGATTTTTTAAACTATCCGCCAAAATATCTCTCTCGACTCTTTATTATTCGTATTTTTAATTGAAGGTGGTGGAAGGGGGGACCTGTCCCCTCCGAGGGTGGTGGAAGAACTGTCGACGTTACTGGAGGCGCTGGGAGTGTCAGATGTAAAGCCTGCGACAGTCATCGGGTTCGGAATCGGTGGAATGCTGGCTTGGTATGTTTGAATTTTGTTTATTATTGAATTTTGAAGTTATTTCGAAATCTATCGTGAGCAAAAGTCTTGAAAGCGGACGCGCAAAATGTGAGAAATGACGAAGCCCAGGCAGATGTAACGTGAGTTCGTTAATTCCTATAATTGCCGGCAAGATAGGTAGGTTGTTGTAACTATGTATTCTACTTTTCTCGAACATATAGAGAATACTCACGCATGACGTACGGCTATATCAAAGCATTAAAATACACGAAAAATCCGAAAAGAAGGCCTCCTACGGCAATTCCAAGTAACTCTAACATTATTTCCCGGTCAATGCCCGGCTAGATAATCGGGCAATAATTACTTACACTAAGTTTGATTCGCATAACATATAATTGGACATTATCGAGCAGATGGTGTGAAAACATATTAATATTGCCATACGATAGTCATAATCAATTAATTTTATCATTATTACTAAATAAACAAAACGATAACAAATTGGACGCAACATCAGACGACGGATTATTTTAACTAAACGTTATTTTTAAGCAATCTCACAAAACAACTAATTAATGTAAGTATTGCATATTGTATACAGGGTTACGCATATACTCTCTACAAAGCCGAAAGGAGGTCATTGTACTCATCACTATGAACAACTTTTACTATGGGACCAACCCTAAAATCGCGTTAAAAACAACTGTTCTATAGAAAACGGTCATTGACACAAACAAAGTGTATTGAACAGCAGATTTTTTTTTCGCGATTCCAGGGTTGGTCCCGTAGTAAAAGTTGTTCATAATGATGAGTACAAAGACCTCCTTTCGGCTTATTAGGTACAAGGTATATTCGTAACCCTGTATACCTACTTATATCGTAGATCCGTAGCAAGCATCCTATATTGTGTGTATCTATGTTAAACCCATGATGGCGCTGTCAAGAAAGAGCGACGAACAGGCAGACATTGGCTATGACAATTCAGACATGTTCATGTTATGTTTCATGGAACTTACTTCTATATTTGTCGAAATATCTTGCGAAGGTAAACAAGTAGGTACATAGGTTGAAAAATCTGGAGTGTAAGAAGTTTAAAGTATCTTGCAAAGCTGGAAATCAATTTTCCGCTGCTTTTTCCGCGTGCTTCCACGGCCCTGCAAGATGTGGAATGTCCAGCCTTCAAAGGTCTGGCCGCCGAGCTTTAACATGAAGCGTTTCAAAAAGGATGTCTATAGCTTCCTCTCCGGGCTGACAAAGCACCGTCAACACGGCTAGTGTTGCAGTTGTGTCCATATGCGGCGGTTCTTGCTTACCATCAGGCGCGCCGGGTGCTTGTTTGTCGCTCTTTTTATTAAAAAAACATAAAAATACTTCGCACTTAAGACATTACATAGACATCTCATGCGTAGGTTCCTATGTATAAATACCAAAGTATGCCGAGGGTGTTAAGCAAAGTAGGTACCTACATTTGGCACTTCACCTATAGCCATAATAAAACTCTATTAAGATACTCTTTACACAGCTTAGGTAAGTTATTTATAGCTATGAACAGCTGTCCTAACAAAATACCTAAATATAAAGGCTTACAAGCCTACAGCCCACAGACAGTATTTCCTATTGTTATCAATAGATTACGTTACATAGTCCAAATCGTCTGACATACGTCTGATAGGAGTGACTAAACTGTTTACCAGGAACGGGGTTATCTGTTTATTTAGGTACTAGCATGAGGTGGTTCCTCTAACTTGTTCATTTTTATGGACATCACCATCATCACCCAAAAGATGTCCACTGCTGAATATAGACCCCCCCCCCCCTTTAGAACTCCACACTGAACGACAACCTGTGGTTTTTACGATGTCGTCGGTCCATCTAGTGGGCCTGCCTACGCTGCGTCTTCCAGTTGGTAGTCTCTACTCAAGAACCTTTCTTTCCCATCGGTTATCGGTTCTTCGAGCTTTGTGACCTGCCCATTGCCACATCAACTTGTAAATCTAAGCAGCTATGTTGGCGATTGTGCGTTCTTTGACGAATATCCTTATTCCGGATTCTATCGCGCAAAAAAACTCCGAGCATAGCTCTCTCCATTGCCCGCTGTGCGACTCTGAGTTTTGAGTTTGATTATGGATATGCTGGGTTATTTTTAACCGACGAGAAAAAGGAGGAGGTCCTCAAACATATTAACATATATTGATATGCTCAGTTAGATAATACCTTACGTAGGTACATAAGTGCAGATTTGCAACAAGGCTCTCTCGACAAGTCTAAGTTGTGTATTTGTTAACTTAGTGACATAAGCTACTAAGTATTACCTACAAATTTCTAACAGTTCAAGCATTTATTCTCAATGTGAAACTTACGCAGAGTGAAGCTACTGAATGTCATCTTCAGAATTAAAGAAACCTATTTTAGGATAATTTATTTGGTTGATATGTGTTGTATTGTAGTTGTATCTGACTCTTGGATTTGATGCAGAAGGTTATCCTAAATAATATGAATGGGTAATTGAAACTCCGGTAGATGGATTGAGTACGTGCGCTTTATTTGAGCGCCAGCGAATGACTGTTGAATGTCGGTGCGCTTCAGAAAGATGTTTATGTTATAATAATAACAATCTGTGATGTAGTGGGACTCACAGGCCCTACACTATTTAATTCTGAAAAATACATTTTGAAATTATAAAGGATTATAACATTCAGGCTAACCGTTCTGGTTTAACATTACGCATGTGTATATATAGGGTTGCCACCGGCGCGGATCCACCGTTGTGGGCACGATGGGCATGCCCACAACTCTAATATGTACGTGACTTGTGACGCCCTACAGCTTTACCCGCGTGAAACTATACGATACACTGTACACAATCTTGGTCAGGCCGTCATATAATTTTTTATAAACATTTCCTTTGTAGGAATGCACTATATCGATCATGCACGAGCAAGGTTCATACGCTGACTCGCACTTGCCCGATTTTCGGGTGGCTGTGACCACAACCTTTTTTGAGGGCTGGATCCGCGCCTGGGTTGCCTACCGTGCGTGATGATATTGTCTCGCGTACCGATAACCTACCTATATTTTTGTCCCAATTTTTTAAACGTCAATCGCTCAATTCGTTTAGACTCGCAGCACAACGACGCCTCGCAAATAATACGCGAAACCTCCATATTTCCCAATTTTTTTTCTTTAAAAATGTGGCAACCCTGCTTGTGTAGGTAAGTATTGCATAACCGCGTGAATGGCACGCTCGTCCCATTATAATCTAATGTCACTGTCCACTGATTACCGAAACGTTCCACAGGGTCATTTTAGAGTTCCGTAGTACTGCAAGGAACCTGTTAAGATCGTTTTATTCGTCTGTCTGACTGTCTGTCTGTCTTTCCGTCTATCCGTCCATCTTTATTCTTTAGAATCTCCTTTTTTCTTGTGTGCTTGTCGGCAAAGGCCTCATTTAGCTCTCTCCAATGTAAGACTATATGGGAAAAGGACAGCTGCAGACAGACGTCTGCCGCTGTCCTTTTCAGTATGAATCCGCTGTCGACCTAATTTCGTCTTCCCATCTTTAGACCGGCCTTCCCAATTCTATCGCCATCTGTAATCTATTGGCTACCAATGCGTAATGATTTTACTCCATTTTTCATACTCACTTGATGCGAACCATATATTTTTGTGATGGTTCTTCACGCTTGCCCATAACAGCTCAACGCCATTCAGAATTTTGAAATTCAACAGTTCAAAACTCTAGATAGCAATGCACTGCGCTCGTCACCCCGAGATATGAGATGTCAAGTGTGTGCCCTGTAATTTCGCTGGAAACATTGCCCTTCAATCCGTAACACAGTAGTGTTTGCACACTACTTCTTGGCGGTTGAATAAATGGCAAAAGTGTGGTACTTCCCCAGGCGGACCCCTGCAAAAGAGTCCTACCACTACATATATGTATCGTCCAACGCCATTTTTGTTGTTATATCTTAGTTTGTCGGTGAGCTGTTTGGGATCGTTGACTATTCAAATGAAGATAAGGTTTCATACATTACTTTCTTTATCAACTAGTAGCTATCCTTTCCGAAATGTAGCCCTCCAGTGTCAAAAAGTTGGTCCCTCAACTACATTTCGCATAGTAATAAAATAGCAGTTTTCTCTTTGATTAATTTAAACCATAAAAGTATATTTAATGTCGGGATTATAATTATACAAATATGAAATTTGGCTTTTATAATTTTAAAGTCCACAGAGCTTCGTTAGGACCCTAAAAAGACACCAATTAGACAAACCCACAGCAATTACTCTTAATGCCTGTTTTACTCAAGGCCTGTATAGTTTTGCCGTAAATAACTATATTTTTGTCGGCAGGTACTTGGTCCATTGCCACGGGCCCCTGGTCAGCAAATTTGCTGTCATCGGAGCCCCGCATCCTAATATATACTGGCACTATCCACCTGCCCAGTTTTGTCATCGAGCTCTTCATTTTATACAGGTATGAGATAGTATACTAAATAATTCTCAAAAAAACAGACATCAAAATTACTAAGTGCTCTAACAATTTATTGCTGTTGCCAATTCAACAGGCACTCAAACATTATTTGTATTATAAGAGCGGGTTAAAAAATTAAAATCCAAATTTAATTAAATGTATGTGTGGACACTTCTAGAGCTTCCTCTACATAAAAGAAAAGGAATCACGTAAATTGGTTCACAAATGCCGGAGTAATTGGTGTAAATAAATTTAAAAAATATATATAATTGAGAATGACCGTTTCGCGATTTCAGAGTTGCTCCCATAGTAAAAGTTGTTCATGATGATGGTTACTATGGACCCCTTTCGGCTTATTACACCCTTTCCGCGTAACCCAGTAGTTGATGATGAAGATTATATCTAATGTTTTTGTATTTGCATTTGCCGCGTCTTTGTACGCAAAGTATTTTTACACAGCCGTCCTTTAGTCGCAAGATATGCAGAATTCGATTTATTTTCATGCTTTTATGGTAATTATTATGGTGAAAAGGTTTCTACTACTAACCTCTCCGTCTCCAAATATTTTATGATCCAATTTCGAATAATAATTACAATAGCATATTTCGTAAAATTTCGGAGTACTTATTATTCTTCAGATGCTCTCCTGTCACTAAATTATTTTTATTATAGGTAATAAGCCCGATAAAATTCTTTAAGTTGTAATTTTATCATTTTTATGTCGGGCCAAAGTCCTACGTACTTGAGACACCTCTGAAAGCTTGACAAGTACTTTTAATTGACATCTTTATATTAATTGCTCATTTACTGAACATTAAAGCAAGTCGTTATTTTTTATTTCTTTGTGGTTTGTCGCCAACAGAAAACTGAAACAGTAACTATATGAACAGGTGACTATAGCTTTAGGATTTCATCACTTAGTTTAATTGAATTTTGTCCTAGATCTTAAAAGTACAGTTGTATGGGCTAGACCCAAAATGTTAACAAGATTCAAAATAAGCATTTCTCAGTTGGTGCAATTCCCACAATGTGAATTTCTCACAATGAGCTCTTTTCAAAATGAGCATTTTTATTTCACCGGACGACGCAGCGTAGGTAGGCCTCCTCACTAAATGGACCGACGACATCGTGAGAGTCGCGGGCATCCAATGGATGCAGATGGCAGGTTGTCGTTCAGGGGGGAGGCCTATGGTCAGCAGTGGACGTCTTATGGCTAATGATGATGATTTTTATTAATTTTTTCACTATTAGCACTTATCAAAATTAGTATTTCAAGAGTCGAATGTGTTCTCCATTTACAGTGGCCGTATCTACCCGAGCGGTGGTTAGCGGAGGGTGAAATCTCAGAAGGCGACGGTCGGTGGTCCAGTTCACGAGCGTGTGACTGGACGGGGGCACTCCACTATGTCAGAGGTAAGAAAGTTCTGAAAAGGAGGATTTGTAGCTAGGGCGTAGCCAGAATTTTCTTGGGGGGAGGCTAGTTGAGCGCTTATTTAAAATTACTTACTCTTAGGTTAGGTAAGGTTTAAAATGAACATGGACAAGACAAAAATCATGGCCATGTTGTACCCGTGCCGGTAGTCGTTGCGGGAACGATAGGATAATGTTTTTTTAATTATTATTTTTATTCAGTAATAGGCTTGCGTTTGTACGCCAACTCGCCTGATGTTAAGCAATGATGAGGACTACGATGGAGCACGCTTGCCTAGAAGGAACCGATTCACTCGATATTTGAAGATACTCAGATTGTATCGGGGAACACCCAACACATTCCGGCGGGGAACACATTCCGGCAGCGCATTCCACAGAATATAGCATTTGGCACAATAAAATTGCAATTAGAGCGCTTCGTACGGGTTTTCGGAATATCAACCGTGAAGCGGTGTCGATTTTTCGTGCCCACTCTGGCAGTCTGATAGAAAAAAGGGCAGGAGGGAATTAAATCATGCAGATCTGAAGCACACTCTCCAAAATGTATCCCATAAAAAACCGATAGATTAGCAACTTTGCGCCGAGGCTCAAGACTAAGAAGCTTAGTCTGAACTAGGGCTTCGTTGCTGATGAGCCTGTTGGCACGTTTCTCAATGGACTCCAACTCCCCAAGCTGGTGGCGCTAAACTTATTTATGAAGCCTGTTACTAAGTATAGTTCGTTTCAGGAGCCGCTTGGTGGCGCATCAGCTACGAGCACAAGGTGTCTCCGCCTGCGTTACTCGTGGGGTCTAAGCACAGCGCCGCTCAGTTGGTATCGAGCGCTGCTTATTGTTCGACATCCACTCTGCGACTGGTGACGAAAACCGCGCCGCAAGATGCAGGCCTGGCGAGAGTGCTGCTGGACTTCTTGCTTGGTGAGTTCTCTTCACTATGTGACGTCAAACATTACTAGTGGGGTCTAACATAACGCGACGCAGTTATGGTGAGCTGGTTATGGCTCCACTCTTCGCCTGGCGGGTCTGCCGAGAGTATCAATGCTGAAATCGCGAAAAAAAAAAATACAGCTGTTCTGTAGAAAACGGTCATTGACATTCAATTCGCGATTTCATGGTTGGTCTTATAGTAAAAGTTGTTCATATTAATGAGTACAATGACTTCCTTTCGGCTTAGGGCAATATATGCGTAACCCTGTAATTGTGTTGTGCCCATTGCGTTAGTGAGTGCAACTTAGATTGTCTTTATATATTCAATGCCAATTCAATGTATGTATTGAATGTAGCCTTTCCCAACAGGTGGGTCTTGAAATGAACATGGATGAGACAAAAATCATGTACAATGTCCATGTTGTACCCGTGACGGTCAATGTTGGGAACGATACTCTCGAAGTTGTTGACCATTACACCTATCTTGGACAGATTGTTCAGTTAGGTAAGTCCAACTTAGGCAAAGAGGTCGCCCGAAGAATCCAACTCGGATGGGCAGCGTTAGGGAAATTGCGTGAAATCTTCTCGTCCAAGATACCACAGTGCCTAAAGACAAAGGTCTTTGACCAGTGTGTGTTGCCAGTGATGACATATGGTACTGAGACGTGGTCCTTAACTGTTGGTCTTTTGGAAAAACTCAGTCACACAACGGGCAATGGAGAGAGCTATGCTCGGAGTTTATTTACGCGATAAAATTCGGAACATAGATATTCGCCAAAGAACCAGGGTCACCGACATAGCTATTAAAATCTGCAGGTTGAAGTGGCAATGAGCAGGCCACATCGCTCGAAAAACTGATAACCGATGGGGAAGAAATGTTCTTGAGTGGAGACCGCGAACCGGAAGACGCAGCGTAGGTAGGCCTTCTACTAGATGGACCGACGACATTGTGAAAGTCGCGAGCATCCAGTGGATGCAGATGGCAGGATGTCGTTCAGTGTGGAGGTTAAAGGGGGAGGCCTATGTTCAGCAGTGGACGTCTTCTGGCTGATGATGATGATGATTCAATGCCATGACATGTCTAACACTCAAGGCCTAGTTGCACTATTTATACAAGACTAGCAGTACCCGCGACTTCTTCCGCGATTTCTTCAGAAAAAATAGACTATGTCCGTCCTCATGATACATACTACTACCTCGCAAAATTTTATTGAGATCGGTTAAGCCGTTCAGCCGTGATTATGTAGCAAACAGACAGACGGACAGAGTTACTTTCGCATTTATAATATTAGTGTGGATGTTTATTTCAGGCACATCAAAAGAGAAGCCAACGGAGGAAGTCCCGCGAGGGTTGGTGGGGCGGATGCTCGGCGCAGTCGCAGGCAGGGGGAGGGAGTTGACGGGCCTCACGGCAAGACTGGTGCTACCCCCGGCACAAGCATAGCTATAAACAATTGTTTACAGCTATACAGCAGCTTGCCTGTAGGTAGCTATTAATTCCTATATTATGATAATAAATACCTAAGTACTACATATTTTATTCAATAAGAAAGAGTTGGATTGGCTGATTTTTTCGCTCGAAGGACCAAAATCGTGGTACTGTCTAGTGAAGTCTAGTCTATAGCAGCTGTAATATAACGTAGCACCGCTTTTTAATTTTCTACGAAAGCTCCTAGGATTTAGTTTGCCATTTTTATGATAGTACAACATAGTTTAGTTAAAATTGTTAATATTAATAAGGTAGCGTTCAAGTATTATGTAACGAATTTGGGGGGGGGGGGGGCGATTCGGTACTTGACGCCGTTTAATTTGTGACTTAAGTAAAAATGGTCACTTGGTGGTTAAGTAACGTTTTACTAGGGGGTACAGAAAAACGTTACGGCGCGTTACATGGGGGGGGGGGTCCAAAATCTCTAAAAATTGCGTTACGTAATACTTGAACGCTCCCTAAGATAATGAAGACGAAACTATTGCATCCAGTGTTTTTGGTACAACATAATCGTTCCGAAATAGAAATATATTTTAATTACAATGGAATAACAATATTGACCGCGTTGAATCATTGCTAAAGTTTTAAGTTCTTTAATGCGATCAATATGTTACTTTATTATATTTCCTAACTCGAATTTTCACTTAGCACTACTTTTTGTATATAATCAATTCTTACACGTCAAATATTTTTACCTTTGTGCATAATAATAAAAACTATTTAGAAACTAAGTGTTTTTAATTACTCCTATAATTAATGTATTCTCTTATTAATAATAATTTTATTATATTTTGTAAATTTTGCGTTTTTATAAGAATTTTGTAAATAAAATCACATATTAAGTGCCAATGCTGTTTTTTATTACGCAAAATGCCCCACAAAAAGCTAACCGTCCATAAATTTCTCACTATCAATATATGTATTAATATTATTCACAAATTGTTTAATATATTATAGAAATCTACAAAACTTCTACAGTACTCGTACATTATAAAGAACGCATGCAATGCGCCAGGAAGATATCATATTTTATCACAATAGCTTGTACAGTCGGGCAAGGATCTCAATAAACCTGAATATTACACTGATGTCGTTTTGGAAACCATGCACTACATACCACTAGAATGTGCGTGTCAAAATTAATAAACAGAATAAACCCTGATGAATGACAGAAACTTTCTAAAAAAAAAAACAGAACAGAGAATTAGAACGGAAATGAGAAGGAAACTCTATCGCCAGGTATTGTGACAGATATGTGATTGAACATTCTTATTTATGTCAACGCGTCGAACTCCGCGTCACAGTCAAAATGCCTTGACAGCCGTTCTCATTTAAGCCAAAAAAAATATCTTTTCTGTGAAAAAACAAACCCAAAGGTTCTCAGTTGATCGTCTTGTGACTCTACCACACAATTGCCAGGTCGAAAGTTTAACAAAAATTGACAGTAAGGCCTCAATGGTAATTACCTAACCCTGATTAGAATGGTACGCGTTAAGCATCTCTTTCGGCACGCATTCTTGGCAGCGGTGCACCTTCTAGTTGTACTTAGTACCTATATTATGATTTTCAATTCTTTAGCCGACAGAACTTTACAACTTAAAATATTGCCGACTCTTTCATTGCAGTCCATTAGACGAGGACAACATTAGTTTTGTCAACAAACTTTCTTTCAAAACGAATCAGTGTGCTGACCTTGGTTGTCATTAACTTTAAAGAGGGTAGCTCTTTTGACGAAGTTAATTTGGATCCTTGTCGGACTGTAATAACAGTTCTAATAGATATTTACAGTGCCCATTCAAAAATATCAATCAAAGATCATGAGATCGTGTGTTTTTCGGTTTAAAATCAACACGTTAATATTAAAGCTATACAATTTCATACGTACCATATTTCTGGTGGGCACTGTACTAGTTTCTAACACGTTGTGGCAAGCAATGATACAGTGGGACCGTGGTCACCGCAAACCGTATCTCGGCGCGTTAAGGTTCACGTTCGCGTGATTTTCCGAACTGATTGGACCCCGCGTAAGGAGTTAGCTGTAAGGCCCCAGTACTTATAGGGATACCATTTTGATATTATTGAAATGACAAATAGACGTATATTTCGTGATAATAAAATAAAAATATAAGAATTGATAACCTCCTCCTTTTTGGAAGTCGGTTAAAAATGGGCGATGTCTGCGGTCTCATCTTCCCACTGTCTCTTTCTTGTCACATCGTAAATATAAGAACGCCGAAACAACTATAGCCCACAATCTGACAACATCGAATAGGCACGCGAAACTCGCACTTATAAACTGTTTATAAAAATGATATGATCGGCAATGATACAGCCAGACCAAGCATTCTGAGATAGGGGGAGCCACTGTCGGACTTTTCTGGATTCTGATACAATTTCACTGCACTGTTTCATCGCTATTTCGAGCTCACGTTAAGTGATAGCTGTAAAGCCCCCTGTAGAAAAACTTTTAATACACAATTTGCTTTTCTACAAATAATTGGGTCATTCTGTAAATAGAAATAAAATAAACAAGGCGAAGATCTGATTAAAACAACACTTTACATATCCTTCTTTACCTCTTAGCTATATAATTACCCGACTGTACAGAAGGGGGTAATACTTATATAAACATTTAATTCAAATAAGACTCAATTAATTGGAAAGCTGCCACATAAGCATAACTTTAGAAAATGTCTTAAATAATCGACTTCGAAATATTGTATTTAATTAAATTGTTGGTCAGTTACTAAAATCTTTCATTTAATTATTTCATGCTTATATCATTTCTTCACCTAATTTACTTTAAAATGGACTAGAGAGAAAGGCGGGGATGTTATTTCAGTCTATTTCATTACAAAAACATCAAAGAATTAAATTATGTAATAGGCTAGTTGACTGGATTTTTAATTATTACAAATAACAAGCTTAGGATATATTTAAATACATTACACATATAGAAAAAATAATTAAAATTGGCTTATACATTTCTGAGATATAAGCGTTTAAAGTTTTTGGTGGAGATTGAGAAGGGATGCTCTGTCACGCGCACAGAAAAGAGAGGTAAATAGAACGGAAATGAGAAGGAAAATCTGTCGCCAGGTATTGTGACAGATACTTGATTGAACATTCTTATTTAGATCAACGCGTCGAACTCCGCGTCACAGTTGACGCAACTGATTTCGAATGACTGACGTTTCGTTTATATGGCTACTACAAATTTCTTACAAAAATGCCTTGACAGCCGTTCTAATTTAAACAATTTTTTTTCTGGAGTCACGCGCGTGTTATACCATTTGTATGGCGCGGAAGGTTTGACGTCATAACTGCTCTGTCTAGCATGAAATTAAAATACAACTTATTTATTTTTGAACAAATTTTAATTTTGTTAGCGGACTCTATTTATGACAAGCGCTTTTTTGATGTAATAATAAAAATTCTCGTAGTTAAAAAAACTGAAAACGCTTTAAAATCGCTAATCTTGAAAATCCTGTTAAGGATGATGGGACAAACTATACAAATAATTTAATTGTCATCGGTCCTTGATAAGTGTACAAAGTTACAAATCAATCCGTCGTTTTGAAAGGGGTGAAAATCACGTTCAAAGATTCCGTTACATAGATACATACCGAGCTAATAAAAGCGTGTTAAAAATTAATCAGTCACCATGCCTATTATGGGAAAAAATACGTCTGCGACAATTTACAAAACATTCCATAAAATTTGGCACATCATTAGTATTTAGTTTTTTAATTTAGTAGTAGCATTTCGCTAAACTAACAGTCGCAGCGGAAGTGGAAAATTGCATTGGAATATAAGCATTATATTGTGTTGCATACAAAAGATTTTCAAATAACAATCTTTCAAATACTGTTCCGCATTGGCAAAGCTCGAAGCCTTTTTAAATCCCGACGCAAAGAGAAAGTAGTTATAAGTTGCATCTTAGCTTCCAAACGATTAAACCGTTTTTGAAATGGTTTTTTTTAATGCGACTTGGTCGTGTTCTTTGCTATGGATTCAAGAACAGCTGTTAAGCCGTTTACAGATTAACAGAGCTCTTAAAATAAAACAATTCATACTTTCTGCATTAAATTTTTCAATGAGAAATTCTGCTGTATGTAACACTATATGCAGGGTTAGACAGAACTGCAGCCTTACGCTCAACTCTAACCGCGGGCCCGAATACGCGCAGTTTACAAAATCACGCGACCGCAAACCGTATCTCGGCGCGTTAAGGTTCCCGTGATTTTGTAAACTGCGCGTATTCGAGCCTGCGGTTAGAGTTAAGCGTAAGGCCCCTAGTTTCTTTATTATTTATTAGTGTATTTATTAGTCTAGAAATAACGAATTTATAGACTATAAAGGAATTAGAGGGAGGGAATTAGATCATGCCGAGCCTATGTACACTTCCAAAATGTTTATAAGTATTACACAGCAATCTCAACTAAACATAGTATTTGTGTCTAACCCTGTAGGCGTTCGACAATGCTTTTTGCCCCCGCCACGACTATTGGTCAGAAAGCGTCGCATTGTTTTAGAACATAACACTATCATATTTAATGCAATAAACTTTCTACAAGCGATATAGATTTTCAGACTCAAGAGAAACTTAATAAATAGATTTACAATTAAAATGTACAAGTAAAACTAAACTTAATTACAACCATTACAAAAATCATTTTTGTTCATCAATGACATTTCATAGTGAAATTTTCGTTCAGTCAAAAAGTTTACAAAGACAGGCAAAATCATCAATATTTCATATCATTCAAAATCACTGGTATTGTGACCTAGAACTATCTAAATGAATGTAGGTATTACTGTTCGTCTCTTTTACGAAAAATAGAAAATAAAAAAGCTCTCTACCTGAGCTGTTCTTATGACCCAAAGATCTTTAAGATTATAGATTCGGCATCGACGCGCCAGAAACAGCAAGGGGGTTTACATAAGCGGGAAGTATGCCATTGCTCACAACCAAGCATTTAAAAAAATTACATGACCCCTATGACTGTTTCAAAAAGGGGGAAGACGCGTGACATCCAGACATTGTACCCGTTAAATATGGCTCGGTTAAAAACAACATTTTGACAAGTACTTCACGTGCTATCACAAACGCCAGTTCGATTGTGACTGCAGTCGATTAGGCCCGTGGGCCTAATTTGTGCGGTCCACGTCAAGGAGTTCGTCTCCTATCTTTCCACTATTTCCTTACATCAATGCGTGACCCCATAACAATACGATTGTTTTTAGAATTGTTGTTAATTTGAAAATCTTTGCCAGTTTAGTAGATTGGTGATGTTGAATCTAAAAAGGTTTATATATCTTTGTTATGACTACATTCATTTAGAGCCTTGTCGGTCTGTAATTGTTAAAACCAAATGGCAGTACAATATTGCTAACAAAATTATACTAATTACATAATTTTCTTCTGCTAATACTTTCATACATTTACTCTTTTAAACACCTAATATATCTGTATCATTACCTGCAACTTGATCTGCCTCTATTGGGCTCAATAAATAACATCTTTAACCTCATTGAAATAAGACTTAAATATAACAAAAGATCATTTACCCTCGATCAGACAAACAAGAGGGTAGAATTATTCTTGTTAGTGTCCAAATGTCTCCTTATTTCTCCTATTTTTTTAACTGACTTCAAAAATGGAGGAGGTCTTATGTTCCACTGTATATATATATAGGCTATACTTCAGAGGTGGTCCCATATAAATTTCATAGAATAGAATATCATTTATTATCATAAAGTCACATTAGTAATAATTTTTAAAATAAAAATATGTACTACGAATGCTTCTATTATGGACTCGTCAATTTGGTACACAATTAAATATTTTGAAGGTAAGTAAGACCCATTGAGTCTCACTCAGCAAACGACAATTTATAATAATTTAAAAATGAGGGTAGATCTATGCGCGTAAAAGTCATAAGAATCAGTTTAGTAGTTTGGTTTTAAATAAAAATAACTGAAAAAAAATATCATCCAAGTAAACGAAATTGCGTAATTACTAATTTTGAAGTCGGTTTTTTAAATTGATAGTTCAGGAAATCGCTTAACAAAAACTGTAATAAGGGCCACTTACTCATTTTTCACACACACTAAGAAACTTGCAGTGACACCAATGAACTAATAATTCACATGCAAAAGAACAGCAAGATTATCTGTAGGGTGAGTTAGTCTAAAGGCATCAAGCCTAACTTAGGCCTGATGCATTCGCATCGATCACGCGACTTTATCATATCTCCCTTGTTTGTCTTATCTGAAGTCTGACATTTTTTTAACTCTAGTTCAATAATGTTATTTTTTATTTAAAGCATATCAAGATAACGTGTAAACTAATAAAGATTTATCAGATGTTTAAGAATAAGTCCAAAAAGCTGCTCAATATAAAACACCACTTTAGCATCACTATTCACAGTTTCACACACTATGCAATACAGTTATGCACACTACTACACGGTAGTTTCACCTTTCACTTCTGCATCTGACACCGCCTCACTCACGCAACTGTCACTGTCAGGTTTCAGCGTGACGTCACTGTTTAACGTCACATCTAGTCCCGCCTCTTTCCTCGGCGTTCTATCTCTTTCTTTACTCCTACTCGTTATTTGCGTGTATAGTTCATCTATCTCACTCGAGAAAGAGACAGGACTATCTCTGTTCACTTCTGGACAGCTTACCGCTGGAGTTGGTACGTACTTGCCTAGTTTAGGATTGCTTTTTATTGTTTTACGCCATCCCGGATCGTAATTTACGTACTGGCTTTCTATGTTGGATACGTCCTCATTGCTGAAGCTTATTTCGTTCGGACACATCGAAGACGGGGAAGGGGCGTAAAGACCGTGACTTCTTATACTGACTTCGGACATTTGGTAGTTCGGGCAGTAAATGTCGCTTTCGTTCTCAAACCCTTGCTCGCTAGCATTTGTGCTACATGTCTCGAAATCGTACGTAGTTTTCGCCATGAAGAATGTGTCTTTATCGTCTATTTTCTCTTTGGAACCCATATCTTGGTTTTGGAGTAGATTGTCCAATTCTGATCCCACTTCTAAAATCTGTGGCGTACTTGATCGGTTGATATCGTCACTGTTCATCGTACATTCCTCGGATATGTCTTGCAAAGATTTGTCTATGGTATCTTTGTTCTCCTTATTGCTGTTAGGCTGTAGGTAGTCTATGTATTGGCCGAAGCTTTCTGTGTCGGTGATTTCGTTGGTTGAACATAGAGCGCTTTGGGTCTCTTGGAACGATGTAAGCTCTGAATGTGTGTTCAACGTTTGATCAGAGCATGTGTTCGGCATCGCTATTTCTGATGCTGAGCTGTATTCTAAGCTACATTGTTGGGATATGGTACGCATTTCCGGTTGGTCAGCATGAGATTGCAAACATTCTTCAGATACGCTGCTCCGTTGCCCGTTGAAAGTTTTCGGTGCATTTGCCTTCACTATTTGGTGTTGCGGCACTTGAGTTTCAGGCACGTTGGTGTAGATATTCATCACTTGCGTGCGATTTTTAGGTTCTTCATTTTTGATCCATGATTTCCTATCTATGGAATAGTTTTTGTAATCTTTCGGCTGCTCGTCTTCTAGTAGATTAGGATTGAGCGCGTGTCGGGTCTCTTTAATACCATTGTTTGTTCTCTCAACGTGTATATTAGTGTTATTCACTTTAGAGCCTGAATTTATAATATTTGCAACGCCATTGTAAGCTTCTCTAGTCGGTAGAGGTAGGGAGAAATGGGAATCGTTGTCATAGTCCCGTCTCGTGGGCAGTTCCAAACAATTTCTTTTCATGTTCTGTCTTTGTTTCTTGAAAAACTTCTTGGCTACGTTCATTTGGTTTGGATTGTAGAAGACCTCCGGCCCTACTGTACCCGTGTCAGGATATGTCATCATGGAGTTATTGGATCTGTACTGCTGTCTGTGTAGCACCACTAAGTTTATATTCGGAGTTTTTCCGTTCGTGTTTTTGAGTGAGTCTTTCTGTAAAGTCTGACCGTTGAGTTCTGCACCACCTTTATAAGTCCCGCTGTTGTTTGTCTTCGAATTAGTTCTGTTGGAGCTTCTACTGCCAGACCTAGATCTATTATCATTAGGTATGGCTTGCATTACAGGCGGAGTCTGATTCGTCGGTAAATTTTGCTGATTTGTATCAAAAACGCTTCGATTGCGGCAGCACTGTTTACTTTTCTGCAAATAGCAGTGCATCATGGCCCATTGCGCTCTAACATCGCTTCGTGCAATGCCGTAGAAAAACAGTATAAATGTGCCTAAAACTGTAGCACAGACTGCATACACTATACTGCATATATCTTCTTGATACGGGAGATAAGCTGGCAATGGTCTATACACTGTTATAGCCCCACAAGACCAGACAGCCATGTACAAACACATCACTATAACTTGTGCTCGCAGTTGTATGATCGGAGTATGTTCTATATCTTCGATTTCAGAGTCTAATGTAGATTTGACGCTACGTCGTTCTGCTCTGTCATTGGGTTGAGGTTCCCACATTTCTAAATCGACGTTTTCAGTCGCTTGCGTTCCTTCAGACAGCTGCACGTTCATATTACGTATCGTACATCGTATTAGCAAGAATAATACGAACAAAAATATGAGTAAAATCCCACCGGGCACGAACAAAGCACTCAAAGCTGGTATTGTGCTCAAAAAACACTGCGCATAACCGGCGTAATCCTTCAAATTGACAGCTCCAGAAATCCCACAGACAATCAAAGCTATACCCCATCCAACTAAATACAAACCTAATATAGGTTTTTGAACTGGAACATCTGGTGGTAACTCTTCTTCAGGCGATCTCACCGGATTGTGCGTCTTTGTCACCCATTTGTACATATTGCTGGCGGAGACACACATCCAGAGCAGGCAAGAGAGAGACAGATAATGTATCAACAATCCTAGAACTTGACATAGTTTCACATCCTCCGTCTGGTAGATTCCCAAGGTATACAAGAAGCATAGCAATCCGATGGCAATCCAAGTATTGATCAAGGCATGTTTGCTTTTTTTTGACATCTGTATGGCTGGATAGCACATGATGTATGTTAGAATCGCGCAGCTAATACAGCCAATTAGAATGAGGCTGCCGACGTAAACGGCCGGGTGGGAGACTTTGAACCTGGCGCCGTCTGTTCGAGCCCCGTATATACCTGTCTCGACGTTCTGCAGTAAGCCCACGTAAGCTAGCTTGGTACAGCTGATGATTATCATTTCTGATACCACGTGGGTCATACGGCAATCTGGAATTGGAAATGTGGACTGTTATGGTATAAGTGCCTAAAAGTCATCATCATCAAGAAGACGTCCACTGCTGAACATAGGCTTCCCCCTTTAACCTCCACACTGAACGACATTCTACCATCTCATCATTCATCATCATTTCAGCCATAGGAAGTCCACTGCTGGACATAGGGCTCCCCATCGATTTCCAAAAGGACCGGTTGGACGCGGCCTGCATCCAGCGTTTTCCTGCGGTCTCTTTTAGGTCGTCTGTCCATCTTGTGGGTGGACGTTCTACGCTGCGCTTACCGGTCCGCGGTCTCCACTAGAGAACTTTTCGGCCCAATCGGCCATCTGTACAGCGTGCTATGTGCCCGCATACTCCTACCATCTGCATCCACTGAATACCCGCGACTCTCACAATGTCGTGGGTACATCTAGTGGGAGGCCTACCTACACTGTCTCTTCCGGCTCGTGGTCTCCACTTAAGAATCTTTCTTCCCCGTCGGTTATCGGTTGTCGGTTCTTCGAGCGTTGTACATGTACCTGTTGCGTTGTCCGTCCAGCGGCGCGTGTGCGGGTCCCAAGTAGCGGCGCATGCGTCCATCCCGCCCGCACCACTCACTCGTACCGCGGCTATCACCGGCTATAGTAACAAACCAACGATGTGTACATGTACCTGTTGCATTGTCCGTCCAGCGGCGCGTGTGCGGGTCCCAAGTAGCGGCGCGTGCGTCCATCCCGCCCGCACCACTCACTCGTACCGCGGCTATCACCGGCTCCAGTAACGAACCAACGATGCTCGCGTTTCCTAAGGAAGTAAAGCGAATACCTGCTATAATAGTCTGTACTGATTTGTAAGGCAGACGTCAAACACAAACTTATTTTAATAATGAAGTGACGAAAAACAGTTATGAAATATAATGGTCGGTATGGATGACCGGTATGGCTGTGGTCTGCTTTACGATCAGGTCCTGGGATTGATTCACGGTCAGGGAAAGGCATTTAATGGTAAATTTAAATATATGCTCCTGGTCAGAGTGTTAGTGTTCCAAGTAGTATGTCTCTGTGTGTGTTCTATTTCGCAAACCTAGTGGGGTGCTGTGAGTTTGAAAGGCTGAATACTATCCATCTATCTTTCAGCAGCTCTCATCCAACGTTGGTTAAATTGTAAGATAGAGCAAGCTAGATCCAATGAGATTGGTCTTGCGCTCACATTCTCGGTCTATCAACTCGGTCAACTATGAACTATCTCACACTCTCCGACATAAGAGTTACGAGCGCACTAATACGGACAAACTAATTGAAAATCTATGCCCTTATAAATATGTAATGCAGAGATCACTTTTATGGTGAGTACGGTTTTAGTCTATGGTTCAGTAATTTTTAGAACGGACTCTGTATCCATAATTTTAAATATCTTAGCAGTCAGGTTGCACTTACTCAGCTGAAATCCAATAACAGGCGAGGTAATCTCCATGTTCATGTCTTCTCTCTTCGTGCTGCGCCCGTAGTAGTCCTTGGACCGATGTCCGGTGAGTTTCCCATCGTCCTCCACAATGGGGAGAAGGGGCAGGAGTGAAGCATGCTCGTACACTGATATCACGAGGTCGTGCGGGTTCAGTTGTAACATTTCACCAGTTTTAGTTGTACTGTAGAGGAGTGATTGGGGTATCTGGAATGTTTTTTTTACTATTAGGACTCGTTTACATATGGGACGTTGCGCGAGCAACACAACGCTTTTGCGTGACAACTCTCATACGTTTCAATTTTCAATGATCACTGCGCTACACCTTATATCTCCATAAACAAGGCCTTCGATCTGAAAGCAACACTTTCACTGTCCACTTTTTTATAGTGTGGCCAAGAGTTAAATTTAACCAAGTGTTTGGTGTTAAGTATAGTGTGGCCAAGAATCTAGTTTACCTGTAAGGAGTATATGGTGTGTACAGATTGTACGGTGGTTAGTATGGTGTGGTGCCAAGAGTTGAATTTACCTGTTCCTGTACAGATTGTACGGTGGTATGTGTGGTGAAGAATTGAATTTACCTGTACGTGTTCAGATTGTATGGTGGTAAGTAAGGTGTGGCCAAGTGTGAAGTTTACCTTTATGGAGTGTGCAGTTGTATGTATGGTCAAGACATAGTCAATATAGTCAAAAATGTATCTGTATGAAGGTAAGTATGGTCTGTAAAGATTTCAGTTACCTGAACGCTGGCGTGTATCGTATGGTCTGTGAGGGAGAGTAGTGGCGCCACGGTGCGGTTGGTAGTGGTACAGTGCAAGCGACGCGGTTCACCCCACCACACGCAAGTCGCGCCGCCAAAATAAGCGCTCATCTTGAAGTTTTCGACAGCTAGGTTGTCCTGAAAAAGATTACTCATTAGCTTAAAGACAAATGCGGTAGCAGTTTAAGTAAAGTATGTAAGTTCGCACAGGCTTAGCGTCACCACCGTCGCCGTCACCATTACCATCATCAAATCAGCTTGCTGTGACCATAATATTGTATTGCCATCGGAACTTGAAAAGTATGCCAAATTTCAGCTCAATTGAACACCGGGAATTGAGTGAAATTTAACTTGCTTCATTACAGACAGACAGACACTGGGACAATTAAAACTAAATAAAAGCTTGTAAAAAAATAAAATAAAAAAACGAACAGAGGTGAGAACCTTCGTCCTTTTTTTAAGTCTGTTAAACACTGCTTTGATTGTCTTTAAAAACCTTTAAAAAAATATACCCTAAAAAAAAAACAAGGTTTACAAAAAAAAAAGTGGAGTTTTTTTATTTTAATTTTAAATTACTTTGTTTTTGTTTGGTGTATTAGAAAGTGATATTGTATTGTAATTTTATTAGTCAGCCAATATCGTTGTCCGCGGTATCAACGGCCGATCGGCTCAATGCGACAAGTGTGGTGATAAGTGATCGGCTCAAGGCGATTCCGCAATAAGTTTGGTCACTTAATTGTTAAGTGACTTCAAATTCACCTTCTGTCCTTGGGCATCGCCAATGTGAGCCGAAATTTCCTCAGCCGCTCGCATTATGTTGGTGCAGGCCCCGTACCGAATCTCCGCCTTGGCCATCACTGAATGGGATATGTTCATCGCTGAACTTATTACGTCTAGGAGAGATGAACCTGGAAGCATGTTAAATATTAAAAAAAAAAGTTAATTTGTAAAGGCTGCCTGGATTTTAGGCAACAGTCTCTGATTTTACTCATTCATTGTTGTAATAGGACATAATCTTTTAATAGCCATGTCTAATTCTAATTTAAAGTGGGGGTGATACGACCTGCACTGACATCCCGCTTGGGGTGTATTGTGCATTTGCCCCTGACAGCCTACACAAACCAGCTGAGCTCCTTAAGATAACGGAGCACTAGCCATGTGAAAATACAGAAGAATCTGGTTACAACGCCAGTTGTTTTTGGTGATGAAGGGAAAACTTCGAAAGAAATCCAGTTGCACTAGGGTGCAGCCAGGTAAAGTTGGTTTACACCTCACCCACTAAAAATCCCCTGGGTAGTTGATCTCTGTGCTGATGGAGGGTAAAATTATGGTCTCCATAGGAACTCACCGGTGGCCCATTAGTACATTGCCTGAGGCAACATTTCTGGGACACTGCTCCCCCTCTTTTCTCCCCACAAAGAAGCAGGTCACACTGGGCCGTTATCTTTCCTGGGTTCAATTGAACTCATGGTCAAAAGCTTTTTATGCGCCTCATACTACACATACGTGGGGGGGGGGAACCAAAACCATATTCTAAGACCCTGATTTCAGGGTTATACATTAGTGGCTTAGAGACTGACGTTCTGGAGTCTGTATACCTACATATATGCTGCCACTCAACTCCATGACAGCTGAAGTGATTTGGTTTGATATGGAGATAGTTTCTACTCTGTACACATGTAGACTGCTTTTATCCCGAAAAAAGTATGGTTGTAGGATTCTGGGTGTGACCGACCTGGGTGGGGTAAGTTCATGAATTACATAAAACTTAATACCAAGTCTTATAACATGATATAGCATTTAAAGACATTTAATCGACCTCTTAAATTTTTTGCCAAAAAATGCAACGAAAACTGGATTTTTGGCGTTCTGATTCTATCAAATAGAAAGATCCATCAGATAGGAAATTCAATCCCTGTAATAAATAGACCTGTATTTTGCAAATAAAGTGATAAGCTAAGTGAATGTGAATTTTTCTTGCTTATTTCGACAAATAAATGTCAAAATATCGAATTTTAAGGGTAAGGGAGTACAATCAAGGATGATCACTCAGTATTTTGACATTTCTCTATAGTAATCGACATGCAAAACACACATTCACTTAGCTTATCACTTCACTTGCGCGGTCACTTACAGAATAGAACCCTGCTGGACAGAGGGCTGCATGTCGCTCTTTGGGAGAGCTCAAGTTCAGCATTCAAATAAGATAAAGAGGATTACCGAAGCGCATCATTTAAATTCCAGTACTTTTAATATGCTTACCTAAATCCTTCTCTTCTGATATATACTGCATATAATTTCTTATAGCTTGGTGTATATACATCACATCGTCTGGGTCACTTATCTCTGCCAATGGGTATGTCTTCTCTTGAATCAACATTGCCAGTCTCTCCGTCGCATTGACTGCAGAATACTGCACCAAACTCACATTCAATAATGCAAATTGCTGTAGCAATTTTGTAACATTGCTGATGTAGGAGCAATCTGTGGTATTAGCGTTGCCCCAAGTACCGTTAGAGTGACATTGCCTGTACGCCATTCCGTCGCCGCTTCTACACGGCACGTTAGTCGTCCTATTGACTAGTAACATAGGCCACGAATATAATCCTTTATTGTTTTCCGTATGACTCGACGGACAGTACTGAACATTTTTAGACAGAACAAAGACTTGTACAGTTTGATTGTGTTTTAAGTGATTTTGATCTGTGTACATGCAAGTCCAGTTTCCCATGTGATGGTTCGTTATATTTGGGAAATAAACTGCTGTCTCTGCTAAACCTTCTTCTTGCATATCTGAAAGAAAAAGCATTTGAGTGTTTCAGTTTTGGATCTGCGAACTAAAGTGCATATCGTAAGTGACAATTTAAGGGGGCACCATTTCAATGTCTATTTGAACTGTTAATTTAGTTTAATCACATTGCATGATTCCACTTTCTAGTTTATGCCCACTAAAAACCCTATTCGATTGACAGGAACATATAGGGCCTTACTTAAACGTTACTCAAGTTGATCTATGCTTGTAATTACTCTCTCAACTCTACGTTATTATTATATGTATAGATTGACAAACCTGTGCTTGTCATATTCACGTCGCATATTTCCAACATTGGATGAAGCCATTTCAACTCATACTTCGCGATAACGGATGCGAATGGAGCATTACAAGTCAAGAGCAACGTATCTCCCTCGAACACAACTTGATCATGACTCGGCTTGATGATGAGGGTCGTTGACGGCAAGGCGTTGCCACACACTGATAGGTCTATGAATATTTTGAGTTTCCGGACCATCTTGTTGGCCATGTTCTCTGGGAAGGCGCATTTTGGATTGCCGACGAGTTTGACACTCGTGTTTCTGGCCCAGTCGCCGACCCATAGGAGTTCACAGTCGCAGATCAAAGGGTTTTCTGTTATGTCTCTGGAAAAATAAATATCACGCTTATGTTACTTTTTAAAACAAACCAAAGAATCTCAAACTTCAGATGTTTTTTATTAAAGTGTGGGGGGGAGGTGATAAGACCTGCACTGACATCCCGCTTGGGGTGTATTGTGCATTAGGGTTTACTAGTAACCATTAAGTTTTTCCATTTTCTTACTCTATTATCAGATCAGTTCGTTTGGACCATATTATTAGTAAGTATATTTAAATTGGCAATCTGACTGCAATTTTTTTTTTGTCGTTATAATTATAACTAGATTGTATGAAAAAGAAAAAGTTCATTTGAAATAAAGACCTCATAAAACATTTAAGGGTTTTTTTTTATCGCGATTCAGTCCGCGTTTAGACATCAACTGTAAAATGATAAAATAAACTGTATAATATTTTGTTTTACCACAGGGTAAAACGAAATATACTTACATATTATTTTAGTGTGATGCATTGACCTAATTCTATCAGTTGTTAGAGAACTTTGTGCTAACTAACAGCTTCGATCAATAAAATGTATTTGGCTAACAGAGATAAAGTTTTAGATTAGATAAAGCTTGCATGGATGCTAAAACATATACAAGTACATAGTTAAAATTTTATACTATGTAAATAACAGAATTGAGAAATCTATTGGATGCACAAATATGTGTGTTGGATATTCTATAGGCGGAAACTTGTAATTAGCCCAGTCACCAAATCTATTTTTAAGTTTATACTATTAGGCTGTAAGTTTCCCTAAAAATGCAAAATAAAATAAAATAAGACACAAATATACTACTATATGTGGTTCTACTTGGTATTTCCCAGTTTTGATAGGAAAAAAAAAGTTTATGAAACACTGATCCATTCAAAAACAAACAATAAGGCTTGTGTCCTAATTTCATAAACAGAGCCTATATGTGTTTTTTTTTTAAATTCATATTTTTTAAGTATTTTTATTTCATGCTAGACAGAGAACGCACTATATCCCATTATGACGTCATGCTGTGCGCGCGCCATATACACACACATACACAACACACGCTTTGCGGGAGAAGGACAACACATCTGCTCTCTATCCCTATCAAAAAGTTTGAACGCTTATATCTCAGAAATTTTATCAGCTTATTTAAATTATTTTTTCAGTATGTGTAATGTATTTAATTATATCATTAGCTAAGCCTGTTATTAGTAGGTAATATATGAAACACAAGCCTATTGAACTAAGGCATCTCCCTTGTTTCTCTGATCAGATGAGGTCAAAAGTTTCTATCCACTTCCTGACTCCATCATCAGATAATGTCGAGGGTAGCAAACGACTATACTGTCATCTGGATTACACATTATACTTGCAAAGTTTCAAATCAATACAACAATTAGAAATAGGTTAAAATTAAAATTTACTTACAACTGCTTCAACCCAACTAGATGATCGAAGGTCCCTGCAGCCATCACCGATATATGGTTTTGAGATAGAATAAGCCTCTCCAAGTTGACCAGGCCCTTGAACATCTCCTTGTAAACATTGCTGATCTGGTTGTGAGACAGGTCGAGACGCTGCAGAGAGGTTAGGTTGTAGAATGCATCTGACTCTATCAGGCTTATCTGGTTGCGGCTTAGATCCCTGAAACAAAAATAAATACTTAAAGGACAATACATAATACATTAAACAGAACAGTAATACTAAGCAAAAATGAGAGAAGAAAGAAGAAGAAAGGTCATAGAAGGTAATCATAGACATTTGAATTTGACAGTTTACTATAAATATCTAAATAAAATAAAATAAAAAATAAATATCTGGGACACTTTTGCACTAAATTATAAATTAAGATATTTATAAAATATTATATTATATATTATAAAATAAATATCTGGGACAATTTATTGCACACATGGTCATCTAACAACTAAGCAAAGCTTGTAATATGGCTGCCAGAGACTGATATACATACTCGTACATATATATTTTTAAATACATACTTAATTGATATTAACACCCAGACACAGACTATTTTACATAGATTAGACATTTTATACTATTTTAGATAATTTGTCAATTTATTTTTACTAAACTCTCTATGTTAAAGATTTTTTATTTAAACTTATTCTCGGGTCTAGCCCGGACATTTGGCGGGCATTGGTGGAGGCGAAGCCAACACCAAAAGGCCCTTTTGAATTAGAAAAAATACAATTATGGAATGGGTATAAAAATGGAATATGTAACTATTGTACAGTATAGGATTTAAAAAGTCTGGGCTATTGAGGTGAACAACTTGTGGATAGGAGAACAATCTATTGGATGACAAACGGCACCTGCCTTATTATTATTATGTAATGTTAAAATATTTAGTGATGCAAACCTACCAAACGAGTGTGGTAGCTTTCCATCACCAACACTTGGGAACACCTTTTGCATGAGTTCGAATTGTATTAGGATTTCTAACAAATGACATGTAATTTTTTCTAAATTATTTCTTATTTTAAAATAAAGATATATCAACTGAAAGTACTCATCAGCATGAACAACTTTTAATATGGCACTGATCAGCTCTGCCCTCATAAGCTTAAGAGCGGTAACTCAAAAAAATTTAAATTTCTGTTTTTTCGCGCATCTGATAGCTTACAAAATTTCCCACCAGATGGAGTAAGCAAAATAACCGTATCTACATTGGAACATTTGAATAAAACACTAAAAAAGATTTTTTTTCTTTTAAATCTCATGTTTAAAAACTATTAATTCTAAACGAAATGACGGTATCTCATAAAAAATCAAAAACAATAATATTGGGTTTTTAAACATTTATTTAAGAAATATATTGCTCCTAACATAGGCACATCATTGAAAAGAAATTAAATGATATGTCATTAAGGTAACGCAAAATCAACTTTCACAAAAACTCGATTATCTCGAAATACACCTAGGCTGAGATACCGCTCTTGGGCTTATGAGGGCAGAGCTGTTCTGTAGACAATGTCTAATTTGAGGAAATTTACCTCAATGATATGTATGAAACAGCTGATATATTTTTAAGGTTTTCGAGGATAGTTTAATAGTAAAAGTTGTTCATAATGATGAAAACATTGAGCTCCTACAGTGGTATTTAAGCATACCTAACATGCGACAAGAATGCTGCCAACTTGTCATAGACATTTTAAAACTATTGGATAAATTCATATCTTTAAAACTCACTCTGTCTATACTCATAAGAGTCTTAGAAATCTATGTAAATTTTTTTATGTACCACCTATTATTGGTACCACTCAGCTCAGCAACTATTTATGGGGTTTCAGAATAAGGGTACTTTCCCACAGGCGAGGGTTCTTCAGCCAGTTAATATTTACCATCTGGAAGTCAGACTCAGGACCACTTGCTCAGATGGCAGAAGCACAACTAAACTAAGTGGTTGCTTCATGTAGATTAGCTAATTTGAATAGCTTGTATCATTATAAACATTTCAGTTAGATATGATTGTCTAATTCCTTCAGTTGGAAATGGTTGCCTGGAAGAGATCGCTTTTAACGATAAGGCCACTACTTGTGGCACTAGCTCGTAAGCGTTTTAATCTGTATGTATTTTTTTATTTCTGGTGTACACTATAAAGAGTTTCTATCTAACTAAAATGTGTATAATGACACATACGGCAGCAGTAAGAACTTTGTGTAAAATATATCTGTTTTAACAAGGTAATAATAATAAAAAACAACAAAAGATTGAATTACTTACAACTTCTGCAAATTGGGCAAATACAGCTCCCTGGAGAGTGTTGAGACGGCATTACCCGATAAATTCCTGGAATGTTTTAGGTATGTAAACATTACTCCTAAGACATTTCAATAATATTTCTTGTTTAACAAGAGGCAGGTGATAAAAAATTCTAACTTACAAACTGACTACAATCGTCCATAACTTGCTCAAGTCTATTTCTTTCAGTTCAGTGATCTGGGCAGGGCTCCCGCCACATTTTAGCTTCAGCAGTTCTTCCTGTTGGGGCTCCGCTAACGCCCCGTCCGATGCTTTGTTGCTTTTACATGAACATAACGATGGACAATACCCCAGCGCCGGGTACACACAAATTAGCACCAAAACAAAAAACGCACACCAATTCATGACGACTATTTCCGTTAAAAGCTGCAACTAAAACTATGGCACGACGCCAATTACGAAAAACTATCACATTATCACAAATTCTTCACATTCATGTATGACGACTACCAACTATGCCCGTTATCTAATTTCGAATAAAGTGGAAATTATATCGGAGATAAGGAAAGTAATTTTCTCAAACGTAAGGATTTTTAGGAAATAACATAAATAAACAACTGTGAAACAAACAACACTAACATCTCCGACATTTTTTGTAATAAATTGACAATACAGACAGATCTATCAAGAGGTTTGACAGTCCTTCTGGGTTTGACAATTGACTGGGATGCGTTTACGGCACTTATCCAGACTAAAACTTATACTAGATGAACGGCAAAACACCCGTTTTGGGACTCCACGAGGTGAAAAATTATACCGGCGAAAATTTAAACTGCCCGTTTACGGGCTTCCGCTGGTATAAGTTTTCGCCTGACTAGATTAAATTTTATCTACCTTTTGAGGTCGCTAAATTTTCGCCTGCTGTCAGATTGACAGCTGTTGAGGAGGTTAAGCTGTTTTTGATATTATTTTGTTCGAATCTTTTTGTTGTAGATGTTATAATTTAAAATAAAATTTTATATCTATATAATGATAAATTGATATTTCATATTTTACTATTATATACCATTTTATTTTACTATATTTTACTTGACATTTATTTATTATTGAATTTGACAGCTAGTATTGACATATATGACATAAAGCTATGACGCCGTTCAGCGAACCTCCGTTAGTTTAATTTTTCACCGGTGAAAAATTCGCCGAGTCCGTAAACGCTCCCAATAAATAAATGTCAAGTAAAATATAGTAAAATAAAATGGTATATAATAGTAAAATATGAAATATCAATCTATCATTATATAGATATAAAATTTTATTTTAAATAAAAACATCTACAACAAAAAGATTCGAACAAAATAATATCAAAAACGGCTTAACCTCCTCAACAGCTGTCAATCTGACAGCAGGCGAAAATTTAGCGACCTCAAAAGGTAGATAAAATTTAATCTAGTCAGGCGAAAACTTATACCAGCGGACGCCCGTAAACGGGCAGTTTAAATTTTCGCCGGTATAATTTTTCACCTCGTGGAGTCCCAAAACGGGTGGTTTATCGTTCATCTAGTATAAGTTTTAGTCTGGATAAGTGCCGTAAACGCATCCCTGGCTCTTAGCGTAGCGTTACGTTCTCTTTGCCTGCTACCAACATAAAAAATCGAACTAACTAAACGTCAAACAAGTTTTAAAAATTGGACCGTTTTGTTGTGTTGAATTTCAAATCTCTTAGTTTTCTCAATTGTGAAAAATGTACAGTCTTTGAGACAGCTATAGGAAGCAAATTGTGAATTTCTAATGAAACTATAATTCTGTGAATTTTAATTAACCCACTAGTGGTAAACTACCATGATGGATCCGCGGTCCTCGGATGAGGCAATTGGGAGGGATATACCGTCCTTCATAGAGCCTAGGCCTCCGCTGATACACCATCCCTTCATGCGACCGCGTCCGGAGAAAGGCATCAACCTTTTGGAAAAGTTTGAAGAAGACTCCGATATTGAGGAGCCTGAGTTAGTGCAGGTTTACTTGCGTATGAAGCCATGCAAGGTGCCAAGTAACTTATATGAGCTAAGGTCTGATAAATGCCTGGTGACATCACTGGACACTACAACGGCCGGTCACGGGAGACGGACTCAACACAATGTCTCCAAAATGTACACATTCTCCCGTATATTCAAACCAGAATGCACTCAAAAAGTAAGTTTTCAACAAATGTTCTTTTTTTTACATACAGCATAGGTGTCCTTAACAGAGAGTATACAAGATCATTCTAGGTAGGTTGAAGTTGAAGTCCGCCCAGAAAGACATGACCAAATATAAAGCCTTTTAAAATCTTAACTAACTTAAGTCTAGAACACTTAAAATAGATGAAGAGCCAACACAATCTGAAGTGGTGGCAAGCCTATGACGTCTGTCTACCTGCTTGGGCTGCTAAATAAGTGCCTATATTCTTTATTCAACTTGTGAAAATTACTAATAATAATAAATTCATTTCATTATTATTTAGTACATACACCACAGTATATAAATGCATTTCCCCCGTGATGGAATCAGTAAGGTATATGTGTTAGGGGTAAGAGGGATGTTAGTGTGTATTTGTTACCATTTCTCTCTAAAACGGCTGGACCAATTTGAATTTGTGATACAGATCATTAAAATGTAACTTGAATATTATTATTTAAATTATTGCATTCTGTTATGTATGATTACTGAATAAATGAAATGAAATAAATGATGTTTTATTTTAACTATACTGTCCTACTTCTGGGCAAAGGTCTCCTCAATTTTTTATTTATAGCAAGTTTAATAATAAGCAAGTTATTTTTTAGCTATGGTTGATCAAAATCTGTCCAACGGCTTGAAAGTAATCCCTATTCCAATGTGAATCGGTAAAAAATTTTTTTTACTAGTTAATATTACCTTAGTATGACAGAATTACTATAATCCATCCAAACACATAACTGATAAAAAAAATATATTTAATTTCAGGAAATATTTGAACAAGTTGTCAAAAACAATCTAAAGAAGCTCATTGATGGACACAGCTTCACACTTCTGACATATGGAGCATCAGGCTCCGGAAAAACATATACAGTGATGGGCACGGTAAACTCACCAGGCCTAGTACCTCGTGCCTTGGAGTATTTGTTTCAGCTGGTGGAAGCAGCACAGACTCCAATATTCAAGCCTTCGGAAAATGGAACTGATCAGTTGGGTCGTGCCCAACAGGATGTTGAATTACAGGTAATTTGTTTTTTTTTATATGAAGGCTTTATGTATGTGGAAAGATGTCGCTCTAGAAAACTAAACATTATCATCTCATCACTTACTCATTTTTCACGCACACTAAGAAACTTGTAGCAACACCAATGAACTAACTAATAGTCCTCATGCTAAAAAAAGTCTAAGTAATAGTAGTGGTCGTCTATTGTGTGACTTCACTTATACATAAACCCTAATTTAGGGCAGATGCATCCTTACCCGCGACGACACCTTACCATATCTGCCTTGTTTGTCCGATCTGAGATCTGTACCCAGTCAGAATGTTCAAATCAGATCTTTATTCTACATTTTTTTTTTTTTTTTGATAATTGGTTCACTAAACTGGCCGTAACATCTTCAGATACATTTTCTTAAGTAGGTACATTTAAATATGGCAATGCACGACCTCCTAGGAGTGAACACTGTATGCATGAGAATGAATATAATACTAATAATACCTATAATACACTAAACTTAAATTAAAGATAGGAATTATAATGTTTTTTGATTTTGCTTGAAGTAGTATTGAAAATATCTAAATTTTTACAAATGTTATTATAAGAGGAAGACATTCGATACATTGGTGAATGTTGGTAGTAATTTGTTCGACAGGATGAGAGGCTGAATGTTTTTCTATTGACAAGGACATACATCAGACATGTCTCTTTTTATTGAATGTAGATCTCAATCGGAAAATTCTGATCAGGTTCATCTACACTAATATTATAAAGAGGAAAGATTTGTACCTATTTTTGTATGTTTGTATGTTTGTAATGAATAGGCTCCGACAAACGACTAAAACTACTGAACAAAACTACTGAACCGATTTGAAAAATTATTTCATTGTTGGGAAGCTACACTATCCCCGGGTGACATAGGCTATATTATATTTTGTAGCGAGGCCGAAGGCCGAGCTTACACTCGTGCGAAGCCGGGGCGGACGGCTAGTAATACATAAAACTCTTCAAAATGTATAGGCATCTGTCCAATTTTTTTTATTACCTCATAAATAAGCTGATTTTAAATAGAGCTCATCAACTAAAACAACACTAAAATTTGATCAAAAATAAATGATTCGTAAGTAGTTAGCATGCTAGACAAAGAGCGCAGTATAGCACATTATGACGTCAAGCCATGCGCTAAATGCTAAAGTATAGCGCAAAGCAAAGCGTGTGTTAGTATAGCAGCTATACTAACACACGCTTTGCGGGAGAGGGATAGTCCACTGCTCTCTATCCCCACCAAAAACTTTAAACAATTATCTCCACATAGGGGGAGGCCTATGTTCAGCAGTGGACGTCTTTTGGCTGATGATGATGATCAAATGGAGGACTTAATGCTAAACATTTTCTACCAGTCATCCACCAGGTTGAAACATAATATGGTATGTAGGCGTGCATGAAAAAAACCTTATAATTTAAAAAACAAATAGCTGGTCAACCAAAGAAAATAAACTAAAGAACAAAACTTTTACAAGAAATAGATAACCAGATATATCAAAAATAAATGCAACTTAAATTAAACCTATCTATTGTAGTGGGTGAAGCGTCATCTCCAGATCTCCGCTCCATACCGCGACAAGTACCGGCGGATGAGCGCCCAGCTGCACAGTAACCTCACAGTCAGCAGTGTCGACCTCACCAGTAGAACCAAATACTACGTATGGGTAAGTCATCATTGTCTCGTTTCGGGCGTTTGATTAAAGTCAAAGACTTTCTAGAACTAGACATTTAATGCAGGACGAACATGTTCAGACACTTCATCAATTGATCACTACTGATATAAAAAACATGCCCACTGAACCTCACGTCATTTCCGACCAATACCGTAGGTACGCCATCGCTATGCTTTGTTTACATTTTGAATTGACGTTGAATGGGCCAATTAGCATTTAGTAACCCTTCACCCCGCCCCTCAGGTATTTGTCTGAATTGTTTCCATTGAAAATAATCGTAATTACAAGTCTGGGCTACGTAGTAGCTTTACCTAGTCTGTGTTTATAAAGTCAACCTACTTATGTTAGCAGCCCAAGCAGGTAGACGCGGCGTGGGCTTGCAACCACTCGAGATTGTTTCGACCCCTCATCTATTTTAAGTATGTTACATCTAAGTAGGTTAAGATTTTAAAAGGCATTAAATAAGCTCATGTCCTTCTGAGCGGACCTCTACATCGGTTTTTAATTTAATCATAATTTTAATATCACCATCGCGACGCTCCCTGAATCTTGACTACCTATTGCTATAGCTTATTTATATATCTACTGTGAAATACACATAAGTAACAAGAAAATCTGTGGGGAACACGACATATAAAAGGCATATGTTAAATCTCAGATTGCACGTTCGCGTGTCTGTTATTGAATAATTATCAATATAAAAAAACCGACTTCTTTAAAATGTCAGAACTGGACCAAATTGAAATGAGACCAAACGGGAAGCACCAGCTTACAAATAAAAAAGGAATCATCAAAATTGGTTCACCCAGTCAAAAGTTCTGAAGTACAACAAACAAACAAAAATAACCAGCCAAGTGCGAATCGGACTCGCGCACGAAGGGTTCCCCATACCATAATCTATAAAAACGAGCAAAAATATCACGTTTGTTGTATGGAAGCCCCATTACATTTTTTTTCCTGTTTTTTAGTATTTGTTGTTATAGCGGCAAAAGAAATACATCATCTGTGAAAATTTCAACTGTCTAACTATCACGGTTCATGAGATACAGCCTGGTGACAGATGGACAGAAGGACAGCGGAGCCTTAGTAATAGGGTCCCGTTTTACCCTTTGGGTACGGAACCCAAAAAAACAGTCGAATTGAGAACCTCCTCCTTTTTGGAATCGGTTCAGTATAAGCAGTGCTAACCGACGCCTGCTGCGCTTGCGACGGATTTTCACACGTGCAGCAGGCCGCAGGCGCACGCGGCCGATGCCCGCTCGCAGACTTGTTTCACTAAATCAGTTGAGCGCTGCTACGTGCTGCGAAACGTGTCTAACTTCGAAAACTTGGTAACAAATTCTCCACTTAGTTTAGTAACCTACTTGTCACGAACCGGCAGATCTGTCGACTTTGTTGCTGACGTTTTTTTTTTGCCAAATAGAAAACTAGCAAATAATAGATTCGTCCTATTTTTTTAACCGACTTCCAAAAAGGAGGAGGTTCTCAATTCGACTGTATTTTTTATTTATTTTTATGTTTGTTACCTCAGAAGTTTTGACTGGGTGAACCGATTCTGATGATTTGAAAGCTGCTGCTTCCCGTTTGGTCCCATTTCAATTTGGTCCAGTTCTGTCATTTTTATGTAGTCGGTTTTTTTATATTCATAATTATTTAGAACCTTCTATCTTCTTTAGTTATTTTCTATAGGTAAGTGCTAGAAACTTCACAATTAGAGTTTTGGTACAGACCTCAATTTTAAAAGTATTAAAAAATTATAACTTTGCAGTTTGGGAGTGGCTCTGGTACTATATGTGAAATGGGGATGTTTTTTTCCGCTGCTTTGAATAAGTCTGTTTTTTTTTTTATGATACTTGTGAAGTCGCTCGCCTGATGGCTCTTCACGCTTGCCCATAACAGCTCAACACCACTCAGAATTTTGAACTTCAACAGTTCAAAACCCTGGATGGCAATGCACTGCGCTCGTCACCCTGAGATATAAGATGTCAAATCTCTGTGTGCCCTGTGATTTCGCTGGAAACATTGCCCTTCAATCCGGAACACACTGTCTGCACACTACTGCTTGGTTGTTTTGTTATAATGAATTAAACTTTCATACATCACTTTTTTTTTATCAAGTATCCCTTGCAAAATGTCTTTAGCTTCCTTTCTTAACTAATAGACAAAAACTTGTAACTTGCCATGATGATCTCTTCTTTTCTCTACATAGTATATAATAATCAATGTAAAAACCGACTTCATAAAAACGTCAGAACTGGACCAAATTGAAATGGGTCCAAACGGGAAGCACCAGCTTTCAAATAAAAGAAGAATCATCAAAATCTGTTCACCCAGTCGAAAGTTCTGAGGTAATAAACATTTGAAAAAAACAGTCGAATTGCTAACCTCCTCCTTTTTGAATGTCGGTTAAAAATATAGTCGCTTTCCGCGTCTGTCTGTCTGTACATATGCACAAACTCTTCCTAAACCACACAAAGGATTTTGATGCGCTTTTCACCATTAGTTATATAATTTTTCACGGAAGGTTTATATATATAATAATACTTACACCCGTGCGAAGCCGGGGCGGGTCGCTAGTACCTAAGGTGATAATTATTAAAAACTTTATTCAAAATGATATCGAACATTTTGTGTTATCAACTTTTTGAGTTAAGCACAGAATACATATAGGTAGTACAAGTAGTCATTGACCTTTTCGTAAAATTGTCTTAACAAAAAATTATTCCAAAGTTTTTTTTGTGCCATAGACATAACAAGCTGACGAGACGACTGATGGTAAGCGATCACCGTCACCTATGGGTACCTGTAACACCAGAGGCATCTATACCAATACCTATATAAAGAAGAAACATTTAATTTGTTTGTTTGTTTGCATTGAATAGCCTCCGAAACTACTGAACCGATTTGAAAAATTCTTTCACTGTTGGGAAGCTACACTATCCCCGGGTGACATAGGCTATATCATATTTTATAGCGAGGCCGAAGGCCGAGCTTACACCCGTGAGAAGCCAGGGCGAGCGGCTAGCCATAGATACAGAGAGTAGAGACTTTTTAAAAACTCTATTAACAGCCCTTTGAAGATCTTCATTTTATAGTTACTCAAAAGCACTGAGTTATATTGTACTGTAACCTCATTGCTCAAAAGTTTTATTTTTGACTAAACTATAAAAAGTATATTTAAGTAAAGTCGGGAACTCGGGATGATACATCTTTGGAATTTGGCTCCACCGAGCTTCGTTCATTCGAATTTTCTGAACTTTATATGTGACCTCAGTAATTATATGGCATCGGCTACGGAACCCTGCCATATGCGTGCCTCGAAACTCTTGGCCATTTACTTTAACGAGAAGATGATGCAATGTTGTGAATAGTGTTGCGTTCATTCATACCCCAATGATGGTTTTCCGAACCTCTGTGCCGCGAGCGTGACGTGTTCCGTGACACGTAGCTCGTGACACGTCACGAAAAGTATAAAACACGACGAGACCTTTGCATCATCAGTCTATTCTCAATTTTATTAACATCGGTTGTCGATGCGGGTGTCTTTAACATGATATTTGCCGACACGGTATTGTACAGCATGATAATTGGTGTACATGTACATCGAATATCATGTCGTACAATACTAGCCGTCAATTATCGGCTCGTGTCTATTCAAATTCAAATTCAAATTATTTTATTGAGAATAAAAACGGACAAATTCCACTAACATTTATCTCACATACTGTTAAACTAAAATAGATTTCCTAGTAAAAATAGGAATAATATTATAAAATTACTAATATAATAAATACAACAAATTGCTGTAAAAATATGTCAACATAAAATTAGTATGTCATACAAATTGTCATTATAGTCATCGGCTTTTTTGCCCCTGTCCCATTGATCAGTTAAATTTTCACAATAAGTCAAAAAAACTTTCGTTACATTATTCCAACTGTCACAAATAATATCACAATCAGTGTTGGTAGCAAGGAGTGCATTGAAGTGGCGGCGGGCGCGAATCAGCGGAGACATGGAGCGCGCCACGGTGCGGCTGTGAGCCACGTGGAAAAACTTGGGCAATTTTCCACGCCTATTAGCCGGAACCCCGGGTTTATCTGGCACAAACAAAGTGCACAATAAATTGTGCAGATGCAAGGAGTCAACTGATCCTCTGAGCACCTTGCAGCAAGTAGCAAGCTGATCCAACATCCTTCTCACTTCTAGTGAGTTGTAGCCGAGCTGGCCGAGCAAGAATTTAGTTGGGTACATGAACGGGTAATAACCGTGAAGCTTCTTATACAGCGATCTTAAGAAAGCTTTTTGAACCTTTTCAAGCATCCGCACATAGGTGACGTGGTGCGGGTTCCAGACACATGCGCTCGACTCCAGCTTGCTTCTGACTAACGAGTTGTACAATGTTCTAATAACTAACGGATTTTTAAAATCTTTGGCATTTCGTAATACGAAGCCCAGACGACGATAGGCCTCTTTGGCGAGATCAGAGATGTGGTCATGGAAATTCAGGGTACGATCAAATGTCACTCCCAGATCCTTAATGCTATTTACCCGATTAATACATAGATTGTCAAGATGATAATTATAATTGATGGGATTTCTTTTGCGGTCAAACGTCATTACATTACACTTGGTCACATTAAATGTCATTTTGTTTTTCAAGCCCCATGCACAGATTCTATCTATGTCCTCTTGTAAGGTAAGGCAGTCTATAAAGTACGGCAAGGAAAGCACAGCCAATATTGTACAGTACCCTTAGTACAAGATTTTCGTTTTCGTTTTGATGCATACATTGCTGGGCTGAAAGCTATTCGAAACTTTTTTTCGTATTTGAGTGAAGCAACCTATACTGCCGATTACTACCGATTTTAGTTCATCCGCGTTTCCGCTGGAGGCGCTTTACTAAAATGTATGTGACAATACGGAAACGAAAAAAGTTTTCGAAAACTGTCAAATATTGTACTAAGGGTACTGGCAATAAATAAATAAATAAATATGTGGGACATTATTGCACACATGGTCATCTGACCCCAAACTAAGCAAAGCTTGTAATATGGCTGCCAGAGACTGATATACATACATATATATTTTTAAATACATACTTAAATAGATATTAACACCCAGACATAGAACAAACACAAATGTTCATCACACAAATGTTTGTCCTAGATGAAATGAAATGAATAATCCATATACATGGGAAAAATCCAAAAAGGTGGCATCTACCGTATTGGATAATATTTCTGCATCTACCGTATTGGATAATGCTCATCGTTTGAAATGATCTGTCACTCATTTCAAACCTAACCAACGCTAAGTCTGATTCCAGGTGGGCTCCCGCCAGCCAGAAGCTCTTGCAGATGCCCCAGAGTGTCGCTCGCCACCTTCCCTCTTTGCTCCACTCAGGACCTCTCTTGAGCTTCTGGCTCCCGCGCTTTTTATATACACTCTAGGGGTAGGGACCACAAAACTAGTTGCACAACATGATATTCGATGTACATGTACACCAATTATCATGCTGTGCATTATTATGCCGTACATTATCTGTGTCGTACATTATTGCTTCCCGTCGATGCTAAACGTAAACGTTTGATGAAATAATAAACTTTGAAAACGCGAACGTTATGAACTTTAACAGTGAATTAAAAAACAAAAACTCAGTCAAGAGCTCGTCTAGACCGATAAACAGTACGTAACAAACAATTTAAAATGGTGGCTTCATTGGAAATTAAAAACAAGTTCACGGTATCCTCAAACCGCGTTAAATGCGTCGATCAACATCCGACCGAACCCTGGCTTATATGCGCTCTGTACAACGGAGAACTCACAATATGGAACTATGAAACGACACAATCAAAGGTAATCAAAGTGTGCGACAAGCCCGTCCGAGCTGCCAAGTTCATCTCTCGGAAGAACTGGATTGTCACAGCCTCTGATGATATGCTAATACGTGTGTTTAACTACAATACGCTGGAGCAAATACACGTCTTCGAAGCGCACGGGGACTACATTCGCTGCATTGGAGTTCATCCTACAAAGTCGTTTATCCTGACAAGCGGTGATGACCACCTAATCAAACTTTGGAACTGGGAAGACAACTTCACATGTGAGCGGGAATTCGAAGGACACAACCATTACGTCATGCAGGTCGTCTTCAATCCGAAAGACGATAAAACCTTCGCAAGTGCCAGCCTAGATAAAACAGTGAAAGTCTGGCAACTAAGTGCTTCCGAGCCTTGTTTCACTCTGCTTGGTCACGAAAAAGGCGTGAACTGTGTGGATTATCTCGGAAATGGACCCTACCTGGCCAGCGGTGGAGATGATAGCCTCGTCAAGATATGGGATTACCAGAACAGGACCTGCGTTCGGACCTTGAAGCTTCACACGCAGAATGTTACTGCTGTTTGCTATCTTTCAAAGCTCTCGATGTTACTAACTGCTTCAGAAGATGGCATTATTGGAGTTTGGCAAGCTGGGACATATCGTCTCGAGTCTTCTCTGAACTTCGGTTCTGGACGAGCCTGGGCAGTCGCTCATCGTCGCCAATCTAACCAGGTCGCTATTGGGTTCGATGAAAGTGCAATTGTTATCGTAATCGGAAGTGAAAAACCAACAGTTTCCATGGATACTACAAGCGGAAAGATAATTTGTGCTAAGAATTCACAGATCCAACAGGCCAACTTGAGGGCGCTTCCCAATAAAACCGAGAAACGCGACGGCAAGATCCTGCCAACGATGATCAAGGACATGGGCTTGACTGAATTTTCCCCGAAGACTGTCTCGCACAGCCCAAATGGTAGATTCGTAGCAATGTGCGGAGAGGGAGAGTACATCATCTATACAGCAGTAGCATTGCGAAACAAAGCTTTCGGCGTCGCTCAAGATTTCGCCTGGGCTTACAACGGAGACTATGCAATCCTCGCGAACTGCGGCTCGATGCAAATCTTCAGTAACTTTGAGGAAAGAGCCAGATTCCAACCAGAGCATGCAGTTTCGGGCATCTTCGGCGGCCGTTTCCTTGGAGTTACATATAAAAGTAAAAATGAATTTTGTTTTTATGATTGGGAAAGTTTGAATCTTATCAGCCGGATTGAAGTAGTGCCCCGCGATGTTTACTGGTCGGAAAACGGTGAACTAGTGTGTTTTGTCGTTGAAAACGCATACTATGTTCTGATATATGAGACGGCTAGATGCTCTGATGTAACCAGAGAGGCTTTCACGTCTATCGGTGAAATGCCAGAGGTTGTAACCAGTGGCGTTTGGGTCGGAGACTGCTTCATCTACACGGATTCTTTAAACAGCATCAAATACTTCGCTGGTGGGGAGGTCAGCTCCGTTACAGTCCTCGACCGACCTATGTACGTTATTGGATATATGACAGAGGAAAGCAGAATTTATGTAACGGACAGAGATTTAAACATTGTGACATACGCTTTGCCGTGTTTGGTTCTAGAATATCAAACAGCAGTTCTTCGCAACGAGTTAGAGTTAGCAGACCGTTTACTCCCTAACATATCGACTGAACATCGCACAACAATCGCACACTTTCTAGAGAAAAAATCGCTTAAAACGCGAGCATTGGCTGCAGCAACCGATCCGGAACACCAATTCGAGCTGGCTCTTTCGCTGGGAGAACTTGAAAAGGCGCAATTTGCAGCTGAAAAGACAACGCTAGGTGAAGCACATTTGACAAATGCTCGATGGTCGCGTCTTGGCAATGCTGCTTCAACTGCTGGCAAGTTACGCCTCGCTGAAACCTGCTATAAAAAGGCTAAAGATTACAGTGAGTTGCTTCTATTAGCTCACTGTACGGGAGATAAAGCACTGCTACTCGATACTGCAAAATCAGCAAAAGAAATGGGCTTGAAAAACATTGCCTTTCTAGCGTATTTTTTCCTCGATTCATTTCAAGATTGTTTAGAAATACTTTTGAGTGAAAGTAAACTCCCTGAAGCCGCGCTTTTCGCTCGTTCCTACTTCCCTAGTTTGACATCAAATGTAGCAAATATTTGGAAGAATTCTTTGACCAACATGAGAGCGGGACGATTGATCGCCGACCCTGACCTATATACTAGCTTATTCTCTGAAATGAATGTGTTGTAATTTTTCGTTAAGTACATGTATGTTTGTAATTTCTTAGTTTATGGACCAATTAAGAGCGTTTAACACATCTAATAATTATTAGCAGTTATAGTCAGCAAAGAAGATTTTTTTCAGGAGTACACGCAATATTTTTTTATTGATAAAAAAGTTTAAAAGTGCGATTGAGAAAGATGCGGCTGAAGTAAGCCCTCTTAACTTTTAAGTGCTGATGTGCGGTCTCACAACTATTTTTTGTTCATTCTGTAATAATTTATTTTGATTTAGTTCTAATAAGTGAATTATGTAAAATAAGTACCCACAAGTCTGATTTGTTAATTTAATTAGAAATTAAAATTACTGACTGATTACTGAAAAATATGCATAAGACTACAAAATTTAACATACAGAAATTTAAATACACATTCAGTTTTCAATATTAAGTTAATAAAAAGTATTTCTGACCTGTGCATTATTTTATTGTTTTCCCCGAGAATCCTGTAATAATTTACATTAATAACTTACTTACATTCAACGTGGTAATGCCGCTAGCATGCTGGGTACGCTGCCAACTGATAGTGGGCTTGAACATTTGGATTGTCTTTAGACCTTCATCGGTCTATGGACAGTCTAACTGTTTATTTAGTGTTTTAGCTAGTATTTTGTTTAGTTAATAAAGACACATGCCGCGTTAAAAAAAAAAGTTTTATAACTTACCCGTTTCTGATGTAACATTTGTTTTAATTTACTATTCCAATAATCTTTCAAACCAAATAAAGAAATAAGTTTTACCATGTTTAGGATACCGAAATTATAACACAATATTTTTTTTATTGAAAAATAGGCTTGCGCTTGGCCGCCAACTCGCCTGATGTTAAGAGATGATGCGGCCTACGATGGATATATCTCAACTGGATAGTGTCAACCCTGGTGGGCATTTGCACCAATTTCCATACATTTTTGCTCATTGTACTTTGTTTATACTTCAAAGGACCGTGTATCAATAGACAGTCAGTTATCTATTAACCATTAATAAGGGCCTTACTTAAAAACGTTACTCAAGTTGAACTATGTTTTAAAATGCTCTGTCAACTTCTCGCTGACGGCAATCGTCACACGCGAAAACAAGACGGAGCATATTTAAGCGTATGTCAACTTGAGTAACGTTTTTAAGTAAGGCCCTAAGAAGTAAAACACTGTTTTAAACTATCACGGTTGTCCACTACAGTTATATGATTATTTACGGGATATTTACCTTGGTAAGTTTGTGGAAGGAGCTCCCGATATTTCGGCACAGTTACATGCACCATGTTCACTGACTGAGGCAGTCCTCCCGTGATCATGGTGCATGTTACTGTGCCGAAATATCCGGAGCTCCTTCCACAACCTTACCACGGTTAATATCCCGTAAATAATCCTAATATAACTGTAGCATTTAGAAGTAAATAGTTAATAACGCATTACCGCCCTTTTTCCCTCGCACATTTTGAGGGTGATATCGATTTATGTGTGACATTTTCGTTATTTTTTTATCTTTTCCATGTTAATTTTATCGTATTTCATTAAATTTACTAAAAAATAACATACGACAATAACAACCACGAGCGAAGCAAGACCCTGAACATTTTGCTTGCTCTCTGGATTCAATACCAGACACTAGTTTTTATTTTTTTGCAAAAGCAGAGTATAACAAATAACTATTACTAATTAGTTGCCTTTGTCCTTAGGTTTCATTCGTGGAAATATACAACGAAGCTATATACGATTTGCTCGCGCCTCCAGATAGAAGAGTCAAGCTGCCACTCAGAGAAGATTCTTCAGGAAATGTTTATGTAAAGGTGAGCACGAGAATATTTTTGATGTGGGAAGTTCACACTTTAGGATATGATATTGACCAAACGTATCTAATTCGTACGGCCAAGCATTGGAACAGTCTGCCGGCTTCCTTGTTTCCTGAGAGATTATAATCTGGGCCTTGTCAAGGCCAGAGTAAATCTCTCGTGAAATCTTCTAAGTCAGCGTGCTTCATCTTCGACCGATAAAAAAATAAATTACTAGGAAAAAATAATTAGGAAAATGTAAACGGATGGCGCAGGTTTGAATCCTGCCGGTCGTAATTTATTTTGTGGTGGCGTACCACCTGCTGCAAGTAACTATACTCAGCTAGAACATTTACAGAACCCAAGAATAATAATAGCCAGCAAAAAAATAGTTTTGGCCCAGAATTATAGATGGCGTCACCAAAGCTTAGATTGGTTGTAGACTGCATAAAATTTGGAGGCTGACAGGAAATCAACCATAGCTTAGTGGATAGAGCAGTTAAGAAGTAACCCTGATGGCGCTGGTTCGAATCCTGCCTGTCGTTTAAGTTTTAAATTGTTTAGGTGAGCAATATGGGTATATGTCTGGGTCTTAATATCTATTTAAGTATGTATTTAAAAATATATATGTAAGTTTATCAGTCTCTGGCAGCCATATTACAAGCTTTGCTTAGTTTGGGTTCAGATGACCATGTGTGCAATAATGGCCCGAATATTTATTTATTTGGATGACATTATTATGTCATCCAAGTAACCGAAATTGCGTATTTTACTATAATGTTACAAAAGCTGTTGGTTTTCCTATAAAAAAATTATGTATCTTTGCGCGATAGAATCCGAAACGTTGATATTCGTCAAAGAACCAGAGTCACGGACAGCTATTAAAATTTGCAAGTTGAAGTGACAATATGATATATATGAGTGATATGGGCAGGCCACATCGTTCTTGAGTGGAGACCATCCTTGTGAGAGTCGCGGGCATCCAGTGGATGCAGATGATGCTGATGTCGTTCAGTGTGGAGGTCTAAGCGGAAGGCCTATGTTCAGCAGTTGACGACTTCTGGCTGATGAGGACGATGATGATGAGTAATATTACAGTATCTTATCTTTGTGAATTACGCTTTGAACAATATTTTAACCCATTTATATTTCAGGGCGTGACCCAGGCGTTTGTCCGTTCCGGTGAAGAAGCGTACGACGTGATGGTAGCCGGGAAACACAACCTAGTGGTAGCTGCGACCGGGATACACGCTCATTCGTCTCGCTCGCACTGCATATTCACCATCACTATGCTCACTGAAAAAGGTACTTAACTTTACAATATTTTATTAATGGCTTTTCGTACTTAGATCATTTTCATACTTAGATCATTTTCATAATAACTTATAAAGTATTTTTACTGGCTGATGATAATGAAGTCTACATGCTTCATCTTCGTTGTTTACCAACAGGCGAGTTGGTGGTCAAACATGGAATTATTCGCGATAAAAAAATATATGGTTGTCTGTAAAGTAGGTTTACGAACGATAATTTTACGTGATAACGTATGCGTCACAAGCCGAACGCTTAGGCCGATCGTGCCTCTCTATCGCTTGTTCCGCGCTCTCGCTTGCACGCTCGGCTCAGGCGGAACGTGACAATGACTCATGCTTTTTCGTGCGTGCAGCCGGCGTTCATCGATTTATAAGACGTTATCACGTCAAAAAGTAAAACTTGTTTATTCTGGTGTGCCGTTGATAATTCCTCACCGCATTCCGATCAGACGGTGAGATCCGCACGTCGCAAGTCCGTCTGTGCGACCTGGCGGGCTGCGAGCGGCAGCGCACGGCGCGGAACACTGGCACGCGCATGCTGGAGTCGAAGGCTATCAACTCCTCCCTGCACGTGTTGGAGCGCTGCCTCCACATGCTGCGGAGGAAGCAACAGACCAAGGAATATACTATGGTCCCATACAGGTAACTAACTGCCTCAGTTAAGATGCAGGGGGTCTGCTATCAACTCTTCCTTTGCATGTGTTGGAGCGCAGCCACCAAACCTGTTTTTATTTAAAAAAAAATGGCAATAATCTGAGTACGTATGTTCTTTCAAGTAAAAAAAAGTGTTTTCCAAATCGGTTATTAAATGGCGCCGGGGCAACAGAATACGGCACCGGGGTACCGGTGCCGTATTCTGTTGCCCCGGCGCCTGCATGTAGTAAGAGTCTACTTTAAAGGGGCCTTGAGGCTTGGAATGGTCAAAGTTGCGGCTCTGTTGCCGTAGCGCAGTTCTGAGTTCTCTTGTCAAGCACTAAGGCTGGTCATCAGGGGGTTAGTGGGTACAATCCCACATAACCTGGCTGCACCCCAATGCAGCCGGGTATCTTTAGAATATTTCCCCCTGGTATCTTTGGAAAAAAAAGGCCAGATGCTTTCCACCCACCTTACCATATCTCCTATATTTGTCTGATTTGAGGATTGTCATATCTTTATTGTGTATCCTTAGGGAATGCAAACTGACTCGGCTGCTGGGTTCAGGGCTATCTGGCGCCCGAGGCGAGGCCGTCACCATGGTGGTGACAGTCAACCCAGCTCCGCAATACGCGCATGAATCCAGACATGTGCTGTCGCTGGCTGTCGTCGCTAAAGATATACGTAAGCATACATATACAACTAGCTGAGCCCCGCGGTTACACCCACGTGGTGATGAAAATCGGTGATGATGAAAAGTAGCCTATGTGTTAATCTAGGACATTTTATTTCAGCCGTGGTTCTCCCATCGCAGGGCAAAGGCCTCCCTTCCCTTCTTCCCCTCCTCCCTGTTCTGTGCTATGGTGTACCAGTCTGTTGCGTGGGAGTCAAGCTCGTCCCGCCATCTTTTTCTGGGCCTTCCAAGGGGTCGTATGGCATTAATTCAGGACATAAGCAATGTATATTCCAAATTTCATCCAAATCCATCCAGCGGTTTCTGCGTGATTGAGTCCATCCATCCATTCATTCATCTATCCAAACTTTCACATAAATGATATTAGAATGATGTGATAATGAGTGTTTCTAAATAGTACTATATTAAGGAAATTAAACCTTACCTTTTCAGAAATAAACAACACAATAGATCCGACGGTAGTAACGATCTCTTCTCTGGAATGTACGCAAGATTCCACCGTGCAAGATTATAACGATGATATAATGAGACTACGAACAGAGAATGAACGCCTACATTTTGAACTCCTTCAGTAAGTTGGTGACATTAATGGCCAAGGCCCATACATGTCCTACACCAGTTAAAAACGTTTTAAAGAAAATTAATTTTCCTTTTTAACCGCCTTCCAAAAAGGAGGAGGTTCTCAATTCGACTGTTTTTTATTTTTTATGTTTGTTACCTCAGAGCTTTCGACTGGGTGAACCAATTTTGATGATTCTTTCTTTATTTGAAAGCTGGTGCTTCTCGTGTCGTCCAATTTGGTCCAGTTCTGGCATTTTTTTGATGTCGGTTTTTTTTATATTCATAATTATTTATCAGAATAACAAAAACAAAACAAAAAGTACGAACAATTGACTCCGCTATATGGTTGATATTCCGAAAACCCTTACTACCACTTTACTTAGTAAGTACGGCGCTTTAATTCCACTTTTATAATATGAACTGCTAGTTTGTGGAATGCGCTGCCTTAATGGGGATTCCCCGATAGTTAGAATCTGGGTGTCGTCAAATCACGAGTGAATCTGTTTCTTCTGGGCAAGCGTGCTCCATCGTAGACCGCATCGCGCTTAACATCAGACGAGTTGGCGGTCAAACACAAGCCTATTACTGTATTTTTTTTTTTTACATAATATTGTCATCCAATTTTACAGTTATTTGAACCGATTTTATTGGAAAACTGTTTTTCTGATGAATTTCTAGTGTAATTCCGCTTCTACGTCGCTTCAAGTACAATAAGGAATTTGTGATGATAAAGTTAATTTAATTGAGTTTAATTTGCCTAACCTGAAATAAAATATTAATTACATAAAACATTAAATGGACTTCCGCAAAGTAACGCCTGATTCAATCAACGATTTTATTGGAATTTCTATGGGGGCAATCGTATTTGATTTGGATTTTAATGAAACTTGATTATGGATAAAATTTCGACTGGCAATATGAATGGATGTAACGATTTACTTTTTTAATTTGTGGTCCTAAACCGCCGAAACGTTTTATGGCGGCTCCACATTAGTGCCGTGAAGCTCCGAGAACAAGCGTGAACGTGAATGTGGAGGGTTTTCGCGGGGTTCACGCGCGTTCACGCCTGTTCCCCGATCAGAGTCGGTATTTTGTCCCGCGACAAAGGGTTCGCGGCCCCTTCGCGCGGCGTTCACGCGTACACATCCACATTCACGGCCCCGCGCCAGTTTACTTCTTGTTTACTCCGGTCTATAAAGGCGTACGGACGTCATCTACCATCTTCTTTTTTTCCAACGCTTTTTAATAACTTTCTTGTTTTGGACGTCTTAATAGTAATATGTTGCCACAGCAAACAAAGTTATTGCAGCAGCAGATACTACGTCCATTTCGCGGCGGGTTTCACGAACGACTGTGAACATCCCGTGAATGTGGAGGGCACGACTTGTGCCGAGAATTCACGCCGTGAATTCGTGCGTGAATTTAGTGCACTAATGTGGAGCCGCCATTAAATAAACCCCGCGTCATAAAGCCAGGGTCAATATGTCAACATAATGTACTGCTTCCATCCACAGAGCGCAATCCTGCATCGCACAGTTGCGAAGGTCCATGGAGGAAAAACAGCAGCAGAGTGCAAGCACTATGATGGAACTGGTAGAGGAGACCAAGGACATGTTGCGGCAGTTCTACGAGGAACAGCTAGCGAAGCTCAGAGCTCAGGTAAATAAATATTGTCTTCAATATTTATACAAGAGGTTCTTATTCTTATTCGAGATGGGGGCGATAAGTCCTGCACTGACGTCCCGCTTAGGATGTATTGTGCGTTTCCCCCTACCAGCAGCTACCCGAGCCAACCCAACTCATTGACTGGGACGTCTGGGACGACTGCCCCGGTGGCTCAGTTGGTAGTGAACCTACTTCCTGCGCTTGGGGGTGTGGGTTCGATTCCCATCTAGGACAAACATTTGTGTGATGAACATTTGTGTTTGTTCTGTGTCTGGGTGTTAATATCTATTTAAGTATGTATTTAAAAATATTTATGTATGTATATCAGTTTCTGGCTGCCATATTACAAGCTTTGCTTAGTTTGGGGTCAGATGACCATGTGTGCAATAATGTCCCAGATATTTATTATTTTTATTGAAATATCAGAGTTAGGCTCTGGGGCGCTGGCACAGTTGCTCCAGTGGAGTAGATGGAAGTGTGCATAATGACGATGAAAAGCAGTCTAGCTGATGTGGTGACGTGGATGATGAATGGTTTTTTTATATTGATAATTATTAACCGACGAAAAAGGAGGTCGGTTCTATGGCTCATCGAGCAATCTTTTTACGCTTTTGACGAATTTTATAATTTTTTTTTTTTTTTATTCTAGACTTAATTACATTTTACCTGTAATTTTTATTTAACTATGTGAAATAATTTCAATTTATTATTATTCAATTTTTTACTATTGCTTTCGTTTGATCTAATTTATTGTTTAATTTGTATTATTTTAACCTACTTAATTTATAATAATTATGATTAATAATTTGACATGTATTAAAAGATTAATTATACTTATATAATCTAAGTAACTTTATATAGATAGATTGAAAGCTCTTAAGTATCAGTCAAAATATCATAGAAAATATAGCTTCCTTAGCTAATAGTCAAAGTGTATTTATTTATTGAATTAGCATGGTTAAACACCAATTACACAAATAATAATATTACTACACTGGTAGCTATTCAAATTCTATAATTATGTAGAATTTAAATAGCTACCAGTGTAGACGTGTCTTTAACTAGCTGTCTACGAGTCTATTTGTATATTCTTTTCTCTTTCAGATGGAGGAAATGGAAGATGATTATGAAAGCAGATTAGCGGTGATGGGAGAAGAGGTAACAAAAAAAACTTCTGAATTAAAATCAAGATAGATTTTAATTCAGAAGTTGACAGCCTGTATACTTAAACTCCAAGCAAAACGAAATAAACCTGCCAAGTACGAGTCGGGCTCGCGCACTGAGGATTCCGTAGCACCACAAGTACGAGTCGGGCTCGCGCACTGAGGATTCCGTAGCACCACAAGTACGAGTCGGGCTCGCGCACTGAGGATTCCGTAGCACCACAAGTACGAGTCGGGCTCGCGCACTGAGGATTCCGTAGCACCACAAAATACAAAAGGTTGTGCAAAAAGACAACATCACGCTCAAGCGGTCACTTGGTAATGAACAGAAATGTGTTACCGTCTCGCACTTGGCCATTATTTCTTGTTTTACTTTATAATGTGTAGGTACTATAATCATGCTAAGTTTGATGCTTGTATGTTTGTGTTTTTACATTAGAGCAATTACAATAATATGTTTAAAAAAAGGTTTGTTTTTGGGGGGGGGGGGGGGGGGGGCTTAATTCTTTATAATTAACTAGCCGCTCATCCCGGCTTCGCACGGGTGAAGTTTTCTTTTAACATTCTAGTAATGAATATAACCTATGTTACTTAGGGATAATGTAGCATTCTAATTGTGATAGATTTTTTTAAATCGGTCCAGTAGTTTTTGAGTTAATTCGTTACAAACATACAAATCTTTCCTCTTTATAATATTAGTGTAGATCGTGAATGAAAATTTTGATATGTGGTGATGTAATTGTTTTTTTTTTTCCACAGCTGAGTATAATGAAGAAAACTTCAGATCTAGAGGTAAAATATACTTATTTCATTTTTGCATAAACATAATAAATATATGAGGAATTATAACTCCCATAGAATGCCAGTTGAAAGTACCGTGGGCCTTAACTGTTGGCCTGTTGGAAAAACTCAGAGTCACACAACGGGCAATGGAGAGAGCTATGCTCGGAGTTTCTTTGCGCGATAGACTCCGGAACGTGGATATTCTCCAAAGTACCAGAGTCACCGACATTGCTATTAAAATTTGCAAGTTGAAGTGGCAATGGGCAGGCCACATCGCTCGAAGAACTGATAACCGATGGGGAAGAAAGGTTCTTGATTGGAGACCACGAATTGGAAGACGCAGCGTAGGTAGGCCTCCCATTAGATGGACCGACGACATTGTGAGAGTCGCGGGCATCCAGTGGATGCAGATGGCAGGATGACGTTCAGTGTGGAGGTCAAAAGGGGGAGGCCTATGTTCAGCAGTGGATGTGTTCTGGCTGATGATGATAAACATGTCAACTCGAGACAGTTGTGTTGATTCTCTTCTAAAATTTCCTAGACTAAATTTGACAGCTCTAAAATTGTCACATCTTTTTCTTACCTATGGATACGAAAAGAGACGCAGCTGATTTTAGTGCTGTCAGACTATTTTCGTTTAGATAATGGAACAACAGAATCGACACCATTTTTTATAAATTTTATACATTTTCAGTACAAAAACCGTACGAGGGATGTAGAGGACATAGAGATACAAAATCAATGTGCAAACTATCAACCAGATGGTAAGCAATTTTTTTTTTATAAACTAGCAGTAGGTTACCGGACTGATGTTTGATTAGTTATAAAATAACAAATTTAGTGAAAGATATAATTAAATGTTATAAAACTTCTGAAGAAATTATTTGAATTGGTTATTAAAGCCACCCGTAGGCCACCAGATTAGCAAGTTGAAGTGGCAGTTGCCAGGGCACATAGCACGCAGAACAGATGGCCGATGGGGCCGTAAAGTTCTCGAGTGGAGACCACGGACCGGTAAGCGCAGTGTAGGACGCCCACCCACAAGATGGACAGATGACCTAAAAGAGACCGCAGGAAAACGCTGGATGCAGGCCGCTTCCAACCGGTCATTTTGGAAATCAAGGGGGGAGGCCTTTGTCCAGCAGTGAACGTCCTATGGCTGAAATGATGATGATGAATAAAGTTCCGAGATATGGGTGTTTAATTTTTTTGTTCGGATTAGAAAAAGACGCTTTGTCCTTTTCCCGCAAAGTGAATGACAGAATTGAGTACGCATGGCGTACTCACAAGTTACGTCATCTCTATCAGCCTCGGTGGCTCATTTGGTAGTGAACCTACCTTCTGTGCTTGGGGGCGTGGGTTCGATTCCCACCTAGGACAAACATTTATGTGATGAACATTTGTGTTTGTTCTATGTCTGGGTGTTTATATCTATTTAAGTATGTATTTAAAAATATATATAAACATATTATATCAGTCTCTGGCAGCCATATTACAAGCTTTGCTTAGTTTGGGGTCAAATGACCGTGTGTGCAAAAATCACCCGAATATTTATTTTATCTCTACATACTATAAAATAATATCGTTTTCAGCGTCTGTCTGTCTGTATATCCGCTAACTCCTTCCAAACCACGCAACGGATTTTGATGAAGCCGGGGCGGGTCGCTAATTAGTAAATATAGTGCGTTCTCTGTCTAGCAATACATTAAAATGCTTGTTATCTTTCATAATATTGAAATGTTGTTTTTGGTGAACTCGGCAGCCTATTCTGACGTTTTTTTTTTGTAGCAGTTCAACATTGTAGTCCAAATGTTTTGCGTGTTTTTAACACGCTTTTCTTAGCGTGGTATGTATGTATTTGTATATATAACGGAATCTTAAACTAGTGTTTCAACTACTTTAAAACGTCGATTAAATTGAAATTTTCCACACTTATCAAGGACCGATGACAATGCAATAATTTAAAAAGTTTGTTCCATTATACTTTTTTTAATGCGTAAATAGGCTTGCGTCTGACCGCCAATCCAATTTTGATCCTTACCAAAATCTTCAGGATTAGCGATTTTATATCGTGTTTTTTAGTATTTAAACTGCGTGAATTATTTTAACTATCTGTAATAATTTGTTTATTTTCCTGCCATTTTCAAAACTTTGTAATTTCATTGTTACAGAAAATGAGCATGCAGGAAGGGAATCATCAAATCTAGACCCTGCATATGATAGTGACAGTGAAAATTATATCGATTTGGACCTCGACGAAAGCCTTGAACCAGTTAATCAGCTCAGAAAAAGTATTTATCGTAAAGAAATACCTGAAAAAAATGAATCTTTTGTAGACCTCATTAATGACTCATCTGAGGAAGAGTCCGAAAATGCAGAATCGGATAATGATTCTGTAAATCATGGAATGATATTAGAAGAGTCAAAGGTACCAAACGAGTCATTGCTAGCAAATGAGTCGTTGGTACCAAACGAGTCATTGGCACATGATTCTGCTGAACTATCAAAAGAGTCGTTGTACGCCACTGGCGATGACGAGAGCGAAATAGAAAATCAAAGTAGACAAATTGAAAACGCGATTGACACAACAGCGAATTTAACTTTACCGATCTTAAAAATAATTGATAAAGATGTGACTGTTGAAGTCGATACAGACAAAAATGATGTAGAGGATACTAACACTGAAAAAGACAAAAGTGAGCGTGAAGAATTGTTCAACGTATCAACTAAAATTGACAAAACGCAAGAAGTCATTGAAAAAGACGTAATGTTAACAAATTTAAGAGGAACTTACTTTGTCAGTAATGAACCACAGGAAGAGCATAGCATCAATCAAAAATTGAAAACTCTGAACACTGCGAGAGGGACTTATTTTGTTGCAGATCGTGAAATGAGTTTTTACAAAAAAACTTTTTTAGAAAATGGCAATGAAAAGAACAAGGAGTTGCTGGTAACAACCAAGGAAAGGAACAAGGAACCACCAACAAAAAATCGGGAATCCCCAACTGAATTCGTTAAACCCAAAAACGTAGCCAATACATTAGTAAGCAAAATAATGAAATCGTTTAAGACCAGACAGAGCAGCGGAAGCTCACTGAGGCAGTTTGAGCAACTTGAACAGGCCGTAAATAACGATAACAACTCCACAGGAGCCCCAAAGAGATTTGAAATTGCTATACCTACGCAAATATTTAAAGGAAAGAGATATTTTGATGATACCTCTAAAGAAATATCTACAGAGGAAAATGATAAACCACCTGAACCAAATGATGGTAAAAAAAGGGAAGACATAACATCAAAATACTTTGAAGAGAAACCTGATGAAAGCAACCTTTCTAGCGCAGCCAAAACACAAGAAAAGAGATTATTGTTTGATAGCCCTGAAACTTCATCAACCAGCTCAGATATTCAAAATAAATCTAAGAGCTTAGTAACCGGGGAAACATTGCAAAATCTTATATTAACTCCAAAAATACCAAAAGAAGCAAAATTATATTACACTACAAATGATAAAGTAACTCATAACGATGTACTGATCTCTAGATCGCCGTCTATCGTAAGAGATGATGTAACCCAAGAATATGAACCAAGCGTTGCAATGAAGAAAATTTTGGGAGAAAACTTCTCAAAACCCGAGATACTGTCTTCCACTCAAAAAGATAAACTTAATTCGAAGAAACATGAGTCAGTAGACATATTTGAATCTCCTCTATCAAGTATTACAAAAGCTAGTTCTAAAGAAATTAGTAATATTGACGTAACAGCCAATAAGAATGCTGAGGAACCTAAAGACATTAACTCTGAAAGCACATCGCTACTGAATTCGAAAGTAAAGGGGAGTGACATTGCCTACGAATTTATTGAAAGTCTTGTTGCGAGTCAAAAAATCAAAGCTTATGTCAAAAGAGAACAACTTGCATTGGCAAAGAGTTCAGGTACTGAAAAAACTGCAACAAATAACACTAAAAATCATGAAATATATGAAGAAATTACGAAGGAAATAAAAGAAGAAACGCTCTTAGTGGAGAGAACTTTTGTTACTGAACCATCTACAATTGATTACAATGATGTTACAAAGGAATCTGAAGTAAATGCTAAATGTAATAATAATATAACACTGAACCAACCGTTCAATGACACACAAACTTCGAAAGGGAACAATACCGTTGATGAATTTGAAAATATAGTCAAGAACTTGACCAATATGAGAGCTACAGAATTCGATTTACTCATAGCAGAGGAAGACAATGTGCCTACAAATAATAAAACAAGTACACAAGAACCAGACACTGATGCTAGTTCAAAAGAAAGAAGGGAAATAACTGAACGGAGAAAGAAATTAGACGAACCAAATTATAATCTTAGAAATAGAGGAAAGTCAAACCTCAACCTATCTGATGACAAAAAAGATAAAGAACAAGTAACAGAAAGTTCTAAAGTAAAAAGCACTACAAAAAAATGCCTGCGTTTGCGAAGGCGCAAAAATCTCGAGGTAGAAAATTTTGATCAAGATAATGAGAATAAATTTAAAGATATTGGTAATTTAAAGAAGCAATTCTGTGACGTCACTATGGGTCTTCCCGCAGCCCAAAGGGACATTAAAGATATACCATCACCAGAAAAATTGCCAGGAGAAGAGGAAAATGTCCCTCCGATGATGGGGATACAGAGCTGCCCTTCGAAAAGGTAGTCTTTTTGATCTTTACACTATATTTATTTAAATACTAGCAGAACTCCGTGGTTTTACCTGCCATGAGACCATTCGTTTTTCTAGAATAAAAAAGAAAATGTTAAGCCATGTTATGTTTTAGTCTTTAACCAGTGTCTTCTACCTGTCATGATTTACGGTGCTGAAACAAGGACATTTACAGTAGGTTGCAGCTCCACAAGTTCAAGGTCGCTCAGCGACCTATGGAGAGAGCTATGTTCGGCGTTTCTCTAAATAATCATAATTATCCAGAACAAAGTTATTGGCCAGAGAACCAAAGTCACCCGACAGCTCAGCTCAAGCGCCAAAGAACCATTGGAGTTCGACGATTTGTCAAACGTAGCGTAGGACGCCCTGAGACTCGTTGGAGTGACGATGTACTCCACTTTCTCTTCCAGCCACAGCCAGGCGAGACTGGCAATGGCTGGAAGTAGAATGAATAGAATAGAATATCATTTATAGCCACATTTGTAATAATTTTTAAAATAATAATATGTACTAGGAATGTTTCTATTATGAAATGGGTAAATTAATGAATGAATGGCTAAGTAATTGCGTTTTACTAATTTTGAAGTAGATTTTTAATATCATAATTATTTATTTTCCAGCGTAATCCGAAGTCGACGCAAGCTTTTTACTCCGCGGGCCGAGCCTTTGGAAGAGTCTCTGAGCCAGGCAGGCGACAGCAACGAGCGTTTGGTCGTCCCGCGGCCATCCTTCCACCGAGCTAGGGCTCGTCGCAAGCTATAATAACAGAACATATCAATAAATAACTATAATATTGACATTACAATGACGATGCAAGCTGTAAGAATTAGAAATAATGATGATGATGATTAATATTATATGTTTTTTTAATGGGCAAGTGTCCAAATTAGCCTAACAGTAAATACCTAGATTACTTAACCTATTATTATACAAAAGAAACAGTTGCGATTACCCATATGCTAGACTGTTGAAGTTATAATTATAAATACAAAAAACCGTACCTTCATAAAAAATTAAAATGTCAGAACTGAACCAAATTAAAATGGAACCACACGGGAAGCACCAGCTTTCAAATACAAAAATCATCAAAATCGGTTCACCCAGTCAAAAGTTGTGGTAAAAATCTTTTTTTTTTTTTAGTTTAATTGAGTAGGTACCTCCTTCTTTTTGGAAGTCGGTTAAAAATAATTCAAATTGTCAGCCTCACTACTTCGAACACACTAAGTTGGCAGTGTACCCAGTATGTTGGTGGCGTTACCACGCTGAATGGCAAAGGTGCGTTTGCGCATAAGCTATTTAAGCCGAGAGGAAACATGTCAGATTTCTCCAATCACAATGATTGAAATCCGCTCTGCTTTAATGGAAACAGTCATCCTATATGTAGTAAACGCATTATCATCTGAGTAGTCAGTGGGGCTAGTACGAGAACTTGCGAAAAAGTATTCGTTCCGTAAATGATAGCAAATGTATGAAAAATTCAGTTTCCCTTTACGTATGATAGAGGCGCTGTTCAATTTTTCATTCGTATGATGTTGATTTCTCGACGACTAAGTTGATAATGCGTTTACTAGCGGAGATGAGAAGAATTTTCTAAAATTGATTGGCAAACAGAGTAGCGCAGCGGAGAGAAGTACAATATAACCGGTAAGGTGAGCCATAGCAACTGCGCGCGCGCCTTAGTGTAAAAATGTATCTGACTTTTGCACCAGATGCTGCAAAAGTCAGCTCGACTCTAAACACAGCTCTGCTCATCTTTGCTTCAATGGAACTACCCTTTTTTTACCCCCCTCACGGCTTTATTCCATTTCTGTGGAAACAAACCTTTAAATTCAAAGTTTGATAAGCCAGCATTCTGGTTACTCGTCGCCATAGATTTATTCATCATCATCAGCCAGAAGACGTCCACTGCTGAACATAGGCCTCCCCCTTTATAGACCTCCCCATAGATTTATTGCGTAGCAAACATTTTTTAGGTCTGACCCCTGACCAAAAAAGAGGTCTAATAAGTTTATCATGTGTATCTGTGCGTCTCTGTCTTGTCTGTGGCATAGTAACTCCCAAACGGCTGAACCGATTTTGATTTAATTTTTGTCTGAAAGGTGATTGGTAGTGTTCTTAGTACGATTCAAGATAATCCTTTCAGCCGTTTGAAGATTCAATAGTACTAGTGGGAACTAGAAATTGTGGCCTTAGTACGAACACTTGCGAAAAAGTTATCGTTACTGATAGCAAAATGTATGAAAAATTTAACAGCGCCTTTATCGAAAGGAAACTGAATGTTTCATACATTTTGCTATCGTTTACGTAACCATAACTTTTTCGCAAGTGCTCGTACTAAGGCCACTGATCCTATTATCGGGTGTTATTAACAGTTTTCAATTTATGCTTGTATTATAGTAAAATATAATTAAACAGTTATTTTTGTGGTTTAATTTTAAATCCCGTTTGAACATAACAGAACAAACCTAAGCTACGACGAGACTACAAATAACTACATTAGGACGATAAAAGCGTAAAACGAAAACCTCCTCCTTTTTGGAACTCTGTTAAAAATAATCGACATTTATGATGATCAAGAATAGTTTTATCATTGGGTCACTACCTGTCCCTAGCGGTTGAAGCCGGTTCCACAGCTGATCTGCTTAAAAGAGAACTAGAACTATGCATTTTCATCAACATCAGCCAGAAGATGTCCACTGCTGAACATAGGCCTCCCCCTTTAACTTCCACACAGAACGACATCCTGCCATCTGCATCCACTGGATGCCCTATGCATTTTATGACAAACTAAATTCAGTATTTTTCTTATTAGCTAAATTTTCAACATTTTAAGTCCAACTGCAACTCTATAAACCTTATAGGAATGAAGCTATGGCCCCTTCGAACATGGTTAATTTTTCTCGAAAATTGTCAATTTAAAGTTTTGCTCTCGTCCGGATCAAAATATTGGCAAATTCGCTCATTGCGAGAAAACATATTATGAAAAAAGTTTTAGTACATTTATTTTGCTTTCATTATACCAAGGATGGATGGTACTAGATTATACCTAGCACATTATGACAGTATATTACATAAAACGAGGCTGTATGACCTTAATAGCTTTAGCCTGCTCAGCAATGGGCGAAAAACAAAACAAAAATGGTTGACATTGCATGACATGTCATATGTCATAATATCAATATCGGTCATGTTTGTGTTGTAGCGCACGAGTGAATTAATATTACTTCTAATATTCTTGATTTTCGAAAGCACCACCTTTAATTTTCTACAAATGTAATCTTTTATCAGTATAAATCAGTGTGAAAAATATAAACAATAATCATGACTACAAACGGCCGCGCAGCCGTGTCGCAGATTCTGCGTAACAAGGACGACGTAGGCGAAGAAGATGATGAACCAAAGAAGAAGTCCCGTGAAGACTGGAGGAAAGCTAAGGAACTAGAAGAAGCTCGTAAAGCGGGCACAGCTCCTGCTGCCGTAGATGAAACAGGTATTTACTATAGGAGGTTAATTTTTTATAGTTGTTATAAAACATGATAAAATATAAATAATGATAGCACTGACTAACACTGATAAAATTTATCATCAGAAATCATTTGCATTTTGCGCTCATGCCATAGATACATACTTTTACTGTACATTAGAACCATGAACCTACTACCCAAAGTAGTAGGGTAGTTTAGGTAGTAGGTTCATGATTAGAACTTGATTAGAACACTGATGTAGCATTGTAAATAATAATTGTTTATTCAAACGGAACAAAAAGTTTTTGTTTTATTTAGTATAACCTTTTTGGTTTTTTATAGATGCATCACTGTATGAAGATAGTGTAGTGTCCTTTTATTTTTTATATTTGTGTAAGTATAGCAAGTAAAAAAAACTCAGTAATTTCAGAAATGTTGATTTGAAAGCGAATTAAAGGCAGATTTCATGATTTAATTATTATTCTAACTAAATGTGTATAAACAATAAGAGCAGTTTAGTTAAACACAATGATGGACAGTACGCCTACAAGTGAGCTGCTAGCTAGTCATATGACAGAACGTTTGCCGATGTCAGAGTTTTCAGTTTATAAGTTTTATGCCTGTATGCCAAGGTGCTATTGATTACCTATACCAACATAAGCATAAAGAAGAGCTGTTTTTACTGTCACTGTATGTATAATTTATTTATTCTTACTGTCACAGCTTTCTGTTCAATAACTTAGTTTGCACATACATACGTATGCCTCACACGCACACTACTCCAATGGGCGTTGTGTTTACGAATATTTAGTTAAGTAGTCTGCACTGGCTCTGAGAGAAGGCCTGTGTCACAGCAGTGAGAACATGAGAGGCTGATAATGTTGATGGTGGTGGAATCACTTTGTGTAATTGACAGACTAGACCAAATGCCCACAGCTCACTTAATGTTAAGTCACGGTCATATTCTCACAATACAGCTCACTTAATGTTAAGTCACGGTCATATTCTCACAATACAGCTCACTTAATGTTAAGTCACGGTCATATTCTCACAATACAGCTCACTTAATGTTTAATCCATGGTCACGGTCATATTCTCACAATCTTCGTCAGCTCTCACTTGTTTTACATCTACTATCTTATTCCAGGCAAGGACATAAACCCTCACATCCCGCAGTATATTTCGTCTGCTCCTTGGTACTACGGTACCGCAGGCCCCACACTCAAGCATCAGCGGCCTCAGGAGGATAGCGAATCTAAGTTCACCCGTCTCGATAGATATTACAACAAGGGTGTTGATACTGTGAGTATTACATTTCTAGTTTTAATGTACCTTCATTATTTATTTATACTTTGGTGATAGGCGAGCAGCATAGAAACCCACACGAACCAGAAGAAGCAGCGTAGGTAGGCCTCCCACTAGATGGACCGATAACATAGTGAGAGTCGCGGGCATCCAGTGGATATAAATGGCAGGCTGTCGGTCAGTGTGGAGGTTAAAGGGGGAGGCCTCTTATGCCGTCAGGTTTACATCTGCCATGCGTCCTGTGACGGCTAACTTTTTTTAGTAATTAGATCAATAGTTCCGGAGGTTACCCCTTTATAAACTTACAAGCTAAACCTCTTATATTAGGTTAGATATAGGTATACAGTCAAAACCTTTTACTGCGACATCGTTTATAACAACATGCCTGTTATAATAACCTATCGATTTGTTTGTACTTGCACAATATACATTAAACATCACCGGTTGTTATGACTATCGGTTTTTACCACAGAAAAGAGAAGGGTATAGAACGGAAGAGAGATGGAACATTTGTTACGAGGCATACGAGTGAACATGAGTATGCACGTCAACGCGTCAAACTCCGCATCGCAGTTGCTAACTGAATTCGTATGCTGCTCCATCGGATTTATTCACAATGCCGTCTTGCGCTGTAATTACGTGTGGTAGAGCTAGAATGGATTTTAATTTTTAAAAAAGGAGGAATTTCCTATCTCCGGTATAGTCTAAATTGTTGATAATTTTGTGATTTCACCGTGTTTAAATTATAAGCTCTTGACAAGCCGTTGACAATAATAGTGGTTACCATAATTTTATCGATATCGATAATTTTTTATTTTTCTTACAACATTTCCTACAATACCTACTTTAGGAGTATTTTTTGAAGATTAAACTTTATTGTGTTATTATTCATTTGTCTTATTATGTAGATGTAGACAACAACATTATCACACTATTATTATAAATAAGAAAGCCTGCGTATTAATATGTTTGTTTTCACTGAATTCTGTAATAAGTGAATGGATTAAAATAAAATTTGGTATGGAGGTAGGTTATATTCTGGATTGACTCATAGTTTTTACCCTGAAAAAATAGCAGTTCCTATAGGATAGCGGGTGAAACCACGGGGCGCTGCAAGTCATCAGTAAATCTATGAATTATTAGACAGACAATAAATATTGTTTTGGACCCGGGTATGTCCTAAAACTGCGACCAGAACCACCGGAGGATGGGCAGCAGCGTCCTAATAGTACACGGTGAACGTACTGCGATCCCCAAGCCGCCTGCCAAGCGTGGGGATTATGGCAACACTTCTCTCTATGAGGGAGGCCTTGTCCAACAGTGGACGTTAATTGGCTGATGATGAGATGTGAAATATTGTTTTTGTCTTTTTGGTCTAACAGTCCTTATCAAAATGAATTCAACGAGTCCAAACACGACGGAGTAATAAGTAAAAGTATGTAGTAGAGAGGTTACTATGGCCTACTTTTCTGGCTCCATCATCAGGCCAGTTAAGTACCACCATATTATTTTACAAACATCAAATTTACTTAGTGCAACTGAAACGTGCTTAGAAAAATGGATTACAAATTTTGAATCGGGAAGCTGACAGACATACCAACGATGCAAGTTAAATAAGAGTTTGTAATTTTTTTTAAACGACTAGGGCAAGTTTTACCATAAAATATTTTATAAGGTATACAATAACAGGTTATCGATAAAATCAAAACTGCACACAAAACTGTCCCATCACTAGCTGTGATACCACATTCTAAATTTTATAATATCATTTTATTTTCAATGGCTTCGCATGGATATTGCATTTAACCTTATCAAATAATATTTATTTTTCTACCTATTTAAAGTCACATAAAACGAGCTTTAAACATAGCCTAAATCGATATCATGGTCAAAGCATGACCTATTAAGGTCATGGAAACTTATCTAGCTAAGTTTGTGCGGAGTTTTGGGGCAAAACCGAAAATATTTTTTTTTTACTTCCTATTGTTTGCCCACACTCATGCAAACCTACGAACTTACCTTAATAGTATTTAAAGGATAATAATTCACTAGTATAACACAATTACATGCGTTAATACACAACTTTTGTTAATTAAAATAAACAAAATTGTTGAAAAACTCTTTAACTCAAATTTTTTACCAACCACTTTTCGTGCAGTTTAAGGTAGAACTGTTTTAATAATGAGGTACGTTAATTTACGATACGGTCTATATTTCTCTACTAGTATTATAAACCGCACAATAATCGTGCAGTTTTTTTGCACTAGCAACATTTACCAAAATAATTGCACAAAATTCAAGGGGAACTGAACCGTATTGCACCACGAGAAGGTCAATTTTAAACTTTATTAAAATGGTGTTCATAACCTTTTGAAATAATACTAATCTTGACGAATTACTGCAGTCCTTCCTACGTATTTATATTTTGACGTATCGTTTGCATGTGTTCAACTGGCTACAACGGAATTCTTACAAAAATGCCTTGACAGCCCTTCTAATCTAAACGAAAAAATTCTCACTTCAGTGGTTTTTACGACTGAATATGAGCACTGTTTTAAACTATCACGGTTGTTCACTAAAGTTATATGATTATTTACGGGATATTTACCGTGGTAAGGTTGTGGAAGGAGCTCCCGATATTTCGGCGCAGTTACATGCACCATCAGTCTTCCCGTGAACATGGTGCATGTAACTGCGCCGAAATATCGGGAGCTCCTTCCACAACCTTACCACGGTAAATATCCCGTAAATAATCATATAGCTTTAGTGAATATGAGCAGTCCCTTCGATGTCGTTATCACAGATTTTGACTGTATTATGGATTCCACATCACGTGCAAAAACAGCAACACATTGCAGTTCTCGATGGGCTGAAAGCACGCCATTACTTATTTTCATGCATTTTGTAAATGTGTCATAATATTGTAGCAATATGGTTGGTTTATGAATGCTTGTTTATTTGAAATTCAGCACACATTTTTAGAATAGTTTATGTTTGATGTCACAATAGATAATTTTTTTAAATAGAGAATTTAGATCACCATAACAAATTTTTCTTTTACAGTCAAAAGTATCAACAAAATATAGGAAAGGAGCTTGCGAAAACTGTGGAGCCCTGACACATCAGAAGAAAGATTGCTTGGAAAGACCAAGAAAGGTAACTATTTTACATTTTTTTCACGGAAGGTTTATGTAAAAAAATTACACCCGCGCGAAGCCGGGGTAGGTCACTAGTAAAATATAAGTATGATACATTTCGTATAAATTAAAACAAATTATAAACGAAAGAGCTGATAATCTTCAAATGATTGAACCGATTTTCTCGAACAGACAGATGACTTTATCAAGTAGCTTTACAAACAAAAAAAGAAAAACAATATCGGTTCAGCCTTTTGGGAGCATCATGCCAGAGACAGTCACAGATACACACGTTAAACTTATAACACCCCTATGTTTGCGTCAGGGGTTAAAATACATAATATCCTCCCGCCAATTTGGGCACAAAAAAATCGACACCGCTTCATGGTTGATATTCCGAAAACCCGTACATCATCATCATCAGCCAAAAGACGTCCACTGCTGAACATAGGCCTCCCCCTTTAACCTCCACACTGAACGACATCCTGCCATCTGCATCCACTGGATGCCCGCGACTCTCACAATGTCGTCGGTCCATCTAGTGGGAGGCCTACCTACGCTGCGTCTTCCAGTTCGCGGTCTCCACTCAAGAACCTTTCTTCCCCATCGGTTATCAGTTCTTCGAGCGATGCGGCCTGCCCATTGCCACTTCAACTTGCAGATTTGAATAGCTATGTCGGTGACCCTGGTTCTTTGGCGAATATCTATGTTCCGAATTTTATCGCGTAAAGAAACTCCGAGCATAGCTCTCTCCATTGCCCGTTATGTGACTCTGAGTTTTTCCAAAAGACCAACAGTTAAGGACCACGTCTCAGTACCATATATCATCACTGGCAACACACACTGGTCAACGACCTTTGTCTTTAGGCACTGTGGTATCTTGGACGAGAAAACCCGTACGAAGCGCTTTAATTCCACTTTTATTGTGCGAACTGCTAGTCTGTGGAATGCGCTGCCGTTATGGGTGTTACCTGATGGTTACAATCTGGGTGTCTTCAAATCTCCAGTGAATCGGTATCGTCTAGGCAAGTGTGTTCCATCGTAGACCACATCGCGCTTAACATCAGGCGATCATCACTTTGTTTTAATATTGAACAAAAAAATGTTTTTTGACAATCTATCTATCTACTTAAATTAAAGGTCTTTTTCTTCGATGGCGGCGGTGACAGTTAGATCGCTTGATTATATCACCGTGTATCTTTGTCAAAAATAAATAGTTTCACCTAATAATTTTAGTGTTTCACGATAATTTCTTGAAGATATTTGATTGATTATCGTCCTACAACATAACAACTAATTCCAATGTGATTGTTTTTCGTACCATACAAGTGATTGTGAAAATTATAACCTTACACACAAAAAGAGTCGGAATCAAATTGGACATTAAAACTGTGAGTTATAAACACCTTAATCAATAATCTGGATGTTAATACGAACATTATTAATTATATAAAGAAGACAAATAAGATTTGGTTAATGTGTTTTTTTTTCTGATTATGAGGTAGTTTGAAGAAAAGTTTTTTTTCACTCATAAATGCAATACATACACATCCGATTAGCAAAAATCGACTTGATATTTTGCCACTAGCATAATCTAAACTAATATGCACTGCCACGGCTGCAAATCTGATTTAAAAAAGGATAACTTTTTGAAATGCAATAGCTGCTCATCTGAATACTGTCTCGAATGCTTAAATCTATCACAGAAAACTTCTAAGGAACTTACTGGTGAACAAATAAAAACACTAAGTTGTCCTTATTGTCAGAATGTGACCCGACGCAAAAATAATGATAACACAGCCGGCCCACGCCGCAAGGTGCAATCACTGAATGAGTCTTTGAACGTATCCTATGGGGACTTGACCCGTGACACTGGCACGAGTGCTCCTATGAACATTTCTGCAGGATCCAACTTGATGAGCGAGTCTGTCTCTATGGATAGCATCAGTAAACTGTTTGATCTAAAGTTGGCGCCAGATTCTGCAATTATGACTAATTTAAGGTCGGCTCTTAATGAGGATATTGAAAATATTGTGGCTGTACATGTCAATCGTGCTATTGAGAATTTAAAAAGCGAATTTACTTCTACAACAGACTATTTATCTGCAGAACAAAAGGATTTGAAGTCAGAGATCAGAGTCAGGGACACCGAAATTAAGAAACTACAATCTGATCTTTCCAAATCAGAACATTCGCTGGCCAAGCTGCAGTCCCGAATATCAGCTGTTGAAAAAATTTCACGTGATTTAAACCTGGAAGTTCACGAAGTGCCGGAAAATAAAAATGAAAACTTAATGGTACTGTTTAAGAGGCTTTGTGACTGTTTACAAATTGTAATATCTGAGGGTGACGTGAGAGCTTGCCGCCGGGTCGCTAAGATGGATGCGTCTTCGAAGAGGCCACGAAATATACTAGTCACCTTCTCATCGCAGCGGCTACGTGATCTAGTCCTATCCTCGGTGACTCGTTTTAACAAGGCTCACTCAAACGACAAACTTGCCTCCACTCACATAGGTTTTACGGGGGAGACTCGCAGGATATACGTAGCCGAGCATTTATCTCCTGAATCAAAAGAGCTGCACAGTGCGGCAAGGAAGTTTTCAAAAGAAAATAATTTCAAGTTTATCTGGGTGCGCTTCGGTCAAATATATATCCGCAAGGATGAACAAAGCCCAGCCATACACATTAAAACCATTGATGTTCTTAGCAAACTATCGTAAACTGTTTTTTTTTTCTTCTCTTGTTATATTTACTAATTTTATTTTATGTTTCTACTAATATTTTTAATGATTAATGTTTACTATCAAAATGTTAACAGAATACGTACTAAATTGTCTCAATTTTATTTAAACTTATTAAACTCTGATTATGATGTTGTATGCCTGACGGAAACAAACTTAAATAAAAGCGTATTTGATGGAGAAATTGTAGATGCTCGTTACAATATTTTTAGACGTGATCGAATAGATACAAACTCTTTGAAAAATGAAGGCGGCGGCGTCCTCATTGCAATAAAAAAATCATTTCAAGTTATCCGCCAGGCATCTTGGGATAGTGGTATGGAGGATATTTGGGTTACTGTAATACCAGAAACTTGTAATATTCCTTGTCTTAACATTTGTCTCTGTTACCTTCCACCGGATTTAAACTATAAAATGTTAGATGAATTTTACTCTAATTGTCAAAAAGTCTTATTGGATAACTGTTATGTTAGTAATTGTTTAGTTGTTGGGGATTTTAATACCCCTGAATTTTCTTCTAAATCTTTCAATACTGATGAGCCATCACAGTTCTCGAATAATAAAAAACTCTCACTTTTAATAGAATTTACTTCACTTTGTCATTTATATCAATGTAACAACATCATTAATGAGAATGGGCGCACTCTTGATTTAGTTCTTTCAACAAGCGAATCCCTCACTGTTAGCGTGGCTGAACCGATGAGTCTGATGGACAGACACCACCCCGCTATTCAATTTGAATTTCCCTTTAAAATTAATTCTTTAAAAGGTTTGAAAAAACTCAATAATAAACGACTAAACTTTGCAAAGTGTAACTATCAAGACATACGATACGAATTAAGTATAGTAGACTGGCATGCCATCCTATCGGGCCCTGATGTGGATCTGTGTATTGATATTTTTTATGACACTTTGTTTGATATTATTAATAAATATACACCCACCATGACTTTAAAATCTCATAATTACCCAATATGGTATAGCAAATCCTTAATTAAATGCAATGAAGAAAAAAATAAATATCATAAACTTTATAAAAAATTTAACAACCCCAGAGATTATGACTCATTTTCATTATTACGTGCCAGATTTAAGACAATGGCTGACCAATGCTACAAACATTACATTTCTTCAACTGAGGACTCCATAGGTAAAAACATAAAATCGTTTTGGAGATATGTAAATAATAGGAAAGGTCATGTATCAATGCCACATGTGATGAACTTTGGCAACTCTTCCTCATCCAACGGACAGAGTATATGTGACCTATTCTCAGAATATTTTGGATCAGTTTTTGAAAAAGACTTAGATAGTAACACATCCACTTCTTTTCAGGATCCCAACATTGGAGCCACACAATCACTTTCGCATATTTGTTTAACTGAACAAGACATATTGATTAAAATTAAACAACTTGATATAAATAAAGGTGCTGGACCAGACCAACTGCCTCCATCTTTCATAAAACTCTGTAGTAGCCAACTGAGCGTGCCATTGTGCATCATATTTAATAAATCACTCACCAGCGGCATTTTCCCCAAGCGATGGAAAATAGCACATATAATTCCTATTTTCAAAAATGGAGATAAGTCCTGCTGTGAAAATTATAGACCAATCAGTATCTTATCCTGTTTCGCGAAATTATTTGAATCTTTAGTTTACAGTCATTTATACAGTCATTTCAAGCCACTTCTCTCTAATAAACAACATGGCTTCGTCAAGGACAGGTCTACCGTCACCAACCTTTTAGAGTATAAAAATTATCTTTGCAAGAGTTTTGCTACTGGTGGCCAGGTTGACGCTATTTATACGGATTTCTCAAAGGCCTTTGACAAAGTTAATCATAGGTTACTTTGCAGTAAGCTCGCTTCTTACGGCGTTCATGGTAGCTTGTTCCGCTGGATAACTTCCTACCTCTGTAATAGGAGTCAATTGGTTGCTCTGAAAGGGTTTCTGTCCTCTCCAACTCAAGTGACCTCTGGGGTGCCCCAAGGATCTCATTTGGGGCCCCTCCTATTTATTATTTTCATCAATGATCTCATAGAGCATTTGGCTTGTGAATGTTTACTGTACGCTGATGATTTAAAAATATATAACACTGTTTCCAACTCTCACGACTGCTACCTCTTACAAAACGATTTGAATCTTGTTTCTGACTGGTGTAAATCAAATCACATGTATCTCAATATCAGCAAATGCTTTGTTATAACGTTTACTAATAAACGACATAAGGTTATCCATAACTACTCTGTTGACGGCCGGGTTCTTACAAGATCCAATGTTGCTAAGGACTTGGGCGTTCTATTCGACGATAAACTTTCATTCCGAGCGCACTTTCAACACATCACAACTAAAGCCAATCAGCTACTTGGATTTGTATTTAGAACGACAAAAAGCTTTAAAAAACCTCGATCACTTCTTTACTTGTTTTTTGCTCTTGTCAGAAGCATCTTGGAATATGCTAGCCCGGTATGGTCTCCGCACTACAAAGTGTATATTGAGGAAATTGAAAGAGTACAGAGAAAGTGTTTAAGAATGTTATGCTACCGTCAGCAGTTAGGACGTTCTAAACTTGACTATGAGGCAAGGCTAGCTAGATTTAATGTGCAAAAGTTAGAAACACGTCGAAAGTATTTTGATTTCATCTATCTTTACAAAATAATTCACTCCTTAGTTGACACCCCTGAGTTACTTTCTCAGATAAACTTTAATATCAAGTATAGCGCGCGTAGGTCCAATCAAATTAATCTTTTTGCCTTACAGACATATAAAAATAATATTTCATTTTACAACCCACTGGTAAGGATGGCTCGTCAGTATAATGATATTATTAATGATAAGATTGAAATTGATGTTTTTATCTCAAAAATTTCATGTTATATAAAAACAGTTAAGGGTATTCTTTATACCAAACCCGTCCGATCAGACTCAACCTCTTTGTTGAGTCTGTCTGCTCCAAACATATAGATACATAGCATACTCGTGTAGAATATGCACACCTGCGACACTTGTAGTCAGTGTGCGGTCTACCCGTTCCTGTAGTTCATCATTACACATGTATAAGTTAAGCACTAACCTCATCCATGTCTTCTCATTTTGTTTTTAAGTTTGCACATATTTTTGCATTACAATCCAGGTCTGAACCTATTTTTTTTAAGATATTGTTTTGTATGATTGTAATTTGTTTTGTGTATATAATAAATAAATAAAAAATAAAAGTTGGCGGTCAAACGCAAGCCTATTATATTACTGAATTAAAATAAAATAAAAATTAATATCACAGATTGGCGCAAAGTTCACAAACGCTGGCATTGCTCCGGACGAGTTCAACCAGCCCAACCTGACCCTCAGCTACGACGGCAAGCGAGACCGATGGAACGGATACGACCCCGCTCAGCATAAGGCTATCATTGAGGAGTATCAAAAGGTTGAGGATGCTAAGAGGGAGCTACGAGCTAAGAAACTTGAACAAGGTAACTTATAGACTTGTGACCGAAGCTCACTTAATGTTAGGTTAAGGAGTAAATGAAGCAGGGAACTGAGGCTCGATTGTTGAGATGCAATGAGCATGTTTGGAAAATGCAGCAGTGGTTTTTCTTACAGAGAAATCGATGATCTTTCGGATGAGCTTTGGTTTTTAACCCACTTCCAAAAAGGAGGAGGTTATCAATTCAACTGTATTTTTTTTTTACTCAGCACGTTTGACTGCTTTAACCGATTTTGATGATTTCCTTTTATTTGAAAGCTGGTGCTTCCCATTTGGTCCCATTTCAATTTGGTGCAGTTCTGGTGAAGTCAGTTTTTTATATTAATAATTATTTACAGATCCAACAGCCACAGAGGACGATGACCTCGCTGAAGAAGATGAGGACAAATATGTGGATGAAGTAGACATGCCGGGTACTAAGGTATAGCTCCAAAACTATTATATAAATGGCAAGTCCAATTATACTAGAATCCTATGAACAATGATTATGCAGTAACATAACAGTCAAAAAAGTTGGTCTGTCCACAGAAAAGAGAAGTAAATATGTAGAACGGAAATGAGAAGGAAACTCTGTCGCCAGGTATTGTGACAGATACTTGATTGAACATTCTTATTTATGTCAACGCGTCGAACACCGCATCACAGTTGCTAACACAGTTGCTGTGGGTTTATATGGGTGCAAGTGACTACAACAAATTTCTTACAAAAACGCCTTGACAGCCATTATAATTTTAACATAAAAAAATAATCTTTTGTGTCTGTCAGACAGACTAACATATAACATGGGTGGCGAGCCCAGAAATAACAAGTTTTAGATAGTAATACAATGAAGCGACATGTTTTTAGGGTTCCGTACCCAAAGGGTAAAACGGGACCCTATTACTAAGACTTCGCTGTCCGTCTGTCACCAGGCTGTATCTCATGGACTGTGATAGTTAGACAGTTGAAATTTTCACAGATGATGTATTTCTGTTGCCGCTATAACAACAAATACTAAAAAAACAGTTTAAAATAAATATTTAAGGGGGCTCCCATACAACAAACGTGTATATTTTGTTACTTTTTTCTTGATATTGATAACGGCAACAGGTAGACGCTTGAAACATTCACAGAAAATTTAGTTAATATATTCACTTTAAAAATAATTTAAAAAAGTAAAAATTAAAGGGGGCTTCCATACAACAAACGTGATTTTTTGCCGTTTTATGATAATGGTACGGAACCCTTCATACGTGAGTCCGACTCGCACTTGGCCGGTTTTTTTCACGTTGACGCTAACTGCATCGTTCTTCTTCATTTCAGGTGGACTCCAAGCAGCGTATCACAGTACGCAACCTGCGTATCAGAGAGGACACTGCCAAGTACCTGCGCAACTTGGACCCCAACTCTGCGTACTACGATCCTAAAACCAGATCTATGAGGGACAACCCTAATGCTTCCACACAGGAGTAAGTATACTTTTGTTAACTTCTCTATGTAATTTTTTTTTACACATTTATTTTATTTTTTAAACAAAATCGACAGCCCTTAAAAATACAAATAAACTACGAACTTAATTTACGGCCAATTAAGGATTTACATTTTAATTCTAACCAGCTGCGCTCTACGGTTTCATCTGCTGTTTTATTTTTTTCCTTGCACCCTGTTCTTTTCGACATTTCTTCCTATTATTATGGGTTTTGTAAATTTCTAGTTTCCATTATTCTTCTCCTACTTTCCACTTTTTATTTTTAACGGACTTCAATAACAAGGGAGCTCTCAAATTGCTTGTTTTTTTATGTTTGTTACCTCAGAACTCCGTCATTTATAATAAAAAATATGTCACTCAAGTAAACGAAATTGCGTATATACACATTTTGAAGTCGGTTTTTTAAATTAATAATTATCGTTTCGTTTTTCATACCCATTTTTTCTCATTCCCTAATCACACTATCACACTAATATCATAATTTGTGAAAGTTTGGATGGATGGATGGATGTTTGTTACTCAATAACGCAGAAACGGCTGGATGGATTTGAATGAAATTTGGAATATACATTGCTTATGCCCTGGATTAACACATAGGCTACTATTAATCATCATCACCGATTGTCATCACCACGCGGGTGAAACCGCGGGGCGCAGCTAGTATTTTTTATATTTTCCTCTCGTCTCGTTGTTTTTTTCCAATGTTTATTCAAATGTTGATGACTGGAACAGGTCGGACTACACGGGCGAGAACTTCGTCCGTTTCACGGGTGACACGTGCGCGCACGCAGCCGCCGCCGTGTTCGCTTGGGAGGCAGCTGCTAAAGGGCTGGACGTCCACCTGCTGGCTGAGCCGACCAAGCTGCAGCTCCTGCAAAGAGAGTACAATGATAAGAAGACCAACTTCAAGTCGCAGGTATGGCATTCAAGCTGTCAAATTTTGTAGTGTTAAGACTCTTTTGCAGAGGTCCGCCTGGGGAAGTACCACACCTTTGCCAGTTATTCAACCGCCAAGCAGTAATGTGCAAACACTAATGTGTTCTGAATTGAAGGGCAATGTTTCTAGCAAAATTGCAAGCATAAGTGCATAAAAATGTTACTCACTAAAATTGTTTAAAGTGGTACAGTTTTTAATATAGGTATTTCATGTAGGAAGTTTGCCTGAGTCTTTATTAATCAATACCCATTGAAGACTAGATATGTAAAACACATTTTATACTCAACTTAAAAAAGTCTGTGCTACAATGGCTTGTTTTATGCACTTGTGGTACAATGTATTTTTAAGCCTGTTTTTTTTTTTTTAAATATTGAGCCTGTAAAAAGCGCTCTTTAATTTAGCTACAATCTACCCTACTGTTAGTAGCTGATAAGTAATTTAATTCTTACTTAAACTTCTAAGTATGATATTTTAAAAACGTGTTTATGTGTCCATTAACACGTTTCTTATTGTCTCTATTAAAGATTAATCGATGACACTTATATCACATGTTCTTTATAATCTGTTTCTGATTTAAACAAAAAGAAAACAAGCTTAAATAATAATTCGACCGATAAAAACCGTCTTCATCAGAACTGGACCAAATTGAAATAGGACCACACGGAAAGCACTACCCTTCAAATAAAAAAAGAATCATCAAAATCGGTTCACCCAGTCAAAAGTTCTGCGGTAACAAAAAAAAAAACAGTCAAATTGATAACCTCCTTTTTTTGGGATTCGGTTAAAAATAGATAACTGCTATGCTATGATTAGCTGACTGCTAATAAATCATAACTATTCATTCCAGGTGAAAGACTCCATCCTGGAGAAGTACGGAGGATCAGAACACCTCCAGGCTCCTCCTAAGGAACTGCTGCTCGCTCAGACGGAAGTGTTTACTCGGTACAACCGGGACGGAACAGTCGTGCATGGACCTGAGAAGCAACTCGCTAAGTAAGTAAGCAGTAGTGTGCACACTTTCCGTGTAGGACTAAACTGATATTGCAATTGATGGGATTATAGCTCAGATCAGACAAACAAGGGAGATATGCCTTAGTACAATTATCGTTTGTGTTCAAATGTCTACGTTGTTCATTAAAAAAATCACCATACCGCTAAACTTAGATTAGGTATAATATTAGACGAGTGCCTCTTTACAGCGTGATATTATTTTTATAATCAATACTACAATATAATCATAGTGTGCAATACGTGTTTACCTCCCCCTTCAGTTTTTGGCAGACTTTTTTCGGTACTAGCTCGAGTTTAAAGGCAGATCCAAACTATATATTATCAAAGTGCCAATGACCGTTTTTTTCACGATTTCAGAGTTGGTTCCATAGTAAAAGTTGTTCATAATAATGATCTCCTTTCGGCTTAGTACAGGGTTTATGCATAACCCTGTTTAGTACGCTTGTTTGGCATTATTAATGATACATTTATGTTCTTCATGGGGCGTGGGTTCGATTCCCACCTAGAGCAAACATGCGAAGAACATTTGTGTTTGTTCTATGTCTGGGTGTTAATATCCATTTAAGTATGTATTTAAAAATATATATGTATGTATATCAGTCTCTGGCAGCCATATTACAAGCTTTGCTTAGTTTGGGTTCAGATGACCGTGTGTGAAAAAGCGTCCCAGATATTTATTTATGTTTATTTTCAGGAGTAAATATGAAGAGGACGTGTTAGTAAACAACCACACGTCCGTGTGGGGCTCCTACTGGAGGGACGGCCAGTGGGGGTACAAGTGCTGCCATTCATTTATAAAGGTAACTATCAGATTGGTAATTCAGCGGGGGAACAGCGAATCGGGGACTTTTGGTCAGCGCTCGGTGCGCGGAGGACTTTTTGAGTAATAGGGTATTTGACTGATTTTACTAAACCATTTTAAATTGTTTATTACATTAAAATAAAGCAATCTTATGATTTAATCCTCATAATTTTCAGTATTTGTGTTTAGAATGGCGGATCAAAATTCAAATTATTAAACTACCGCGTAAACGCTACCATTGACATTCATGGGGCCACGTGACATTAGTGACGTCACACATAAACAAACGAGTTAATCTCGCCATACAATTGTTGCCTCTATTTACTTTTCTGTGATGACATAAGGACATTCGGCTAACATAGAGCGTTTGCAGTCAAGTCACGTGATCAGTGAAAAACATATTTTTTATCGTGTATTTTTCTAGAAATAGGGACTTTATTTATTGGTTTTTAGTAAATAAATACTTTTTTTAAATCAATAATCTTCGATGTTTACACCAGTAATAATTATATTTTTAATATAGTCAAATACCCTATTGTTATTAATTGTTAATTGAGTTTTTTAAATATAATTTTATTATTATAGTTAATTTTATATTCTGTAGTTTGACATGTCTATTTTATAATAATGATGTATTGACAAGGGAAAAAAAACTATCAGAGATATTATATCAGAATAGGGATAGAGAGATGGATATAGATAGAGTATCCATAAGCGAATGTGACTGCTTACCCACCCACAGGCAGATCGTCTGCTTGTTAGCAGCTTATCGCACAAAAAAGACGCACAGATACACACATTGAACTTATAACACCCCTCTTTATGCATCGGAGGTTAAAAAGACTAATCAGCACCTGCATCATAAACGGGCATACTTATTGTGTAGAAACCCACCATGACAACTTGAACTGAATTCCTCTATACTTTCTATAAGTTTTTTTAGCTATATCTACAGAAATGTGTAAGAATAAAAACCTTAAAATTCTGAACACGTTTGCTAGGTTTTTGAACGTAAAATTATAGCTGGTCGCCGAGAAGTGTGGTATAAAAAAAAGGTTTCCATCTCAACTTTTTCTAATGTTATTGAAGCTGTCAGTTGGACAAAAATTGGACAGAGTATAATAGTAGTTCAGCAGTCCAGTCATCTGCTTTTTGCTTTAACCAAATAATTATAAATGATAATATAGCTATCTCTCTTTCTCTATGTTTGTTATTTGTCTTATTTGCGTTTATAATTAATCTTATTTTTAACCGACTTCAAGAAAGAGGAGGTTCTCAATTGGACTGTTTTTTTTTGTATTTTCTTTAATGTTCGTTACCTCAGAACTTTCGACTGGGTGAACGGATTTTGACGATTCTTTTTTTATTTGAAAGCTGCTGCTTCCCGTGTGGTCAATTTGCTCCAGTTCTGAAATTTTTATGAAGTTGGTTTTTTTTATTGATAATTATTTTAATAGATGGACATAGGATGCTTATACCCGAGGAAATGCTAGCTGGAAAACCACGAGTAAATCAAGGCAATAAGTGCTACAAATATGTGCATTGTTAATGATTTTGTTCCATATTTGCAGATGTCGTACTGCGTAGGTGAGGCAGGTAAATCTGTGGTGTTGGATCTGCCTGATGATGTTAAAGCTTTCAACACCGCCGCAGCAGAGCTAATGGAGAAGAAGGAAAAATCTAAAGGTACTGAAACACTTCTTATTCTTTCCTCTGTGACGATTTTGGCGTCGCATTCTTTTGCATTTGCCAGTTTCAAGTATTAAATAGTTATCAAGTTTGAAGAAATGTAGTCTAACAAGTCAGTCAGAGTCATGCAAAGTAAGTCACGGTCAAGTCAAAGTCACGCCCTAGGAAAGGGGTGATCGGTTTTTTTTTTATTTATTTTTTATTTGTACCTCGGAATTATGTCATTTATGAATCGTTTTTTTTGTCTTAACCTTTACTGTCCCACTGTTGGGCAAAGGCCTCCCCCATTTCCTTCCATAAATCTCGGTCCTCCGCCACCTCTTGCCAACCTCTCCGGAATGAGTCAAGATCGTCACGCCAGCGTTTCCTAGGCCTTCCTTGACTGCGTCGTCCATCAGGCACCCACTGTGTGACGATCCTGGCCCATCGGTCGGAGTTTTTATTTATTTTAATATCATCAAATCGATTTAGTAGTTTGGCTTTTAAATCAAAATAACTGGAGATTTTTGTTACTTGGATGCTAATACGGTCAACCTAAATTGCGTATTCTATAAAATAAATGTGACACGGTTTTTAAACTGATAATTATATTTGCAGCTATTTTGCACTTGAAGGGTACGCGCGGGTAGCAGGCGGAAGAAAGGTCTGAGAGGCTTATGTCCAGCAGTGGACTAGTACAGGCTGATGATGATGATGTCATTTTGACTATTTCAATCTGGAATATAAAAAAAACAGTCAGAACTGCACATCAGGACCTTTATTCTGCACGGGCCAAACGCGCTCTATAGTGGCGCGTTAAGTTAACCTCCAAAAGTTGAACTTTATTTCCTAAACAATAGAGGCCAACTTTTTGTGGTAAACTTAACGTGGACACGATAGCGCGCGTTTGCTCGTGCGGAATAAGGGCCCAGAAGTGAAAACTTAAGTAGTAATTCACCTTTTTTTACAAGAGATGGCGCTATTTCAAAATATACGGTATACCGTGTATTTTGAAAATGGTGGAACCGTATCTGTCACGCTATAGGGTGACAGTGACGCGAGTTCCAACATTTTTGTTCACCCAAAAAGTGCTCAACGCGTCCGAAGAAGTTTTCATTTCAAAAATAGACTTTGTTTCGTCTCTATTAACGCCTGCAGGTCTAGCACGGGCCTTGGACAAATTGTCTTTCTACCGTTTTCATCCCGCGAGAAAGAGACAGAAGTATCCATGTTCTAGCTTTCTCGCTTCTACTCGTGCATAAAAACTGCGGTAAGACAATTTGTCTATGGTCCGTACTAGGCCTGCTGTTATTTCTAATCAGCTATTGACCCCGTTTTACTGGTAACACAGAAAAAAAAAACACTAAAAAAATACATTTCGTTTTGTAGAAAAGGAAGAATCATCTTCGTCATCAAGTTCTAGCAGCTCTTCAGATTCAGAGAAAGAAATCAGATCCAAAACGGAAAAGACAAGTAGGAAGAAGAAAAACAAAAAGAAGGCAAAGAAAAAGAAGAAGAAGGAACTCAAGAAAAAGGAAGAGGATAAATTAAAAAAGGTGAACATAGAAACTTCTAATAATATTGAGACTGACAAAAAACAAGAAACAATCACTTTTTAACCGACTTAAAAAAGAGGGGGTTTCTCAATTCGGTTGTATTTTATTTTTATTTATTTTATTTTTGTTATCTCCATTATTGGGGAAGAAAGGTTCTTGAGTGGAGACCACGAATTGGAAGATGCAGCGTAGGTAGGCCTCCCACTAGATGGACCGACGACATCGTGAGAATCGCGGGCATCCAGTGGATGCAGATGGCAGGATGTCGTTCAGTGTGGAGGTTAAAGGGGGAGGCCTATGTTCAGCAGCGGACGTCTTCTGACTGATGATGAGGATGATCTCCATCACTTATAAATTATCGTCATTTATATAAAAATATTTTTTATTTGAAACTAGTGACCCGCCCTGGCTTTGCACGGGTGTAATAAAAAAAATGATGTTTTCTGTTTTCACGATGATGTGAAAACAGTGAACGTACGCCATAAATTTATTTTTCGGCGACTTTGTTGTAAAGTATTGTTTGTTTCTACTTACATAAAAACTTTATTAGGTTATATTACATCCGCCGCCATATTACAAGGGTGCACCCGTCGAAACGTGCGGTGGCTGAACGTAGGTTTTGATTCCGTTGAATTTTGACAGACAGACCGGCTGAAGGATAATGTTGTGATGCTTTATTTCTTTTGAGGTTCGGAACTCTAAAAACAAAATAATGCATTGTTTCTGACATAATATTTCGCGTGTCGAAACTGTTTCTTTTTTGTTAAAAAATTTTTTGGGATAAAAAAATATCATTCAGCGTAGCATTCTACGTGGCAATCCTATTATATATTCTAATCTAGAGTTAATACAAACAAACACAGGGTCAAACGTCACTTGAGGTTACTCACATATCCGAACAGCTCCCGAAACTGACGTAAAGTTTTTTTTTAGGCATTGGAGAAAGAAGACCGAAGTCAGAGGCGGGCTGAGTACCTCCTTTCTTTAGACGAAAGAAAGCGTCCCTACAATAGCATGGTCCAAGTAAAGGAGCCTACAGAGGAAGAGGTAGAAGCTTACCAAATGAAGAAACGAAGAGAAGAGGATCCTATGAGTCAATTCTTGTAGAAGACAACTTGTGGGTTACAACTACAAGTGAAAAATTAAAATCTATATTTATTAATAAAAATTATAATGTAAGGAATGTGTGTTTTCTTCCTCAATGGATAGATAGAAACTCTTTATTCTATGAGTGTGAATAATTTAGCGCATTAATTTATCGATAAGAAAAAGTTTACTATGAATCATAATTTATATCCGATGGCTGAGCTGTGAGGCGGTTGCGTTGAATATTTCGCAATATTGAATGTTGCCATATCTTAAAATTTAAAATTGTAAAACTGGAATAAAACCTTTGATAATATATAGTTTGGGTCTGCCGTTAAACTCGAGCTAGTACTGAAAATAGTTTGCCAAAAACTGAAGGGGGCGAAGTAAACACGTATTGCACTCACTGACATATTCTTACTAGTTCTACAAACGCACACAACTGCAAACGATGTGGTCAAAATGTATACGAATGGACGACCGAGGGGTGGTGTAAATGCTAAGGGGGAAACTGTAGACTAAACATTTTTTTTTTCTGTGAATAATATAGAAGATGAATAGAAAAATAACTGGCCAAGAGCATGTCGAGACACGCATATTTTAAGGTATGAAGCTTCAGGAATAAAGTTCTGTGGACTTAGCTAAATTTCACAGATGTCTCCTCGCGACGACATAACATAATATACTTTTTAATCCACTTTTTATAGTTTAGTAAAAAAGAAAACTACTGGAGAAAAAATATTCGTTAAGATCATTTTACGATTTATAAACACACGATAAAACAGTTGAAGAATTATAAATACATGATAAAACAGTTTAAGAATCTAGTGCTACAATCGGCGGCCTTATCACTAAGAGCGATCTCTTCCAGGCACCCTTCATCTCACTGGCCCACACAGCTTTTCTTTCAGTAATATTTTTCCTACCATTTGGTAGAATTTTATAGAAAAAAAGTGCGCCATATTGAAATCAAACGTCAATCAAATAATGAAGTTTGAATCTTGTCATTTTTTCATTTCCTTTTAGAAGTGGGCCGTCCTATTAATTATTATTTTTGAGATTGTTACATTAAATAACTCGTTATGATGGCTGAGGACACGACAGCGGACGCGACGAGGCGTTTAAACGTTAAGAAACAGACCCTGGACGACGCGTACGCGGCACCAGCAAACTTCTTAGAAATCGACGTAGTAAATCCAGTCACGTCTATGGGAGTAGGGAAAAAACGCTATACGGATTACGAAGTTCGCATGAGAGTAAGTAAACGGGTCTATTATTAGTTTGGGATAATTAGATTAAGTGTACACGAACGGCTTTACGTAAAACAAGTGGGCGGATATGGGTTTGATGCCGACGCGTTCGGTGCCGAGTGCGAGTGACTAACTCCCTGCTTTGGTTTGCAGACAAATCTCCCCGTGTTCAAAGTAAAAGAATCCAGCGTCAGACGACGGTACAGTGACTTCGAATGGCTGAGAAATGAGCTAGAACGAGACAGTAAGGTAAGAATCATATTTCTACTTGTGTTGCTCATTCACTGATAAAACTAGTTTCGATGTTATCTACGGACAAAACAATCGTTATTGTGTCCGATTCGTTTCGTGAATGACCGCTGTAATTACTATTGAATAGTGATTAGGCTTGAATAGCACTATTAGCTGCAATTTACAGGTTTTTAGCATAAATGTCAAGGTTAACAGCATAAATACACAAACAGAACAGTTGATGAGATAATCAAAACCTGTTGTGTATAAATACTCAAGACTTCATATGACCGCTATTGAGCTTCTGATACTTGTCCTGTAATGACAGCTACATTGATAGGTCAATATGCCACATTTTGTTTCTCGGTAACTATATATGGGCCCTTTTCTGATCGTAATTAGAGAACTCTGAGCATCCAGAATGGTACCTCTTAGAGTGTGTTGTTCTGAACCATAATAACTCCTGGACCGATTTCCTCTAGTGAACGATTTCAGTGCAATCCACATTGTCGGCTGAAGTTGGTCCACATACTCCATGTGTCATAATCAGTGCCAGTGAGATAACAAACTTTGGAAGTTTCGATAACAGCACATCGCTCCGAGGTAATCTCGTCGAGGCACTGCCCCGACAGACTACAACCGACGGAGATGTTTCACGAACCTATTCATGCTTTCTCTCTATGATAATACAATAAACAATTTGTAACTTATGCTTTACAAATTAAGGTCAATTCTACTAGGGCGATAACAAAAAACTGCACAAGTTTATTAGTACGAGTGTGTTAGCCGTGCCCCGCAGTTTCTCCCGGTGGGCATTATCACAGGATTAGACAGGACATTACTTTTTTATATACTCCGGTATAAAAAAGTATCCTGTCACTCTCTGGTCTCTCATCTCTGCAAAAAACCACGTCGTTCTTTTCGCTCTGTTGCTGCACGAAAGAATAACAAATAAACACACTTTTGCAATCATAATATTTGTATGATAAAGTAAATGCAATTAAGTTGAATCGAAAACAAACTTTATTGCTATAATGTTGGCACCCTCATCACAATTTGAAAATATACAAAATACTGAAGGTGAACACTAGTAATCAATGATGATTAATATTATCTTTGCTAGTAATACACAACATAACTTCACACATTCTTCATATACCAATGATTTCTTAATAACCTAAGCATATTCTGATTTAAGCAAAAAACTGTGCACCTAACATTACATGATAACAAATTATAATTGCATGAACTTGGACTGTAAGGCAACATCTGCACACGCGGAACTAAATAGTACCAGGACTTATGTAGTACACGTAGTCTTGCAACCAGCTCATACCACAAGTAGCGACTCCCTCGCAACATCACTACTGTCCTGCCAGTTACGTTTAGAGGGTTGGCTTTTTTTTCCATGAGAGCAGATGTATTTTAGACGCTACATAAATTGTCTCTTGTAGATGAATATATGCCAATGATAAATAAAGAAACAATAGGTAAATAATAAGTAAATGACAAATGTTTTTTGTTTATGATCTATCAAAAAATAATATGTACAAGCAGTTATCAGTGCAAACTAAAGTAAATCAACAAAATAATAAGAATCTGTCAAGTGCGAGACAGTCTCCACTGTTTATCTCAGGCTCAGGTATATAGAAGAAAAATAAGAAATAGAAGGGGCTAAATAAAAGAAAACATAATATTTTTGGTTAATACATTTATAACATGAATATAATTATTGTACAGAATGCTCTGTGCAAATCCATTTAGCCATATTTTTTTTGTTTCTTATGTGTTTTTAACAATGATGTGGTCTCTAAAATAAAAGTACATAGTTCTATTTGCCTTGACCATGAGTTCTTATCAATCTCTATCGGGGTTATTGGTGGGTATTACAAAAGGAAATATTTTTGTTAAAACAAAAACCCTGTGTCTATTTCCTGCTTGAAAAAAACTTATTATGATTAGTATATTATTTTGTATAAATGATGATCCTCGGTGATCCTGCCTATCCTAAAATTGACTGCCCCGGTGGCTCAGTTGGTAGTGAACCTACTTTCTGCGCTTGGGGGCGTGGGTTCGATTCCCATCTAGGACAAACATTTGTGTGATGAACATTTGTGTTTGTTCTATGTCTGGGTGTTAATATCTATTTAAGTATGTATTTAAAAAAAAAAATGTATGTATATCAGACTCTGGCAGCCATATTACAAGCTTTGCTTAGTTTGGGTTCAGATGACCATGTGTGCAATAATGTCCCAGATATTTATTTATTTATCCGAGGATGGTTTCGTTGTTCTTCCACGCTGCTGCACTCCAGCAGCAAATGCGCCCCATACACCCTCTACATAGTGGACTGTCTGTAACCCCATATTGACGGTTTGCATCTGTATTCAAATTTCAAATTTCTTTATTTGTCTGATTTATCTTAATTTACAAGTGTTTGGCCTCTCCTGTTAAGTTTTGACAACCTGTGTTAGGAGAGACCGCTCTTTCATTTGTTATATTAAATTTATACAGACATAGTATAATATATAAATAGTTAATATGTAGTTAGTAGTAGTAAATTTAAAGTTAGTAGTAGTTAATGTGCGGTTAATGTGTGTATTGTGCTCAGATCAGAAAAAAAAGGGAGATATGCCTTAGTACCATTATCGCTCATGTTGAAATGTCTCCATTTTTCATGCATTTTTCTCCCTAAACCGCTCTTACCGCAAAAACTGTAAGTACGGCTCACCTAATTTTTTTAGCACACTTTGAAACTTGTAGTGATACTAATGACCAACGAATTGAATTTGGATATACCGCCTATACATATTATAGAAGGTGACTGTACTACGCGACACTGCGTCGACATTGGTGGGCATTGGGGCCTTATAGCTTGCAACCATGAAGTTGTATACGCATCGTTTTGAAATTTGATGTTGTGTTTTCAGATTGTGGTCCCACCTTTACCTGGCAAAGCGTTGAAGAGACAGCTGCCCTTCCGTGGTGATGATGGTATATTTGAAGATGAGTTCATTGAAGATCGCAGAAAAGGTGAGTTCCTTTTGTCAACATCAATGTTGTTTTTTTTTATAGAATTGATCTACGTTTGGCCACCCACTCGCTTGATGGTAAGTGACGGTGTGGCCGAGGATGGAACACGTTGATCCAGAAGAAATCTATTCACTCTAGCCTTGAAGATACCTAGATTGTAGTTCACAGGAAACAAGGAAGATGGCAGGGAGTTCCATACTTGGGCAGTATGTATCATAAATGACGACCCAAATCATTGTGTATGTTGTTGTGTACCTGTATATCAAAGATGCAGCAGCCATGCACCATTTTTCTGTTGGCTTACTAACTCCAGTTAATGGTTATTTCAGTTCTTCAAAAAAGTATATTATACTAGCCGTCCGCCCCGGCTTCGCACGAGTGTAAGCTCGGCCTTCGGCCTCGCTACAAAATATAATATAGCCTATGTCACCCGGGGATAGTGTAGCTTCCCAACAGTGAAAGAATTTTTCAAATCGGTTTAATAGTTTCGGAGCCTATTCATTACAAACATACAAACATACAAAAATAGGTACAAATCTTTCCTCTTTATAATATTAGTGTAGATGAGGCATTCATCGTTCTAATTTAAATATATATTTATCGGGTACCATCAAAATTGGACAAGTACTAGTTATCGAGAAATAAACTAGGTAGTAACAGTAAGCAGGCATCATCATCATTTCAGCCATAAGAAGTCAACTGCATGAACTGTTTATATGGACAGACGACCTATTCGGGCCCGCGTTTAGAGTTGGGCGTAAGGTCCCTGAGCTCCAGTCCCGCGGCTAAGTTCAATAACATTGCTGCAGCTAGTCATAACATATCATAGCTGACTCATAAAATATATATGTGTCTGCCGATATAGTATGACTAATGTGACCCATTCGAACTTGAATTTATTTATTCTAATTAAGAATATAAGTATATTTGTAATTAAGTTGAATTTATTGATGCAAATTCTATGTAAAATAAGACGCTTTGAATATGATTCATCACTTCATTCAAAATACTAGTGATTACAAATTGATTGCCTTCTTATCTAAACATTTGTCAAATATCAATTATTGTTATTATTTTTTGTGGGATATCTGAATACATATTAGTTAGTTTTTTAACCTCTGACAACAGCGGTGATCCCTATACGAAAACCGATAAATTTTGAGCTTTTGAATGTAACATTTTAAACTGAAGAAAAAGCTTTAAACTTTAAAAAATCGTCTTCATAAAAATTACAGAACTGGACCACACGGTAAGCACCAAATAAAAAAGAATCATCGAAATTGGTTCACCCAGTCGAAAGTTCTGAGGTAACAAACATTAAAGAAAATACAGTCTAAATGAGAACCTCCTTTTTTTGGAAGTTTGTTAAAAAAGCCTTGAGTTTGACCGCCAACTCGCCGGTTGATAAGTAATGATGCCGTCTACGATGGAGCACGCTTGCCTAGAAGAAACCGATTCACTTGTGATTTGAAGACACCCAGATTGTAAATATGGGAAATCACCCATTCAGGCAGCGCATTCTACAGACTAGCAGTTCAATAGCAGCAGTAGTAGCAGTTAGCAAATGCATAATACATCCCAAGCAGGACATTGCAGGGACCTTACGCCTACCTGATATAAGCGATTCAGTTTAAGTTTTTGCGAAAAGTTGCGCGACCGTAAACCGTATCTAGGCTCGTTGAGGTTCGCGTGATTTTGCAAACTGCGCTAATTCAAGCCTGCGATTAGAGTTAGCGTAAGGCCCCTGGTCGTATCACCCAGAGAAATAAATATTTTTGTTTAAATAGAACGACTGTCAAGGCATTTTTGTAAGAAATTTGTTGTAGCCACTTGCACCCATATAAACCCATAGCAACTGTGACGCGGAGTTCGAAGAGTTGACATAAATAAGAATGTTCTGTCATAATGCCTGGCGACAGATTTTCCTTCTCATATCCGTTCTATTTACTTCTCTTTTCTGCGGTATCGCCCCCAAAAAGATAAACTTCAGCAAACTACGCCTGATTCAATAATTTCTGTACATCATTTCCAGGTCTAGAAGTATTCATAAACAAGATTGCAGGGCACCCGCTGGCACAGAACGAGCGATGCCTTCACATGTTCCTCCAAGAACCCAACATCGACAAGAACTATGTCCCCGGCAAGATAAGAAACACATAATGATGGCACGTCCAGTAAGCGAGCTTTGGGATCTTTGAAACTGTGTGTACTGGGGCTTACGATGGTACTGTCAAATAACTGGATTTGATGAGTATTCTCATATTTATTTGTTTGATGATTTATATTGATCTTGAAGTCAGAACCTGATTAGGGTGTTTAACCAGTTCAAAAAAAATAAAGTTTTATGGTTAAAATAACTTGTCTCAATTAACTAGGGCCCCATTTTGTTTATATTATTCAATAACCCTAGCACGTTTCTCGAATATTAAGAAGGGTTGTTCCCGGCAGATGCAGAGGGCCCTAATTTTCTTATACAAAGTGATGTAGTTTTCACACATTTTTGTTTTTATTTTTAAGGAATTATTCTCCCTGCCTACTGATACTGCAGGCCTAGCTCGGACCGTGGACAAATTGTCTTTCCACCGTTTTTATTAGTGCGTAGTTTGTCTCTTTCTCGCAGGATAAAAACGGTAAAAAGACAATTTGTCTACGGCCCGTGCTATGCCTGCTGGAGGCTTACAACCATATCATGCCTTTTTTTTAGATAACGGTTTTGACGTGATAACGTCTTATAAATCGATGAACGCCGGCTGCACGCGCGAAAAAGCATGAGTCATTGTCACGTTCCGCCTGAGCCGAGCGTGCAAGCGAGAGCGCGGAACTAGCGATAGAGAGGCACGACCGGTCTAAGCGTTCAGCTTGTGACGCATACGTTATCACGTAAAATTAACGTCCGTAAACCGACAACCAAGTTTTTTTTGTCAAAGCAACCGACAGATAATTTTGCGGCTTAATAAGTCAGTCTCTATTGAACTTTTAAGTGCAAATGTGAATAGAAAAAAATCGAGGCTAATTAAGAAAAACAGTATTTTTTTGTGAAGGCTTGATTTTGGGAGAAATTGTGCCTTGGTAATTCACGTGCAGATCTTGAAGTTCACAGTTTCAAAGCGCCCCCGTGAATGTTATTGCAATTGTGGGGTTATATCATTAAATAAATTATCATTAAATATTTTAAGTTTAGACCCAATTTGCAATAATCTTCCGAGATTATAAAGTATACCTACCTATTAAGGAACATTGAGACAAACAAACAGCACTGCATTCCACAGGATATGTTTTTAATATATTTTGTTTTAATAGTAAACTAAAAATGTCATTCAAGGAAATGTTAGAACAAAATTGTTGTTAAAGTAAACGGCGAAAAAAGTGTTCAGTTGATTCTATTGCACCATTTTTAAACTAAACTAAATCAAAAGCATCCTTTTCGCACATATAAAAATGAAAAGAGAATAATTTTAGTGCTGTTAGATAATATGGGAAGACCTCTGCTCAGAAGAGGGATCTAAATAGAAACCATGAAATGGTGCAACAGAATTGACAGCAAAAGATAAACTTGTATCAGTTTTACTAAACTAATTTATTTAATCACGAAATACAAAAAATATATTTTTTTGTCGTTTACTCTACAAATGTATTATAGTAATTGTTTATAAGTTATAAGCAATACTTATTATTGGAATTGTTAAACAAAATATGTATATCGGTATAATACGATTGGCGGTCGTTTATTCGAAATTATTGTGGATTGCCATTATTTAATTATGCCTTATAAATCTCATTATTATCGTAATAATATTGAAATTAATTTACTTTATTTTAGTAAGCTGATTTGTATTTATTGGAAACTTAAATGGTTAAACGTGTTTGGTCACATTTTTAGCGAAGTGAAATAAATATGAAGAGAAATCGTATACAGTCAGTGCTTAGAACAAGGCTGCCCAACCCACAGAAAAGTGTTTTTTTTTTTTTAATATAATGGCTGTCAAGGCATTTTTGTAACACATTTGTTGTAGCCAGTTGCACCCATATAAATCCATAGCAACTGTGATGCGGAGTTCGACGTGTTGACATAAATAAGAATGTTCAATCACATATCTGTCACAATACCTGGCGACAGCGTTTCCTTCTCATTTCCGTTATATTTACTTCTCTTTTCTGTGGCCCGACCGATTTTAGAGGTGGGCCATAATTATGATTCCATGTCAGCCGATGTGGGACCTAATAATATCAGACTACTATGACAGATATTTTATAGCTGAAAGCCTATTGTATCTTCAAAGTTTATTGGTGTGAAAATTTATTGGCGCGCCTTGGCAGTAAAACCGACTTGTCGTGACAGCAAATGCAATGACGCTCAGTTATGCCGTCATATTTCACATCTGCATGGCGTCACGTGATGGCCAACTAAAAAAAACACATCAGGCATAGGACTGCACGTCAGAAGTGAATACTTAAGTAGTAATTCACCTATTCTACAAGAGATGGCGCTGTTTTAAAATACATGGCACTGTGTATTATGTATTCTGTGACAGCGTGACGTTGACGCGAGTTCCATGATTTTTGTTCACTCAGTGCTCAAGTTTTCACTTAAAAAAAACATTAATGAGACTTGTAAGAGGTTAGTCATATATCGATAGACGCGGCGAATGCCCATACTTCACACTGGCCAACCAATTTTTGAGATAGCCAATTCAAATGCATTAGCGTACCGTTCCTGTCTGCAGGCCTTGGGTTGGGCAGCCTTGGCAAAAATTTACTACAAATGTACATTTCATGCCTGTAATCAAAAACGATACCACTGACATATGGCATATGGCTGACATATGTCATCACTGACATATGGTACTGAGACGTGGTCCTTAACTGTTGGACTTTTCGAAAAACTCAGTCACACAACGGGCAATGGAGAGAGCTATGCTCGGAGTTTCTTTGCGCGATAGAATCCGAAATGTGGATGTTCGCCAAAGAACCAGAGTCACCGACATAGCTATTAAAATCTGCAAGTTGAAGTGGCAATGGGCAGGCCACATCACTCGGAAGAACTGATAACTGATGGGGAAGAAAGGTTCTTGAGTGGAGACCACGAACCAGAAGACGCAGCGTAGGTAGACCTCCCACTAGATGGACCGACGACATAGTGATAGTCGCGGGCATCCAGTGGATGCAGATGGCAGGATGTCGTTCAGTGTGGAAGTTAAAGAGAGAGGGCCTATGCTCAGCAGTGGACGTCTTCTGGCTGATGATGATGATGAATCAAAAACGAAGGGCGAGCACTGAATACGGTTTTGATTCCTAAAATATATTTTTAACATTGGGTGTTACTATTTGTCTACATAATAATATATTAAGTATCTTTAAACATTGATTGATTGATTGATTTTCATTTTTCATTTAGTTTTAAACATTGTCTGCGATTTTCCGCCGAGTTGCGTAGCTTTATTTTGTAAATCGTTAGCAATGTGTTTATTTTAGTATCACCTAGTGATCACTAGGTGATACTGATTGTAATGACAGTTGGTCTCACAAAAGTATGATTTTTGTGTACTTTATGAACCTTATGAACCAGTTAAATTTGTTTAATGTATTATGTCGATCATAATATAATAGGATAATAAATTTGCTATCATGTCTGTTGTTTTTAATTTTACACTAGAAGCGCCCGCGGTTTCACCTGCGTTATATACCTCCTTGTTAGCTACAGCAACCTCCTTTGACTTCGGAGACATTTTTTTTCGATATTTTTATATCTACTTGATTATGAAAATCCACCGTTTGCTCGTGGTCATACTAGTTTGTCATACCAATATGACCACGTCCTGACGGTCCTACTAGTACGACAATATGACCACGAGGATATACATGTCCTGACGGTCCTACTAGTACGACAATATGACCACGAGGATATACATGTCCTGACGGTCCTACTAGTACGACAAACTAGTATGATCACGAGGAAACGGTCTGAAAATAGGTTCAGCCATTCTTGAGTTGTAAATGGTTAACTAACCCGACTTTTTTATTTTCATTATATAAGGTCGGGGGAAAAGTTTCTTCGTATTTTTTAAACAAATTCAAGACATATTTTTTTCAAGTTTAATTACATTTAATTATAATATATATGTGCCATTTTGTTCGATAACTTGTTGCCATCTTGTAGGTAGTGACATGATCCCGTTGCTGTAGAATTTTTGGGACTTCTGGGGGCCTACCATACACGTTACACAAAATAACATTGCTGCGAGAACATAACGTTTCGAGCGTAAAACATTCTTACTTTCGACCGTACCATGCACGTGAAAACGTTTCCGCTTTATTAGGAAAGCACGAGACGACGCTATACGTTAATACAGAGTTCTCACTCACACACCCGGTCATAGTTCGTTAGATTCCGTTCTTTATTCCGTAATACAAAAGTTTTAAATTAAACTCCGTACCATAGACGATTTTAACAACGTGAATAACATTATTTTTGGGGCTATGAGGCTCCATTCTAGCGATAATATAAAAGTTAGTCAGGACCAACTTTTTTATTATCGCATTGAAATTAAAACTGCTTTATGCCTCCCGAAGGCCTCTGAAAAATATTTAAATCAGTTTATAAAGACTAAGCGGTCGATCCAAATGTCATGTTAGGCCTCCGGGAGGCCTCCGACAAGTATGTGTTCCAATCACTAGAAAAATAAGCCAATTAGCATAGGCCGAATTGCCAATCCTAGTGTTCAGAACTATTAGGCCTCCTGAAGGCCTCCGACAAATACGTGTCATTCACTAAAATTAATGTAGTAAGCAAGATAATACAGGCTGAATTGGCAACGCTAGTGTCAGAAAAATTAGGCCTCCCAAAGGCCTCAGAAAAAAAAAATGTTTTTAGTCTTTTTACCTAAATATGTAGGAGGCATTAAACAATTGGCTGTATTGGTAACCTTAGTGTTAGGACATTAGGCCACTCAAAGGCCTCCGACGAATATGTAGATAAATCGCTAGAACATGTAGTAGACAAGATAGTAAAGGCTGAATTATCAATCCTAGTGTTCAGAACTATTAGGCCTCCTGAAGGCCTCCGACAAATACGTGTCATTTACTAAAATTAATGTAGTAAGCAAGATAATACAGGCTGAATTGGCAACGCTAGTGTCAGAAAAATTAGGCCTCCCAAAGGCCTCAGAAAAAAAATATGTTTTTTAGTCACCTAAATATGTAGGAGGCATTAAACAATTGGCTGTATTGGTAACCTTAGTGTTAGGATATTAGGCCACTCAAAGGCCTCCGACGAATATGTAGATAAATCGCTAGAACATGTAGTAGACAAGATAGTAAAGGCTGAATTATCAATCCTAGTGTTCAGAACTATTAGGCCTCCTGAAGGCCTCCGACAAATACGTGTCATTTACTAAAATTAATGTAGTAAGCAAGATAATACAGGCTGAATTGGCAACGCTAGTGTCAGAAAAATTAGGCCTCCCAAAGGCCTCAGAAAAAAAATATGTTTTTTAGTCACCTAAATATGTAGGAGGCATTAAACAATTGGCTGTATTGGTAACCTTAGTGTTAGGATATTAGGCCACTCAAAGGCCTCCGACGAATATGTAGATAAATCGCTAGAACATGTAGTAGACAAGATAGTAAAGGCTGAATTATCAATCCTAGTGTTCAGAACTATTAGGCCTCCTGAAGGCCTCCGACAAATACGTGTCATTTACTAAAATTAATGTAGTAAGCAAGATAATACAGGCTGAATTGGCAACGCTAGTGTCAGAAAAATTAGGCCTCCCAAAGGCCTCAGAAAAAAATAATGTTTTTAGTCACCTAAATATGTAGGAGGCATTAAACAATTGGCTGTATTGGTAACCTTAGTGTTAGGACATTAGGCCACTCAAAGGCCTCCGACGAATATGTAGATAAATCGCTAGAACATGTAGTAGACAAGATAGTAAAGGCTGAATTATCAATCCTAGTGTTCAGAACTATTAGGCCTCCTGAAGGCATCCGACAAATTTGTGTTCCAGTCACCAAAATATGTAGGAGGCATGAAAATTTTGGTTTAGTAATAGTGTTCCGTGCATCAGCCATGGAACAAGGATTTACCAAGGCAAATTCCGCTAATTTGCCTAGAGTTGATTCATTGATGGTGGGAGTGTTCCAGGCTTCAAACAAAGACTTCTGTTTATAGCAGAATTTAGAAGCGTCAAAACTTCTATGTAAGTACATTAAATCTTCATAATATATCCAACAATTTAAGCGTTTCAAATGTAAGATAAGTTCTGTATGGGTTTTAGGTTATGTTATAAAATGTATTGTTTTCATTTTTGATGTATAATGTTAAATATTTAGTTTTAATCTACTGTACCATATTATAAGATTATTGCTTAAACATAAATTTCTTTGTTTTAGATCCTCGAGGCCATCTTATGGCGATGACGCTGTAAGCTATGTACAGCTTAAACGCGAAGGAAGTCTGTGCACCATCACCGCAAAAATTTGCCCTGAGCATAAGGTCCACGCAAAGTTGTACAGAGTTACATTAATAGTCGACAAAGAGGGTGAAGTAGTGAAATCTGTGCAATGTCATGACTGTGTTGCTTCACAAGGAGGCTGTAAACATGCTGTAGCATTTCTTATGTAGGTCCATCGCAGAAGTGAAGAGCCTTCCTGTACATCAGTGGAGTGCTACTGGATAAAATCGAAGCTGTCTAGGGTTGGTACTACATTAAAATATGTAACTGCCAAACAGTTATCCAATGGCAAATCAAGCTTGCCATCAAATAGTGGTGTGTTCAAAAAATTTTCAGAAGAAGGGAAGAAACGTAAACTCAGTGACTGTGAGGTACTCAAGTATCAGGCAGACTATTTTCCTGATACATTAGAAAGATTATCGATGCACAAACTGGTACAGAAATACAAAGAAAAGTCCTGTGACACCTTTTTAGTAAACGTTGTGTTAACTAATGAAGATATCCTAAAAGTTGAGGAGGCAACTAGAGAACAACATAAAAGCTCGCTTTGGTACGAATTGAGGTATGGCAGAGTGACAGCCTCACGAGCTTTTGAATTTAGCAGGTGCAAAACTAGTGATGGCACCCTGATTTCCTTAATAATGGGAGGGAAAATTCCAGATACTCGGGCCATGAAGCGGGGTAGAATGTTGGAGGATGAAGTGAGACAAACAGTAAGCAGCATACTGGGGAAAAGAATAAAAAAATGTGGCCTAATGCTCTGTAAAAACTATCCCATTATAGCAGGATCGCCTGATGGGATCTGTGGTGACTACATAATAGAAATTAAGTGCCCAACAAGTGCAAAAACATATAAAAATTATGTGAATAATGGGAAACCTACGGAGAAATACTATGCGCAAATGCAGCTACAAATGTTTTTGACTGGCCAGCAAAATGGCTACTTCTGTGTAGCTGATTGCAACTACACTGAAAATAAAAAAGTGGACGTAATAGAAGTTCATTTTGATCAACATTTTGTATCTGATATTATCAAAGTGATAATTTCTTCATGGAAAGAATATGTGTACCCTATAGTATATAAAAGTGTAATATAATTATAGGATTTTTTAAATAAAACACACATAATATAACTCTGTAGTATTATTTAATCAATGAATCTTGCAAATTAATTAAACCGCAGGCAACGGTAATAACATCGTCAAGTACTTTGACAAGATTGTGATTTAAACATGCATGTGGCTTTAACATGTTAAATTCTCTCAACCGCCGAATCACTTGCTCTATATGTATCCTCAAACTAGCAATCTGTTTGGTTTCCCTTGCTTCAGCTTTAGAAAGCTTTGTCCCAGTTGTAACACTTGGAGGTCTTACTAGTTGCACTCCATGTCTGCGTAAATATTGCTCCACATGTTTAAAACCCCTGTCTGCCATCACACACATGCCTGATTGCAAGCTATTTATAAAATCACAAGATTCCACTAAACATGTGTCTGTAATTCGGCCTCCGAAACCAGGTGATATGTAATTAACTAAACCGTTGGGTGTGCAGGATACAAGATATTTAACAGTATTGGCCTTTTTATATTCTGACCATGTCAGAGATTGATTTAAGGCTTTTGAAGGCTTTTGTACCTCTATTTCTAAGCAGTCTATGATACAACTGACATTGTGATATTTATGCCTAAAAGCCATAGGTAAATTTCCTTTTATGGAATCTTTATTTAATTCAACAAGGAAAGGACGCATGACACTTGCTAACACAGGTATATTTTTTAAAAATGTTTTGCTAGTATGACTTGGACTCATTGAAAAGTCATCAGCAAGCTCTCTAAATGGGTTATTTAATCTAATTTTCTTTCGACACAAGAGTATATTGGTAGCAGGAATATTAATTTGTTTTTCTATTAAATCAATCAAGTAATAACAGCTTTTGGGAACACCTGTGTAAAAACGCGGGCTCTTCATAATTTTAAGCAAGGTACATTCAAGAATTTTAGATGCTTCCTGCTTTTTATCATCTCGCTGCAGTCTGATGTGGATTTCATTTGGAATAACATTTTCTTCGACGTTTCCATGCAAAACTAAAAATTTAAAATAGTAAAACTATTAGACACAAATAAAAAGTAGGACTTAATAAACATACATAGGTAAATACAATCTGCACTTTTTTACAAACAATAAATCAGTCTTTCAACAAAGTACTAAGTACATCTATTTAATTAAAAAAAAATCATAGTAAATGTTTAAGCTGGTTATTTACTAGGTATGATAACAGACAGTGTTTTTAATAGCAATTGTTTAATTGGTTAAGTAAGGTAAACGAAATTAATCTTTGCTTTAAAGGATCTGTCACACTGCCTGCATTCTCGTCCTGCGGTCTGGTCAAAATGAATGCTGTCCGCATCATGTGTGAACATCATTTGCAGTTTCCATATATACATAGACCGGACTGCAGGACGGGGAGCGCGGGCAGTGTGCCAGATCCTTAATATTATGATTTATAAACAGGTACCTGAACTGCTAGATGAAGCTTCTCCGAGCTCTAAATGTTTTATAGTAATACTTCTTTCCTCTAAATCTTTTTCAAATTCTTCTATTAGTGTCTGTCTTTGTTTCTTGACAATATACGGTCGTTCTGTCGTATTAGCAGTTCGTTTTCCTTCTATCTATCTGGCATTCAAATTTTGTGGAAATACAGCTTGGTTTCATGCGGACCTGCGACACTGATCCCATTACATGATACTCCATATAATTGTCCATATCATTTGGCAACTGGAAAATGAATAAAGTACTCATTAGGATAAAGATTGATTAGATTAAATCACTATTAGAAGATCATCTTCTTAAAGAGGGATCCTGCCTCCAATAAAACGGACAATCTCCAGAATATATTTGCTCAACTCTAAACAAGACATTGGCAAGTTGTGGCAATACCGCACGAAGCCACAAAGAAGAAATTGAATTGAATTGAACTACTGGTTATTCAAGAGATAAAATATGACCACAGAAACTATTGAACTAATTAAATTTAGACCTAAATTAAGGTCACACACCATTTAGAATTTACGAAATAAGTACAAACTTACGTCAAAATGATCTTCACAGAAATAAATTGAAGTATTTAGACTTAAAACTGTTGGGTCTCGCCGTGCAAGGGTCAACCACTTATTTCGCATTGTTTGTTGCACTGAGGGACCACACACCACTTATATATTTTCGAATTCATATTTATTGCGCATAACTTGATTTAGTTTATAGGTTCCTAATGTTTACTGTTGACGACGTTGACGTACTGAGCGTTTTGGCGTGAATTTGAAACTTAAAATTTGATTGTCATTTTATTACATATAAACCTTTATTTTTTAAAGAAATATGATATATTTTTTACATATTGGATACTTCTGAATATCATAGAATAGATTTTGAAAATCAGTCATCATGCCTATTATGTCGTATACTTACCTATATCTATAAATAATTTTTTTTTTTTTTTTTTTTTTTAATTAATGGCTATCGCCCACATTTAGGGCACTTTGGCCAACGTCACGTTAACAAAAAACGAACGCGATTTAAAATAAAACAATATATGACCAGCAATCCTAAAACAAAATAAATAAGTAATACAATACATATAAATGCTTACAAACACAAAAATACACTATAAAGCACTTTATACACTAACATTATTGTCAGAAAGAAAATTACTTATAATACGGAAAATGGAAATATCATTTGATGAGAGAAGAACAGACATAGAAGTTGGAAAAGGAACTACAAGACTAAGAGAAAGAAAAAAAGCTGAGTGATCAAGCAGCGGACAGGAGAAGAAAATATGATTGAGGTGGCCGTCATCAAGGCCACACTCACACAAAGAAGAGTCCCTGATACGTAACTTTTTAAAATATGTGGGAACACAACAGTGTCCCAACCTCATTCGAATTATGCAACTTGTAATTTTTTTACTAAAGTGCATTCTGGCAAACCACGGCCTCCGAGGGATTACGGGCTGGAGAGCCGCATAAGCGGAACCCCTAGACCTGGCAGAGCCACGCCAGCAGAATGACCATGACTTAAGTAAAAGAGACTTAGGCAGGGATGCAAGATCATGGGGAAAGATACAGAAGGGAATTTTGTCTCCGCAGACAACGGCATCCTTTGCCACTCTGTCAGCCCGTTCATTTCCAGAGATACCAGCATGACCAGGAATCCAAACAAAAACAACTTCTAGACCTTTGGAATTGCAGATAGATAAGGATTCCTTAAGGAGAAAAAGAATAGAGTTGTGGGAATTGGGGGAAAAAGGGTTTGAAAGAAGAGACTGAAGGGCACTCCGACAGTCAGTAAAGACGAGAGAACGGCGGAGATTGAAAATAAGAATATATCGAATAGATTCAAGGAGCGCCCAACACTCACCCGAAAAAACTGAGGTTTCAGGGGGAAACTTAACCTTTTGTACAATGTTAAATTGTTCATGGAAGATACCACAACCAACACAGCCTATAGGGGAGAGTTTTGAAGCATCAGTAAAGATATAGTGCCACCCATGCCAATCCCTCCGCAGAAAATCACGGAAATACTCATCAGCATGGGGGTCACCAGCACAAATGTCAAAGTCTAAAATTACATTTGGACGAGAGACAATGACATCATAACTAAACGAGAAAAGAGGAAGCAAATGAGAACGGAGAACAGGATCTTTTAAAGACTTATAGGTAACAAAACTCTTCACTAGAAGAGGAAGCTGCTTATGGAGCCAAAACCGAGAAGAAAACGAGAAACTATGGAGAAGCTGAAGTTTAGGGACAAGAGGATGATTAGAAAACTGCACACAGCGAAAAAAAAACCTATTAGATAGAAACTGACGGCGAAGATGAAGGGGAGCATCAACACATTCAACCTGAAGTGCATTGATAGGAGAGGATAGCATAGCACCAGAAACAATGCGGAGGGCTTTCGATTGAATCAAATCCAGTTTCTTGATACCACCCTTGTTAGCTGGCTCCAGCAAGAAGGAGCCATAATCTAAAATGCTACGAATAATGGCGTTATACAAAAGTTTCAGTGTAAAAGGATGAGAACCCCACCAAACACCTGATAAACACCTTAGAATGTTAATATTTTTCCGACACCGATCAGCAATATAATCACAATGCAACTTTCCACTAAGCTTATTGTCCAAAATAAGACCAAGAAATTTCACTGACTCCTTAACTGGAATCCTGGACCCTTTAACTAAGATATCTATTTCAGGGGGATTGCGCTTTCGAGAAAAGAGAACAATGTTACTTTTTGATGGTGAAAGATCTAGACCATTTAAATGTAGCCACGAGTTTAAGCACTGAAGGGATTGAGAAATACAGTGACTGGCAATGTCAATTTTATGGTGAGAAGTATATAAAAGGATATCATCCGCATATTGAAGAATACGGCAGAGACCAATAGATACCTCTAAATCAAAAGTATACACATTATATAGAGGAGGACTAAGAACAGACCCCTGAGGAAGACCACGCCAAATGATTCTGTGAGGAGAAATTGAAGAATCACTGCAACGAAGATAAATATACCTTTCAGTTAGAAGATTCATGACAAAATTACATAACTTAGGAGGAACCTTCAACAAAGAAAGTTTATTTCCGAGAATAGAAAGCTGGACGGAGTCATAAGCGGCAGAAATATCTAGAAAAGCACCAATAACTGATTCATTTCGAGTAAAGGCAAGTCTAATATCAGTTGTAAAAACACTTAGGCTATCCATAGTGCTCTTGCCTTTTCTAAAACCATACTGAGATTTGGCAAAAAGGCCCTTACTTTCAAGAAACCATTCAAGGCGGTTCTTGATCAGGCGCTCAGCAAGTTTCGCCAGGACAGAAGAAAGAGCAATAGGACGATACGAATTATGATCCTCCGGGTCCTTATCGGGTTTAAGAATTGGGATAATATACTGAGATTTCCAACTAGCGGGAACAAAACCAGACTCAAAAATAGAGTTAACCAAAGATAAGAAAAAGAGAAGTAAACTGTCACTCGCCTTCGTGAAAAATGAATAAGGTATGCCATCCATACCAGGAGCAGAATCTTTGACGGACTTTAATATATTTTTCAATTCAATTAATGAGAATGGCTGATCTAGGGGATCGTTTGACGAAGTAACAGCTAAGGAGGGTAATTCCGAAGGGAGTGGACAATACTGAGGAGCTAACTTATCCATAAATGCCTCAGCCCAAGACTGAGAAGGGCTACAGCAACGAAGAGGAGGACACCAGGAGCGTCTATATCGGCGAATTTTCAACCAAATAACTGAAGCAGGAGTACTAGGACTTAAGCTAGAGCAATAAGCCCTCCAACTATCCAGCTTCTTCAAGCGGAAAAGGCGCTTAGAACTAGCAATGGACCTATTCACTTCAGAGAAGTTCTCTAGAGTCATAGAGCGGCGGAAATTAGCTTCAGCCACCTTACGGGCTTTAATAGCGTTACTGCAGTCCTTATCCCACCACGGAGGAGGAGGCAATTTTCCAGACGAAGGCTTTTTAACAGGGAACGATTGGCTAGCACACTCATGGAGCATACGGACCAGATTATCAGAGGAGGAAGAGATATTAAAAGAATTAACAGGAGGTAAATTAGCAGAAACAGAAACAGAGAGGTCGTGAAATTTTTCCCAGTTAGGACAATCATTATAATTTAAAATATATTTAAGAAGAGGAGGATTAACAGAAACACGACTAGAATTACGTTGAGGAAATTCAAGAAGAATAGGAAAATGATCACTGCCATGAGAAGAAGGAAGGACATGCCACGACAGAAGAGAAGCAAGCTCAGGAGAGCATAATGAAAGATCAACAGCACTGCGAAATTCATGAGGACGAGTCCTTCTAGTAGGGGAGCCATCATTAAGAATGCAGAGATTAAGAGTATCAAGAGAGTCCAACAAAAACTCACCACATTCATCGGACTTACCACAACCCCAAACAGAATGATGACAATTCAGATCACCAAGGACCAAAAGCGGCTTTGGTAGGGAACTCAAAACCGAAACTAATTTACGAAGAATTAACTTAGAAGGGTCAGGAATATAAAGTGAGACAACAGAATAATTCTTGGCACGCACAGCAATTGCTTGAAAACCACTATGAACAGGAATAATAATAGGAGAGAAAGGAATATTATTTTTTATCAGGAGGGCAACACCTCCAAAACCATCTTGTCTGTCACTTCTGATGACATCAAAGCCAGGAACTCTAAAATGAGAACCAGACTTTAACCATGTCTCAGAAATAGACAAGGCAGTAATATTATATTTATTAACTAAATATATAAGATCAGATAATTTATTATATAGTGATCTACTATTCCATTGAAGGAACTTGAGATCCATTAGATAGAAGGGAAATGAGTGAATTTAAATTAAATGCAGCGTTGGACGGTAAAGGATGGGAAGGGGAGTGATGAGCACGGGGAGGGTTGAGAAGAGAGGACAAAAGATTTAAAAGTTTGAGAAGTTCAGAGATAACCGATTGAACAGATGGAGACTCGGGGGTTTTATTAGGGTTAAGGGCACATCCATTAGGAGCGGCTTCCGCAAAGTCACCCCTAACAATGTTTGAGTGAGCCAAATGGTCATAGCCAGAAGAGGGAGAAGTTGAACCAACAGGCCTGTTTTTTTTACCCCTGTAGTGCACTCTGGTAGGCTCCACAGTAACGTGATTAGTTGAACCCGAAAGCTGAGAGGGAAAAGGAGGAGAAGGTGCCAAAGAAGAAGAAGTCACTTCTGCATAAGTAATTCTTGATGAGGGGTGAAGTTTCGATGCCTCTGCGTATGATAAAACATTTTGCGACATTGTTTTTTTAATAGAAATCTGGCGAGACATTTCGGGGCAGATTTTATTGGTTGCGAAGTGACTACCACGGCACCAAACACATTTGGCGCCCTCCGCATCTACATTGCACGAGTCTCCAGTGTGGGCTAAAGAGCATTTGAAGCATACTGGCTTCGACCTGCATTGGATCTTGGTATGTCCGTACCTACAACAAGAAAAACACTGGATAGTAGGTAAAACGTACTGCTCCACTTGAAAAGAGTTATAGCACAAAAAAACTCTTGGGGGTAGGAGTTGGCCATCAAAAGTTAAAACAACCGTTTGAGAAGGTTTCCATGACACTGACCCATCAATCACCAATTTGAAGTTCAATCTACGAACTTTGATTATCGGGCCGCACTCTTGGGGCACCCGTACTTCCTTTATTATTTCTTCGTCGGATAAATCGACGGGGATGCCCCGTACCAGACCCAGACGAGTTACATTATATGAGGGAATAAACGCTTTATACCCCTTATTAGCGAGGGAGCTCGAGTCTATGAAGGCATTAGCGGCCTTAAATGAGTGGAAACACAGCGAGATTCTATTTCGGCCCACGCTTTTAATTGATCCATCAACAATGCCTACAAATTCTCTCGAGCGCTCAAAAAGGAATCGCCCGAAAGTAACAGGGTGCAAAGAAGTGCTATCAGAAGATACAACCGCGATTTTTTGTACGTGAATAACATACGGCCCACGATCGGATGAAACATAGCACTGACGTGCAACCGGAGTTGGAGCGATTTTTTGGCCCGGGGGCAAAAATGAGGAGGAACTTGTTGAAGCAATTGTCTTCTGACCTAAGGGCAGAGACGCAGATACGGGGGTTGGAAGAGTGGCAAGGGGAAGCTCACTGCTCACAGTCGAAAAAAAATTTGGGGGTGTGTTTTGTCCTGAAGTAAGAATTACGTCATCAGCAATTTTAAATTCTTCACCAGAAGAGTCAATGGGAGAACATGCTCTTACATCCCGTTTCAAAGCTCTACGCTTAGAGCGTTTATGGGTTTTTTGGACATCCTCCGAGGTGGATATTGCTGTAAATGCACCAGGAGAGGGAGGAATATTGTAATCGGACGCCATTATTCCACCGCCAGGATCAGGAGGCTCTTCGTCAATCATATTAAAGTGTTAGAAAAGGGGCTACTGACAAAAATCAAGATATATAACTACAATGATACTAATTATACTAGAAATGAAACTAAAAATTAAATGATAGCTATTTACTAGGAAAACTGGTCAATTAGCTATGATAAATGGATTTAAATAGAAAAATATAACCGGAAAATTTTTTTTTCAATGGTGACACGGCGATGACGTTCGACCAAAAAAAAAAAAAAAAAAAAAAAAAAAAAAAACTATCTATAAATAATCAAAGCTACGAGTATATCTACTTCTACGCGTTCAGACAAGTCCAAGAAAGTAGAAACGGCAACACAAATCTATATCGCTGTCTTGCTCTACTAAGCCGTTACCGTTCTTTATACATACATTCATTCTCAATAATATAATGATAATACATTTTTTGTCCATGGTACGTAGGATAATACAAAACCGACGACGTTATGTTATTGTTTTACTAAAGTGTCAAATCGCGTTCCGATACACGCAGTAATTATGAAAAATCAAATAAATACATTTCATTTTATAAATTATTATTTATAGATACAGTATTTTTAATTAAAAAAACAATCAAAAGTGATTGTTTTATTAATTAAATAATGCTGCGCAACGCGTTTTCATGTTGTTTCCAAGACTTCATAGAAGCATAGTCGATCGATTATACAAAGGATTTCACCCGCATTTTTACATTGACCTCATTTTATTATTTTCATAAACTTGTGTATTTTGCAAGTGCTAATGCGTATTGTTGATGAATTATTATTTATTATGTGTTCGTGGACGTGCTTGAGTCTGAGAAAGTGTTATTAGGCGCTAAAACGTGTATTTTCGTGTTGTTTCTAAAGCTCCATAGAAGCCTCTTGTAAAGTCTCCACCACTTTACTAGGGCATGACTTTGACTTGACCGTGACTTACTTTGTTTGACTCTGACTGATTTGTTTGACATAAATAATATTTAGCAAACTTGATATGAATATAATTACTTGACACTGGCAAATGCACAAGAGTGCGACGCCAAAATCGTCACGGAGGAAAAAAAACTGTTTTCTTCGCTCCCGTATTGGGGATTTTGGCTCCGCGTGATTGACACAGTTGCCATATACAATTCGTTTAAGAATTTAAAAATAGGGAAACGTAGAGGGAAAAAAACCTTTGTCCTGCTGCTCACTCTCAATAAGTTGTTCATATACGTTATTTTACTTTCGTAATTATTATTATTTTAAGTCGCGTCTAGTACCAATATACATAGCCTATGTAGGGAAACGATACGCGAAAATTTGGATGTAGGAAGAATCCATTTTACGCGGTGCAAATGGTGCAATTCAGAATTCACGAGTTTTGGCGCCAACGTGGAAAAAAACTTGTGTATTTTCGAGTGTTAATCTGTAGTAAATGGTGAATTATTATTTATTAAGTGCTCGTAAACGTGCTCGAGTGTGGATAAGTGATATAACGAGGTGAAACATGTCTTTTCTTGTTGTTTCCAAAACTCCATAGGAGCTTCTTGTAAAGTCTCCACCACTTTACAGGGGCATGAGTTTACCACAAAGTAAAAAAATAAAAAAAGATTCCATTGCACTCACTTTTTCAATCAAACCGAGTTGTTATGTTTTTGTTTTGTTCCCGTGTGAATTAAGTATTTAATCCCTAAAATAACAACGAAAAAAAAGCACAGAAAAAACACTATTTACTCAAACAGGAAAATCGATTTTAGCAAGATTTTAGACATAGAAAGACCACGCTTTGAGTAGTAGGTATCATGGACCACGCATTCCACGCAAAGCAAGCAATCTGACTTTTATTTTTGTTAAAATATTCATGACCGTGAATTCAATGTCCTTTAGTCGTAATATTAACCATGTTTAGATGGTATTAATAGCGTCAAACAAGTCACAGTCAGAGTCAAGCAAAGTAAGTCACGGTCAAGTCAAACTCATGCCCTTGGTAAAGTGGTGGAGACTTTACAAGAGGCTCCTATGGAGTTTTGGAAACAACATGAAAAGACATGTTTCACCTCGTTATATCACATGCCCACACTCGAGCACTTAATAAATAACAATTTATCATTTACTACACATTAACACTCGAAAATACACAAGTTTAGGAAAATACTCCAACGAGCCGACATGTTTTTTTCCACGTTGGCGCCATAACTCCAGCAATCTGACGGCAATGCAGCGATGCCAAGCTAGATTTCATTTTACCCCAACGCCTGATTAATTTTACCCTTAAATCATAACTATTTATGTAAAAATACCATAAGGTTAAAGTTTTAGTATTATATAATTAATAAAAAAAGTTCTTTCATATTCAATGGTTGATTTTTTTATCTAACGTGCGTTCTGATTTACACACGCCATTATTATTATACTTAGTACAATACTAATATATCTGTTGCCTAAATTATCAGCTTTCAACGTTACAAGAGTTGTTGTTTGTAACAAAAAAAATCCCTCAAGATTACCTCTAAACTCCCTAAACAATTAATTCTATACCCTAAAAATTACCCTGCGACATAATTTTTACTCTAAATCTAGGGTAAAATACCCTAAATTGGCATCACTGCGGTTATTAGCCAAGTAATGACCACAGATAATTAAAATTCATCTAATATGAGTGAACAAAATAGAATGACGTCATCAAAACGTCCTAGCCATTGTGATAACATAATGATAATGTATTTTGAAGTCTATGGTACGAAATTAGAAAGTAATATCAAAATAACATTACTTGTGCACGCCATGGTAGGGCCCCTGATCAAAAAAATGCAACAAGTAGTTTTGACAGTCCTCTCTTGATGTTAATCTAACACTACCCAAAGAATTCTGAAGAGATCGAAACAGGTGGAAATCTGAGGGTGCAAGGTCAGGGCTATATGGTGGATGCATTAACACTTCCCAACCAAGCTCTCTAAATTTTTGCTGAGTGGCCAAAGATGTGTGCGGTCTGGCGTTATCATGATGAAAGACCACACTCTTTCTGTTGATCAATTCCGGCCGTTTTTTCTCAATTTCTTGTTTGAGTCTCATCTGCTGTTGGCAGTAGAGATCCGAATCGATGGTTTTGCCCGGCGGTAAAAGCTCATAATGAACGATGCCCTGCCAATCCCACCATACACACAGCATCACCTTATTACGTGTTAATCCGGGTTTCGCTACAGTCTGTGGTGCTTCACTGCCCTTTGACCATGATCGTTTGCGCACATTCTTGTCGTAGGTGATCCATTTTTCGTCACCAGTGATCAATCTTTTCAAAAACGGTTCGGTTTCGTCACGTTTCAATAGAGAGTCGCAAATGAGTACACGATTCATTTGGTTTCTTTCAGTGAGCTTGTGTGGCACCCAAATATCGAGTTTTTTTGTATACCCAGTTTTTTTCAAATGGGTCAAAACTGTTTTGTGGTCAATCCCCAGTTCTTCAGCTACGTCGTAACTATTAATATGCCGATCTTGGTCCACTTTTTCAGAAATGGCATCTACTTTATCCGTAACAGGGCGACCAGAGCGAGCTGCATCTTTGACATCAAAATTCCCGGACTGAAAACGCTTGAACCAACATTGTGCTACTCTTGATGACACTGCATTAGGTCCATAAACGTCACAAATTTTTTTCGCGGCTTGTGTCGCAGTTTTCCCTTTTTTGTAATAAAATTTCACAATATATCGAATTTCTTCATTAGATTCACTCATTTTATCAAACAAAAAAACAATTGAAAAATGGCGGGAAATTGCTTTTTACTTTTTGTATTCCTTTTTTAAAATGTCATATTTTTAATGGTATCAAAACCAGCCAGATACAAACAGTACAACGGATGAGATTTTTACTACAACCTTATACATACAAAATACGAAAAGACTTTTTCCCCGACCTATTATTATGTCTAATTTTTCCGACAAAAAGAAGTAATTGAACCTTTTAAATTTTTAGTCGAGATGTGGGGATGCTCTGTCCCTTTCCCGCAAAGCGTCTGTTAGTATAGCATTTCTATAGCGCAGAATAAGAGTATATCATATGTAGGGGGTGTAAGTGCTACCTAAAGGATAGGTAAACCATATTTTTTTTCTGAGCTTCAACCTTTCCGGAATATGTTAAGATCGTCGCGCCAGCATTTTTAGGCCTTCCTTGACTGCGTCGTCCATCAGGCCCACTGTGTGACCATCTTAGCCCATCGGTCAAGAATATAAACAAATATTTTTGGTGAGATAAAAAAAATATATATCTGGGACATTTTTGCACATACGGTCATCTGACCCCAAACTAAGCAAAGCTTGTAGTATGGCTGTCAGAGACTGATATACATACATAATATATATACTTTTAAATACTTAAATAGATATTAACACCCAGACATAGAACAAACACAAATGTCCATCACATAAAAGTTTGTCCTAGTGGGAATCGAACCCACGCCCTAAGCGCAGAAGGTAGGTTCACTACCTACTGAGCCACCAGGGCAGTCACATGTCGCAAATGAATATAATAGTGTATTTTAATAACAGATGTTTATTAACATGAATGAACAAGAGAGTAACAAACGGGGAAGTAAAGTGTTAGCTAGTCGCTGTCGTCCGACTTGTTCTGTTTCTTGTTGGCGCCGGGCACGGAGTCCTCCTGCCGCCACAGCTTCTGGCCGCGGATCTCGATCTCCTCGTGCCACGCCGCCTGGGTCTTCCTGCAATATATATATATGGTATCATCATCAACTAGAAGACGTCAACTGCTGAACGTAGGCCTCCCCCTTTAATCTCCACACTGAACGACATCCTGCCATCTGCATCCACTGGAAGTTCGTGACTCACCATCTCGTCGGTCCATCTAGTGGGAGGCCTACCTACGCTGCGTCTTCCGGTTCGCGGTCTCCATTCAAGAACCTTTCTTCCCCATCGGTTATCGGTTCTTCGAGCGATGTGGCCTGCCCATTGCCACTTCAACTTGCAAATTTGAATAGCTTAGTCGGTGACTCTGGTTCTTTGGCGAATATCTACGTTACATAATATATTATTTACGCATTACACATATTATTAATTTATCAATATGCTATTAGATTATAGTGTAGCCTGAAATTAGCTTTAAGGTTCACGTTCGCGTGATTTTCAAAACCCTAGTTCGAACCCGTTTTAAGAGTTAGCCACAAGTCCCCAGTGATGACCAAGGAGTACCTGCAGTTGTCAGTGAGAGGCGCCGTGTTTGGGAAGACGTTCTGCAGCAGCAACAAGCAAGGCAGCACCACCACCGAGAGGAACTGTATCTGTTCCGCGGGCTGGTTGATGGCGCGCCGCCGGTCCATCATGCTGAGGGGAGTGTACCCCATCTCGCGCTCTTTGTCACCCTTGAGGTAGAATTACTGGCATTATATAACTACAACTATGATGATTTATAATTTGGATCTGCCTTTAAACTCGAGCTAGTACCAAAAAAAGTGTAGTTACATGCACCGTCTTTCCGTGAACATGGTGCATGTAACTGCGCCGAAATATCGGGAGCTCCTTCCACAACATTACCACGGTAAATATCCCGTAAATAATCATATAACTGTAGTGAACAACCGTGATAGTTTAAAACAGTGTTTTATATAATTGATAAATAAATAAATATCTGAAACATTATTGCACACATGGTCATCTGAACCCAAACTAAGCAAAGCTTGTTATATGGCAGCCAGAGACTGATATACATACATATATATTTTTAAATACATACTTAAATAGATATTAACACCCAGACATAGAATAAACACAAATGTTCATCACACAAATGTTTGTCCTAGATGGGAATCGAACCCACGCCCCCAAGCACAGAAAGTAGGTTCACTACCAACTGAGCCACCGGGGCAGTGATGTTTAAGTATGTACACGACGCTCGGACGTTTTTTGTCTGTTTTCACTTAGAGATTGTGACTATAGGTATTTTATCTCGATGACCTACAACTATTATAGCTCGGTAGGTACAAAGACAAAATTACACTTTATTGTGCGAACTGCGAATGCGCTGCCTGAATGGGTGTTCCCCGATAGTTACAATCTAGGTGTCTTCAAATCACGAGTGAATGGGGTTCTTCTAGGCAAGCGTGTTCTATCGTAGACTGCATCATCGCTCAACATCAGGCGAGGTGGCGGTCAATATAAGCATATTCAATCAAATCCGAGTATTTTGTACCTGATCATAAAACTCTTCATAAACACTTTGAGCGATTGCCTTTGAGATACCAAATGGTTTGCAGCATCCGGATAGATCGCTGGTCGTCATCAGTATACCCTGCAGTCAGAAACCACATGTACATGACTTTTTTGCTAAATTATTAACCGACTTTAAAAGAGGAGAGAGTTCTTAATTAGGTATTTTCTAGTCCGTCGGCCTACATTGTTCTGGTCCTTCGAGCCTGCATTAAAGTATGGCGTTCCGAGACGCTAAGGTCATGCGAGTGACACCTTCTTACGTCATCGAACTGTGTTACCAGTAGCACGAAATCATAACTCCCCAATTATATCTGTATTGGTCCCATAGTAAAAGTTGTTTATAGTGATGAGCACAATGACCTTCTTTTGGCTTAGTACAGGGTATATGCGTAACCCTGTATTCATCTGTATTTGTCCTTCGAGCCTACACTGATCTGGTCCTTCGAGCCTAATAATCATGAGCCGATTTTACTCTAGTCTGTTACCTTCAGTGGCCTTAGTACGAGCACTTGCGATAAAGTTATCGTTACGTAAACGATAGCAAAATGTATGAAAAATACAGTTTCCTTTCACGTCCAATAGAGGAGCTTTTCAATTTTTCATACATTTTGCTATCATTTACGTAACGATAACTTTTTCGCAAGTGCTCGTACTAAGGCCACAGAAGAAGAGAGCGTATTTGGGGCGGGCCCACTGGAAGGGCGTCCCGAATACCGCTGTCTGACGCCGTTGAAACTGATCTCCAGCTGCTCGATTGTCATGAGGTCGTACAGTGCCGTGAACAGAGTCCCCAAGACCCACTTTGAAGGTCATCACTCCACCTCAGTAAGCAAGGTACCTTCAGCATCCTCCGGTGTGAGTTATCAGTCCAGTCGAACGCGCGCTCAGCCAGCAGCGGCGTGAGTTGTGCTCGCAGTTGGAAGTACACCGCCAGATCGGTGCACAGGATGTCATATTTTATCTCCTCCATTATACGCTCGCGGTCCATTGTCGGCAGTTTATTTAGGATCTTCTTATCCTGGGAAAAAGTTCACATTGAAAATGGACAGCGGAATAAGTTTGCGTATCCCACTGTTAGAATAAGGAGCTAGGAATAAGGTACAAATAAGTTTCCCATTCTATCTGGCTGTTAATGTCCTAATTTTCAAATTAAAAATTTTTGCTATATTAAGTTTAACTCGATTAGAGCAGCCGAAAAGTTTTTACAGTTTACAATGGCGAAAATTGACTTTTTTGTATTGTCGTCTGACGTGTTACTGCAAAGACGACGGAGATCGAACTGGATTATGCGGCGTACTAGATGGAGCATAGACCACAGACCCGCAAACTAGTTGAACTCGCGGTGTCCAAAAGAAGGCGGACAAAACACAGATGCTAAATGGGTTCACCTCTATAATCTTCTTGGCCAGGAAGTAGTGATGGTACTCCAGTATGGAGTTCTTGTACATGCTGGCGAGGGGGTGCTTGTTGAGGGTGAGGAAGTTGTTGTTGTACCCTGGGTGGTCCAAGTCGTGGCACAGACCCGACAGCATCAGCGCTGCCGTCTGAAACATCATAGGGTCTGAAACGTCTGATAGATCATCATCATAGATAATTATCCATATAAAAAATCGACTTCATTAGAACTGGACCAAATTAAAATGGGACCAAATGGGAAGCACCAGCTTTCTAATAAAAAAAGAATCATTAAAATCGGTTCACGCAGTCGAAAATATAAAAAAACAGTCGAATTAATAACCTCCTCCTTTTTGGAAGTCGGTTAAAAAGGAACTAGTGTATACCAACTTGCGCAGAAATTATGTAGGTACTAAGCCGAAAGAGATAGGATTGGTTCCATAGAAAAAGTCTATTGACCTGCAACAAAATGTAAGTAAAAGCTGATATATTTTGTTACTTTTCTATAGTCGTAGAAACAAAAAGTTAATGAAGAGGATAGCCAACATGGCCATGAAATTTGAAGAGTAGGTATATTTAGCAAATCTATTGCTGTCGCGCGTTAACGTTCACGTAATTTCCCGCGGGCACCTAAACCTGGCGTTCCCTCCGCGAGACCTTCTCCAGGCTGGCCCCGAAGAGGATGAAGGCTGCCCATGATGAGGCCCAGAAGACCAGAGAACCAAGACAACCTCTGGACTACAGTGGTGGTATACATGAGACACCGCTCGGTCACTACGTACCGGGTTGGATACTCGCCCCTCTAATTTCCCTGACAGCGGTGCCTTTCAGAGCCCAGGCTCAACAAGGAGGTATCCCTTGAAGTCGGTATCTCTACCTTTCCTCAAGTGGGGAAGGAAGAGCACAACACAAAAGTGGTGAGTACCAGTCCTGAGATTCAAACATTAATAAAGACGTTAGAAGCATTTTGCCTCCTCTTTCTTAATTAGAACAGCAAAACCATGGACCGCTTTGCCTCTAGGTATCCGCAGCATCACAATATTGGAACCTAGGGTTAATAGGTTATTATACTAGACAAACGTACTCCATCTTCGACCGCATCATCGCTTTCCATGATGCGAGATCACGGTCAAACGTTAGCCCAGTCGGATATTTAAAAAAAACAGCCGCTCTCACCTCACCAAGTAGCCAAAAGACAGATTCGCTCTCACCTCAATAAAATCAAAGTACCCCTGGTTAGTGGTCAGTATGAGGAACATGGTGTGCGTGAAGAGGAACGCGTGCTCCGCGTTGTGGTACGGGTTGTTCCGGTAGCAGCGCAGGATCGTGAGCGAGAAGTCCGCCAGCTTGGCGCGGTCGAAGTTCCGGTCGGCGAACGTTTCTATGTACATGGAGCAGACGAGGCCGGGCATGTCCTCGCGGCTGCCTTCGCTGATGTGGTAGTCGAAACTGGAAACGGTATCCTACTGAAGTAGGTAGCATAGGTAGGCCTCCCACTATATGGACCGACGACATTGTGAGAGTTGCGGGCATCCAGTGGATGCAGATGGCAGGCTGCCATTCAGAGTGGAGGTCTAAGGGGTAGGCCTATGTTCAGTAGTGGACGTCTTCTGGCTGATGATGATGATCCTATTAAGCCCAGTATAAGTATTAACTAGAAAGTATTGAATAAAACTGCAGCACTTTTAAGTTAATTAGTGTGCACTTAGCAAAATGTCAAAAGATGTAGGTATTTTTTTTTTCCTCAGCTCGTCCCACTGCTAGGCGAAGGCCTCCCCCATCGATCTCTAACAGGGCCAGTTGGAAGCAGCCTGCATCCAGCGTTTCCCCGTGGTCTCTTTAAGGTCGTCCGTCCATCTTGTGGGGTGGACGTCCTACGCTGCGCTTACCGGAAGGTACGAGTACTTATAGGCATAGAATTCAAAGTCAATATAACGCTAAAGCAAAAAAAAATATACACGTGGGGTCCCCGCGATCATATTTTGTAGTTCTAGGGTTAGGACAGTTACGTAAAGTAGACGAATTCACGGTGTCAATCCTGATCTTTGAACAGAACAAACCTTTTGAAGGTGGTCGGCGCGAGCACGACGCCGTTGGTCTCCATGAGCTCGTCCATGTCGTGCCGGCACGGGTTCAGGTGCAGGCTCATCAGGGTCGAGTACACGTGGTTCAGGTTCTCCTGGACACCACACCACAACTAAGTTGTAGCAAGACGTAGCCAGGATTTTCTTGAGGGGACAGCGGTTAGATGCAGCGATTCACTCTTAGGTTGACAAGCTCTTTAAACGAGCGCTTTTACCCGCACTCTCCTCGCCCCATCCCCCCTAGGAGATACATCTACCCCTTCCGCTCATACCTGGCTATGCCCTCGGCAAGTCTCAGTTGACTAAAGCGCCGACCCCACAGCGAGAGTTCTGCGTTCTTTGTAATAATACGCGGCGCAGTATAAACATAAAGAAGCGGCAATCATTCTCTCAAGAAACACGCCAGAACTCAGAACTCTAGACGCAAGAGGAATAAGAATTCATTGAGATATCACCAACTGCATTTCATTATTTCCTGTAATTAAAATTAATAAAATATAATTTGCAAGTTGAAGTGGCAATGGGCAGGTCACATCGCTCGAAGGACCGATAATCGGAAGACGCAGCGTAGGTAGGCCTCCCACTAGATGGACCGTCGACATTGTGAGAGTCGCCTGTACCTCAAACCAGTGAGATGTAGCCTCGAACGCTAGTCATGTTCCGAAAATGGCACCGAATATTCAGCATACTCTATTATGTGAGGGTACAAGTTTAGTACCGAATCGCGGGCATCCAGTGGATGCAGATGGCAGTATGTCGTTCAGTGTGGAGGTTAAAGGGGGAGGCCTATGTTCAGCAGTGGACGTCTTATTGCTGATGATGATGATTTCCTGTAATTTCAGCGGAAAGCAAGTTTCGAAAGTTCCTACTCACATTGTAGATCTTCTTCTGCTGCATATTATAGAAGTGCACGATGAGCGAGCAGTAGCTGACGAACACCTTGAATACCTCCTCATCTTCGCTGTTGAACGGGCTCCCGTTCACCTTGTTCGTTATTTGCACCACTCCTGGCCAATAAACAGTCAACTTCAGACCTTTATAATCATAATTATCGATTCAAAACCTTCAAAAAAATTGGTTGCGAACGCTTAGGCCGATCCTGCCTCTCTATCGCTAGTTCCGCGCTCTCGCTTGCACGCTCGGCTCAGGCGTGACAATGAGTCATGCTTTTTCGTGCGTGCAGCCAGCGTTCATCGATTTGTAAGACGTTATCACGTCAAAAAATCTTTTGTTCGGTAGCGTATACTTCCAATTTAGTCCCATTGTCACCAAGTTAGGAGCTGATGATGGGATCCCAGGGAAACGGAGGGCAACCCTCAAACTTTATAGGCACTTATTACGTTTTTCATATATTTTTGAAGTCGGTTATTAATGTGATCTACTTGTTGCACTACTATTTTGTACTTTAGTTCACACGGTGTGCACTCTACAACATTTTTATTTTTGTTTTAACTTTAAAACTGCCGTTTTATCCACGACCACTTTTTTAAACTAAACAATAGGCTTGCGTTTGACCTCATTAGAACACAAGGTAGGTGAATTTGCGGTCTCTAAAGATCGGTGGATCCGTTAAAACAATCGGAACTTCAAAATGTCCAGCGTTTTTCACTAACCGATAACACCTTTCTTGTCTAAAATGGGCGAGATCAGGCAAGCTCTCGCCACAGTCCCAGTGGCGGGGTCCACCTCTTTCACAAACCGATGGTCTTTGTAACAGTCCTTAATGTTGAGCATTTCTCCTGTCCTTGCCACCAGACCCACTGGGGTTTGCTCCTGGTTTATACTGCAAAGACGGATGACTACAATAATAACTTGTTTTACGTTGATTCCCCTCTCCCCCTCCAAATCTTACAACCTTAAAAGAAAGACCGTATATAACTGCTTACTTGACCTTGGTCTTCTTCCTCGGCATGGTGGTCTTCTCGGAGCTCCACCCGTCGTCCCACATGTCCGCCATTAGCTGGTTGCTCACATGCTCCTTGTCCAGAATGTAGAAGCTGCTCCTCATTGCGCCCATGAAGGATTTCACTACTGCCTGGTTGGAAGACGATATGATTCGATCACAGAATATAAGTCATATTCTATACAAGGTTAAAGCCGTAAGGAGGTCACTGTACTCATCATTATGGACAACTTTAAACGATTTCAGGATTGGTCCAATAGTAAAGGTTCGGACTCCTTTCGGCTTGGAACAACCTGAATAACCTAAGAAAAGTATTTTATGATCTGGGTGTCTTCAAATCGCGAGTCAATCGTTTTCTTCTAGGCAAGCGAGCTCCATCGTAAACCGCATTGATGCGAGTTGGTAGTCAAAAGGCAAACCTGTTATTTAACGTTTTTTAAGAACTAGTTAAGCCTTGTTAAATATGATCTATGAAAACAAAAAAATAATAATAGGGAGTTTGACTGAAACCACCGAGTGCCATGTAAAACTATTTTATTCAATCCCTTACCCACTAACACAATATAATAATTCACTCCTACCCACATCACAGTTAAGCCTTACATTTATGGACTCATAATATATGTGCTTGCCTAGGCTTTGCCATGGTTTCATTCACAGAAAAGAGAAGTAAATAGAACAGAAATGAGAAGGAAACTCTATCGCCAGGTATTGTGACAGATATGTGATTGAACATTCTTATTTATGTCAACGCGTCGAACTCCGCGTCACAGTTGCTAACACAGTTACTTTGGGTTTATATGGGTGCATGTGGGTACAACAAATTTCTTACAAAAATGCCTTGACAGCCCTTATAATTTGAACAAAAAAAAAATATTTTTCTGTGGTTTCATTATCACGTTCGTCTTTATAAATGCTTTTGTAGCCTACCGCTGTAGTACCTACCTACCTAATATAAGTAGGTACTATTAATTTAAATAATAGTCCTGTGTTTGACCGCCAACTCGCCTGACTTTAAGCTATGGTGTTGTCTACGATGGAGCATGCTTGTAAAGAAGAAACCGATTCACTCGTTACTTGACGATTGTAACTATCGGGGAACACCCATTCAGTCAGCGCATTTCACAAACTCGCCGTTGCGCCGGAGCGATGGTGGCCGGACGGTAGCATGTGTGCTTTACAATATGCCGACAGCCGGTTCGATCCTCAGCCTTGCACCAATGACTTGTATAGTACTTAAATAAATTATATGCAGTTTCGATGCTGTCGGCGTCGCTCAACAACGGTGAGGAAAACATCGTAAGGAAACCGGTATGTCCAAGAACGTTCAAAGACATATTATGACGATTACCAACATGCACTGGGCCAGCATGATGGATTAGGGCACATCATTTTCTCTTTCTCTGAGAGAACGCCTGTATCCCAGCAGTGGGAACATGATAGGCAGATGATTTCACAGACTAGCAGTTCACACAAGAAAATAACAACAATATCTACTATGTTCAAGACTACGGAACTGACATACCAGCATGTCAGTAAGCATGGTGTCAATAGAGGCCAGGTCACAGAAGTAGTTCTGCAGAAGGTCGCGCAGCTCCGAGTTGAGATGAGCCGTCTTCTGCAGCGTGATGCGAGCCTGAGCTTGATGCACCGCCGCGCCCGCCCAGCATGCTATACTCACTACTGTGTACACTGTGTTCTGAAATAACATATATTTTTTACGGCTATGCGTTTCGATTACAGCTCACCTGATGTCAAGTGACGGTGTGCTCCAAGACAGTAAGCAGGTCTAGCCTGAAGTCGAGCTCTGAACAAGGCCGTAGCCAACCTACTTCAGGTTTAATTAATTAGCGCTTTCCGCTTTTTACAATGTTATTGTAGCTATCAGAGCAACTAAATGCTTGGACTGAAGTTTTGGTGGGCAACCCAAAAAGGTCAAGGTGGCTAATCAGAGTTTCATTGTCACCAGAAAGACACAAGGTTTCATTTTATTTATTAAGTACACCAGGAAAGTAGATTACGACATCCTTACGTTGTCATAGCAGTCCTTGTAAGTCCGATACAGTTCAAGAACCGCGTAGCAATCTCCGTCAGGCTTCACGACCGGCATGCAGAGCGCTACCTTCGCGTCGACCCACTTGAGACCTTCAGCGAAGCGCCGGTCCCGCTGCACGTCGTCTAGCACTAGGTACTCCTTGGTGAAGGCAACATGCGCCGCTGCTACCTTGCCTTCGCCTTTATCATGGAATTATGAAATGAGTAAAAAGGCTGCTTCGACGCGCTGTCATGAGGGTGGGCCTCATAAGAGATGACGCGACGATCTTAACACCTTTGAGAACTGATAGCCCAGAACATGATTGTCAAAACTGGAAAATTCGGGGCATTTTCGGAGTATATGTCTATAAGGGAGCCTATAGATATAACAAGTTTCTGAAGGAATCGCTTAGGTCCTTGCTCACGCGCACTCTACACACCTTTTTGGGCCATTCATTGACTGGACTATGCCCACAAATTAGACTAACTTCCTAAAGTTAGATCTCTAATCGACCTAGTCCGCGGCCTTACCTACTCAGCGGGGCGAGAACTACAGCGGAGTGGTGGTGGCAAAAGCAACCCTTAAAGCCTCCACCGGTTTTTACTACTGCATTGCTGCCCGGCCTCTCTCTTTTGCTCACAGCTTAAAACACGGCCCTAAAGGCAGGCACTGCAATTAGTAATAGTAATAGTGCGATATCTCTAATGTTGGAAACTAGGCTACAGAGCCTGTCCCGCCGGCGTGAAGTTGCTAGCCTGTCTCTATTTTATAGAATATACTACGTCCTGATTACGGGCGAGTGTGCACAAGAACTGCACGACCTAATGCTGCCATCACCATTCTTTTATTATAGTATTTATCAGACACACAACAAGGAGACACTCTTATGGTGGAAATTTCATTCAGACGCACTACCCAGTGAACATTTTCTGCCAAAAAAACGTGATATATGATTTTAAGGGCATATTTTTCTCAAATTTACCTACGTCTTGTGGAAATGACGTCAAAAATCACGTTATTTTATCTTCTTTGTCAATACTTACTTAAAAATGACGTCACTTACCACGTCGAAACGACGTGAACACGTGAAGCATGACGTCTGGAGTGACATGATTCGACATCTAAATTCCCAAAATTCCCCATTAATGACGTAACCTTGCTGATTAGGTAAGAGTTTCCAATTCCCTTTTTTAAACAGTACCTACAGCAGTGGTGTGGAACTCCATACCTGTGTCTGTCTTTCCGAACTGGTACAATGCGAGGTTGTTCAAGAAAAAATATTATAGGTATTTTCTAGGCAAGCTTGCTACATCTTCGACCACATCTTGGCTTCCCATCAGGTGAGATGGCGGTGGAACGCAGTAAAAAATATATAAAAGGATAAGTACAAAATACACAGACCAATGGGAATGTTCACTTCATGACGCTCTGGATTCTTCGTATTCTGCGGCATCATTACTATTTCCTTCTTCATATTGTCTACTATGTAAATGAAAACGCCTGCAAGCAATCAAAAGACATTGCTTTATGTAAGGTATAGGTGTTACAGGGTTGCCATCCGTCCGGGTTTCCCCGGATTTGTCCTAGTTTAGAGGGCATCCTGGGAGCGTACGGGCGGGGCATCATTTATGTCCGGTTTAAAAAAAAATAAGTCTTGGGCCGCCCGCGACACACGCACTGTGCCCGCACGCCACGATTTTTACACTGACTATGTTTACAAAAAAACTGATGACATGTCCGGATTCTGGGCTCTAAAATCCGGGGTTTTCACGCGTCTTGTCCAGGTTGCCAAATTTTAGAGATGGCAACCCTAGTTTTAGCACACTGAGACCACCTTTTGCAATTCGATTTCTACGACGCGCAGATGGGCGCATGAATGAAGCGCGCGAATAGGTATGTGTTTTCCTTGATGTAATGCGCATTTGGTAGCAAAACAGACTTATGGAAAAATTTCGAAAAATCGTCATCATCAGCCAGAAGACGTCCACTGCTGAACATAGGCCTCCCCCTTTAACCTCCACACTGAACGTCATCCTGCCATCTGCATCTACTGGATGCCCGCGAGTCTCACAATGTCGTCGGTCCATCTAGTGGGAGGCCTACCTACGCTGCGTCTTCCGGTTCGCGGTCTCCACTCAAGAACCTTTCTTCCCCGGTTCGGTTATCAGTTCTTCGAGCGATGTGGCCTGCCCATTGCCACTTCAACTTGCAGATAAATAAATAAATATCTGGGACATTATTGCACACATGGTCATCTGACCCCAAACTAAGCAAAGCTTGTAATATGGCTGCCAGAGACTGATATACATACATATATATTTTTAAATACATACTTAAATAGATATTAACACCCAGACATAGAACAAACACAAATGTTCATCACACAAATGTTTGTCCTAGATGGGAATCGAACCCACGCCCCCAAGCACAGAAAGTAGGATCACTACCAACTGAGCCACCGGGGCAGTCAAGATTTTAATAGCTATGTCGGTGACTCTGGTTCTTTGTCGAAAAATACCTATAAAGTATTTTTATAATAGCGAGTAAAACTACGGAGTGCTACTAGTGATATTGATAGATATTTAAATTCTGGCGACGCATACTCACCAGAACTGTTAGTAACTGCCTGCAACACCATAGCAGTCTCATATAGGAGAGACTCCAAATCGACGGTGTCTTCTAGAAATACTGTAAACCTATTAATGTCCAAGTAGCCTGCCTTTTCTTCTTCCTCCTTCATTCCCTTCCGCTCTATCTGGGCATAAGGAGCGATGACCCTCCGAGTAACTTTGTCTAGCTTTTCAGAAGGTACCAGAAAGTGCGAATGAACTTTGGACATGTTTTTCCTGTCATTGTCTTGGTTGATAGTGTCGAGGCGACTTTTCTTAGATTTCACCTGATGCGCCGCAGTGGTGGACTCTGATTCCATCATTTTGATTTTTTATTGTTATAAATTATTTGTTTTCTTTTTACTCTTGACAAGTATTGACAAATTGTTATATGACATGGTATTTGGCATGCATATGGCAAAATTGTTTTTTTTTTTTTTAGTTGTCTAAAGAAGTCTTCATAAAAGCTACGGAAAATAGATTTCTGACTTGAGTCTCTATTTTTTATGGCTTTCACGGTCATATTGTTGTACAAATCACTTCGCAACCGTCCAAGTTATGAAACATCATCTGCAACGGACAATATTTGAGACTGTAGGACCTGTAGGTATGCGACATTTCGAACTACCGCCAGAATTATTCGGTGAGATGATGCTTGATGCTCAAAGAGGGTGAAGACCTAGCTATGATAATATCCTGCGGTGGATAGGTTGAATTGCTGATGATGATGAAAATAGACAACTGATAAACATAAAAATATTTTATTGATAATTGTGTGAATTTGAATGCGGACAAGAATTCCATGTAAAAATAATAATTTATAATGATACTTTAATAAATTAATTAATTCATAAATAATTAAAAATAATCATGCAACATTGCGTCCGTAGTTATTCAATTAACATTTTCTTTCACTTAAAAAAATCATCACTAAAGTAAAAAGTTATCTTACAGGGTCGATAATTTTTGAAACCAAAAAAGAATATCTGCAGAAGAATATCTCTCCGAACTACCTACCTGACAGTTATGGGTAAATCGTCGGAGACGGGGCATAGCGCAGACCGAAGCCACCTAGACCCGAAACCCATAAGCACTTAAGTCAAAATTCAATATTTTGAAAACTTTACAGGACGATGTTGGACATAAGTTGTACGGTGCGTAAGACTGTCACTGTCAATACACGATTGAAGCCCTCTGACTTAGTTGCTTATCCCCGTCGACGGATAACGCAAAAAGCAAAGCCCTGCGAGTTTTTAGTATTTTGAGAAAAATACTGATCGCTTGCTGATCGAGAGTGCTTATGGTCGCCGTGTCTAGTATATGCATGATGATAAGAAAGTATAGACTATCTTCCCTCTTAAATCCCTCTATCTGGTCGCTAGTGAAACAATTAGGTAAAAAAACTTACAAGTTTATTTCATTATTTGGGTGCATTTGATCCATTGATCCAGATGAATTTCACATAAAATCTAGATTCATCACCCTCAAGGTTGACTACCGTGCATCACGACTGATGCGGCAAGTCTTCAAACTATGAAAATGTAGAGTGCCGCTTCCGAGGTCTGCGTGAGACACAGAAAAGAGAAGTAAATAGAACGGAAATATGAAGGAAACTATGTCACCAGGTATTGTGACAGATACTTGATTGAACATTCTTATCTATGTCAACGCGTCAAAATACGCGTCACAGTTGCTAACACAGTTGCTATGGGTTTATATGGGTGCAAGTGGCTACAACAAATTTCTTACAAAAATGCCTTGACAGCCATTCTATTTTAAACAAAAAAAAAAAACATTTCCGTGGCGTGAGACGACTGACGTCACCATACATTTTCAAATCGCACTAGCCGCGCGCGTTAGACGCGCGCGGCTGCGATGCACGGAAATCTACCTTATACTAATTTGATAACCAATATTTTATAAGAAATAATTTTGATAACACCCGAATACTGAAACGCCAATCAAATATATAAGTTCTCGTCAAACATTTGAGACCATGTTATCCTTGAGAATCGTATACTGAAACGCTAGTTAAATTGTCACTTTAAATTTAACATGCCATTATTATAAGTGCCACTTAAATAAAGAAATGGTATTCACAAACGCTAATTAACGTTTGACAGCTATTTAAGTCCCACTTAAATGCTTTGAGTGGCCGTTAAATCTGAGAGTGCTTGTGACCAGTCTCAAGTTGGATTCAACTTGAGATTGACCACAAGCACTCTTTGGTAGAAGAAAAAATGTCTCTTTCATCTTTATCATCGCTTTCTGATGAATAAGTGGCTATCAGTAGTCGAAGAAATGATCTGATGGCGATGATGCTCTGTCTAGGCAAGATTTTGTGGAAGAGAATGATTTCTTGGAAACCACTGAAATGAATTCAGTGCAGGAATTTGGATCACATGTAGGAAATGAAAATTTTACTGTTAGGAATACCATAATAAATACATATTTCACAGATTAAAATTTGTTTTTATTTAATTTAGCAAACCTATCTAAATTAAGTTAAAATACTACCTACTATCGAGCTAGACTATGCGCTTTGTAGCACTGATTTTTTTAATTTTTATTCTTAGTAGTTCCATTTCCAATTTATGTCGTTGAATTAAGAATTTTCTTTCTAGTTTCGCAGTATGTAATTTCAATTTAAAATATTGCTCCTTAGTAGTACTTTTAGAATTCCCATTTCTAACTAGTTTTCTTCTTTTACCTGAAATAATATAGAAAAAAACATTTTAGCCAAGTGTAAGTAGCCTAATTATAATGTGACTAATTGGGAAACTGCACTCATCTTGAATATTGAGGGTAAAAAGTGGCAGCGTAAGAAAACATACCTATTGGTTTTGGATTTGAGATAGTTGGCTCAACAGGTATCACTGCATCATCTGAAACTGGAACATCACCATTTCACCATTACAAGTTCACCATTAGTTTCTTTATTTTCAACGATGTTTATATGTCTACAAAATATATTTTTATTTATAAAAAATACTATAATTTACACCGTACGCTAATCATACAAACAAATTCTTACCCCTTCACGATATCTATTAAAATTTCCTTCTCCAACGATGTGTAATTGCATCCTCTTTTCTTTTTAACAGTTATCATTTCATTCTCCATCTTATTACTATTTACTTTTGTTTTGTCTCAAAATTTTAATTATAATAGCTATTTTTCTTCAATAATTAGGGCCGCCAATTAGAAAGAATGACATTGACGTGACGTGCTTGACAGCCTCCATTGAATGAAAATTTCCGTTCCGTTTTTTATCACGCTGTAAAATAGGCAAACTACAAATTGCCAACACACTATTATGAATTTTCAACTTATAAAAATTCAATACAAACTTAAGACAAAACAATAGAAATTAAATTTTAAAACAATTTATATATCTAAACAATAAATTCTTTTTTTTTTTTGTTATAAGTTTCTGCGTAAAACGAAATAGCTATAACAAATAATAAAAATTGTAATTGAAAACGTCCTTTTTAAGTAAATGTTGCCATTTATAGAAAATTTGATGGCTGCTCAGCTGATCATGGTCTTAAAATTCTTGAGTGGCGTTTGAAAATTCCAGTTAAATTTAATGGCCTCTTAAAATTAAGTAGTGCTCAGCTGAGTGGGTCACCTGAGTGACGTTTCAGTATTCGGGTGTAAGAGTCCCAGTCCTTATTTATAGTTATGTACAATTTACACGTACAACTTACATTTAGTTTTTACAAGTTATTATCAAATAAGATTGTTAAACAAGTATCAATTGTATTTTTTTTAAACTTCGATAAAAATGCTAATAATCTTTAAACAGCTGAATAGATTTTCTTGAATCATAGCTAAGAAAACTCTCGATCAAGTTAAGCTTTCAAACATTTTTTAAATCAAAATCGGTTCAGCCGTTTGGGAGCTACGATGCCACAGACACACAGATTCTCATACACAAGTTAAAGTTATATATTCCGAAAACCCGTAGGAAGCGCTTTGATTCCACTTTTATTGTGCGAACTGCTAGTCTGTGGAATGGGTGTTCCCCAATAGATACAATCTGAGTGTCTTTAAATCTCGAGTGAATCGGTTTCTTCTAGACAAGCGTGCTCCATCGTCGACCGCATCATCGCTTAGCATCAGGCGAGTTGGCGGTCAAACGCTAGCCTATTACTGAATAAAAAAACAGATTTTTTTACTTCCTAGTCTTCCGAAGCATACTGAGGGGTCGGGCTTATACTGATTTTAAAAGACATCATTTTGTAGAGTCCGTCACATATACTTATGTACAAATCACACATACTACTTACATCTAGTTTGAAAAACTTTAAGCCTAATGTTTATATGTATAAGTTAACTTTTTACAAACATTGTTATTGATCAAAAAAATGCTTGGAGAGAGGTGTAGTATCGCAAAGCAATTTCTGAAGCAATATGACAGAACGTCTTTGGGCAGACATGTAGGTGCACCGCTAGTCGCACCACTCGCCTGATTGTATGTCAACATGACGCCCATATGCGTAGTGTGTGTATGTAGGGGCACAGATGTGTGCGTGGACATATTTTTTCTGCACGAGTTTTCGAACGTTATGACAATTTTAATACATATATAAGACTTAGAACTCCAGTGTCATAACAAACATCTGTTCCTAAGTTAGTATGGCAAATTGATAGCCACATGGCGTACTGGCTTGAATCATAATTATAAACTTGACGTTAATTGGCGTTCCGTCATATAACTCTCTCACGCACGCCTATATATAGTAGGTACTGTCCATCATTGTGCTAACGGCGAGTAGAATAAAAGGCGAGAATAATATCTACATTACATTTTCAATATTAGCCTGTCATATTCCCACTGATGGCACACAGGCCGTCCTTAGAGAGAGGATGGGAATTAATCCACCGTGCTGGCCTATTGCATTTTACTGAATGTCAACCTTGAACTTTTTTACTGAGGTTCTTGAACATACCGGTTTCCTTACGATGTTTTCCTTCACCGTTTTTGAGCAGGGCATCGAAACTGTACATAATTTAAGTACTAAATAAGTCATTGGTTCAGGCCGAGCATCGAACCGGGTGCCGTCACATTGTAAAGCACACATGCTACCGATAAGCCACCATCGTTTAACACACTTCTCAATGCATGTAACACATCAACCGCGAACTATGTGTCATCATCATCATCATCATCAGCCAGTAGACGTCCACTGCTGAACATAGGCCTCCCCCTTTAACCTCCACACTGAACGACATCCTGCCATCTGCATCCACTGGATGCCCGCGACTCCCACAATGTCGTCGGTCCATCTAGTGGGAGGTCTACCTACGCTGCGTCTTCTGGTTCGTGGTCTCCACTCAAGAACCTTTCTTCCCTATCGGTTCTCAGTTCTTCGAGTGATGTGGCCTGCCCATTGCCACTTCAACTTGCAGATTTTAATAGCTATGTCGGTGACTCTGGTTCTTTGGCGAACATCCACATTTCGGATTCTATCGCGCAAAGAAACTCCGAGCATAGCTCTCTCCATTGCCCGTTGTGTGACTGAGTTTTTCCAAAAGGCCAACAGTTAAGGACCACGTTTCAGTACCATATGTCATCACTGGCAACACACACTGGTCAAATACCTTTGTCTTCAGGCACTGTGGTATCTTGGACGAGAAGATGTCACGCAATTTCCCGAACGCTGCCCATCCGAGTTGGATTCTTCGGGCGACCTCTTTGCCTAAGTTGGACTTACCTAACTGAACAATCTGTCCAAGATAGGTGTTATGGTCAACAACTTCGAGAGTATCGTTCCCAACGATTACCGGTACGGGTACAACATGGACATTGGACATGACTTTTGTCTTGTCCATGTTCATTTTAAGACCCACCTGTTGGGAAAGGCTACTGAGGTCGCTGAGCATTGTATTAAGGTCCTCCAGCGACTCTGCCATGATGACTATATCGTCGGCAAAACGAAGGTGATGTATTCGCCATTGATGTTGATGCCAAATCCGTTTCAGTCCAAGAGCTTGAAAACGTCCTCCAACGCGTTAGTGAACAGTTTCGGAGAGATAACATCTCCCTGTCTCACGCCTTTCTGCAATTGGATTGGTTCCGTGCTCTCGTCCTGTAATCGGATCGACATGGTGGCGTTTCTATACAAACACTTCAGCACTTCGATATACATATAGTCGATATGACAACGCTGGAGGGACTGCAACACTGCCCAGGTCTCGATTGAATCGAAGGCTTTTTCATAGTCCACAAACGCTAGACATTATGGCCGATTATACTCCTCAGTCTTCTATATAATCTGGCGGAGCGTATGTATGTGGTCTATGGTGCTCCAGCCTTTACGGAAACCGGCTTGTTCGGGGGGCTGGAAGTCATCAAACCTGCTTTCGAGACGGTTCGTAATGACTCTGGAGAACAACTTGTACACATGGCTCAGGAGTGAGATGGGCCTATAATTCTTCAACAAGGTGTTATCACCTTTTTTGAAGAAGAGCACCACCACACTCCTATTCCATGCTTCAGGCGTAGTACCTTCGAGAAAGACGGAATTAAACAACTTCTGAAGGACCAAAAGTACCGGTTTTCCACCCGCTCTCAGAAGTTCTGTCGTGATTCCGTCATCACCTATCACATCAGCGAACTAGGTTTGTATTGTACTTATATTATATTTATTTATTCATTCTTTACAACTATTTTTACAGGTTAAACCCAATGCAATAGTGTAGTTTAAGTCACCATTTTATGAAATTATTACAATAAAAAAACTTAATTACTTGTAAACTGACATGACACTTATTGTGAATTCCACAGAAAAGAGATGTAAATAGCACGGAAATGAGAAGGAAACTCTGTCGCCAGGCATTGTGACAGATACTTGATTGAACATTCTTATTTATGTCAACGCGTCGAACTCCGCGTCATAGTTGCTATGGGTGCAAGTGGCTACAACAAATTTCTTACAAAAATGCCTTGACAGCCATTCTAATTTAACCAAAAAGTAATAATCTTTTCGGTGGTGAATTCAAATTTTGCCATTACATACTTTTCAAAAATACAATAAAGTACTTATCTACTACATTTCATCAAAATACAGACCCAAGTTGATCTTATCTTACTAATTTGTGTTTGATTGTCCAATGCAACGCTGCATTCAGTCTTAATGTTAAGGCCAAGTGATCACCTTTCTCTCTTTTTTTGGAGGTGATACATCCATAGGAAAAATTGTCTGTAAAATAATAGGTATCAGTTAAAATTTTGACAAAACTTATAAAAACTGTCTAAACGTGTTCAGCCGCTTATTTTAAGACGCCCTGTTTTTTTTATATCTCGCAATTACAGATTTTTTTACAGTAAAAGATAAAGAAACTACGCCCAACTCTAACCGCGGGCCCGAATACGCGCAATTCGCAAAATCACGCGAACATACGGTTTGCGGTCACGTGATTTTATAAACTGCGCGTATTCGGGCCCGCGGTTAGAGTTAGGCGTAAGGCTCCTAGTTTCTTTATTGTTATTCATTACTCTATAAATAAGCAATTTACCACCAGACCCCCGTCCCCATCCCCTATGTCATCAAAAATAAGCAAAGCAAAGCCCACTATACCTGAATGGCCCGTTAGGCAGTGATATGACATCAGAAGATTTCCATTAGTTTCTTAGTATTTCGATATGTATCCAATTGTATATAGCAGGGGTCTCAAACTTTGAAGCCTTGGGGCCATAATATTTTTTTCGGTATGTTGCAAGGGCTGTAACAATTTTAATTTTTCTGCCCACCTAAGCAAACATAGGCTTTTATTGCATTTCAATTACTATTGATTGTGACACGAAACTACATCTAGTGTCGAGTAGTGATACTATGTACGGTTCTAGGTACTATCTATTTCAGCTACAGTCTTCAGTCCTTGTGCGGAAAATGTTTGGAATTGTCTGAATTTCTAAGACCAGTCATATCAGTTGTTAATTTTATCAGATCCACAGGGCTGAATCACCGACAATTCCGCGAGTTTCCTGTCGCGGGCCGGATTGATGGCAGTGGCGGGCCGGATTTGGCCCGCGGGCCGTAGTTTGGAGACCCCTGGTATATAGGATTGTATACCCCCCATATACCCATATTGTATACCCTCCTACACCTCTAAAAGCAGGGGTTCCAATGAAAAAAACCCAACAAAATGTATGGAACAGACGTTTTTTTTTTGCCCATTTTCAGGATTAGCCCCATAGTAAATGATGATGAATGATTAGTTGTAATGATGAATACAATAATAACCTTCTGTTTGGCTTTGTAATACTATTCCTTATAATGTAAGTAGTTTAACACAGGCCATTAATAATTTGACATATGAAAGAATAACTACCAAGACAACACCGACAGAGTTTGGCAGTTAAATCATGTATAATGTCAGTGACAGAATACGGAAGTGGATATTCGTCGAAGAGCCAGAGTCCCTGATTAACTATTAAAATTGGAAATTTGAAGTGGCAATGGGCAGGCCACATCGCTCGAAGAACCAATAACCGATGGAAGGAAAGGTTCTTGAGTGGAGACCACGAACCGGAAGATTCAGGATAGGTAGGCCTCCCACTGGATGGACCGACGACATCGTGAGAGACCCAGGCATCCTGCTGGATGCAGATGGCAGGCTGTCGTCCAGTATGGACATCTAAGGAAGAGGTCTATGATCAGCAGTAGACGTCTTCTGGCTGATGATAAAATGAACACAAGTACAAATAGTTTTTTTTTTTACCCTGATAAAAGAGCTAATAATCTTCAAATCGCTCAACAGATGTTCCTGAATTATAACTAAGAACACTTTTTGTGTATTTAATTCCTTCATTGGTAAGTATTGTACTTTTTCCACACTAAACATGAAAGTAGCTTAGGAAATGAATAGGAAGTCTTAGTGCGTTTTCTCGAGAAGACATGACAGCACTGCATGTCACGATAAATTGTGGTGACAACACCAAGGGCACCGCACTAATGCACATTTGCAAATGGTTTTTTCATCGGTCTTAAGTGATAAGGTTACCAATAACCAGCAATTCATTTTTATTTATATAGCTAGATAGATAGAAGATTGAGTGATATACTTACAGAATCAATGGACATTTTCCTTTTGATGTTATTAACTGTGTCTTTATTTATATCGTTATCCAACTTTATTCTCTTCATTTGACCGCTCAGTGCTTCTGGAGGTGGTTTTAACCTATCCCGCTTTAAATGTGCCTCTCTTGAACTGTGATTTGTGGTCATAGAACTAAGTTTTGAACCACGTTCGGGACTGAAATGTCTGGCTTTGTTCAATACTTTCCCTCTACCGGTGTCTCGGTATTTCCTCTGCCCATAAGGAACACAAAAGTGCCGGAATAACTCTAATAACTCTTCACGCGACATTCTTTCTATATTTTCGACTCGTAAATGCCTCTGTAAACAGTAACAAAAGTTAAAACTTTAAAACTGATCCACTTAAATATATTGTTCTGAGTAGGTATGTATTTCACCACAAAACTGACCTCTTGAATGATGCACATTAACTGCTCGTTGCTCAGCAGTTCAGGGTATAATAACATTTCACAAGGTATAGCCATTATTGTTCATTATAATATAAACGCATTTTTAGATTTTTGTAGGGCTTTTTCATAGCTTGCCTTATTTTTTTATCGAGTTTCACCTTTGATTTCACCGCACCATTTTATAAATATGAAATACAACAAGTAACAACAATCAGAACAATCAGCTGATTCTGATTGATGACTTTGACATTGAGATTCAAAGATTTTTTTCGCCTAGTTTTGGGCAAGTTAAAGCTAGTAATACCATACCACCTCGTCTCAGGCGCGAATCCAGCCCTCAAAAAAGGTTGTGGTCACAGCCACCCAAAAATCGGACAAGTGCGAGTCAACGTATGAACCTTGCTCGTGCATGATCGATGGAGCACTGAAGTGAGAACTTTTTGTATTCCTACATTTTTTTTTTTTTTTTAATGTTTATAAAAAATTATTTGACGGCCTGTACCCTTAGTACAAGATTTGATAGTTTTCGAAAACTTTTTTCGTTTTCGTTTTGATGCATACATTGCTGGGCTGAAAGCTATTCGAAACTATTTTTCGTATTTGAGTGAAGCAACCTATACTGCCGATTACTACCGATTTTAGTTCATCCGCGTTTCCGCTAGAGGCGCTTTACTAAAATGTATGGGACAATACGGAAACGAAAAAAGTTTTCGAAAACTGTCAAATCTTGTACTAAGGGTACAGTACCCCTAGTACAAGATTTGATAGTTTTCGAAAACTTTTTCGTTTTCGTTTTGTTCCATACATTGCTGGGCTAAAAGCTATTCGAAACCTTCTTTCGTATTCGAGTGAAGCAACCTATACTGCCGATTACTACCGATTTTAATTCATCCGCGTTTCCGCTAGAGGCGCTTTACTAAAATGTATGGGACAATACGGAAACGAAAAAAGTTTTCGAAAACTGTCAAATCTTGTACTAAGGGTACTGTACAGTGTATCGTAGTTTCACGCGGGTAAAGCTGTGGGGCGTCACAAGTCACGTATTAGGGTTGTGGGCATGCCCATCGTGCCCACAACGGTGGATCTGCGCCTGCCTCGTCTTATTTAATTCACTGACCTACGTATGTAGAGTTACTAGCCGTCCGCCCCGGCTTCGCACGAGTGTAAGCTCGGCCTTCGGCCTCGCTACAAAATATAATATAGCCTATGTCACCCGGGGATAGTGTAGCTTCCCAACAGTGAAAGAATTTTTCAAATCGGTTCAGTAGTTTCGGAGCCTATTCATTACAAACATACAAAAATAGGTACAAATCTTTCCTCTTTATAATATTAGTGTAGATAATGAATCCTTGGTATATATACGCTCTGCCCCAGTAAAGTAGTGGAGACTGCATCTGTGGAATTTTGAAAACATACATTTCACTGCATTCAGCTGGAACCAAGCCTTCTGTACGAGCCGAAACAGATACGTCGTTGATCATAGAGAACATTATATATCATATAATGTTCTCTATGATCAACGACGTGTCTGTTTCGGTTTTCGGTTAGAGAACATTACATATATATAATGTTCTCTATGTCGTTGATTAATTTGATGGAGTTGTGAAAACTCCATAGTATAAAGAAAATAATCTTTACATTAGGTTAAGGTTTGAATTAATAAGGGTTCCAAAAACCAACCACTCAGATAGCGACAGCACCCCACTCTCCCCGAAGGGAGCGAACGATCATCGAAGGCTGGTGATGAAACCATCACCGCCCACCTCACGCTCAGGGCACCGCGCCACGACTCATCAACGTGGTTTGGTGCGACTCACATATTGTGTCTGTCTTGGGAAGAGCTTACTATAGAAATGATCCTATGAAGTAAGGTCTTAACAAAATTTTGCGCCTCGAAAATGCCTGTTGTTTTCCGGAGAATCTTGACTGCGCGATTCAGGATTCCACCGGTCGCTATCGTGAGCCATCTAGTGATAACAGCCAGAACGAACATGTGCGTGCGCGCTTCCCAATGCGCAAGCGCATAAGACAAGACGACATATTTTATAGTGTTGTGGTAAGTAGTATCAGTATCGTATTTGATATCTAATCGTGTATATCCTTCTACCAACCTCGATACTCTGCAACAATGGAAGCACCCATATTGCTATCAGTCTTCGGTTAGGAGCTGCTATTGTCGAACGGCATTTGTGTCCGCGTGGAAACGGCGTCGACAAAAATGGATTTCATGGACTCTACTACCAACGTAGTGCCGGTAGATTTTCTCGCCACGGCTCCATAAATGATGTAGTCAAACGGGCGCTTGCCACCATCATCATCCCTGCTGTATGGCATAATAATGCACAACATGATAATTGGTGTACATGTACATCGAATATCATGCCGTGATTATAGGCTTGGCCTAATAATGTGTACAAGCCGTAATGTACATACTGGTATTTGATCCATTAGTACACTAATAATCATGCTGTGCAATATTGTGGCGTACATTATTCACTCTGTTTCATAAATCACGCCCTGATTTTAAGTACAACACGATAAATGATGACTATAAGAAGTCAAAACTCAAACTTTAGTTAGACGTTAACATTCCGTTTGCATCCTAGTTGTACCACAGATTCACTCGGATTGTTGTACCATGCAACAGCCAATAGGAGCAGAGACAATTCAGCGTTATTGGCCAATACGGGAGAAGCTGTTTTTTACCGTGTTGTTCATTATCGCCAAAACTAAAAAATATTCGTAATTTTTCTAATATACTCAGTACATATATTATTTGTATTCATACTAATACTCGATTGGACGCTGCACGCACTATTATATATTTTTTTAGTTGGCTATGGTCACTGTCATAGATCGGTCCTATTTGTCAGTTTTGTGAATTTTGCGCTTCGATTGTTTGCTTTTTTTTCCTATTTCCTAGTGATTTTTTGCTATTCGTGGTGCGTTTTTGTTTTATATAAGTGTATTTTATTTTTCCGCATCGCGTATTATTAGATCTCTTCGACGGTGCCCCTACCCTCCCGATTATTGTTTTGTGCGGCTGCATTACAGTTTATTTTTTATTTAAAGTTTTCTAAATAAACAGCTAGTGCGGTGCAATAAAATCAAACAGGCAAATGCAAATAGCGCGCGGAGTATCGATGAGTGGTGTGTACGGGGGTTGCGGGCTGCGGTGGGACTATGTTGTTTCTGAGTGCCTTAGCGATCGGTATGATAACCGGGCTGCAGAACGTCACAACGGAGGTCCCGAGCACTGACGTCACGGAGGCGCCGACCACAGAGCCCGGGATGGTCCTAGTAGAAACGACGCGGCTCTCAGGCCAGACCGAAGACTTCGTGAATGTTACACTACAAGAGCGACCTTCCATGTGGGACCTCTACTTGAACCACTGCCCAAAGTGGCGGCCAATAAACCACGTATTTTTCCAAGTGGCCAACATCTTCTTTTTGTTCTCGTTCCTGGCTCCACACACTTCCAGTGGCCTGATCTGGCTGCGGGCATCACTGATGGTGGGGTGTGCATTTTATGGGCTCTGGGCAATGAGCATAGAGTGCTTTTTAGACGCTCTAGTGTGGAACAGTGTGTTTGTTGTGATAAACTTTGTTTATTTTGCTGTGCAACTGTATTTGATGAGACCTATAAAATTTCATAAGGAGATTGAAGAGGTGAGTGATGATTTACTCAATATATTATCTTATTTTAAATTTTTCAGTTTTTTCAGACTATTAATTATCCTACACCCAACTTAACTATCATCTCTTTTTATTACCTTAGTATTATAAACAGGTTGACAGATTTTGAAGTCAGGATGACGTTAGATGCATCTTCATGTCTGATATGTCATAGGCTACATTTCACACATGGGTTTTTCTATTTATCACATGATAAAGTTTGATTTTAAAAATTACTAAATATAGCTTAACTAGCTGTTATCGTTCGCGCAAAACTTTATGAGCCCTCTGAAGTTAGGCCCAGTGGCTGCGCAGTACGCATATTATAGGTATCCGAGGGACTTTACAGGGCGTCGGGGAGGCCTCGCGCCTAACTTCAGAGAGCTCATAAAGTTTTGCGCGAACGATACCCATGACATCATATGCAATACGCATAGAAAAGATTCTTTTAAACCTTAGACTCCTTGTGATCCCCTTAATGCAAGCTAACATACTACAAATAAAGTTGGACTATATAGACCATTGAAAGTCTAGAGACAATCCTAATGCTCAAGCTACCAATTGGCAATTCCTTCCTGTCATACAATATATTTTTTGTCGTTATAACGGTAGTCATTCACTTTTAAATATAATGGATTACACCAACTAGTCAGCTATCTAATGTCTAACAAACGCCGTGAAACCAAATTAGCTCTCCCTGTAGCCAATTTAGAAATATGCAAAAGTAGTCCTGAATACAGATGTATGTATTAAAATCTACATTACAATACCAGATACCATAAAAATATTAGTAATTGAAATAGAACTTTTTAACCCAAACAAATGCGGTCTATGATAGCATGCTTGTCAAAAGAAACTGATTCACTCGCGATTTAAAGACAACCAGATTGTAACTATCGGGGAATACACATTCAGACTGATTCCACAGGAAAGCTGTTTGCACAATAAAAGCAATGTAATAAGTACATTGTTTCATACTATTTTTGTTTCATATTAAGTATGTAACATATGGGTTTTTAATGCCTGAAATAAAGTTTTTTATTTTTAATAAATAAATAAGGTTTCACAGCTCAACGTCACAGTTATGCATAAAATCATGAAATAATTTTCATGATTTTATGCATACCTAGAAGGTCATAGAACATGTACCTTAAAAGGTCCTGAGTATTATTTAAGTATCTATAATACAAGTTAATTAGTCTCCCAACTTGTTTGTATAGTATCCCATTTCCATGAGTCAGAGCAGCTTGTTAGCGTAAACAAGGGGCCTGGGGTCAAGTGATTCAACCCCTGCAACTTGCATGTAGGTAACTATATTTGATGACCAGTATGGCTCTGTAGTAGCGCGGCTACCTTACGAGCAGGATGTCTCGGGTTTATTTCCTGGCATTGTAATTATTTAGTATTTTTTTTAATGTGCAAGCACAAATTAAAGTAATGGCAAAAATTCACTATGGATGAATCATGAATTCAAAGATGTGTGCTGTATTCTGCTAGGTTTCTGATCCGTCCTAGCTTTTATTTTCTCTGACAGCTGCAACTACATTGTAAAAAGCAGAATAGGATATGAGCAAACGCGTCCACATCTTTGTGTACCATGGCATCCCTCGTCAATCTTCTCTGTTCTGTGCAACTAACAATCAGGTGCTGCTGCAAAGAAAACCTCTCGTCATTGCTTTATTGGCCTTCCAGGGCATACCATTACATGCTCACCATTTCGTCAGAGACCTACTCCTCCTGCCATTACTACATCTAGTCAAAGGCCCTGCTCAACTCCACTTTCGTTTAATTATATGAAATCTAATATCTTCCACTTCTTGGTCTTTCTTTTGAATGCTGAATTTCAAAATTGATCACGTAATGTGATGGCATAATAAAATAAAAACATGGCACATCTCATGGCCTGTCGTGCGACTCGCATCAGCACTGTCTTCTTGGTAAGCGGACCTAAGGTTGCCTGGAAGAGATCGCTTGTAGCGATAAGGCCTCCAATTGTTTCACTAGTTTTCAAGTTGCTTTTTATGTTACCTACTATGTATGATTGTAATTTTTGGTGTGAACAATAAAGAGTTTTCTATTTATCTATCTACCTTAAGACCAAGAAGTCATGGATATGTCATATATATATATATATATGTCATTGTGGAATTTGTGGGCAAGACAAGTTTGTTAGTTGAGTCTTTCTGAGCATGTCATCTGGCTTGCCAAACAGCTCATCCTCCATATATGGAGGTAAACAGATGCGTTGTGCTCTCTGCCTAATGATAAACATTGTCAAAGATATAAGCGTGCAACTACCTCCATTATTTAACTACCAACCTTAATATTTGATAGTAAAGCACCAGAAACATTTTAAATTGGTAGTAGGTAGGTACTTTCTATTTTTTGTAAAAATTACTTTCTATTGACCTGTTTTTGGAAAAATACATGATACCTTCTATTTTCCCACATTCTGCAAAATACATGGTACGTTATTACTAATTTCCCGATCAATAAAATACGTACATTTGTACCTCTTATTTTCCCTGATTTTCGCTAGTATTTTTCTAACATAGATATATTGTATTTAATTGGTACCAAGGTTTCACAACAACTTCATCTGTCTGGAACCAATATTTGAATGCCGTAGAGAAAAATATTTATGTCGCCTTCCACCTTGAAAACAAGTAAAATTTAAATTAGGTAATTCAAAGTATGCAGATATGGTATCTTCTTATATTGTCGTACATTTGAGGAAGCTAAACAATTTTGATAACAGTGAAAATTTAGTGCTATCAGCTAATTAAACAAGTCACTGATAGAGCTGATACCTAGTAAATGGATGTAAATTATTAGTGAGATAACGTTATGTTAGGTATTGCTGTACCTATCTTGATAGATATATCTGCAAGATTGAAATTTTGCAATATGTTGTGTAAGTAGCCTGTTTTAGACAGCTTAAAAAAGACCGTTGAATTTTTATTAATTTAATGAATACTCATCAGTTGTAGGGTTCTGTACCCAAAGGGTAAAACAGGACCCTATTACTCTGCTGTCTGGACAATCTGTCACCAGGCTGTATCTCATGAACCGTGATAGTTAGACAGTTGAAATTTCCACAGATGATGTATTTCTGTTGCCGCTATAACAACAAATACTAAAAAACAGAATAAAATAAATATTTAAAGGGGCTATAGGGGATAACGGTAACAGGTAGACGCTTGAAATATTCACAGAATATTTAGTTAAATATTTACTTTAAAAATAAATAATTAAAATAAAATAAATATTTAAGGGGGGCTCCCATACAAAAAGCGTCATTTTTTGCCGTTTTTACTGATAATAGTACGTCGTGTGCGAGTCCAATTCGCACTTGGCCAGTTTTTTAACCTGCTTCAATAAAGCATTGTTCCAAGAATAATTTAGTTTGTCCCATTATCCTTACGAGGATCTTCAAAATTAGCGATTTTAAAGCGTGTTTTTCAGTTTTTTAAACTGCGAGAATTATTATTCAAAACGTACTAGGTATATGCACGCAGAAGTCCTTCGCTCACGGTGTCCAAAGGTCTTGCAGTTTAGCCCTTATCACATGGATTCTAAACACATGCATCAGCTTTTTTAAAAAGATTAAGACAGCTTAACAGAAAATGCAATACGGTTTATTTAGAATGAATCACATCGGTTTCGAAAGTCGATAGACACGCGGCTCGCCCTGCGTGCTGTCGAGAACTCGAGACGTAGTAATAGCAGACTCGAGTCATAAGCGTAAAGCGATTTTAGGCCTCCATATATTATCTGTACCCTTAGTACAAGATTTGATAGTTTTCGAAAACTTTTTTCGTTTTCGTTTTGATGCATACATTGCTGGGCTGAAAGCTATTCGAAACTATTTTTCGTATTTGAGTGAAGCAACCTATACTGCCGATTACTACCGATTTTAGTTCATCCGCGTTTCCGCTAGAGGCGCTTTACTAAAATGTATGGGACAATACGGAAACGAAAAAAGTTTTCGAAAACTGTCAAATCTTGTACTAAGGGTACAGGGCAAGAAAACTTCTAGGTGTATAGTTTATTGTACATTCATAGAAAAAAAATAGGCAGGTGTTTGATTTATTTGTTAAAAATAAAATAATATACGAATATATACTTATGTATTTAGTTTTTATTTTATTTTAACGAGAAATTATGTAATTCAGCTATTAAAGTTCCTGTAAATAAGCTTTTAATGTTTTTGGTCTTATTAAGTATTTTATTCAATAACAATTTTTCAAAAACGTATAATTAGCTAAAAACCAAAACGTATTTGAGACAATATTTTCCTAATAACAAAATTCGTAAACTAAGTTAAGAAAAATACGATACGAGAGGTCCTTTTTGAAGTCGGCTAAAAAGAAGTACGTCGGAAGAAGTAGAGGAAGAAGTAGCCAAGTAGAGTCGGGGCGTTGTAGTCAATTGAGAAGCGTGCTAAAAGGCTCATCAGAAACGAAGCCTTAGTTCAGACTAAGTTACTTGGTCTTGAGCATCGGTGTAAAGTTGCTAGTCTATCGGTTTTTTATCGGATACATTTCGGAGAGTGTGCATCAAATCTGCATGGTCTAATTCCCTCCTCCTCATTTTTCCATCGGACTGCCAGAGCGGGCACGGAAAATCGACACCGCTTTATGGTTGATATTCCGAAAATCCGTACGAAGCGCTTTGATTCCACTTTTATTGTGCGAACTGCTAGTCTGTGGAATGCGCTGCCTAGTAAGTGTTCCCCGGTAGTTACAATCTAGGTGTCTTCAAATCACCAGTGAATCGGTTTCTTCTCGGCAAGCGTGCTCCATCGTAGACCGCATAATCGCTTAACATCAGTACACTTAGTACAAGATTAGATAGTTTTCGAAAATTGTTTTAGTATTTTTTTCCCATACATTGCTGGGCTGAAAGCTGTTCGAAACCTTTTTTCGTATTTGAGTGAAGCAACCTAATATACTGCCGATTACTACCGATTTTAGTTCCTCCGCGTTTCCGTTAGAGGCGCTTTGCTAAAATGTATGGAACAATAAGAAAACGAAAAAAAAAAAACGAAAACTATCAAATCTTGTACCTACTAAGGGTACAGGCGAGCTGGCGGGTCAAACGCAAGCCTATTCCTTAAAAAAAAACACATCAGTCTTAGGACTGCACGTCAGAAAACTTAAGTAGTAATTCACCTATTCTACAAGAGATGGCGCTGTTTTAAAATACACGGTACAGCGTGACGGACGTTCACGCGAGTTCCATGATTTTTGTTTACCCGAAAAGTGCTCAAAGCGCCTAAAAAAGTTTTCTCTTCAAAATGTAATGTAATTTCTATACCTATATCGCTCCCCTTGTTCGACTTAAATCGTAAAACATTGGGAGCCGCATTCAATAGTTGCATAACAAGTCGCCCACAATAACATTGTCTCCCCAAAATATACCGTATTGAAAGTTTTCTACCACTAATTGGCTTGTTACCTGAATATTCTTTTACTGCTTTGCCTTTTTAGAGTTCAGTACCTAACGGGTAAAACGAGACCCTATTACTAAGGGCTCCGCTGTCTGTCCGTCTGTCTGTCTGTCCTTCTGTCACCAGGCTGTATCTCATGAACCGTGATAGACAGTTGAAATTTTCACAGATCATGTATTTCAGTTGCCGCTATAACAACAAATACAAAAAAATAAAATAAATATTTAAGGGGGGCTCCCATACAACAATAGTACATTGTTATCCTAGGGGTGAAAGTAACTTATTTACTTAGTCCCGAGACGGGGTTTGGCTAATAGTTCAAGGGACTAAATAAGTATTTAACCCACTGTGCTTTTCATTACGAATACAAGGAAACTAAATAAAAACATGAACTGACACCAACTGGCAAATGCACGAGAAGTGCGGGACCATAATCCTCTGAGGAGAAGAAAACAAAAGTTCGATCATGGTTCAATACAAATGTGAAAATAGAACTAGTTTTTTTTATAATGTCTGTCGGTTGTCAACTGTCACTGTCAGTTGATAGTGATTCTCCCTAGGGCTGAAAAGTATTACTTTAAACCCGCTCAGGCAACTTCAGACCTACTTTCCGAGTATGAGTAATGAAAACGTGTTTTTTTGCCGTTTTTATAGATAATGGTACGGAACCCTTCGTGCGCGAGCCCGACTCGCACTTGGCCTGTTATTTATTCCTAATTATTCCTGCATAAAAGAAGGGCTTTCAACCAAATTACCTACAGATCAAAAGAGCCTACTTACGTGAGCGCCGCCGATCACGAGTCTTCCAACGAGGGTTTTAGGCTCAAGAGCCAGTCTCAAGAGTCTCATCCGGACAACCAGCGCAGCATTTATACCTAATCACCGGGACAAGTACTGTCAGGAGGCTTACCACCTCATTAGCTTTTCTCTCCATCTATATACAGTAATAATTGTTATAAACAAGTATAAATTTATATTATTAAACCCTCCGTCAACAGAGCTCTCTTGAATCATAGCTAGGACACTCTTGTTCAAGTCGCCTTTCCAACAAAAAGCTAAAACATAATTATCAATTTAAAAAACCGACTTAATAAAAATGACAGAACTGGACCAAATTTAAATGGGAGTGTGGTCCCATTTAAATTTGGTCGCAAGCGGGAAGCAGTCGAAAGTAACAAACATAGAAAAAAAAACTGTCGAATTGAGAACCTCCTCCTTTTTGGAAGTCTTTTTTTATGATACTGAGTGACGAGACGAGCGAAGTCGCTCGCCCGATGGCTCTTCACGCTTGCCCATAACAGCTCAACGCCACTCAAAATTTTGAACTTCAACAGTTCAAAACCCTGGATGGCAATGCACTGCGCTCGTCACCCCGAGATATAATAATAATAATAATAAATGATGTCGGACGTCGTCATGTCAACGACGTCCGCTGACAACGCACGTCATTTTGTTTGCAGTGATCATTTATATTTTATTTTTGATTATTTTGGCCCTATCAGAAGTTTTACACATTACAACGAAGAAGAGAGAGAAAAAATCTGACCAGTTCATATATTATCATCCCAGAATCTCAGAACATCCTCAGTGAAACGAACTAAACAAAATTCCTGTGTAAAACATTTGACATTTAATTGTCAAATTTGTTTGATCTGAGTGTATAATCAAAACCATGAAAAAATATTTGATATTATTTATAACACATGATCACTCGCTCAAGAACAAGAACAGCGGCACCACCTAGCGCACACACAACATCACCGCCTGCTTCGTCGTCGTCTCCAAGCACCTCGTCGGGTGAGGATGATTTCCACACCACCCGCGAGACCAGCGGCTCGTCGAGCGACGCGAGCGGGCCCGGGACCCCGCCGCCACGTCCACCTGCGCGACGGGGACGTCCCCCGCTGCCGGCACGCTTGGGGCCTGTGGGGCATTCTGCCTCACGCCCGGCCCCCGCTACCGGTGGTGTAGTGCGTCGCATGCGATGGACCTCAAGTACAAATGAGAACTGCATGCGCGCATATTACAGGGCTACAGAGGGGGGAACTAACCTGTCAGCTTACCGTGTTAGGATGCTCCCTTTGTTTCAGGCCCTTGAACCAACTGTTGCCGTATCCGCCCAGCGACTATCGGATCAAGTGCGGGCTATCCACCGTTGCAAAATGTTGGATCAGTCTGTGCTTGATCGGCTCCGCCTGGAGGAACTGCGCACTCGTCCGACTCCTGCCTCGGCGCGGAACCCGCCCATCGCGTCGTCTGCCCTGACATTGGCGTCAATGCCGGCGTCGGTGGCGACACTAGCGACACCGGCTGATCCCGTAGTCGACGTGGGAGATTTGGCGAGTGATAGTGTCTCCGACCAGGTGAGAGAGCAACTGAGGGGGGCTTTGGAAGACGCGATCTCCCAGTATCGGTTTGCACCCGACTCTAGGCCGCGACTACCACGTTTGCCCACCCATAGACGCAATTTGGCTTTAATGGGAGCCCTGAATGCTTTGCTAGCTCCATATTTGCGGGCTAGTGAAGATTTAGTTGATACCCACTCGATCATGTACTGCGGGGCCATCGCGGCGTGTCGCGTTGCACGTGTTAAGTTTCCGGACACTAACCGTGCATCGCGAACCGCCGGGGGGGTGCCTGCATGGCAAGTGCGGATCGAGCGGCGTATCACCTCGTTCAGGACTCTCATTGCAAAGCTAATCTGCTTCAGCCGGGGGAATAATCGCCCCCGAGTCATGCGTTTCGTGACACAGGCATTCGCTGGGACTGGAATTAGGCCCCACGACTACCTAGCCAAAGTCACGGAACGTATTGACTATCTGAAGCAGAAAGTCTATGCATGGGCAAACCGTATTCGCCGCTACAGAGAACGTGTAGATAGATATTGGCAAAATCGCCTCTTCCAAAGTGACCAGAGGAAGGTGTACCGAGGCTGGGAAGGAACTGAGCAACGTGTGAGCGACGGGCAGCTACCGGATGCAAGCGCTATGATTAATTTCTGGCGCAGCATCTGGTCGGTGCCTGTCGAGCACACGGAGGGTGATTGGATGCGTGTTGTCGAGCGCGAATGTGAGTCCATCGAACCCATGGGGTCTATTTTAATAGACTCCGTAGACATTAGTTGTGCGATCCGTACGGCACAGAACTGGAAAAGTCCTGGGCCGGACGGGTTGCACAACTTCTGGATAAAGTGGATTCGATGCTCACATGACCGCTTGGCGACCCAATTTCAAGAAGCCCTTGAGCTCGGCACCCTTCCTAGCTTCCTTACCACCGGTGTCACCTTCCTGCTCCACAAGTCCGGTAGTACCACGGAACCTAAGAACTACAGACCCATCACGTGCTTGCCTACCATCTACAAGCTCCTTACATCCATTTTGAGAAATAAAATTAATGCGCACATTGTCGCGAACAACGTTTTGGCCCACGCTCAAAATGGATGTAGGGTTGGGTCCCGTGGTACTAAGGAGCTCCTCCTCATCGACACGGCCATTAGCCAACAAGTCCGGCGAAACAGAGGAGCTCTCTCCGCTGCCTGGATTGACTATAAGAAGGCCTATGATTCAGTGCCTCATTCATGGCTAGAGAGGGTTTTAGAGTTGTATAAAATTGATACAACTCTAAAATCATTCTTAGGCGCATGTATGGGGCAGTGGACCACAGTTCTTCGTCAACCAGGCGGGGGAGATGGCTCCTCTGTCCCGCAGGACTTAATAAGGATTGAGCGAGGCATCTTTCAGGGTGACAGTTTTAGTCCATTGTGGTTTTGCCTAGCTCTGAACCCTCTCAGCACTTTGCTGAGGGATTCTGGACTAGGCTATCGGCTTCGAAGAGATGGTCAAGTCATCTCCCACCTGTTGTACATGGACGATCTCAAGCTGTTTACACCGAAACGCCAAGACTTGGTGGAGCTGCTAAAAATCACAGAGTTTTTTAGCAGCGCCATCAGGATGGAATTCGGTGTAGATAAGTGTGCGGTCATGCATGTGCAACGGGGGAAAGTTGTAGATTCCCCGAATTTACAGCTTTCTGAGGGGATGACTCTCAGGTCTCTCTCTGAGGCCGAGACCTACAAGTACCTCGGTATGTCAGAGTCGTTGGGTGTATCGGTAGAGGACATCAAGAAATCGGTGAAGGAGCGCTTCTTTTGTCGCCTGACCAAAGTACTTAATAGTCTTTTGTCTGGTGGCAACAAGGTGCGTGCCTTCAACGGTTGGGTGATGCCTTTACTGATATACTCCTTTGGCATATTGAGGTGGACTCAAACTGAGCTGGACGCCCTGGACAGAAGGGTCCGTCAACAGCTCACTTCACATCGCATGCTACACCCACGCTCGTCTGTTATGAGACTGTACATTCCACGGAAGTGGGGGGGTCGAGGCTTTTTAAATGCCAAGAACCTACACAACCGTGAGGTGTGCAGTCTCAGGGATTTTTTCCGTGACAGTGAGAGTGGGATGCATCGCGATGTTGTGGCTGTTGACAGGGGCCTCACGCCGCTCTCCTTGGCAAACGAGAACTGGCGCAAACCATCGGTGCTAAGCATCGAGGATCGCAAGGACGTATGGAAGGGCAAGGAGCTGCACGGGCGGTTCTATCGGGTCTTAACAGGGCCCGATGTGAACCTGCTTGCGTCGGTGAACTGGTTACGTTTCGGGGACCTCTTTGGGGAAACCGAGGGGTTTGCCTGTGCGATTGCGGATGAAGTTATCAAGACCAACAACTACCGGAAATATATCATGAAGGACGGTACGGTCGACATCTGTCGGGCATGCCACCGTCCTGGAGAGTCTCTCCGACATATCATCTCCGGTTGTTCGCATCTTGCTAACGGCGAGTACTTGCACAGGCACAACCAAGTAGCCAGGATCATCCACCAGCAACTTGCCCTTCGATACGGCCTTGTCGAGTCTGAGGTGCCGTACTATAAGTACGCACCAGCACCAGTTCTCGAGAATGGTCGTGTTTTGCTCTACTGGGACCGGTCTATCATCACGGACAGGACTATTGTCGCCAATAAGCCTGATATCGTGATGGTTGACCGGTCCCAGCGCCGGGCAGTGCTCGTCGACATCACCATCCCGCATGACGAGAACCTCGTGAAGGCTGAGAAGGACAAACTCAGCAAGTACCTTGACTTGGCTCATGAGGTTACCGCCATGTGGGATGTTGACTCGACGATCATTGTCCCGATAGTCGTATCGGTGAACGGCCTTATAGCGAAGAGCCTCGACCACCACCTTAAGAGGCTCTCGCTAGACGGTTGGGTCAAGGGTCAGATGCAGAAGGCAGTAATTCTTGACACGGCACGCATTGTCAGGAGGTTCCTCACTCTGCAGCCCTAACCACCGGTAGCTTGGGCCCTGCCCCGCTGCCGGCGGCACCCTAGGCTTAAGTTTTTTTAGAATATTTTGTTTTTATATAGATATTGTAAAAAAACTTAAATTTAAGAAGTGAAATAAATGTGTGATAATAATAATAATAAGCCTTTATTTCTGAATGTTAAATTACAAATTTTCTTAATTTAAACATAAATAAATAAACCTAAATGAGGTCTCTCAATTCAGAGTGCCTATCGGCAAAGGCCTCCTCTAGCTCTCTCCAGTGGATTCTTTCAGAAGTTGCTCTTTTCCAGTATGGGCCCGCTGTCAACCTAATTTCATCTTCCCATCTTTTGACCGGCCTTCCCTTACTTCTTTTGCCATCTATTGGGTACCAATTCGTTATGATTTTGCTCCATTTTTCATACTTGCTGCGAATCATATGTCCCGTCCAACGCCATTTTTGTTGATCTATTTTAGTTAGTATGTCTGTGAGTTTCGTTTTATTTCGGATAGTTTCGTTGTTAATCCTATCTCGTCTCCTGATGTTTAGTATGCTTCGTTCCATGGCTCTCTGGCAGCTTTGAAGTCTTTCTCTGTGGATTTTGCTCAGAGCCCATGTCTCACACCCATATGTTAGGCAAGGGAGTATACAGGTATTGAAAATTTTTCTTTTAATTTTTAGACTGAAATCTTTGTTTTTCATGATTTCTTTCATGCTCCAATATTTTTTCCAACCCGTTGCGATTCTTATGTTGATTTCTTTTATTGTTTGGTCTTCCGGGGTGATGATTTGTCCCAGGTAGGTGTATTCGTTGACAAATTCTAGCCTTTGTTCATTGACAGTGATTTCTACTTCACATGACGTGTTTGTCATTAACTTTGTTTTATTTTCGTTCATTTTGAGCCCGACTTCCATGCTTACCTGGGCTAATTCTCTGATCATTTGTTCTAGTTTTTTAGGGTTTTCCTCGAATAGAACTAAGTCGTCTGCGAAGCGGAGATGGTTCAGTCGCCTGCCGTTAATATTAAGGCCTAAGTCATCCCATTCTAATTTCCGAAATATGCTTTCCAGAACCGCAGAGAATAGTTTCGGAGAGAGGGGGTCACCTTGTTTTACTCCTTTACTAACAGGGAACTCGTTCCCTAAAGTTTCTAGTCTTATTCTTGCTTTGCTGTTAGTATATATACTCCTGATGCTCTCTATGTATGTTGGATGTATTCCTTGCTCTTTTAGGCTTATCCAAATGTAATCCTGGATTAAGCTGTCAAACGCCTTTGTGTAATCGATAAATGCCAGGTAGACTGATTTACCATATTCATTATACTTTTCAAGGACTTGTTTTACTGTATGTATGTGGTCGATGGTTGAGAAGTCTTTTCTAAAACCTGCCTGCTCAACAGGTTGATTTTCGTCCATCACCTTTGTTATCCTGTTTAAAACTACTTTTGCATAAATTTTGTAGATGTTGGACACTAAGCTAATAGGTCTATAGTTCTCAATATCTCCTTTATCACCTTTTTTGTGGATTAGTATTATATGTGACTCTTGCCATTGACTTGGGATAGTCCCTGATTTTAGAATTTTGTTAAAAAGTTTGGTCAATATAGGGCTTATTTCTTCTACAGTTCCTCTCAGTAGCTCATTGTTGATTTTGTCTGGGCCGGGTGCTTTATCCATTTTCTGTGTTAGTAGTGCCTTCTTTACTTCGTCGTTCATTATTACAGGTTCTTCTACAAGTTCTTTTATTGGTTCATATGTTTTAACTTTCCCGTCATTAGTATAGAGTGATCGATAGAAGTCTGTTGCCAAGTTCTTTATATCTTCTCTCTTCCTTAGTGTTTGTTTAGATTTCTTCATTTTGACCATCCATTCTTTGCCTTCTTCTCTGAGCTCTTTTAGCGCCTTCTTTATGCCTCCCGTTTTGATAATATGCTTTTCAAGTGTTAGGAGTCTTTTAGTTTTTCGTTGGCGTCTAATGGTTTTCCTGATTTTCTTGCTTAGTTCTGCTATAAGTTGCTTATAAGATGATACCCCGAGATATAAGATGTCAAATCTCTGTATGCCCTGTAGTTTCGCAGGAAACATTGCCCTTCAATCCGGAACACAGTGTTTGCACACTGCTGCTTGGTTGGTTAAAAATCGGTTCAGCCGTTTGGGAGCTAGGTACGATGCCACAGACAGACAGATACAGACAACACGCCTCTGTTTGCGTTCAAACTTTCCGCCGACAAAAAGTCCCGTAGTGTAAGGTGGCCCGTGAAATTTTAGCCGATGTTGAACCCTCGATGGGGTGCAAACGAGGGGTGACGTCACCACCAAAGGTTATTCACACCACCTTGCCTGCCCCACTGACCCGATCTGCGACTTGCTGCTAGACCGAACGGTTTCACATTCAAACTTCTTGAAAGCTTGAACTTTGAAGTTAGGCCTCGGGTGTTACCCATAATTACATGACTGACAGCTACCAGCTAGACTTTAGCCACTTTAGCCGAACGAAACCTAGGTTCTTTATTGGAAAGCAAATTTAAGGGGCCGTTTTTCTCGTTTACAAATCGCAAGATCCTACAGTCTACTATTAAAATCTGTGAAGGCTTGCATCACAAAATAGTGCTTATCTAAAAGTAATACTTATACAGTTTTCATTTCATTTCATTTTGTTTTACTTATTCCAATTTTAATACAAAATATTTAATTTAAGACAACTATAAAAATCCATTGGGTTAGTAAAATACAAACAAAACTTGCCAAACACCATGCTAGCATCGCGGTTTTATCATCGCACCAGTCGCCACCGCCTGAAAGTTCATCCACATATCATAGATCGGTGAAAATCACGCACTGTTCGTTTTACGCGTTCCTTTTTGCCTCACACCTGCAAGTTGTGGAATGAGCTCCCTCCTGCGGCATTTCCGAGTAGCGTTCATATGGGGTTCTTCAAAAGGGCTGTTAATAGTCTTAAAGGGTCGGCAACGTATCTGTGATGCCCCTGGTGAAGGCTCGGATCCACCGTTGTGGGCACGATGGGCATGCCCACAACCCTAATACGTGATTTGTGACGCCCCACAGCTTTACCCGCGTGAAACTACGATACACTGTACAAAATCTTGGTCAGGCCGTCATATAATTATTTCCTATGTAGGAATGCACTATATCGATCATGCAAGAGCAAGTTTTATGGCGGCTCCACATTAGTGCCGTGAATTCACGCGCGAATTCACGGCATGAATTCACGGCACAAGTCGTGCCCTCCACATTCACGGAATGTTCACAGTCGTTCGTGAAACCCGCCGCGAAATGGACGTAGAAGCCGCTGCTGCAATAACTTTGTTTGCTGTGGCAACATATTACTATTTAGACGTCCAAAACAAGAAAGTTATTAAAAAGCGTTGGAAAAAAAGAAGATGGTGGATTACGTCCGTACGCCTTTATAGACCGGAGTAAACAAGAAGTAAACTGGCGCGGGGCCGTGAATGTGGATGTGACGCGTGAACGCCGTGCGAAGGGGGCGCGAACCCTTTGTCGCGGGACAAAATACCGACTCTGATCGGGGAACAGGCGTAAACGCGCGTGAACCCCGCGAAAACCCTCCACATTCACATTCACGCTTGTTCTCGGAGCTTCACGGCACTAATGTGGAGCCGCCATTATACGCTGACTCGCACTGGCCCGATTTTCGTGTTGCTGTGACCACAACCTTTTTTGAGAGCTGGGTCCGCGTCTGCCCTGGTGTTGCAGATATCAAAAGGCGCCGGCGATCGCTTACCGTCAGGCCGCCCGTCTGCTTGTTTGCCACCTATGGCATAAAAAAAACTTATTATTGATACTTATTGATTTTTATAATTTTAAGTTAACTATGGCAGTAAACTAAAACTAGAATGACCAAAATTGCTTAAAGTGTGAAAGGAGGGCGTGGAAACAACAAGACGACTTTATAATATCTCGGCTTTATATTGACATGCCAAGTAACGGCAAAATAGGATTTAACTAAAATATAAAATACCTAACCAGTGTAATACCCAATTTTTTGTGAATAAATTTCATTTCATTTCTGGTTGCATCGAATGACTTTCGAACTTTACAAATGAGTTTCTGAGGCTTCAGTTGTTTGTTGCAACATTGGCAGAGCTCCCGACTTCCATTTCCCGAGATGGATTATAAAAAAAAAATAAGACGGCTTCATAACTTGCGTATTTTGTTTGAGCATTTTGCTCGACGCACGACAAAACTGGATGTTTCGCCAACATATTTTCCGAATTTTGCAAAAAAAAGTTGTTTTTGGCAATTAGCCGATTTGTACTCGGCTGCCAACTGACCCGAAATCGAGCTACCGGACACAGTAGCAATAACTAAAACCAGGTACAAAACGGGGTGCGTCGTGCGCACGATAAATAATTTGATTTGACTTGTAAATAAAATTGTAACCTGTGACTAAACTAATGATTTTATGTTTGCTTGCGTAATATCTGCACCGTAAACGTGTGTGCAAAAAATGTCCCAGATATTTATTTATGAATTTTTGCGTCAGGTGTTATAAATTACATTCAAAGAAATATACAATAGTTCGTAATGTAGTCTGAAGAGGCTTTGAGAACCATTCGCATCCCATCGCACGGTTCCCAGATATGTTGGATCGGGAGTGACATACAATGCTTATTGAACATGCCAGAGTCATGTGGCATGTGGCATTAACTCACTGTCATGAGAGCTGAATGAATAGTTTCACATCAATCATCTTAATCGGTCATGCCGTTTCACTTCGCTACGGAAAGTTCTGATCGCTCCGAATGACTTTAATTGTTATGTAATGGTAGACAAACAAGCTACAAGCTACCTGATGATAAGTGGTCACCGCCGCCTATATCATCATCATCAGCCAGAAGACGTCCACTGCTGAACATAGGCCTCCCCTTTTAACCTCCACACTGAACGAGAACTTGCCATCTGCATCCACTGGATGCTCGTGACTCTCACGATGTCGTCGGTCCATCTAGTGGCATGACTAATTGCCTACCTGCGCTGCGTCTTCAGGACCCGGGTATGTCCTAAAACTGCGACCAGAACCATCGGAGGATGGGCAGCAGCGTCCTAATAGTACACGGTGAACGTACTGCAATCCCCAAGCCGCCTGCCAAGCGTGGGGATTATCGCAACACCCCTCTCTATGAGGGAGGCCTTGTCCAACAGTGGACGTTAATTGGCTGATGATGTGCTGCGTCTTCCGGTTCGTGGTCTCCACTCAAGAACCTTACTTTCTTCGAGCGATGTGGCCTGCCCATTGACACTTTAACTTTAAACTTTAATAGCTATGTCGGTGACTTTGGTTCTTCGGCAAATATTCACGTTCCGGATTTTATCGCGCAAAGAAACTCCGAGCATAGTTCTCTCCATTGCCCGTTCTGTGACTCTGAGTTTTTCCAAAAGGTCAACAGCAATATGGACACCTACAATACCAGGAGCGTCAACACTTTTAGGACTCTAGTCACTTTTCGTTGAAGCAATTGAGGTCATATTTCTGAGGAAAAACCGAAGGTGGTAAGCCATTCCACAACTTACGTATGAGACGTACGTGGTGGTACGCGGTACGTGGGAGAAACAATCGATCAAATCGAATAGTGCGAGACTTCCACGCCTCTGAATTATGTATGGATGGCTTTTCTGGCTATGGCGGCCGGTTCTATGCTAAAACCGCGATGGAGGGATGATGACAAAATGTTTTTTATTTCTCTTCCTTTATTTGTTTGGAAAAAATGCCCAAGTTAATGACTCCATCCCAAGCCATTTTCGGCAATCTCTTGTAAGTACGTACTTGACATTTACACGCCAAGAAATTTTAGGTAAAAAATATTTCGCTATTCAAATTTACCTCGCGTCTGGGATTTTATCTCAAATTGAATGCTCTGAGGACGAGTCAGACAAGATTCTTATCATTATGGGTCTAGGAGACTCCGTCATAAGGGTAAAAGTTTCATGGGTTATCTTTTTAATCTCTCTTTGAAGACTTGCTGAGCAAAAACCACTTATCTCAACCATGTAAAAAGTCCTTCTCAAATTAGTGTTTTTCAAGCCCTCTATTTTGTACTCTTTCGGAGCGCCCGGTTTTTTCCCTAAGGGCTTTTCTACCTGACCATATCTACCATATATACCTGACATTTTAAAGTTTTGAAAGGTAATCTAAAAACAAAATATATTTACCACGTAATTATTATTATCGCCTTGTGAATGCGACGCGTGACCAAAATGCTGGCGTTTTCTACCATACAGCGTGGTAATGCCGCCAGCATGCTGGGTACGCTGCCAATTGATAGTGGGCTTGAGCATTTGGATTATCTTTAGACCATAAACGGTACGAGTACATGGACTATTTTTGTAGCGTGTGTTATTAGCTTGTATTTTGTTTTTAGGTAATAAAGGAACTTGCTAGTTTAAAAATTATAAGTAGGTTTGCTGCTTTAGTCTATTGTATTATTTCTGGCTTCATTAAACATAAGCATATTTATTGCAACGAACCACGAACCGGAAGACGCAGCGTAGGTAAGCCGCACTAGATGGACCGACGACATCGTGAGAATCGCGGGCATCCAGTGGATGCAGATGGCAGGATGTCGTTCAGTGTGGAGGTTAAAGGGGGAGGCCTATGTTCAGCAGTGGACGTCTTCTGGCTGATGTTGATGATATTTATGGTGAAAATTTTAAGTGTGTTAGTCTTCAACCAAAATAATTATTTTGGTCGAAGATGTTACTTAGTTTTTCCACTGACAAAAAAAAATAACAAGCTACACAATTTATAACAAGGTAAACATCCTAGTAGGTTAGGCATGAATCATGAATTTGTTTATTCATTTAATTTCAATTGATCTAAATTAACCTACTTATTCTACAGCTTCATCTTTGGTATGTATGCAGGTACAGCAATGTATGGATTATGGAACAATACGAAACGATACTATCAAATCTTGTACTAAGGTTTCTGTAGTGAACAACCGTGATAGTTTAAAACAGTGGTCTACTTCCACCTGCAACACACAAACAAAATAAGTCACAAAAAAATTAAATTATTGACTTCCAAAAAGAAGGAGGTTCTCAATCCGACTGTTTTTAGGGTTCCGTAGCCCGAAAAGGAACCCTTATAAATTCGTTCTGTCCGTCCGTCCGAATTTTTTAAAACCTTCTAGCTTCTATAATTATTAAGATAATAGAATGAAATGTTGCATAATAACAGTAATAATATAGATCTAAATTTTAAAAGTATAAAAAATATATTATATTGCATTTTAGGGGTGGCACTCGTACATGTGAAATGGGGATGAAAATATTTTTTTTCACTCCACTTACTCGTGTGGGGTATCGTTGAAAAGGCCTTTTAAAATGAAGGTAAGGTTTGATACATCACTTTTTTATAAAGTCTATACTTTGCGAAATATGGCCCGCCAAAGTGACAAAAAGTTGGTCCCCTGCATTTCTAAACTATAAGACATAGAAACTTGAGTCTTACAATAAAGATAGGTCATATTTAAAACCTTCATTCAAAATTATTTCGAACATTATCTGATGATGACTTTTTGAGTAACAGCGATAAAACTGTAATAAATTCAAAGCGTTCTAGCTCAAAGGTCATTGACCTTTTTTTGTAATGGTCTTAAAAAATAATGTTTCTTAATCAGTTTTCTCTATGTTTGAACCATAAAAAGTATATGCTATGTCGGGATGATACATCTCTGACATTTGGCTAAGTCCACAGAGCTTCGTTCGTTCGAAATGTTCGAATCCACACTAATATTATATTATAAATGCGAAAGTAACTCTGTCTGTTTGCTACACAATCACGGCTAAAAGGTATTAACCGATCTCGATAAAACTTTCTAAGGTAATATTATGTATCATGAGGACGGACATAGGCTATTTTTATCAAAACTAAGCAACAGAAAATGATGAAATGACGTACCTACTAAATTTAGTAATAACACGACGGTCGGGACGGGGTGTCTTCCCGTGAACATGGTGCATGTAACTGCGTCGAAATATCGGGAGCTCCTTCCACAACCTTACCACGGTAAATATCCCGTAAATAATCATATATCATGTAGTGAACAACCGTGATAGTTTAAAACAGTGTATTATTGTCTTATTTCCGTTTCCAAGACCGACTTTGAATGGAACCACAAAGTGCGGCATTGCAAAAAAAAAAATTGTCGGAAATAGTTTGAAATAAATACGTAATTATTATTATTAAACCTTCACTCGAGACTTTACGCTAATACACTCATAAATAAATCAAATCCTTTATACCCAACCGCTGCAGTTAAAATGAGGGTATCTTATCATCAGGGCCCTTTGCCAATTCCCTTACAAGACCTTCCGCTCTGTCTTCATTTGAATATCCACCAAGATAATGTACAGTACAACTAAGTTATCTGTGCAGTTGAATGGGGGAGCCACCAACGTAACTTTCGAATAAAACGGAAAGCCTCTCATTGATATTATTAGTTGTGTCATTTGGCAAACTCTATACAGATACATTTGTCGCTCCGTAAGAACACGAACAATGCAATAAATCCATTGCATTGACTACTGTTCGCCAGTTCACGGCTTTCCCGATAATTTTCTATTGTGTACAACGGCGCTGATACAGTTTTTGTCACTATTAATTTACGCCATGAACAATGGAAGATAAAGAAAAATTACAGTGACTTGTTACTGTATATTACTGCTATCATGATGATGTTTTTCTTTGGAATGAAGGCAACTATCACAGGTTGAAATACTGGGCTAAATTAAGGAGTGTAATAGCAAAACATTTCAAAATCAAAGCCATTGGTGGGCCAAATCGTAGGTCAGTAGGCCGTAAAGCCCATAACGAAATAAAACTCTGCATTGACGCAGTAATAGAGGTTTACCGATCATACCGAGAGCGGGTCCCGGCGTCGCCGGCATCGTTCCAGCGGTGGCGTTTTGCGGCACACTCGCAAGCTACATCAAAAAGCTGTTCTAATAATTGGATTGAGCTGCAACTAAATGCGCAGAGAGCCGCATGCAGCCTGGGGACATATTTAACATGTTTATAGTAGAGTATTGAAGGGGGAGTAAAGGAATCTAGGATCTTATCGATCCAGCGCTACATCTTTATATGTCTCTTCTTTTCCGTCCCCACACTAGGACAAAGCCTGTCTCGTGGGGGCCTTAAAACGAATTAACAAAAATAACATACTTAACTATGTTCTACGAAAATACGACAAGAGCTCACAAATAACCAAAAATAAAAAACATTACATGATCTTGGGTTTTTAAAATTTTGGTATTTGTACTTGTCAATAATCTTACCGCCACTTTATTCTTTTTTAGTAAAAAGAGCGGCGAACAATCATGCGGTCCGCCTGATGGTAAGCAAAATCGCCGCCTATGGACACCTGCAACACTAGCGGTGTTGACGGAGCTGTACCAGCCCGTTACTCTTTGTGTATTGTCTTTAATTTCCAGTCTGAGCACAATAAGTTATTCGAAAACTAAAAATACTTGGAAAGTTGTTTACGTCGTTGTTACTTATCTGTTTAAAAGCGGCATTCGACGCAGCCTTGTCACCGTTGTCGAACTCATTACCCGTGACCTTATAAGGTTAACGTGACAAAACACGTTAACGTGTTGCGCAACGCAACGCTACTGATAACAAGTATTTGATAAACTAATACATTAGAAAATGAAAGTTAATAGCTCTATGTTTGATAACCAAGCGGCAACACGTCTGATATAATTATCAATATAAAAAACAGACTTCATAAAAATGTCAGAACTGGACCAAATTGAAATGACACGACACGGAAAGCACCAGCTTTCAAATAAAAAAAAGAATCATCAAAATCGGTTCAGTCGAAAGTTCTGAGGTAACAAAAATGAAAAATAAAAACAGTCGAATTGATTACCTCCTCCTTTTTGGAAGTCGGTTAAAAAGACGAAGTGTCGATGGATGTAACCACGTAAATCTAGATGATATCTATTAAGTATAGGTTCTAGCCTTGACGATGCCTAATTGCCCAGGTTAGTAATTAAAAGGGGCGGCTGGAAGTCCGCGATCTGAGGTACTTAAAAGTGACAAAATTTTCAAATTATTAGGTAATTTAGATCAAAGTTGTGTGAAAATTAAGGTATTGAATCATTATTGCACAAACGTAGCGAACTGGAGCTGTCCCTTCAATCATTCAGCATCTAAATGGTAAACAAATTAGATAGATAGATAAACTCTTTATTGTTCACACCACAAATTACATGATAAAATAGCTTTAAAAAAAACTAGCGTAACAATCGGCGGCCTTATCGCTAAGAGCGATCTCTTCCAGGCAACCTTAGGATGGAGAGGATTCATACAGGAGATAGAACATCGCTTAACATCAGGCGAGTTGGCGGCCAAGCGCAAGCCTATTCAACGATTAAAAAAAAAGGAAAAAAAAAAAACTATCACCGCAGCCAAACTTAGGTGTTCGCAGAAAAACGAACCCTATTTTCTCCCCCCTGTCCCCATTTGGTAGCAGTTAACTTTTAATTTGTATTGACACTTCTGCTCTTAGTTACACATTTACACAACATTAAATGTCGCGTTTTAGCTGAGTTGCTTGCTTTCGCTGAGTTGTTGTGTCTTGCCGTGTTTGTGTACCGTCCTTCATTCTGCCAGTTATTTGAGTAGATGGTGAGGCAATCAGCTGTTTCTTTACATTATCTATGTATTCGAGCTGTTTTGTTATTTGTATTGAACTTTCATGCAGGTCATAATGAGTGAATTAGCTTTAATGGTGCGGATTAGTGCTGCTATTAGCTTTATCAATTCTTTTCACATTATCATTCCTGTTAATATATAATTAAATATTCGGGACATTTTTGCTCACATGGTCATCTGACCCCAAACTAAGCAACGTACTTGGCAAGCTTGTACTATGGCTGCCAGAGACTGATATATTTATTATGGCGCATTCATTTGGTCATGTATTTAAAATATATATTGAATACTAGCGATCCGCCCTGGCTTCGCACGGGAGTAAGCTCGGCCTTGCCTCCCTACTATGACCCGCTCCGGGTACACAAAATTTTATCCAAATCGGTCCAGCCGTTTTTAAATGTAAGAACATTCTACGAAGTAAAAGAAAACATAAAGAAGTTATAGAAGAAGAGTATAAGAATAAGAATATATGGAAGTTATAGCGGGACCAGTAGAAATAGGGGTAAAAAAAATATATACATACTAATATAAAAACTCAATAATTCTTTCTATCCAATGGTTGCCTGGAAGAGATCGCTTTTAGCGATAAGGCCGCCACTTGTTGCACTAGCTCGTAATCGTGTTTTCTGTTTGTAATTTTTATTTCTGGTGTACACAATAAAGAGTTTCTATCTATCTATCTACATATAATCACTTTTCATGAATCTATCACTTTTCGGTAATGGTTTTACCGATTTTTTTTAATGATTTTGTTATCTAATAGAAATAAACTTCATTGATTTGCCAATCTTTGACGTAGTTGTTTAGTGTGTATTATATTTGGTCCATCTCTTCTCATCATTCATCATTTTGTTTTTAAGTTTGCACATATTTTTGCATTACAATCCAGGTCTGAACCTATTTTTGTAAGATATTGTTTTGTATGATTGTAATTTGTTTTGTGTATATAATAAATAAATAAAATTTGGTCACGTTGTAAATTATTCATTTAATGATGTTCGATTTTGAAGTCTAAATACGCTTTTTCTTTTAGGCATACCTATTAAATAAATCACCTCGAGAACTTTTTTAAACTCTCGCGCTTGTTGTAAACAAAAATAACAAGTTAAAATAAATTAGTTAGTCATGTCATGACCCCCACAATCCGGAAAAGTCAAATTTAAATTGGATCTCATCCAGAAAACGTAAAACATATTTCAAAAATACGGTACCCTTTGGCAGACGAGTCAGCCAATATTCCCCTCGAAGCAAACAGGTCTGTTATGCAGGGGCTGTGAGATTAATATTTTTCTGAGCACTCGGATGCAGGTTGGTATAGGGAGGTACAATAGCGTAGCCCTAGCCGTAGAACAATATGCCGTCCTCAATTTCGCCGTTCTCTAAAAGGTTCCATTGTTTTGCCTCTTAACCGTGCGCTGCAGTTTAGCAATGCGCTTGCTAGATTAGCTGGAGTGAATACAGAGTAACTCTTTTATGCAGCTGGGCTTTGAGTGAACTGGGAGGGCTCACTTCCGTGTTGTGTTGTCAGATTTTTTGGGTGCCGTACCTAAAGGGTGTAAAGGGCCGTCTCTCCGCCAGTCCGTCTGTCCGTTCTACATTTTAACCGCTGTATCTTTCAAACCGTAGTAGACACCCAGTTGAAATTTTCTCAGAATATGTAATGTTACAGCGGATTTACTAAGAAATAATAATAAAGTCAAAAAGTAAAAACTAAAGGGGGTTGGTCCCCATACAACAAAGTTTTTTTTAAACGTAAGTATTTTTGTTTTTGTTCTAATCTAAAAACGGTAATACGCACAAGCGTGAAACTTGGCATGATTATATTACACACTATAAAGTAAAATAACAAATTATAATAAATACTGGCCAAGTGCGAGGCGGTGACCAATTTCTGCTCACCACCGGTTCTCGTACAATCGCCGAAGTTAAGCAACGTCGGGCGCGCTCGGTACTTGGATGGATGACCGCCTGGCCGTAATGTCTTATTCACAACTTTTTTTACTATAGTAGTAACAAATTATGTGGTTGTACGGAACCCTCAGTTCGCGAGCCCGACTTGCTATTGGACGCTTTTATTTAAACTATGTAAATATATGATGCGGAAGACAGGTTACTTATGGGGACATGTCTTCCGCTACTTTTAAGTTTAAGTAGCGTTGGCTCTTGATAATTCTATTGATCCCGATCCGACAGATGTTCAGACGTGATTGAAACCACTCCAAAGTCCCAAACAAAAGTCTTGCAAACAAAGCATTATGTAGCTGATCAAAAGCTGTGAATCGCCTGTGCCGTCAGATGCCGACACTAAAAATAGGTTTCTGGGAGATGCTGCTTGCTTATTAATTTAATTCTGAGAATTTTCGCCGTTAACGCCTACATTCTTGCTATGCCTACTAGATACTATTCACAAATGTACAAATAAGCGATAAGTATGCCTTTGAGAGACGCTGTAAGGCCATGATTGTGGCACTTGTCTTTTGTGGAATGTGCGAGATTTATCTTGTTTATCCGTTGCGTAATCCGATGTTACTCTACCATTTAATGGGTCCATTACTGGAGAATTATTCCGCTTTCACGATCCATTATTATTTTACGAAATGTTTTTGCAACTTCATTAATTTGGTAATAACTAGCTGACTACGGCAAATGGACCCGGGTATGTCCGAAAACTGTGTCCAGAAACACCGGAGGATGGGCAGCAGCGTCCTATTAGTACACGGTGAACGTACAGCGATCTCCAAGCCGCTTGCCAAGCGTGGAGATCATGGCAATATTCTTCTCTAAGAGGGAGACCTTTGTTCAGCAGTGGATATTTACTGGCTGATGATATGATTGAGGAACCAAGGTTGCTTACGCGTGATCCTGTTCACACAAAAATAATTACAGTGCAATCAGTTACATGTTTTTGGGCGCTTAGTGAGAAGACCCTATGGGTAGAACGGGAAGAAATCGTATTCAGCCCTGCCAAAATCTTCTCCCGAGCCTGATTCAAAACTTCAGGAGATAGAGTGGAGTGACATGGTTAAAACGATCTGCCAGGGATCGAAGGTCAATTGATTCCTAAATGTTCTTAAAATTCGTCTTCTTTTCTTCCCCAGGTATACATAGCCCTGTTCAAGCCGCTGCGCGTGTCGCGACGCCAGTTCCGGCGTGTGCTGATGTGCATGCGCAACGTGCGGTACCTCAAGTGCCATGAGTTGTACGCGCACGAGAAGGTCACCAAGGTTGATAGCCTCTCGCTGGTGCTCAGTGGCAAGTAAGTGTTACTTTATTAGGAAGATTTATTTCTTCTTCAAAGAGTCTAGTGACCGAGTTTTAACGTTTGGATTTGACTGCCCGTAGGTCTTATCCGTGTCTTCTTTAAGAAGCAAATATGGTGCATTTATGCAGTGAATAACACGAGATGGCGGAAAACCTACTCTACTGCTAAACTTTGCAGTAGACAAGGAACATAATGGCGGAAACCCTAGAGAGTCTACTGCTAGACATAGTAGACTATTAGGTTTTCGGCCATCTCGCAGTTGTATAACAGGTTTAATCTCACCTCCTCCGGAAGTATGTGGCTATTTAGAATCTACCAAATTGTATTTCCACCGACCAAAAGTATTCGTTTTATCAACGGCTTTATGGTTGGTATGGTTTAGCTTATTTAAAGATATGTTTCTGGCCAGGGGGCCAGTAATCATCACAACACTCAACTGCCCCGGTGGCTCAGTTGGTAGTGAACCTACTTTCTGCGCTTGGGGGCGTGGGTTCGATTCCCATCTAAAACAAACATTTTGTGTGATGAACATTTGTGTTTGTTCTATGTCTGGGTGTTAATATCTATTTAAGTATGTATTTAAAAATATATATGTATGTATATCAGTCTCTGGCTGCCATATTACAAGCTTTGCTTAGTTTGGGGTCAGATGACCATGTGTGCAATAATGTCCCAGATATTTATTTATATTTATATAACACCAAAATTGCAAGGAACCATGATACAAAAAGATATCGCAAGCTCTTCATTCGGTCTTTCGTCAAATGTAACCAGAGAACTAAAGATACTACATTGTAAAAGTGAAATGATATTGTATGAAGTAACTGGTATCATGTAACTGCGCTGCGTGCAATCGCTACAGCTAGTTGATTAGTCACACACGCTTAGATCAAGTTACTTAGAGACGTTTTGGTACATAAACATTTCATCTAAGTACTTAAAGGATAAATCATCAATGTTAATATATGTAACTTTTTGTCTGTTATAAAAACTATTAAAGCGTTAACCTTTTGTATGAGTCATCGACATGTTTTTACTGACTCATTTTAAAATACTCTCGTTCTCTATTTCATTGTATATGTATTTCAATAGTATTTTTCATTTACCAGCTCGGCAAGGTCTTCTTAATCGTTTGTCTGCTTTATCCGCTAGCGTGGAAAGTAAATTAAAATTTCAAACGTGATTAATAACTACAAAATTTTCTTAACCTTCACATTTAATAATTCCAACCTTTTAGAATAGCACCTGATATTGTATCCTTTCTTTAAAAAAATATTGTTGTATTCAGTAAGAGGCCCGCGTTTAACTAGCCTGATGTTAAGTGACGATGCGGTCTATGATGGAGCACGCTTGCCTAGAAGAAACCGATTCACTCGTGATTTGAAGACACCCAGATTGTATTATTGACACCTTATTTGGATCTCGTCATTTTCTCTGCTTCTTAATCTTCTCATGTAATCTCGGTGCAAACAAAATCATATTCTCTGCCTCATAGTATTATATATTCTGTGGCTAGAGAGTGTAATCCTTATGTGTGTATGTATACTGGTTAATGCTTCCATAATTAGCATTCTAACTGCACGCTGATGGCTGTAAATTATATCTCTTGAGAGCCCTTTCATGGCCGTGATGCTATCAATTACGTTGCTGATTTTAATGACAACGTCTTATCAAGCGTGGTGCCTGTATGTTGTTTTTGAAAAAACTCTTTTAAACCGACTTTAAAAAAGGCTGAGGTTATACGTTTAACTGTATTTTTACGTTATGGCTGTTAGCTGGCTGGCAAGCGAAGCGAAGAAATCGACTTGATGCCGAGCCAGAACTAAGATTGAAATTTACTAAAATTACTCCTGAAATCGACTCAATTAGCGACAAGAAACATCACATTAATTAACAATATATTCCTTTTGTCATATTACGTTCTAATAAAAATAAACTAAAGCTACATTTTCTTATTTTAATTTTTAAAGGGTTTCGCAGTCGTCTGTGAATTTTAAGGGGTACGTAGAGCCAAAGTTAAGAAACCCTGGTCTAGAGTTTATAAACCACCCAAAATCCAACACGCCCCAAATATATACCTCAAACCAGTGAGATGTAGCCTCGAACGCTAGTCATGTTCCGAAAATGGCACCGAATATTCAGCATACTCTATTATGTGAGGGTACAAGTTTAGTACCGAATCGCGGGCATCCAGTGGATGCAGATGGCATGTTGTCGTTCAGTGTGGAGGTTAAAGGGGAAGGCCTATGTTCAGCAGTGGACGTCTTCTGGCTGATGATGATATGTTTAGTACACGGTAATCTATCTGTGTTGTGAGAAGGAGGTTCTAAATTTGACTGTTTTACAAGCTTTTATTTAACTTGCAATGTTTATTAGTTCTAAATCTTCTCGTCCAAGATACCACAGTGCCTAAAGACAAGGGTCTTTGACCAGTGTGTGTTGTAGTTGATTGAATCAGGCGTTACTTTGCGGAAGTCCATTTTCAAAACTGTTTTGATGATGAATTTCTAGTGTAATTCCGCTTCTAACACATAACATTACACTAGAAATTCATCATCAAAACAGTGTGTGTTGCCAGTGATACTGAGACGTGGTCCTTAACTGTTGGCTTTTTGGGGAAACTCATAGTCACACAACGGGCAATGGAGAGAGTTATGCTCGGAGTTTCTTTGCGCGATAGAATCCGATGGGTGCCCTATAGACCAGCGGTCCGCAACTCTGGGGTCGCGACCCCGTGTGGGGTCGCGAAAGATATTTATGGGGTCGCCAAAAAAGTCAACAAGGTCCTATACTTATCGATTTTATTAAGGTTTATGCATAAAATATAACCTCTCTTTACATACACAATTACACAATGTCCTTAAAACGGAGAGAATCGAAAATAATTACGACTGTACGACCTGTCCAGTCCCGCCCGTCACAACCTCACCGCTCCCGCGCCCGCGCCCCCACTCCGATCTCTCTTTCTTCGTTCAGTTCAGTCCAAGGAATATACTACTCTCTAACGAGGTTCAGTTCAGTCTGTCTGTTCAGTCAGTTCTATCCGCACGTGCGTATTCATCGCCGCTTTGTCGATTGCAAATACATACTAAATTGATGTCAAAACACGGAAGATTACTTCTGTAGAAAGTTTTTTTAGAAGATTAGTGTTCTCGTGTATAACCACGCACACGGTAAGTAACTGTGCACTCATACTTAGAAAATAAAGTGAGGCGTCATCGCAGCGCGGCCATGTTGGACGCGTGGGTTCAATAACAAAACCAGCACGAAATATTTTTTACGCTTCACTTATGTATTTTTAAGGTTTCGTTTGAGAAACAAGGAACCCTTATAGTTTCGTCAAGTCTGTCTGTCCGTCTGTCCGTCGGTCTGTCCGTCCGTATGTCACAGCAACTTTATTCCGAAACTATTAAGACTACACAGTTGGAACTTGGTATGTAGATGTATTCTGTAAACCGCTTTACGAATTTCATACAAAAATAAAAAAAATATTAAGGGGGGCTCCCCATACATGAAACTGAAACCAAAATTTTTTTTTTCATCCGACCTACCTGTGTCTGTGGGTGTCTATAGATAGGTCTTTAAAAATGATGTTCACTTTCCTCCAACCATTTTTCCTCAAAGTAAATCGTTAAAGAGACAGACCCTTCCAAAGTGGAAAAATTAATGTCCCCCCCCCCTCTAATTTCTAAAGTAAGAGAGTGAAAAATCTAAACAAAATATATACTGTGTATTTCATTACAAACTTTCAACAAAAATTGGTTTGAACAAAATTAAATAAGTAGTTTTTAAGATAAAAAAACATTTATTCTAACTGCAAGGATAACTTTGTCATTCATACAAACACTATGAAAAACAAAGTTAGAACTAACATCCAGTCATATCATTACTTGCTACCATGGAACCCTTCATGGGCGAGTCCGACTCGCACTTGTCCACTTTTTTTGCTTGTCTATTTGTGCTTCGTTGAAAATAAATTTGAAGTAAATCCTGTTACCACTCGAGCATATGACGAAAAATCTAATATTAATCGTTTGGAATACATTTTTTATTTATTAATACGTATTTATTATTGCAGTTAACAATGGATAAGTGGCTAATAAAACGCACATCTAAAGATGCAGGTGGCGGAAGTCCTAATAACGCATCACAAATCAAAAGAATTAAACACGTAGTTCTTGACAACAGTGTCGCCTCAGATTCTACAATGACAACTACTGTTACGAGTAATATAAGTCGTGAAAACAATGCCGCCACTTCAAGTACTAGTAGTGTTATTACTATCGATGAAAGCAGAGCAACATCTAGTTCCACTACTATAACTATAAGTCATAACAGCGATGATTGTAGTTCAACAGCCACATCTACCTTACACATCGATACAGAGAGTAACGTTTCAACTTCAACTAAACAAGCAACAGCTACATCGGACACAACTGGGAAGCGTCAACGCATTTTTAAAGAATCGTACATCCAGTTTGGTTTTAAATGTACAGTGTTGAATTTTGAACAACGTCCACAGTGCGTTGTTTGTTCGGAGGTTTTGGCAAATGAGAGCATGAAGCCGGCCAAACTGAAAAGGCACCTAGAAACTAAGCATCCACAGTTAAAGAATAAAGATGAATCTTATTTTAAACGACTTGCCACCAAACTAACGTCACAGCAGGTTGAATTCCAAAAAAACACAACAGTTAACCAAAAAGCATTACAAGCATCTTTCGAGGTTTCCTTTTTGATTGCCAAAACTAAAAAACCTCACAACATTGGCGAGACGCTCATTTTGCCAGCTGCAATGAAAATGGTTTCGATCATGCAAGAAGAAAAGTATGCCAATGTACTGAAAACAATTCCACTATCAAGTGACACTGTTCATCGTCGTATCAATCTACTTGCTGATGATATCAAAATACAACTTATAGATCGCGTGAATGGGAGTCCCTATTATGCTATTCAGCTGGATGAAAGCACTGATGTAGCTAATGTAGCTCAACTTCTGATATTTATCCGATACCGATATGAAAACGACATATGCGAAGATTTGTTATTTTGTCAGGGATTAGAAGGAAGAACAACCGGTGAAGCAATTTTTAATGCAGTTAATACCTTTTTTGAACTCCATGACATAAAGTGGGAATATTGTGTATCTGTGTGTACAGACGGCGCAGCTGCATTGGTCGGCTCCAAAACAGGATTCAAAGCAAAAGTAACTGAGATTGCACCTCACGTAGGCTTTGTTCACTGTATGATTCACCGTGAAGCCCTTGCAGCAAAACAATTGCAACCAGATGTAAATAAAGTGTTGGAACAAGTCGTAACAATAATAAATTTTATTAAAGCTCGCGCATTAAACAGTCGCCTTTTCAAAATAATGTGTCGTGAAATGGGATCAGAATACGAAAATCTACTGTTACATACGGAGGTCAGGTGGTTATCGCGAGGAAAAATACTCCGACGTGTATTTGATCTCAAAGATGAAATCAAAATATTTCTACTTGAACGGGAACCAAAGCTAGCGGAATATTTCTTGAATGAAAATTGGCTGGCAACAGTTGGCTATCTTTCGGATATTTTTGAAAAACTTAACGATTTAAATCAATCGTTGCAAGGGAAGAGTACAAATGTAATGATTTTAGCTAACAAAATAAAAGCTTTTTGTAGGAAAATAAGTTTGTGGATAGACGAAATCAGTGCTGAAAACTACGAGATGTTTGAATGTTTGGAGAAATTTTCTGAAGAAAACAATATAAAGCTCGAAGAAGAAATTAAAACCAAAATCATGATGCATCTTACAAACCTTAAGCAAGACTTGGAAATAAGATTTCCAGATACGTCACACGGCGACCAATGGATAATTAATCCATTCACTTGTGATCTTAACACTGTGAAGATGAACTTAAAAGAAAAGGAGCAGCTGATCGATTTAATTTCCGATGAAAGCCTTCGATCTATTTTCAAAACCATAGATCTATCCAAGTTCAGGATAATGACTGAAAAGGAATATCCAATGTTATTCAAATCATCTCTGCTGAAATTGCTGCCATTCGCATCTACATACCTTTGCGAGACAGCTTTCTCCCCATTAACTGCTATAAAAACAAAATATCGCTCCAGACTTAACGTAGAACCTGATTTGAGGGTGTCTGTTTCTGATAATATATCACCAAGAATTAATATACTGACTGCAAGTGTGCAAGCACAAGGTTCACATTAGTTTGTAAGGTTACGTATATGTACCTATTTTTAAAAATAAAATATTAAAATAATTGCTTGTCTCATTTAATGCCATCATAAATATTACTCGTATGTTAAATGCATATTTTCTAGTTAGCTCTAATATTACTTTCCAAAATAAATAAACTCTTCAATATAAATAATTTACGAAAAAAAACAAAACAGCTAACTTCGTTACCTGAACCACCTTTGCACTTGTTAACTTAGTGTTTTTTTTCTGGGGTCGCTCATAACTCTTTTTTTTAATTTTGGGGTCGCAATATCAAAAAGGTTGCGGACCGCTGCTATAGACGACGCAGTCAAGGTCTTGACTCATTCTGGAGAGGTTGGCAAGAGGTGACGGAGGACCGAGATTTATGGAAGGAAATGGGGGAGACCTTTGGCCAACAGATATATTTTTTCGCTAAAGCTAAAAGCTTTTTTAACATATTTTTTTTTAATATTCGCTTTTTAAATAATGGCTTGTTGTGTCGTGATATTAAAGTGAAGATGTATGTTTTTTTTTTTTTGTAAAATGTATGAAATATTTTGCGATTCCGAAAACAATGATTCTTATGTATTGGTTTGTCTTGAGCACTTGTCTTGTTCAAACTGTTTCTGACGCTGCATTAATTAAAATTTAAATAAATGTAAGGCGTTACGTCACCATTCACCAATCTCTCGGTCAATGTTAACCTCTTCCTATATATGTAACTGGTTCTGTAAAGTTCAATGTTGCTTGTTTCACTTGCGAGTTGAGTGATCGTTTTGTGTATTGTGACTTATTGTGCCAAAGATCGAACCAGGTGCTGTCAGTTTGTGAAGCGCACATGCCTACCGCTCGGCCACCATCGCTCTAACGGAATGGACTATAATTATAGTTAACTATAAATTATTGACCAACTAATTGATTCTGATCGTAATTTCTATAAAAATTTGAATTTTAAAAAAAAACATTGAAAATTACATTATGGAAAAGAAACGTAACTACCTACCCGCGGTCTGTCACTAAATCAGATGCGCGCACTTATTACCTTGACAAGCGCAGGCGCAGGCGCTGCACCACGGATAGCGGGAGGAACAGCGAAATGTAAAGATGCACACACGTTTAGTTATTCACAAAAAAGTATCGGTGGAATCTGTGAGACCGGGGGTTTTAAGGGTTAAATTGTTTTATTTAAACCCCTGATATAAGAGCTCATAATCTTTAAACGGCTGAACAGATTTTCATGAATCATAGGCAAGAACACTCGATCAAGCCATCTTTCCAACAAAAAACTAATTAAAACATCGGTACAGCCATATAAGAGCTACGATGCCCTAGAGAGATACAAAGAGTACAGACACACATATACACACTTTAAACTTAAAACACCCCTCTTTTTGCGTCGGTGGCTAAACATAAATCTACGATCATAATACGATACGATCTAATACGACCATATTTTTGCAAATATTTTGGCATTGGGAAGCGGTGAGGGCTGTTGGTAATGTTATACGAAAGCTAATTAATACGGTTACATTTTAGGTATCGTATATCTTTACTCCTACCCTTGTTCAAAAATAACGTGACTAATGGATAAGCGTACAATGAGAGTTTGTTCCCGAGTTTGCAATAAATAAGGCCTTTATAGATTCTTGGAATATGGCTGTTCCAGATAACGGTTATATATGAGCTGTTTCGTATAATGTTACATGACGGCATATGGAGCGCTCATTAAACTGGAACTTGTGGAGTTTGAACTTTTAAATTGGATGTTAGGTTGTACAGAAGGCTAGTATCCCAGCAGTGGGAACATGAAAGGCTGATAACGACGATCGGGTTGTGGATTCGTGATATATAAGGTCGGGGAAAAAGTTTCTTCGTATTTTTTAAACAAATTCAAGACATATTTTTTTCAAGTTTAATTACATTTAATTATAATATATATGTGCCATTTTGTTCGATAACTTGTTGCCATCTTGTAGGTAGTGACATGATCCCGTTGCTGTAGAATTTTTGGGACTTCTGATCAAAAAAATGTAACAATTAGTTTTGACAGTCCTCTCTTGATGTTAATCTAACACTACCCAAAGAATTCTGAAGAGATCGAAACAGGTGGAAATCTGAGGGTGCAAGGTCAGGGCTATATGGTGGATGCATTAACACTTCCCAACCAAGCTCTCTAAATTTTTGCTGAGTGGCCAAAGATGTGTGCGGTCTGGCGTTATCATGATGAAAGACCACACTCTTTCTGTTGATCAATTCCGGCCGTTTTTTCTCAATTTCTTGTTTGAGTCTCATCTGCTGTTGGCAGTAGAGATCCGAATCGATGGTTTTGCCCGGCGGTAAAAGCTCATAATGAACGATGCCCTGCCAATCCCACCATACACACAGCATCACCTTATTACGTGTTAATCCGGGTTTCGCTACAGTCTGTGGTGCTTCACTGCCCTTTGACCATGATCGTTTGCGCACATTCTTGTCGTAGGTGATCCATTTTTCATCACCAGTGATCAATCTTTTCAAAAACGGTTCGGTTTCTTCACGTTCAATAGAGAGTCGCAAATGAGTACACGATTCATTTGGTTTCTTTCAGTGAGCTTGTGTGGCACCCAAATATCGAGTTTTTTTGTATACCCAGTTTTTTTCAAATGGGTCAAAACTGTTTTGTGGTCAATCCCCAGTTCTTCAGCTACGTCGTAACTATTAATATGCCGATCTTGGTCCACTTTTTCAGAAATGGCGTCTACTTTATCCGTAACAGGGCGACCAGAGCGAGCTGCATCTTTGACATCAAAATTCCCGGACTGAAAACGCTTGAACCAACATTGTGCTACTCTTGATGACACTGCATTAGGTCCATAAACGTCACAAATTTTTTTCGCGGCTTGTGTCGCAGTTTTCCCTTTTTTGTAATAAAATTTCACAATATATCGAATTTCTTCGTTAGATTCACTCATTTTATCAAACAAAAAAACAATTGAAAAATGGCGGGAAATTGCTTTTTACTTTTTGTATTCCTTTTTTAAAATGTCATATTTTTAATGGTATCAAAACCAGCCAGATACAAACAGTACAACGGATGAGATTTTTACTACAACCTTATACATACAAAATACGAAAAGACTTTTTCCCCGACCTATTAGAATAAATTAATTTTCATATAAATCGATACTTAGTAGTAGAATTAGGGACACAAATAGATATGGAGAAAATGTCGTTTAATGGTGCGATTCTTGAAAACATTAAGTAAAAATTAAAAGTAGCTCTCGGGCTTAGCAACAAACACTTCAGTAAAAAAATACCATATTGCTTATGAATGCCATACAGCATGTGGAAATAGAATAACATGCCTTTTTACACATCTTTTTAGACTGAGAATGTGTAGAAAGAGGAAACATGCTATCATATCGTCATAGGCTGTTCAGTTTTCATTCGCAAAGTTCCATGAGGTCACTACACTGATAGATGATGACGCCTAGATGGCTTTAAATTTACACTGTCGATAAGATGTCAATAGAAATCACAAAGAGATGAAAATGCGGAAAGCCCTAATCCATCAGTCTTGTTTCGAAGAAAATTATTTGGGCCACTGAGTTATATGCCCATTGAAAGTAAGAACACGTACAAAATGCGTATAAACAGTAGGTATCCGGTATATCTTATTACTATTGTCGCAGACTTATTGCGTAAGGCACACGTTCGACCACTGGGTTGTCGGTCGCTTGCACAAACTGCGACCTCTTTGCGATATTCGCTCTTCATTGCGAATAATGCATGCTTTGTATAGTTTGCGGGAGTCTGGATTTAGGGCATGACCGTTCTTTGTTCGGCTACTCATTAGGCCATACATAGTTCTAGCTCATGCTCAGTCTACGACCTACTTCGCCGCTGGATCAAATGAGGATTCGTCATAATAGGTTGAAGGCTCTGTGAGAAAACATTTTTCTCAACCGATGTCTTCAGTCCATCAGCTTTAACCCCCGTCATATCGAACGAGCTTTCATTGAGTTGGAGATTTGCGGCTGAACAGTTAATATTATTCACGAGATCTGAATCTGGTTTTCGTTGATAACTTTCGTGATCTTTTCGAGTGATGCTCGCGTTATCGATATCTGGACTTCAAAGTCATAATTGTCCATCGTGTTAATTCGTGTTCAGCGAGTCGAAATTGATGATTCGCTGGAATAGGCCTGTTTGATCCCCAGACTTTTATACACCTACTTGACTCGTAGATATCGTAGTTAGACTACGAAAAAAGCAATATTTTATCTCATGACCTTTTCAAACACTTCAGATTCCAAGAAGCATCTTGATTCTCCTATACGTTTTTTGGATGTGAAGAAAGCCTCTTAGAACTCTCAGCTTGTTTAAATTGGAACCCACGCGTGGATTTGATTCGCCTTGAATTTCGTTTATTACTCGTTTTGGTTAATTGGCTGGCTAGTCTCCTTATAAGTATTGAGGTCGACTCTGAAACTAAAAAGTACATCGCCAACCGATGTCATACACATGGACATGGGCGGTGTTTGATTACACATTGAAGAGATAAAAGTACACGTACAATATATACTCATAGATGATTTAACTGCAAATTGTTTTTACTTTGTAATTAAACCCACGGGTATCTTCATAATTTATTCACAATCAAACAAATATTACGTTCCCTGCATGCGAAATCTGCTAGGTTCGTTGCTAATTTGTGAAAACGTACACTGAGAAAAATTTCCTGGACCGCCATACTTATTTTAAGTAGCAAAACAGGACACTATTACGCTTATAGCCGGCACCATGCTGTGTACGTAGCTTTCTTTATGTAGCCGGCATACTTGTGTTAAGCTACGTAATTTACCTGACTTTAATACTTACATAAGTAGCTGTCAGTACGTACCAGGTACGTGTCGCATAGGTACCGTACTGGCTCGGGTCTAGTAAAAGCATGGGGCATCCTACGTATGTAAATATGTCGCATAGGTGCCTTACTGGTTTGGGTCTAGTAAAAGCATGGTGCATCCTACGTATGAAGATATGTCAGATAGGTACCGTACTGGCTCGGGTCTAGTAAAAGCATGGTGCATCCTACGTATGTAGATATGTTGCATAGGTGCCTTAATGGCTCGGGTCTAGTTAAATCATGGTGCATCCTACGTATGTCGATATGTCGCATAGGTACCGTACTGTTTCGGGTCTAATAAAATCATAGTGCATCCTACGTATGTAGATATGTCGGATAGGTGCCTTACTGGCTCGGGTATAATAAAAGCATGGTGCATCCTAGCAATTATTCTAGCTTTTTTACTGTAGTGCACATATTTTATGATGACTACAGTGACAGAGCAAGAATATTCGCCAGGACGCACCATGCTTTTACTAGACACGAGCCAGTATGGAACCTGTGAAAAATGTTTACATACGTAGGATGCACCATAAATAGTTCACTATACCTGAACTGTACAGTATATGTTTGTTAATAAGTAGGACAAACAATACAAATGTATAATACTAGTCTAACAGCTATTCATATACCTAACTGTACTTAAAACATCTATTCAAAAAACAACTTATGTACGAGGCATTTGCATCAGCTAGTGGATTTTGAAGATAAAATAATACAAATTATTAAAATTTCCATTTATTATATAAAAGTTCTCTTTACCCTTATCACCATTATCACACACTTCCGAGAGAAAGTTATTTATGCTGGACTCAACTCGGCACTGGCGTTTTTCATGTCCAAACTTGCGGCAATAAGTACACTGCGAACGTGGTCTTCTTCCTGCGGTGTCCGCGGAGGTGGTACCTGTGGTACCTGATGTGGTTGGTGCAGGAGCAACCGTGGCAGCTGAGTCGATGGTGGCGGGAGCGGCAACAGCGGCGGGTCGAGGTGCGGGCAGCCCGCGAGCTCCCGCGACGATGCTGGTGCCGGCGGGTTGTTGAGCCGGTTGACGCATTCGACTCGCGCTGACAGTTTATGAGGAGTGGGCGGCGAACATTTGCGAAAGTGGCATTTGTCTTGCTTTATCAGTTGCGTCATCAATTTGCCACGCCCTGCGCAGCAGCATGTCGAATGTTCCTACCTCGTCACGGCGCAACCTTTCCCGGATTTTGTTATTAAGGAAACCATACACAATGTCGATCTGCACTTTCTTGCTGAGGTCGCCGGCTGGTATTCGCGCTAATAGGGCACGAGCTACGGCGATGAAGCGTTCGGTGCGTTCACCTTGATCTTGGCGGCGTTTGAATAGCTCGACGTAAATTCTGTGTGGCGGTTGCCGGTCTCCAAAGGCACCTATTAAGGCCGTTACAGCGTCACTCCAAGTTTTGACAGAAGTCTTCATCCCCAGCCACCAGACGGCAGCTTGGTCCGTGAGAAGTAAGCTCAGTCCGCGCACTGAATTCTCATCGAATACGGCACAGCATTTCTTGTATGCATTTGCCGCATCGATGAAAGCGTCGAGAGAATCTCCGGTAGCTCCGCTGAGAAATATCCGGGGAGCAGAGCGACGAGTACCGTAGTCAAAGTGCTAGTCCGCGTCACTGATTCGAACAGCGACCTCAAGGCCTCGTCATTCATCAGAGAAGGTCCCAGGGAAACAGTTTATTAGTTCACTAAGACACAAAATAGTAAAAAAGTCCGTAGGTTACAATTGACAGCGCGCGCGCGTACAACCGTGTTGATCGAGAGCACGGAACACTATATCGAGAGATGATCCGGCGACGACTAAAGCATAAAGCATGCGCGGTAGAGGACGCAACGGCGCACTGTAAAAGGGACACCCAGCGAGAAACGCGCGTAGGTGCGAGCGAGATGGTTGTATGCGCTTACTTAAGAAAACGCACAGGATTACGGCCGCGTGAGGCACATAACATACACACACACACACACACGCACACGTCCAACTACCTCACCCCTCTGTTTTCGTCGGTAGTTAAAAAGGCGCGAAACATGTTTGAACACGTGCTGACTTCTATAATGGTACAGCATACTTACAAGTAGCCAGCCTACTTATAAGTAGCCAGCCTACTTATAAGTAGCCAGCCTACTTATAAGTAGCCAGCCTACTTATAAGTAGCCAGCTTACTTATTTTACGTAACCTAGCTACTTACAAAAGTAGCTTGGTTACGACACGTGCCGACTTCTATAATGGTACAGCAACTTACAAGTAGCCAGCCTACTTATTTTACATAACCTAGCTACTTACAAAAGTAGCTTGGTTACGACACGTGCCGACTTCTATAATGGTACAGCATACTTACAAGTAGCCAGCCTACTTATTTTACATAACCTAGCTACTTATAAAAGTAGCTTAGTTACGACACGTGCCGACTTCTATAATGGTACAGCATACTTACAAGTAGCCAGCCTACTTATTTTACATAACCTAGCTACTTACAAAAGTAGCTTGGTTACGTAAAACGCGTTTATATAGGAGCTTCCAGATTATTCGCGACACAACATGCATCACAGAGTAACTACAGACTATGTACCTATAAACTGAAAACACACATCGTGCAACACAACATCGTGGTCTGCAACATTTCTCATACTTTTATTTATTATTTATTTTATATCAAATATTTCAATGGTTTTCGACTTTATAGTGCCCGTGACGTGATTTGGAAGTGTCAAGCAGTGATTATACTTATCTCATTACCATAAACAGTGTTTGGCCTGTCACGTGTAGGTATTTACCTCCTCCTAACCCACACAACTCCTTCATTACCGCATCAATAAATAAGTTATCAATTAACCCTATACTATACTACTTCTATTAACTTCCTTATGTATAATGCTAGAACCCTAAAATTTCAATGTCCAAGAAAGCATAAGAGATACTTATTTCGAATTACATTCGATTTGAATCTGTAGTTTAAGAACTACCTATTAAAATTGCAGTTAAAGTTCAGCTGTCAAATCAGCTGTTCCATAGAAAAATGTCATTTACCATCTACAAAATGTACGGAACAGCTATTGTTTTTTTAAACCGCTTAAGCCCTTAAGAGCATGCTAGCTAGTTAGTATAAATCCTGTATAGATACAGTACAGTTACAAGTTTTTCTATTCATACGTAGGTTGCATGGTGTTTTTTACGTATAATGTTGCGGCATATCTTCATAAATATATTTCGTATAGCCACGGATATCGTGTGTCCGGAGACATTAAAAAAGTAGGAGACGTAAGTGTAAAGTACGTAATTATGAAATCCGATCAAGTAAGTGTAATGTTGTTGCCTACTTACGTACGTATTTCCGGCATGACTACTTAATGTAATGGTAGAACATACTTTTTAAGTATGTGACTACATTATAAGTACAAATTTACAACGTCCTTATGGAACATGATGTTGCTCCTAAACGCAACAGTATGTTGCACCATTACTAAGTATGCGGCACCATTGATACGTAGGCTACACCCGTGGTAAGTAGTAAATTACAAGCTCCTTACGTAAGTAGTTCATTTAAGTAGCTTTTTTTTCTCAGTGTAGAAAGAGTGAAATATTTATCATCAATATTCTGGTTCCGCTAATGGCATTTTCTATGGTTACAGGAAAACGAATGTACTTTCACGTGAATCATTTTATTGATTCTCTTTTGACGGCCTTTTTAAGGCTGTATTTTTGTCTCTTTTCGTGCTGTATCACCGAAGTTATGGAGCCTTTGATAGTCCCACGAATGATCCTTACATCGAGATGTATCATTTTTTGTCGGCGTATAAAGCTCGATTCAATACTAACACTGAAGCAATTTATTATAATCCATAGAAAAACTCAAAATACATGTGCCCAGTGAATTACTACAGAATTAGCACATGTATTAGACCACAAGGCCATCCAATACTTAATTTTGGAACAAGTTAATATTACGTCGACAAATGTAGTTACTAATAGTTATTTAGCGCACGACAAGACGCATCTACGTTACGCAAATTCAAAAAAAAGACCTTACTTGTACACGTAAGTAAACCCCGTAAAATAAGAACATAAGTGCAATTATTTGGCGTTGGAGATAAAAACAAGATTAAAGTTAAGTAACATGTCAACGAAACATTTCTGCTTCAGCACATAGCTGGAATTTATGTCACCATTGGTTAATGAAGCACTTATTGTCTCGATAAAAACAAAAGAGTACCAGGTAATTGCACAGCTTAGGCTTTTATGGATGAAAGGTCTGGTGAGTGACTCAATACGGGCGGGAGTAACTTCTCGAGTTTTCCGAGCACTTAGCTAACGCTCAGTTGTACCTACATCTAGATCTAGGTTCATCATTTTACCACATTAAGGCTGACATCTCCACGTAAGAACTACGAAGCCATATGTACCGTTACTAGTACCTACGTAGGTACAATGACTAGGTGTATAGTCTGAACTACTTTTTTATCGAAATTACTGCACGTGTGCGAATAAGACACTGCAATAAATACTGAAACGCGACATTACTTGGATGACTTACTGATTTATTAACTTTACAATTTGGTGAATTTCATGTAAGAAGCTAGGCAATAAGGGCTTATTACGATACGAACGAAAATCAGGTTAATTATAGCATTGGCAACGCTCAAAAACATAGAATGCTTTATGAACATGACCAAAACTAGAACATACGTAATGTACACTACTGATAATACTGATGTTTCTGGTTATGTAACAAAAAAATAAATAAATTACTAGTAGTAAGTATCTTTCCCATCTGCAGAATTGACGAAGATTTATTTTTATTCAAGACGTTTCGCCAGTTTTTCCATCACTTATTCAGTTATTCGGCCACCAACTGTTGAGGGCCACGGAGATTTGATATCGAATTGACTTTTTATCTACACGGGTTACTGTTTTATTCAATCGACCTTTGGCATTCTTTTAATGACTGAAATGTTATACTCCAGTTAATGAGTTTCGTATCACAATTGAAATGTCTGGAAGCGCCCTTTAGAGGTATTACCGAGGTCATAAACACAGATAGGGTTGTAACGAGCAGTTAAAATAAGTCGCAAAAAACTAATAAAATATCTTCAATAGAAAAGAAAATAGCAAAGCTCTCTATCTCAGACGACCCTGTAACATAAAAATCCTCGTCGATATTCTAGCAGGTTTCTTATACAGAGCTTATGAATTTAAATTCCTTAATCTCAGTTCGATTTGCAAGACATGCCTCATATTGAAGTAATGTTGTGACAACCCTGTCGCCAGGGGCACGCTTTATCGTAAAAGTCGATTAGGAGACGACCTTTACACCAACAGGGGAGCCTATTCGAAAATTTTACGCGAGCGAAGCTGAAATCTAATGCCAAACAGCGAGGTCTACCTATAGTTACCACCACAAAAGACGGTAAAAAAAATCGCGAGCTTTCTGTCGGGGCGAGAGGAAATGTCGTTTATCTTTTCGAATTAAATTGCTCTGAATTGTACTAAGTGTTCAATTTAGACGACGTTTGATATGATTTTGGGCCCTTAACAATTGAAGAGGTTTGGAAACAATTTCATTAAAATACTCTTTAAACTTTTATTACCGGCATTTTATTAATTGAACATTAAAAATAAACGTTTAAAGCACAACCCAAATAAAAAGATAATAAAAACATGCCACAAGACACTCGAAGAAGAACCATCTAAATTTCCGAACAATACGTCAACCGCGACCTACCAAATCTCTCGTAACCCTTACATCATTATTAGCCCGATCACATTTACGATACGAAAAAAAATATATCAAAAGTTCCTGTCATAAAAGCATTCAGAGCAATTTAGCCAATTTTAATGCGGACGCCGACACGTCCCAACCCAGCTCAGGTAATGAGTCTCTCGAATGCCTTTCTACGACCTGTTACATTGTACAGCCAACTCATGAATACGTGGACGACCGAATGATCGACACGGCATTCTTCGTCACTCATGCAACGCTCTATATTTGATGCGACAAGGTTGGTTTGGGGAAAAAGATCTGGGACGCTCGGGGAAAGATTCTTATCATGAAACTCTGGATCCAGTAGTCCAGGGTATGTCTTGCAGTCATATGTATACTAGCAGCGCCCAGCGGTTTCACCAGCTATCCTACAGGAATCGTTCATTTTGTTCGAAACCAAGAGTAGCCTTTTGTTATAAAAGAGCGGCAAACAAGCATCCGCCTGGATGCCGCAATGGTATGCTGGACTAAGCTACCCCCATACCAAATATCACTTATATTCTTCATAAAGACTATTCATAAATTCATATCCTTCATTTTATTCATTCTGTTATAAAGTTGAGTGGGAACAAACATTTGCATAAACATTTACGCACAAAACTTTCGCATTTGTAATATTAGTGATTATTGGTGATGTTCGCAAAAGCCATTGTGAGAACATTTCATAGCCTTGTTTTAGAATTGCGCATAGCTGGTCAGTGTACGAGGAGCGAGTAAATATTATTATACAGTATATGGCAGGCATTAACGTGTCAACTGTCAAGCAGCAGTTGGCCTAAAGTCGCTCGTCTGCATTGCGCCCTTTGTCCCAGAGGTATTCTACCCATACGAGAGCACATTTTAATTAGCAACTCACCGACGCTATATTAAACTTCGTTTATTAAACTTTGCCCTCCACGTTTTTTTTACCCTCCTGTTGCGAAATGGTGGCTTCATTAACAGCTTCATTATTTTTATGCCTGCCATAATAGGGGAAAAATGAGGTAATCTTCCACCCGGCCATCAATAGAAACTTAAGGCTGCTCTTAAAATAAAAATAGCTACTAACTCCTTTGAAAGGTTTTATCAGACAAAAATACAAAGGTTCATTCGATCTTTAATACTTTTTATACCTCGAACTGTTCCATTGTGCTAATGAAAGTCGGTTTAATGTAAAATTTGTTACCAAGCAAACAATATAATCTCAAGCAACTGTTTATGAAAGCTTTCATAAACAGTTTCTTGAGATTATATTTGATAGCATTTTATTAAAGTCTGCAGACCACAAGATTTGGAACCGATGTTTCGGAAAGCCTGTGTTTGTCACTTTGGGCTAAAAGTTTGAGAGTTTGGGACTCGGTAGCCTTGATTACAAATCAAGTTTGATAGCTTCTAAAGCTATACAGTATATTTTAAATGCCAGGAAGTGGGTACTTACTGCTTGGAAATAAAGCAGATCGTTATCGTATGTGCTGCAGCAGTAAATAAAGCCTTAGGTACGCCTTTAGCGTTGATACTAATAGTATTTTGTAGGGATGATAGTTCGGTGGTTGGTGCGTTCGAATTCGATACAGCAGGGTGTGGGTTCAAATCCCAACAACAAGCTTGAGCTATACCGGTGAAGGAAAACATGGTGGGGAAACCATAGCATGGTGGTAGGGTACTTTCTATCATTTTTTGAACTAGGTTAAAAATAAGTGCCATTTATCGAATTATTTATTCTTACTACGACGTCAGTGGCATCGCTCTCAAGTAAGACAAACGTTCACCAACGAAGTCATAATACCATTAAAAAAGTTATTTGTGCCGATCCTTACATAATACGTCAATGAGCCATAAGCACAGACTATAAAAAGCTTCAATATTTTGTACTACGGCATATCTCCCTTGTATGTCTGATCTGAGGTTAATAACATGTAAGACAAGATTTAAGACTAATTACTTCCATCGTGATGTGATGACATATGGTACTGAGACGTGGTCCTTAACTGTTGGCCTTTTGGAGAAACTCAGAGTCACACAACGAGCAATGGAGAGAGTTATGCTCGGAGTTTCTTTGCGCGATAGAATCCTAAACGTGGATATTCGACAAAGAACCAGAGTCATCGACATAGCTATTAAAATATGCAAGTTGAAGTGGCAATGGGCAGGCCACATCGCTCGAAGAATCGATAACCGATGGGGAAGAAAGGTTCTTGAGTGGAGACCACGAACCGGAAGACGCAGCGTAGGTAGGCCTCCCACTAGATGGACCGAAGACATCGCGAGAGTCGCGGGCAATCCAGTGGACGCAGGTGGCAGGTTGTCGTTCAGTGTGGAGGTTAAAGGGGGAGGCCTATGTTCAGCAGGTCACTTACATGAACATAGGTGTTCTTAACGGACGGCCCTTGGCTTAGCTAAGTAATTAATTTCTCCGTCATTTCTTTTCTAAGTCATAGGAAGGAGGCCACTACAAAAAAAAACAGTAAGGAAAAAAACCGGGGAAAAAACGGTCAAGTGCGAGTCGGGCTCGTGCAGGAGGGTTCCGTACCACCACAAAATACAATAATTATCAATTTAAAAAACCGACTTTTGTCCAGTTCTGACATGTTTAGCAAGTTGGTTTTTTATATTGATAATCATTATAGAGCGGAAATCGGCATGAATCTTTCGTGAAGCCTACCTTATCTACCCCAAATTGGACGTGAATCCGGCTTCAAGTTCGGTTCAAGCTTCTAATAAATGTCTTTAGCTCTGCTATCTGACAGACGTTAGTCAGGGACCTGTTAAATCAAATTGAAATTAGAGTAAGCCTCCTAAAGCTCTCAGCGAACGTTAATAATTCACCCTGTTTCGCAGTTTAACCCTCAGCCATGGCACGAATTTTGCCGGAAATCCTCACACCCCAAATCAACGGTGATGAAATTTTAATTTTGCTTCTCTGTTGGTCATAACTTTAAGATGATGGACGCTAATCCAGCTACCGTTTAAATTGTATACTATGACACAAAGAGTGCAATAACTGAGTAAAATTTTATCTTAAGTGCACAACTGAAGATAATTTCTTAGAAGGCTTTTATGTCAACTTGCACGCGTTCTACGCTAAAACTTATTTTTACAAGCTTTTGAACTTTCAATATTTCTTTGTTCAGGTCAAATCTTGCAAGCTGATTTAGAACCTATCCTAACCGATTTTGCTGAAATGTTGCATACACCTTTAGTTATGGTTACAATATAGGTACGGTATTGTATTACCCAATATTATAATATTTACAAAATGGTCGCCAAAATAATAAAATTTAAAAGCATCAAGCGAGTGCAGAACTGATAGTATATTCACAGAATAAGAAGCGTAGCATTTCTGGATGCTCTTAGTTATAACATAATTTATGATAGTGAACGTCTGAATCTAGGACGAGAGCAATGTTTGACTTCGTTTAATTCCAATGGAAAAATAGGTCAAGCTAACTGACACTTGTGTTTCTCTCTACTAGACGTCCTTTAGGAGTTCTTGACTCGCAGAACGCTGAATGTTAGTATAGGTACTCTAGGTCCATATATTTTAGTTTAATTGCAGTTCTAGTTAGAATATGTTATGTTTTTTTTAGAATAGTCTAGGGGATTGGATATTTTTTATAGTTAAATGATTATTAACGTAATATTTTCCGCGAACATGGTGCATGTAATTGCGCCGAAATTGTCGGGAGCGCCACAACCTTGTCACGCTAAATATCCCGACAATAATCATATAACTGTAATGAATGACTGTGACAGTATAAAAAAGCGATTATTTTTTTATTGTCTTTTAAAAGAGCTGACCTTAGAATCGATCACGTAAAACGAAATCAAATGTTCAAATTTAAATAGTCCTCCTACCAATGGAATGGCCCATAATAAAAATAGCTAAGTTTAATAAGAGAAAATTTGTTTGCAATACTTTACCAAATATGTACTGCATAAAAACAATGTATACTACAATCATGTTGTGTATACATATGTAGGAATATGGTTTAGTTCAAAATTGTGTAGGTCATCTACTAGTTTTAAATTGTTTTGACCATATATTGTTTCGTTTGCCAATAAACTAAATAAAAATAAAATAATCTATTGGGAGGCCTATCAACACTGCGTCTTCCGGTTCGTGGTCTCCACTCAAGAACCACAGTCAGATTTGGTTCACTTAGGTCAGATTTCGCTTTCAGAAACAAGGTTGAGTAATTGATTTATTTACTATAATGAATAACTGGTAACGTTTCAGGTTAGTGGTGTCCCAGAACCAGAGGGCGCTGCACATAGTGTTCCCACACCACTTCCTGGACTCGCCGGAGTGGTTTGGCGTCTCCACCGACGAGTACTTCCAGGTAACATTACTGTTGGAAACTAGTGCTGTTGCCCGCGACTTCGTACGCGTACATTTTCATATAAACTTTCAACCCTTTTTTCCTCCAATAATCCGAGACCTTGCGCAAAATAACATAGCCTATACTTCAATCTGGTCATAGCTAAGCATATTCGTGAAAACCGCATTTAAATCCGTCCAGTGGTTTAGGAGATGTGCGTGGACAAACAAACAAACAGACGAAAATTCTAAAAACTGTCATAACGTGTTCAGCTGCTTATTTTAAGACAACCTGTGTGTTTTTTTGATATCTTGCAATTACAGTTTTTTTTCTCTATGTTTTTATCATATGTATAGATATATAGACTAGACATAACTGAATCGCTTCAAGTTTTAGTTACTAAAGTGCGGCCATTGAAAGAATGCGTCTGACAACAATGCGTTTAACACTAACGAATCGTACCGCTTCAATGGTAGATTTTCCGAAAACCCGTACGAAGCCAGTGAGGTGTTATCTTAGTACGAAGCGTTTTGATTTCTCTTTTATTTTGCGAACTGCTAGTGTGCAATGCGCTACTTGAATGGGTGTTCCCCGATATTTACAATCTGGGTGTCCTTAAATCACGAGTGAATCAGCTGTTTCTTCTAGGCAAGCGTCCTCCATCGTAGACTTTATCATCACTTAACATCAGGCGAGTTGACTGTCAAACGCAAGCCTTATTATTAATAAAAATAACTATTAAAAAAATACATTACATTTGTACACCGCAAAAAGCAGTTCTACAAGTTTTACGACAAACCTTTCAATGCGACATTCAATTATTTGACGGTGCGCGGGGGCAGTTCTCGATGCATTTACTCGTAGTTTCTATTTTTTTGGGTCTTGACAGCGTCTTGTTTATTTCTCAATGTCACATGTAATATAATTTTCAAGTACTTAGTTTGAGAAGATATATTCAAAAAAGTCAAAGTTAATGTAAATAATATAAGCTGTTTGAGCCATGCATTTTGAGCTGTTCGATACATCATGACTGACCCGGTGGCTCAGTTGGTAATGAACCTACCTGCTGCGCTTGGGGGCGTGAGTTCGATTCCCACCTAGGACAAACATTCGCGTGATGAACATTTGTGTTGCAATATCTGGGTGTTAATATCCATTTAAGTATGTAGTAAAATATATACGAGTATGTATGTATATCAGTCTCTGGCAGCCATAATATAAGCTTTGCTTAGTTTGGGGTCAGATGAACGTGTGTGCAAAAAAAATTCAAAATCGCGATTTCTGGGCGTAGTCTGAAATTAGCTTTACTATTATCAAATAGTAAAGCTAATTTCAGACTACGCTATAATGTCATACAGTTCATAGCACAACAATATCGCTCACCATACATTATTATGGACACGTTCACATAGTGGTAGGACTCTTTTGCAGGAGTCCACCTGGGGAAGTACCACACCTTTGCCAGTTATTCAACCGCCAAGCAGGAGTGTGCAAACACTACTGTGTACCGGATTGAAGGGCAATGTTTCCAGCGAAATTACAGGTCACACAGAGATTTGACATCTTATATTTCGGGGTGACGAGCGCAGTGCATTGCCATCCAGGGTTTTGAACTGTTGAAGTTCAAAATTCTGAGTGGCGTTGAGCTGTTATGGGCACGCGTGAAGTGCCATCAGGCGAGCGACTTCTCTCGTCTCCACTCAGTATCATAAAATATATATATATTGGCTCCTTATTTCCTTATTTGCTATACTATATAGTACAATAGTATAGCGTAGTCTGAAATTAGCCTAAAAGTTGTTCATAATGATGGTGTACTACGGATCCCTTTCGACTTAGTACACCCTTTGCAAGTAACCGTCTAGAATAAATGTTGGGAAGAATCTTTGTGCATCTGAAGAGTGTTCATACCCAGCAAAACAATGATCAGCGAAGACAATAAGAACGGATGCTGCAATAACAGGACGCCAACGCAGATTACTTAATAGCACGGTTCCGTCGAACGTGGGCGGTCTTGGATATTATTCAATGAAGAGATTTCACTCTAGGCCGAAACTCCATTAGCATATGAAGCGGGAGCATGGAAACTACAATCTAATTCAACACAATATTCATAGAAACAGAGGAAACTTCGCAAAATGTTTTGCATTGTTTATTCACCGACTTCAAATAAGGAGGGGGTTCCCATTTTGGTTATTTTTATTCGACTTCCATAAAGGAGGTTTTTTATTTATTTATTTTTTATGGTTGTTACCTCAGAACTTTCGACTGGGTGAACCTATTTTGATGATTCTTTTTTTATCTGAAAGCTGGTTCTGCCCGTGTAGTCCCATTTCAGTTTGGTCCAGTTCTCACATTTTTATGAATTTGGTTTTTTGCAAGCGTTTCACGTGAACCTCAACAAAGGCATGAGTCTATTGCCGTTCCTTTGTTCATCCCCCACGAAACCGCGCCTACAGAGCGACTAACTTATCTGTACAGTTGAATGAGGGAACCACTATCGTAATCTTTGAACAAAAGTGATAGCCAGCATGAAAACATTTTAGTTCAATCAATTATTTAACCGCATGAGGTGGTCGCTCGGTACTAAGGACTCATGTACGTTTTAGAAGTGCCCGTTACAAAACGAAATGAGCTCGTCTAGTGCTAACCAATTATATGCTGTAGCGGCCAACTTTAAAGTACATAGTTTATTGTTAGTTTGCTTGTCATAACTCTTTTGGGTAACAACGTACGGTAAAGGCCTGTTTAGACTACGCTATCATACTAATATAATAAATGTGATAGTATGTTCGTTTACTCTTCTTTTACGCAGCAACAGAGTCACGTATTGACTTTTCAACCGACTTCCAAAAAGAAGGAGGTTCTCAATTCGACTGTTTTTTTAAATGTTTGTTACTTCAGAACGTTGACAGGGACAACCGATTTTGATGATTCCTTTTTTTTTATTTGATAGCTGGTGCTTCCCGTTTGGTCCCATTTCAATTTAGTGCAGTTGTGACATTTTGATGAAGTCGGTTTTTTATATTGATAATCATTTATAGAGATAGTTGAAGAGCTGCATAGTGACAAATAATATTTTATTTATATTACACGGGAATTACTCACATAAGACTAAGCCGGTTAATCCGACTATAGTTTTAATCGCATTCGGCGGTCTTATTCAAGGTGTATGTGCGTGCACGGCTGCGTCTCGCTTTGCACGTCTTAATCTTACATGAGTAATTCTCGTGTAATATAAATAAAATGTGTGAAAACCATGTCAGTTTTCATGGCAAAGTATAGTGTTTTGAAATTAAATGTACCACAGATGTATGTTACCGCAGATTCCCGTCATTTATAAACTGATTTAGACTCTCATGAACGTAGACGGCAACATAAGATAGCGGTCAAATACAGGCCTATCATTAAATGAAAAATACAAGGGAAAGCAATTATGCTTTTTGTTTTATGATACTGAGTGACGAGACGTGCGAAGTCGCTCGCCTGATGGCTCTTCACGCTTGCCCATAACAGCTCAACGCCACTCAGAATTTTGAACTTCAATAGTTCAAAACCCTGAATGGCAATGCACTGCGCTCGTCACTCCGAGATATAAGATGTCAAATCTCTGTGTGCTCTGTAATTTCGCTGGAAACATGGCCCTTCAATCCGGAATACAGTAGTGTTTGCACACTACTGCTTAGCGGTTGAATAACTGAACTGCAATATTTCATAGCGTAGTCTGAGGGAGCGTCAAAATAAAAGTAAGTTCATATTTCGCCTCCGCAATGCCTACTAAGTATAATTTTACAAACCATTTATTTGTCAGAAATCACGTAATTTCATACAATAAAAACAAATCTTATCGTGTAATTTAACACGAGTCGGGTAGTTTGCTACAATAAAAGTGGCTGGTACTACTTGTTCTTGTATTTTAGTTCACTAGTTTTAGTTAGAATTGTCACAATGAGATGTTGTATTTGAAATTGTCACGCCACAGTGACAGCGCGGGAATGGAATGGTGCAATCAGTGAGATGAAATATAGTAGAGAACAACACTGCTTTTAAAAACTAACTAAAAGTAGCAACCGGCTCGCCGTGGTGGTCGGCTGAATTCGGCTTTGGTCGTCGATTATGCTGCGATCTCTATCACTCTGTCACACAATACGATCTACACATCTCGCTCATACACTTCGTAGTGACAACAGCTGTCTTTGATAAAACAAATTTTATTATTTTTCTGTTTTAATAAAAAAGACAGTACTTACGCGTAAAAAAAAAAAACCTTGTTTCTTGTACAGAGCGTGTGTAATTTGTGCAGTTTATAATGACACAGGATGGCATTTAATACAATTATTTTTGCTAGAACATTTAATTAGCTGCAATGTGTTGCTGGATACTGCCAGTGCGTGACTGAGAGACGGCTGTAACGAGTATGATAATGTGCCTTGCATTCGTGTAGTCAATATGGTGCGGGCACAACCTATCTACAGGCAAAAATATCTTAGGGTACAATAATATCATTTCTCAAGCATTGTTGAGATGTATATAGGAAGCACACTCTATGATTTCCGTTACGTTTCCGGCATGGAGGAGAATGGGAAGCTCACGCGACTATGTCTACGCTAGGTCTTTCACTGTTATTTAATCTGTGGCTTAGGGTACGGTTGCACCAAGACCTTGTCGTATGGCGTTGTGGCATGACACAAATGAGGTGTAAACAAATTAGATCATAAGCGGCATCGAATTGTAGTCGAAATTACCTTTTAGTATTTCATGAAAGTGAATTAAATTCTCTGGAATGCGAATAAAACTCATGAGGAGCAAGTTTTGATAGTAATTTTTTTTTGTGTTAAAAATAATTTTATTTTTAATCCGAAAAGAAACAATGCACTGTCAGAGGATTATCAATTAGAATCCTACTACGTTTTTACACCATGTATAATTTTGTCTGTGTTTATCTGTTTGTCACACATACTAAAATCGATTTTAAACTGACGTTTCAACATTTCTGACGGTATAGAATATGATGACTCAAAGTACTTACAAAAACATAAAACCTCGAGAATTACATTACAAATGTTCAGCATTTCATATTGATTCAATCTATCCAACTAATTTTCATACTTACATAATAACTGGCCAAGTGCGAGTCGAACTCGCGCACGAAGGGTTCCGTACCATTATCTATAAAAACAACAAAAAAATCACGTTTATTGTATGGGAGCCCCCATATTTTTTTATAGTGAATAACTAAATATTCTGCGAACATTCAAGCGTCTACCTGTTGCCGTTATCAATATCGAGCAAAAAAAAATCTAATGTTGTATGGGAGCCTCTTTAAATATTTATTATATCCTGTTTTTTAGTATTTGATGATATAGCGGCAACAGAAATACATCATCTGTGTAAATTTCACCTGTCTAACTAGCAAGGTTCATGAGATACAGCCTGGTGACAGAAGGACAGCGGAGCCTTAGTAATAGGGCCCCGTTTTACCCTTTGGGTACGGAACCCTAAAAAAATAAGGAGACTTAATTTCACTGGTACTAAATATATAAAACGTAAATAAGTAAATGATAGTTGTAATTTGGATAAATAAATAACGAAATTTCTAGATGACGCCTTTATTATGTAGCATGCCACAACATCATGATCTTACCTTGTTATAACTTCAGCTTTACATCGCTGTTATTTTTTTACTGCTAAGGGAAATTGTGAGGCCATAAAATGGGAGATTACTAGACCTGGCTATAAACTTTTTTATTGCAAACGATTCCGCGGCAATTTGGCGTTTGAAGACAGCTTAAGTGTACCAGCGCCTTAATACTCAAGGAAAAACTATAGATTCTAATTATTTATTTTTAATTCAGTTCAGTAATAATATTAGGATTTTTTTAAATAAAACTATTTACTTTTATTCAGTCAGTAAAAATAATTATCAATTTAAATAATAAGTAATAATTATCAATTAGGCGCAGTTACATGCACCATGTTCACGGGAAGACTGAAGAATGCGGGTGGTTGGTCAAAAAGTTCAAAGTTAGGTGCAGACAACGATATATCGGGAGCTCCTTCCACAAACTTACCACGGTAAATATCCCGTAAATAATCATAAAACTGTTGTTTAACATCTTCCCTCGTGTGACGTTCCAGGTGTCAATAATGGCGATGGAAGAGTCTAGAGTGCTGGTGTGGCACCGTGACAAGCTGAAGCTGTCCATCATGTCGGACGGCTTCCTCCAGGCGGTGTTCGACCACATACTGGGCAGGGATGTGGTTCACAAACTCATGCAGGTCAGGTTCAACTACTATTCAATGGCGATGCTAATCTTGTGTCCAGCAGGCCTAGCACGGGCTGTGGATATATTGTCTTTCCACCGTTATCATCCCGCGAGAAAGAGACAAACGTAAACTATAACCTGGATATAAAATGGGTATCTTCACGGTCAGAGTGAAAAAGTACCTTCTGGGTATACGTGCTTCATCTTCGGCCCATCGCTTTCCATCAGGTGAGTTGGTGGCCAAGCATAAAACTATTCTAAATAAAATACGTATCCATATTCTAGCTTCGTCGCGTCTAGTAAAAATAAAAAAAACTTTATTTCATCTAGACATTGCTTTAATTACACATTATTATTCTTATTACATATTTTACATATTGTCCATCATATCATTGTACAATAAGAGGAAAGTTTATTCAGACACACACATAACAAATAAAACAACGACATTTGACTGCCCCGGTGGCTCAGTTGGTAGTGAACCTGCCTTCTGTGCTTGGGGGTGTGGGTTCGATTTCCACATAGGACAAATATTTGTGTGATGACATTTGTGTTTGTTCTATGTCTGGGTTTTAATATTTATTTAAGTATGTATCTAAAAATATATATGTATGTATATCAGTCTCTGGCAGCCATATTACAAGCTTTGCTTAGTTTCGGGTCAGATGACCGTGTGTGCAATAATGTCCCACATATTTATTTATTATTCAGCATCTACCTATCCTACCAGTTGTTCTATATATGTATTAATTGAGAAAACTTAAAAACTAAACTAATTCAAGATCGTTTATACTATCTATAAACACCTCAGGATTATAGATAGTTCAAACGATCTCTAATTTTAATCACTGTACATGGGTTTTTTTCGTTGTTATTGTCAAAGTTTTTGTAACAGATATTTGTTGTTCAATTAATTTTAAATACTATAATATTTCTGTCATGCAAAACTAATTTTTCATTTTAGTCATGGCGTAGATTTCGCCTCATTGGCGTAGGTCTTCCCCAGTTTTGTCCATAGTTTCCAGCAGGCCTAGCACAAATTTCCCTGCTGGTGTGGAAGACTTCAAATTTGACTCTTCATCTTCTAATCTAGCCCAGCCATTCCCAAAGTATGCTCTTGTGTGTGTATGAAATCCTGGGGTACCGCAAGGCCCCTGCAAGGGCAACGCCGCCGTTATCAGCCTGACCTGTCCTAAACAGTTGAACAAAAGTAAATATAAAACATATTTACCCCTTACACCTCCCATTAAAAGGAAACGATATCAACAACTAACAGTGGGATCAATATTAAGATGTGGTGTTATGTGGAATACCTATTTAATACCTATCTATTTAAGTATGTATTTAAAAATATATATGTATGTATATCAGTCTCTGGCTGCCATATTACAAGCTTTGCTTAGTTTGGGGTCAGATGACCATGTGTGCAATAATGTCTCAGAAATATTATTATATTATTTTTGTATGATTTTTATTAAAGAACTAGTGGTTTAGAAGATGCCTAAAAACATTACCAACCTTCTCGGGCAAAAACTTACTAATTGAACATTTTTGTCACACTTCAGGTGAGTGAAACGATGGGCGTGAGCAACGGTCACCTGCCGAACAGCTACGAGGAAGGCGAGGACAAGCCCATGCTCGTCGTGAAGAAGGCTGGTGACGGACCCGGCATCACCGCGCTGCTGAACCGACAGCTGCAAGGTACTTAACCAGAACATATACTGTATCTAACATTATTTTAAACAAGTACTTCCCGTCTGCAGTTCTCTCGCTTGAACATTATCACATTACAGATACAAAATAGATTTATTTGACATAAGAGTTTTGTTTTTAGTGTTGTACAAAGTAAACTTGAAACCATTAGCTCCGAACTAGTTTTCACTGTGTTTCAGAGCCAATGGCCTCTCCCATATTCGTTACACAGTTATGCCAAAATATAAATAATTTTCGATGTTTAACGGTCATAATTTAAGCGGTAATCTTGAAGATCCTGTAAATAATATTGGGGACAAACTATTTAAATTATTGCATTGTCATTGGTCCTCGATAAGTTTATATTATATTTGTTTGACCACCAAAAGTGTGCAAAATTTCAATTAAATTTGACGTTTTGATGTATTTGTAAATCACGTTCAAAGATTCCGTTACATACATACATAACAAGCTAATAAAAGCGTGTTAAAAAAGAACAGGTAAAAACAAACACGAAAAAAATAAACACGACTAAAAATAAACTATGTATACTCGTATACTACGTACGTACGTACGTACCAGAAATATATACAAATAAAGTGTATGTACATATTATGTTAAACTTGTTTAAAGAGGTTCAGTTTGTAATATATATAATGTGGGTAGTTTGTCTGGGACTAATAACACCCATAGATCAGGGTATAATTAAAGACTCAGACATAACAGTTGTCGAATAAAAATAGAACATTGTTCAAATTTCAGTTTTAATTTTATTGAAAGTGATGTTTCCAAAAAGTTTTTGGAAATTCATATCTTGAATAATGTGATAATGTGCTCACGAGAAAACTTGCACATGGAAAGTGTCACATTAAACTATCACGGTTGTTCACTACAGTTATATGATTACTAACGGGATATTTACAGTGATAAGGTTATGATGGATCTCCCGATTTTGGTGCAGTTACATGCATCATGTTCACGCAGAGAAACATAACTGTTTTCCTGGAACATTGTGCATGTCCATACTAAATCTGTTTTCATACCCATAGGGCTTAACAGGGTTTGCGAAGGGTACGCTAAGCTGTAAGGGGTTAGCTGCTGATTTTTTTAAAACTAAGAGATGGTTCGATAGCAAACGTTGTTCATAATGATGAGTCGGCTTAGCATATCTTTTCTGACTAACCCTGCATACAAGCAAGTCGATCACCGTCAGTGACCTTTTCAGTATTGTGGCAACTAATCACTGCAAGTTGAAGTACGGGATATCATGATACGTAGCTACTAATTTTTAAAAGATGCGTGGCAACAGATTACGAAACCTTTCGCAAAACTTTTCTGTTGTGTTACCAGCGAAACATGTTTGCGTGGCTCATCGCATTCAATGTCGGGCTGTATGTATTGTAAATACAAAGTTAAATATTATTGTTTTTTACTCCCAATAAAAGAGCTGTTAATCTTCAAAATATTAAATCATAGCATCCAATCAAAATTGGTTCAACCGTTTGGGAGCTACGATGCAACACACAGCCACACAGATACACACGTTAAACTTATAACACCCTTAAGGTCTATTCACACATAATATCAGTAAAGCCACAGTTACACAGTACCGGCACAATGCGAAATATTCTTTCATACATTCTCTATGAACGCTCCCCTACTTGTCAGTGTCAGTAATGACAGTGCTCTCAGTGCGTTCATAGAGAATTTATGAAATAATATTTCGCACTGTGCCGGTACTGTGTAACTGTGGCTTCACTGGTATGTGTGAATCTACCCTTCTTTTTGCATCGGGAGTAAAAATGGTAGTCATCGCTATTTTCTAAATAGCTTTCTCGCGAATTTAGTTCAGGAAGGCGTATTTACGAATTGAGTGCTACTACCGACTTATTAGACGCTTAAAAGCTATATATCAGGTGATGACGGCATTGTCTCAAGCGATGGTCGACTTGTTTGTAATATCCCTATGGTGGGGGTATTATGTGAAGATGGTGGGAAAGGCCATATTATCTGGTGTATATCACGAATTCACGAAGTCCATTTGGCTATGGTTGTTGTGAAGTGCACATGTACATATCTGCAAGTGTATTTAAGCCACAGATTTAAGCTGTCTGCAAATTTTGACATAACTTTGACCCGTCAAAACTTGGAAAGTTTAAAACAAAACAAACAATTCAATATTTATCTTAAGCAAACCATTAATGTTTGGTGAATTATTCGTTGGTGTGTCTAAATTAAATAAATAAATAAATGTTACAAAAAAAAAGTGAGCTAAAATTTTTCTAAGTTTTTTTTATTAATTTCTGTTCACGGCATATTATGTGAAAAGTATGTGAAACTAAAGCAAGCCGTTATTAAAAAACAAGCTTTTATTTATAAGATGCTTTAATTTATAATTTATTTTTATTTTTTTGATCTGTTTTTAATTCCTAAAAATAGTTAAAAATTTCAAAACCCTGGATGGCAATGCACTGCGCTCGTCCCCTCGATATATAAGATGTCAAATCTCTGTGTGCCCTGTAATTTCGCTGGAAACATTGCCCTTCAATCCGGAACACAGTAGTGTTTGCACACTACTGCTTGGCAGTTGAATAACTGGCAAAGGTGTGGTACTTCCCCAGGCGGACCCCTGCTAAAGGTATACTTTTTAAGTTGGGGATGGGTGAAACGTAGATTGCTTCTTTATGATTATTTGATTCGAACTACCTTATTTATCCTAGCGGCAAAGTAAAAACACTGGTTGGTAATTCGAAATCTATTTAATGTTAAAGACCTTGAAGAGGGAGGGGTTCATTAACCCGAAACAAATGTATGGTCCCACAACTAAATAGGGACTTATCTTCGGTCACTTTCCGTGCGCGGATGATGATGATGATTCTTCCGGAAGTTAGGCTGCGTCACGCGGCTGTAGGAAGGCGTGAGGGGAACTGCTCGCTCGGAATGACCGGAACAGGTCCGGCTGTGTATGGCCGTTGACTGCAGCGGCAGAATCGTTGTCGGGTCGGTAACAAGGATCCAATTCCCTGAGCCGATTCCACGAGTAGAAACCAAGAGTAGTTCCGAGGGTAGATCCAAGGAGTCGACGGAGTCAAAGTATTTCAAAGTTGTTTGAAAATTATGCTGTGAATTAAGGCCTTAATATCCAAATATAGTCTTGCCACTTTATCTGACTTCACAGCACGTGCAGTCATTACTGCACCGTAGGCTAAACGGACTTCGTGAAACAGAATGTATATTGAATATTAAGCATGTATATTCTACAGTTGATTTATGCTAGAATTAGCACATTACCAGTTAAAAAGGTAGATTAAAACTTCATAACATAAAATTTTCTCTGCAACATTCATGTAAGCAAATCTGGATGTCGTCATGTGGATCTAATTTGAATGTTAACTGTCTTTAGTGTGTCTTCTTTTTGTGCTATGTTTTTTTATTTGCCATATTCTTGTAGAATATTTACTCGTATGTAGCTACTGAATTGTTTTTGGGTATAAAAAAAGAAAACATGCTAAAGCTAGCTACTCGATGTTAGTTGTTACCAAAAATATCTCGCGTTGCGATTCATTTCGATTATTTTATTCCATCATTCGATTGTGTATATTATTTTCTCAGCATAATTTTAAGGTAAATCTGCTTTAAAGCTTTGCATTGTATATTTAAAATCAATTAGCTTAATATTATACGGGGCTACGCATAAATAATAATACTTTAATTATCAGAGAAGACAGACAATTTTATTTATATATAATAATATAAGACCTTGAAGTGTTTTTAATACAGTAATGTGTCCATGTCGATATTTTAGTCAAAAAAGTTTAGCAATCTATGCTAGTGATGAGAATTGTATCGATATAAAATAGCGCATAACTTGAAACAAAAAGCCGTCTCGGGAAGCTCGGCAGATGTGAATCATGATGGCATAAGAGAGCGTCTTTTCGTTTGCCGTCACGGCGCACGAGTCGGTTTTGCTGCCAAGACGTGTCAATGTTTCACATCAAAAACTTTGTCAGTGCAGCTACTCAAAATGTAGCGTAACCTCGGATAGTAAAAATTAAGATTTTCGATTTTGCACAAGCTCATACCAAGCATCAATTTCAAGTTTCCACCGCGTGTTTTAATCATTTATATGAGTCTTGTCCCTTAAAGTTCAAAACACAAAAAAAAACAAAAACTAGTCTAGTGACGGGAAAATATCGATATGAATCGCGACTCGAGCGTTGTTGTGTTGCGTCCCGCCGACGATGTGATGACGTGTGTGTTGTGTTGTGGCGCGCAGACGAACACGCGCCGCTGCTTCGCGTCGCGCCCGCCTCACACGCCTGACTGCGTCCTCCATTACCCCTACATACCCTACGTTCCTTGTCAAACGACGCGGTACTCTGTACTAAATTGGTTTATCACATATTTTTGTTTAATTTAGAACGGCTATCAAGGCATTTTTGTAAGAAACTTGTAGTAGCCATATAAACGAAACGTCAGTCATTCAAAATCAGTTAGCAACCGTGACGCGGAGTTCGACGCGTTGATCTAAATAAAAATGTTCAATCAAGGTTCTGTCATAATGCCTGGCGACAGATTTTCCTTTTAATTTCCGTTCTATTTACTTCTCTTTTCTGTGGTTTATAGATAAATAGTGCATAGGCATTACAAAAAAGACGATTAGAATTGTAAGACAGCGCAATTTGCATTATATGTATATTAGCATAGCAAAGATAATATAAATCGTCATTGGTTATTAGTGACGTCGATTTGGCGCGATTTCGCGTTATTAGTGATGTGAAAATAATCGACATGAGACTTTGCGTAGCTCTGTTACCCACGAGTATAATTATATTATATTAGTTAACACAATTGGATACTGATCCGTCGTGTTCGATAAAAGTGTTTTTATTTTTAAAATAATTAAATTAATTAAATATTTGATTGGTTTTAAATATTTCGAAATTGCGAAAATTATTTTGAAGTTAATACATTTAAACGTGTTTGTGTTGTAAAGAGTACCGTGAACCTGTTCCTATTATTTCCCAACCCTACTTACATGAGCTGGCCATTGGACTAACATGAAGTAAGCTGATAAAATAAAGCTCATCGCTTATCTTTTAAAAAAATCTCAAGAAGGTTCATCTAGTTTTGTTTCATAATACGCAAAATTTTACTGAATCAAAAAGAAGAATAAACTCGTGTCATGGGAAAAGTAAAAAAAAATTAAAAAATATGCGTGTTTCATTTTATCAGCACTTCGTATAGTCAATGCTTCATATTTTATTTATTGGAATAACTTTGTATTGTCATGATCTACCATCTTTATCTAGTTTATTTCAACTTTAGCCATATTTATTCTACTATACCTACATAATGTTCATAATATCCATTATGATGAATCTCTATTTAAATATTTATCTTTAAAAAATATACTCAAAAAAATCTGCATTTTTTTTTTAATAAAAATAATTTATGAGATTGTTTTTAAATTCATTGAACACGTAAATATTCTTGCTATTTTAAAAGCATGCAATGTTGTTTTTTACTCTTATTTTGCTTAGTACTTACAAAAAATATATTAGAGACAGTACCTTAAAATCACTCTGTGAGTAAAATAAGTATAAAACTAGTCTTTTTCGCTAACACGTCTCTCTAGTTAGCTTTTTAAAAATAATATAATTATTAAAGTTGATATGCATGTGATAAACTGTATTATTTGAACCAATTATAATAATTTTAATTGATACATTTTGTAGCATTGCCAGTTATGTTTATTTTTCTGGTGTTGGAAAAGGTAACATAATATAAGTTACTTTGGCAATGCCATGGTTGTAATGTGGCGTAACTGTAACTGACACTTGTAACTGACACAGACAACATGCAATTTCTATTTTTTTATTCTAATTTTTTAAGTTGTTTCGTTTTCGTTCTTTTAATAGAAAAATTAAACCTTATGTTAAACATTTAGCCATATCAGTATAAACTGCAAAAACATTAATTTTTCATATTAACAAAACATTCTAATTCACATTACAACCGTATCTTGGGTATACTTTAAACTTTTAAAAGTTTCGGATGGTGGCTTTAAAAACTAATGCTTTAATCGAATAGTTGTTACCTCTATCCAGTAAGTATTATATTTAAGTAATTAGATATTAGGTAGTATAGATATATAGCTTTACATATTAATACTATTTCCGTAGTCCCGTTCCTTAATATCCCAAATCCGAAAGCATGTTTGGAAGATCAACTGTACGAGGTAATTATTTTTGTTTTCATTGTACGCTTCACCACACACGCTAAAATGCAACATTATTTTATAACTAAATAACCATTATTATTTTAATTTAGCTGACATTTTCTGCCACACTAACGTTCACACAAATACACGAATTTGCGTTGGCCTATAACTTTTTTCTAAATCTGTGACATAAAATATGTATTACAAAAATTTTTTTTTTTGCTATCTGAAGTTAAGGTGGCAACTCTGCGCCTGATTTTCACATAACTTTGATCCGCCAGAACTTGAAAGGAAACTTTTTTTTGTATCCTACTAGTGAAACCAACCCACTATATATACTACTAAGTACTAATAGTAGTAGTGTGGTAGTAGTTTCTACTAGTTCATGAATAAAACCAGAATAAAAAATAGGAATTAAAATTTTTTTTTTTTGTTATATTTCAGCCTTGGCCTTTGAAAAATCTTTTAACACGCATTTATTAGCTTGGTATGTATCTTGGTATATATACAGGAAACTTTGAACGTGATTTTCACCCCTTTCAAAATGACGGATTGATTTGAAACTTTGCACACATATCAAGGACCGATGATAATGCAATAATTTAAATAGTTTATCTCATTATCCTTACCAGGATCTTCAGGATTAGCGATTTTAAAGCGTGTTTATAAGTTTTTTTTTAACTGCGAGAATTATTAAGTTTTGACGACTAAAGCTTGTGTGACAGTTAGGCGCTGAGGCCCTTGACAAGACCAAACTCTTGTAAAAAGTTACTATTAAATAAATTATCACGTTTTCCGCTTAATACACAATATGCTTACACGAAAATTTGAATTGAATAATGTCATTGCTTTCTATGTAAATATTTTTTTACTAGTTTACATCCACACAGCATTGTATATATTGTTTTCAAATAATGCTTCTGCATATTATGTTCTTTAACCAAACATGTCTGTTATAAAGCATACGACACAAGGGCGCGCGCGCACGCAACCTGTGCGAACCACGTGCGATATGTTTTGCTTGTGTGAATGTTGGCTAGTGAGAGATACTTCCCATTGGATCATATTTTAAAATGTTGATTTATTTGATCACACTTTGGTTCCCATTTGATCACACTAGCTAGATCAACGTTATCTTTAGGAGTCTCACCCGCAGTTTTCAGTCGGCTCGTGACCAAGGCCATTGTAACATGGTCGAAACGTCGAGCGAAAGGTATCTATTTTTACCTATATTTAATAGTGCGCGATAAGTCCCGATAAATATGAAAACATCTGTTCGAATCGCGAAAGTTTAAAAATTAATGTTATCTTTAGGAGCCTAAAATAAGTAAAAGATAATTGAATAAGATACATTTACCAACGATCAATTGAGAAAGTTAAATACTTGCGTCTCGTGTGATCAGATGGGATTGGGTTAAATACTAGGATCTCAGTTAAGTAAAAATATTTTTTTCTTATACCTACCACATATCCTTTATTCTAATAGTGCTAACAGCCTGAGAATAACATATTTGCCTCTCTTTCTGTCCCGTTGCTCAGACGGCGGTTGAGATCAACCTAATCCACGTCTGTTATGGCTTTAAGATGGAAAATTAAATATTTGAATTAAATGTTTTTGACTTTGACTTTTTATAATCTGTTAATTGTGTTTTTACAAACTTGGTATTGGATAATGTCAAAGGTGCTGCAATGCAATAAATGGCTTAAAGTCTGTTCAGAAAGAAACTTGGAGTGTGATTGTGTGAATAAATAACACGCAAATTGACTGAACAAAACAACACGATGATAGGACAGCTCATGATAGCTGAGTTGGACATTTTTCAGATAACAGGCGGATTGCCATTTAAAATTCGTTCCAGTTCACCTTTTGTCCAAGTCTACTCTCTTTTTAAAAAGACTCTTAATGTTCAAAGTTTCGAATTATCATAGTTTCTTCTTTATTATTGTAACCTTAATGTGAAAGTTTTACTGTTGATAACACAAAAACAAATAATTATTTTGCACTTAACAAAGCTGGGTATGGCTGAACTTCACACTTTTGCGCAATTTATTTTGACCGATGTGAAGTTATTGTGTATTTTTCAACATGAATGTCTAAACTTATCTCAGTAATCAAACTTCATATCGATTAAAATTAATCCAGCAGATGCTGGTTACGATTAAGGCCCTCCACATATGTTGCCTTAGACCCTAATTTTCGACTATCATTATACCATTCTGCCCTCACAGACGACCAATCTCTTTAAGCATTGTGCTTTCTAAAATTTATAACATTTATTTTAAAGGGATATAATATAATTATGGTCATGAGAGCAAATTGGGACTAAACAAAATCAACCTCGATTTTGTCTCACCAAATCGAAGAGAACCTAATAGGATCCAGACTTTAGCTTTGACTTTGAACTTTGAAGTAAATAAAATGTTTTTTTCAACAATATAGCGACAGATCCGAATGCGTGGCGCCTTGGTCGAATAGAAGAGGCGGACCACGAGACGCCGGTGTGAGGGCGGGCGCTGCACGTAGCCGTGCGACCGCCGCGCGGCAAGCGTGCGCGCCGCTAGTGTGAACGCAGCCTTATACTGAACTTTTTGTACTCGCTTCCTGCTTCGTCCCGCTGCGGTGTTACTAATCGGGACGAAACTATCGAGTAATGCATATTGAGCGAGAACTAGAGTCTACACAAAATATTATGACTACTCTGTGCAAGTAAGTAGGTAATTTTATCGACATAGTTGATATCTAAAATATCAGTTTATCATTTCTGAGTGCGACATGTTGAAATTTATCACACGATCGCTTAATTTGGTTTTCTGAAGAAAAAAAAAAACATTTTATCGATTCCAAATGTCAAATTTGGCGTTCTAAAACCTGCCATCATGGTAATGCCTTATGCAAGTAATGTTCAACTATAAAATTTGCCTCTTACTGTGTTCAGAGCGGTCATAGTTAGCCGCTGACTCTGGTGTTTCTAGAATGGATTGAGTATTGTGAATGCTTGACGCCTAGTCATTTGTGAATAAGGAACTCATTTCGGCCTCGCCCGGAACGTCGCTGCGTGTGATTTGTCGCGTTTTCGTCGATCTAAGAAAATAGACTAAATAACCGCTTGAAGTAGGTGCCTGTCACATCCTGCCGTTGGTTTTTGGAGCTACAGTCCCACCATCTTAGCTGTTCAGTTGACAGCGTCGCTAGTGGAGAACAAAGTATTGCCACCTAAGAAATTCACCAAGAAAAAACCGTGTTCCAATTTTGCCCACCTGAACAGCTAACTTGGTGGCACTGTACAATAATTATGAAGGCGCTGAAATGAGCAGTTACACTTTATCTAGTTACCTTCAAATTATTTGAAATTATCAAATCTGTAGTTGCAGATATTTCGCCACGACCATTTCATAGTTGACTGCCCCGGTGGCTCAGTTGGTAGTGAACCTAACTTCTGTGCTTGGGGGCGTGGGTTCGATTCCCATCTAGGACAAACATTTGTGTGATGAACATTTATGTTTGTTCTATGTTTGAGTGTTAATATCTATTTAAGTATGTATTTAAAAATATATATGTACGTATATCAGTCTGGCAGCCATATTACAAGCTTTGCTTAGTTTGGGGTCAGATGACCGTGTGTGCAAAAATGTCCCAGATATTTATTTATAGTTTGCCTTAGATCACATTGCAAAGATTTGTGATCGGCTACCGCAAAAAAATTATACCGAGATCAATTGCCACAAACCCCAAAATATCTCAGGTTTTAAATATAAAGTTTTCTTAGGTTTAAAAAAAGTTTTCTGAGGTTTCAAAAAAAGTTTTTTGAGGTTTAAAAAAAAAAAACAGAGTTTTTTTTTCAGTCGTTGCAGAATGTGACAGGCATTTGTTAACAGTGGTTTAATGTGCAATTATTTAATAGTATATTATGCCACGCAACTTGCTGGAATGATACTTTAATTATATTTTTATTGTAACAATTTCCCATAATAATGTTGAAACCTATTGGACCCAACTTAGATTTGGTTTTCAGCCTAACATGTTAGAAGTAAAAATATATTTAATAATCTATATCGAAAAGGAATTTATATGACAGATTATAAATATTATTTTAGTATCTTAAAGGTGATGCATTATTTTGTGTATACGTTTATGGATAAAGAAACAATCTGATTTTTAGAATGACAAGTTTATGTATTCAATAATATATTGTAGTTAATATTGTAAATATGGGATAATATTGTGTATGTATGTTGGAAGTTGTGTGTACAAAGTAAATGTGTAAAGATTGTAGCTAGTAACTGTTTTAAGACGGACATTGGCATTTCAATAGTAATTTCTCAAATTGTTTGAAAGTTCATTTGCGTGGCAACATGACTCGGAAAACTATTTTGTATCTGATTATGAGATCACTTGAAACGAACGTAAAGATTTTGCAATGGTAACCGATCGCGATGCTACATAAAATAATCTTGGTATGATCAGTTGCAACAAAAATCTGAAATTGAAGTCAGTTGCTACAAACCCCATAATACGCACCAAAAATATTGACCTGATACCATCGAGATAAAATACCTATACAGTAAACAGGGTTACACATATACACTTTACTAAGCCGAAAGGGCCGAAAGGTTGTTGTACTCATCGTTATGATCAACTTTTACTATGGGTTCAACTCTGAAATTGCAAAAAAAACATACCATATTTTTTTTCTTTTCATTTAGAAATATGTTTGCGTTTGACCGCCTCGCTCACCAACTCACCTCGCTTGTCGAGTGTCAATAATCGTTTTCTATGGAACAGCTGTTTTTTTCGCCTTTTTCGTTCGTTCTATAGTAAAAGTTGTTCATAATGATGGGGCAATGACCTCCTTACGGCTTAGTACGGATGTATGCCTAACCCTATAGAGTCACAGTTGCTAAGTGAAAACAGTAAAAAATTCAGACAATTAGACATCAATTATATATAGTTCATAATGACACATTTACTGCAATTTAGACGTTATGTTGCTTGCATAGCAGCATCCCTTGTCCGCTTCGTCATCGTAGCTCTGGCATCGACGTTGTAGTCGGATTTCGGTTGCCTTACAAAACTAAAAAGTCTGCGCAATGTGTAGCGTGTGCAAAGTGTTGGTTCGCAAATTATTTTTTACACGTTTGTGACTATATTATACTGTATTGAATCTCGATGCCTGATACACAAGTAAATCGAAAAGTATATAAATATTATAATATAAATCCATTATTATAATATTCATTGACCATTTAGATAACTTGTTTGGTATTATTTACTTGAGAGGGGGTAAAAAATCTTTTTTCTTTTAGACTACAACTGTACGTACCTGATTTAATTTCTTTGAGCGACAGTTATATACAGAAATTTATAATGTCACAAAATATGCCTTAAATGAAATCAATAGTACATACCTACATAGAATTTAGTATATTACAAAATAAACATAACTATATCTTAGAAATATTGAAAGTATTGAAACTACTGGTAGATGAATAGCAAATAGTGAAGAAGCTGGCAATTTTAGTTTCTGATAATGACTAGCGATATTTTTTATTAAAACGTCGCATACCAATTGATTTGAAGAAGACTACAGCGCAAGGGTAAAATGCTATGTTGATAATGATGGGTACTATAATCTTTTCGCCTTAGTATACCCTTTATGCGAAACCCAATATACAGTGAGAAGGCTTTTGGGTCCACTATATCTGGTGGACGAAAGCGGTGACAGCCTAGCGGGTAGCATTATCATTGTTCAACCAACTCCTTGTCCTGTTTCTTTGTCCCCCTTTCGGATTAGTACATCCTTTCCGCGTAACCCTGTATTAAAATAAAATCACTGGTGTTTCTGTTGTAGACGTTAGGTCAAAAACAAAATTCACGAAGTCGAATCGTCCTGTTACCTTCATACATTTTAGTGATAGGTACCGAAAAACTACAATGGAATTAAACAATTATCGCTAAAATCTAAGAGATCATTAGCGACAAACTAGTTTGAATGCGGTGTCATCAAAAATGTCTAATTAATCGACTTCAAAAAAGGAGGACGGTTCTATGTTCCACTGTATTTTTTTTTTAATGTATATGTATAGACCGATTATTCACTGTTGACCGATTTCAATTTTTTTTTCTTTTGTTTGGTCGAGTATACTTCTAATTTGGTCCCATTATCACCAAGTCAGGATCTGATGATGGAATCCCAGGGTAATCGAGGGAAACCCTCAAGCTTTATAGCCACTTATACGTTTTTCATATATTTTGAAGTTAGTTTTTAATGTGATCCACTTGGAAACTGACGTGGTTTTCACACATTTTATTTATAATAGGTCGGGGAAAAAGTCTTTTCGTATTTTGTATGTATAAAGTTGTAGTAAAAATCTCATGGGTTGTACTGTTTGTATCTGGCTGGTTTTGATACCATTAAAAATATGACATTTTAAAAAAGGAATATAAAAAGTAAAAAGCAATTTCCCGCCATTTTTCAATTGTTTTTTTGTTCGATAAAATGAGTGAATCTAACGAAGAAATTCGATATATTGTGAAATTTTATTACAAAAAACTGAAAAATGCGACACAAGCCGCGAATAAAATTTGTGACGTTTATGGACCTAATGCAGTGTCATCAAGAGTAGCACAATGTTGGTTCAAGCGTTTTCAGTCCGGGAATTTTGATGTCAAAGATGCAGCTCGCTCTGGTCGCCCTGTAACGGATAAAGTCGATGCCATTTCTGGAAAAGTGGACCAAGATCGGCATATTAGTAGTTACGACGTAGCTGAAGACCTGGGGATTGACCACAAAACAGTTTTGACCCATTTGAAAATAACTGGGTATACAAAAAAACTCGATATTTGGGTGCCACACCAGCTCACTGAAAGAAACCAAATGAATCGTGTACTCATTTGCGATTCTCTATTGAAACGTAAAGAAACCGAACCGTTTTTGAAAAGATTGATCACTGGAATTGATCACTGCAAAATGGATCACCTACGACAAGAATGTGCGCAAACGATCATGGTCAAAGGGCAGTGAAGCACCACAGACTGTAGCGAAACCCAGATTAACACGTAATAAGGTGATGCTGTGTGTATGATGGGATTGGAAGGGCATCGTTCATTATGAGCATTTACCGCCGGGCAAAACCATCGATTCGGATCTCTACTGCCAACAGCAGATGAGACTCAAACAAGAAATTGAGAAAAAACGGCCGGAATTGATCAACATAAAGAGTGTGGTCTTTCATCATGATAACGCCAGACCGCACACATCTTTGGCCACTCAGCAAAAATTTAGAGAGCTTGGTTAGGAAGTGTTAATGCATCCACCACATAGCCCTGACCTTGCACCCTCAGATTTCCACCTGTTTCGATCTCTTCAGAATTCTTTGGGTAGTGTTAGATTAACATCAAGAGAGGACTGTCAAAACTACTTGTTGCATTTTATTGATCAGAATTCCCAAAATTTCTACAGCAACGGGGTCATGTCACTACCTAAAAGATGGCAACAAGTTATCGAACAAAATGGTACATATATATTATAATTAAATGTAATTAAACTTGAAAAAAATATGTCTTGAATTTGTTTATAAAATACGAAGAAACTTTTTCCCCGACCTTATATTACACGGGAATTACTCACGTAAGATTAGGCCGGTTACTCCGACTATAGTTTCAGTGCAAAGCGAGAGGCAGCCGCGCGCGCGCATCCACCTTGATAAAGATCGCCGAATGCGGTTGAAACTATAGTCGGAGTAACCGGCCTAATCTTACGTAAGTAATTCCCGTGTAATATAAATAAAATGTGATCCACTTGTTTAACTTTCAACTAATGCAATAAATGCACATATAGTTTATAGTCTACTTTTGGTTGGACACAATTTAATCTTTTTTTGAATGCTGACCCAAAATCCAAAGCTATAAAAACCAGTAATTGTATCATTGTCAAATGTTGCAAGATTGCCAATGAAGAGAAAGTGTGTCTAATTTTGTCATCTTTGCCCAACTTTCCGGTCTGCTGGGTAGAGTACGGGTGACTGTCGAATTTGGGGCCTTACGGCTACTTGTTGAAAGCGATTCTGTTTAGGTGATTGTGAAAAGTTGCTCAACCACAAACCATATCTCCGCGCGCTATGGTTTACTTTCGCGTGATTTACCGTACTGCAGTTAAGAGGTAGCCGTAAAGTCTCTGTAGAGTTAAGTGCCACCAATGAATTTTCGGAACACCACTCACGGAAAATTGTTACTTCCTTCATTTGGCTACCCTTATGATTAAATTGGTCTCACTATCACTTTAGTCCAATTTTAGCACATGACATTGTCACAAAAGTAAGGTAACTCACAAAATTACAGATATTTTAAAATTTAGAAAAGGTTACTAAAAATTAAAGTTCTTTTATACATTTCTAGCTCCACGCGTTTTCACCCGCGTGAATTACTCCTCATAACATCAGCTATCTACCAGTGAAAGTCCCGTCAAAATCGGTCTAGAGGTTTTGGAGTCCATAGGGAACATACATACACACATCGATTTATATATATATATATTTGTATTCTTAGGGCCGATTTTTCAATCCTCAGTTAAAGAATCAGATAGGATTTATTCCATATAGCATGATTTAGAATATTTCAATAGTCAGAGGTTATCTGCGGAGTAAAACCTGTAAATTTATTGGTACAGATAAATTATTGATTTGTTAACTATCTGACCTTTTAACTGCAGATTGAAAAATCGGCCCTTAGTTTACTTTTTGGTCTCATTCAATGGATGGCCCAAGAAAATAATTTGAATTAATACCAACTGATTCATTGAATTATATTATTTTATCATTTTGACAGACAGTCATCCACACGCATTTTGTGAATTGATGTTTTATATGTGTATAAAAAATTGTGATCAAAATGTAGATTAGTTTAAAATATCTTTTATGTATGAAAATCCATTCCATATATTTACATTTTGGCTAATATAATATAGCTTGTGTTACTGTAATCATATCAAAAATGCACTGCCAATGCCAATTTATATAAATGTCTTATTTTTACTGCGAGATCACATCTTTGTTATTAGGATCTCAAATATTGTTGTAAAAAACTCAAGTCTTAAATGAGGGCAACTTGTTATATTTTTTATTTGTTTGTTGGCGACCCTGTCACAATTTTCTGAATAATATTGCCTGATTAACTATGTTTGCCAGCACACGTGTTTTGTCAGTGTTTGATTGAATTAAATGGAAGATACATTTCCTGGACTAAAATAATAATAATAGTACTTGTGACTAAGATTGCTCGACCAATTTAGCTCATATTTGAATGTGAAATGGTTTTCTCCTTCATTAAAACTCACGTGAGGATACAATATTGTATAAAAGACTACAAAACGGCTTATACTCATCATCGTATCGATCGATGAACATAATGCGAGTGTAAGTTGTTTTGTACTGTGAGTGCAACTCGTTTTGTAATAGTTTACAAAGTTGTTTGCTGATGAAGATTCATGCAGCAATGCTTTGCGAGTTATCCTCAATAGACACCAACACCGATTTATTCCCGTTGTTAGACAACAAAGGAATGCGAGAAATAGAAGGAATTGGAGGAGACCATTGCCCAGCAGTGGGATCTAATAGGTTACAAAAATAGTTTATTTTGAGACTTGCTTTTAATTATGTATTTAATTGAAGTTGTCTCACTGTACAGTACAGTATTGCAAGATTGAAATAACAATGCAATATGAACATAATCTGTACATTTATTCAAAATTAGTTTGTTGTCAGGTAGATATTATTCAGATGTTGTGAAGGTGGTACTTCGAGGGTTGTATATTATTAGTTTTTTACTTGCCTCGTGTGTTGTGTGCTGAGCACTGAATGTATCTATAGTATGCCTTAAATGCCATTTGTGATTGAATGCGAGAGCAATGTTGTATGATAATTATATTTGTAATTGTATTGTCATCTTAGTACATGTTGAGACGGTTAGATATATTCAACAAATAAAGTAACAAATTGTGTATAAAAGTTTTGTATTTTTTTTTGTGCAACATATCCATTGAAAATGTATAAATAATATACATAAAATGCAAGTTCGAGGTCTTATTTACATATTAATATCAATAAATTAATCACAATAGTTACACTCTGGATCAAGAATCGTCAAAAGTCATTCGACCAACACCATGCTGCTTGATATACCGCCTGTACTGTTTGTATTTGTTATTATCTGCTAAAGCTTTCTTGGCTTCCTCGTCTTTGAACTCTTTCCACGCTACAAAGTTCTCTTTGATCCATAACTCTTCATCAAGAAACTCTTGTCTCTCTTTATCTTCTAAAGCATTGAACTGATGCAGTCCAAGCTTCATATATTTCCTAATTAAATACAATTTCTCCTCTTCCCCATATTCGTGCTTCAAAATTATAAATTTCCAAAGCCATCTTAAGTACCAGTATATATATCGGACTATTGTGTATGGCAGGATAATAAGCTGTACCCAAAGAATATCTACAATTTCTGGTTTTGCATAAGCACCCTTGATATCCATATTCTCTTCTATGATTCGTCTAATTATTCTGTCTTGTTCCTCTTTCTGTTCGGCTTTGTTTTTCTTATTCCCTTTCCTAGAGTTAGCTTCTTTTGTTTCTTTGGCTATTTCTAATGCTTTGTTTCTATATTTTGGCACTGTCATGAAGTATTTGATAGCGGTGTCGTATTTCGACCACGCGCTGTAATACTGGAATATCGAGATGATGGAGATGGTAACAGCTAAGACTATCCGGACGTCGACCTTTGGAGCCATTCGCCGGCGGTAGTACCTGTAGTAATGAGCGTAGTATTCCTGTGGATTATCCAACATGTAATCATAGTCGCTTCTCTCTTCTTCATCTCGTAAAATCTCATAAGCTGTTGCGATTTCCTTAAATTTTTCCTCTGCTGCCTTTTTCTCTTCCGTGCCTCTGTGCATGTCCGGGTGGAATTTTTTGGCAAGTTGCCTGTAGCTTTTGCCGATCTCATTTTTCGTAGCTTCTCTTGTGATTCCGAGAACTTCGTAGCAGTTCGCTTTCCCACAGTAAATACCTTCCAAAAGATGATCGTGAGCAGTAACCTCTATGAACTGCCATGATATGCAGAACAATGCGCAATACTTCAATAATGAATTCATTTTTACACTAAGACATTTTATTCTAAATAAATGCAGAGATTTATGACTTGTGTGTAGTAAATTGGACGATTTTGAATAAAATAAAGTGTATCTCAGTTAGCTTCGTCCAACATCTGTCTTGGATTGGAATATTGGATATCTGTCTGTCTGACTGACTGGCCTGACTGCCACGAAATCCACGAATGTTGAATTGACTTGATTGAGTATGTCAGTGTCACTTCTTTTTTTTTACCTTCGCAGACGTTACATGAACCTACTACCCAAAAGACGTGTATCTGGCTCAACGTATAAGCATTGCCATTCAACGTGGTAATGCCGCCAGCATGCTGGGTACGCTGCCAACTGATAGTGGGTTTGAGCATTTGGATTGTCTTTAGATCTTCAACGGTCTATGGACAGTCTAACTGTTTATTTAGTGTTAGTTTTAGCTAGTATTTTGTTTATTTAATAAAGGCACCCAAAAGGACAGAACGCTTCAAACAGAAAAAACGAGCAGAGGGAGAGGTACCATCTTTGAGCCTTTTGTAAGGTTCATGCGTTATAATCCACTCCAGCAGGGCTAGCATGCGCACCGCGACAAAATTTTGTTGACTTTGTTATTGTGCCAAAGTGAGACAGGCGTATTATGAAACCGTAGGCACCTTGTTGCGTTCTCGCTCGTCACAGTGACGACAAGATTTTGTCGCGGTGAGCATGCTAGCCGGCTTCTTTTACGATAAGCTTGAAATTATTTTAATACTCGACACTGGCAAATGCACAATACGTGGAACGTCAAAAGCTGTACATTATTGCCTCCCTTTAGTCTTTGGGGGCAGCAGTCAACTGTCAGCAATAGCCAAGATTTAAAAAAAAAAACCTATCGGATTGTTGACGAAATGTGAACAAGGAATATACTACTTTCTGGTGAAAATCTTTTAAAACATGTGGGAGAACACGACTGAGAGTTTTTCTGAAAGTTTATTTGTATTTCTAACCGGTCGAACCACTGGCGAGAATGGCAAAGGTTTACTTATAAAAAAGCACGCAGAAAACCTGCAAACGCACGGGGATTTCAGTTTCCCTATTGCCTCGAAATCTTGGATGGAACATATTGAAAAACCTTATAATACATGTGAAGATGCGACTTTACTGCAAAATATTGGCAAAACTCACGAAGATATAGTTGAGGAATCAAGGAAATGGAAGTTACACGTGAAAAAATTAAAAGAAGAAAAAGGGCGCGTTTATTTGTTTCTTGATCGCCCCAATGCTATCCATATAGGTTTAGCTGCTGGTTTACAGACTTCAGCTTTATTATCAGAAAAACTGCAAGTACAATGTAGTACAGTTAAAATAGACCCACTTTGTGTAAAGACCAACTGCCTGACCTATTTACGCGTCAAATATCTCGGAAAAGTGATCGAAAATATATGCTCAATATTGCCGAAAAACGAACAAAAATTACCAGAAGTATTTGTTACATCCAAGTCTTCCAGCACTTCCATAGGATTCAAGATTTTATGTAGCACAGTTTTAAGTGCTAAGACATGTAAAAAGGAAACTGATATCAATGCAGATGACTTTATAAGGTAAAGAACTCTTTTTACAATTTACACTGCTCCGTAGAACTGTTTAGACAAGAAAGATAGTGATATTTGGCAACTGACAGCTGTATGTAAAGTGCTTAGCACACATAAAAAACTTTTCACATTACGTTTTTTTTCCACTAGATGTGACAAAGCTAGAATATAGTGAAGTTTGTCTCTTTTTCGCAAGATAATAGGAAATGTTATCTTGCGAAAAAGAGACAAACTTCTCTATATTCTAGCTTTGTCGCATCTATGTGCGGATAAAAGCAGTGGAAACACAATTTTCCCACGGCACGTGCTAGGCCTGCAGGTCTCTTAAAGTCTCAAAAAAAAGGTGATGTACAAGTAGTTATTGAAAAGTAGATTTTTCAGCTCCTCATACATTTAGTTAGAGCCTTTTGTTAACTGATAACATAAACAATAATACTGATAATACTTACTGTAAACATTTAATGACATCTACTTCTATATGAATGCATTTCTTCATTTGGCTGTTGCCCTATAAAGAGTGTATCAATGTATGGATTTAATGTAAACCAACCAAATTGAACTGACTTGTATGTATAGAAGGTTTTGAGAAAGGTTTTTTGCTATAAAAAACAATGTTATAAAGACTTTACACTGAAGTTGCATCACCAAGAGTCTTTTCCGTGTTCGTGCATTAGACTGAATATGATGACCATCCAAAATCACTAGTATAGCACCAGAGAGACTTAGTTAATCTATATTAAGCTCAAGTCCAATCGTGTTTAGAATACTGCTGTCATCTTTCGGACGTGTTAGCCAAATACCAGGTCAAAGCTCTTATATCTGTAGACGGGCTTGCTGCTCCACTATCGACTTATAAGCGATGAGAAGTTACTGGCCAAGAAACTTCTCAGTCTGGAACGCCACTGTAAAGTAGAGAGTCTGTAAATTTTCTACAGGATTCATTTCAACATTTTACAGGACAAGTAGAAAGTCGGCCCACTACCACCCATACATTGTGGATTTTCCTAGGATACATACTAATCATTTTTATTCTACTATTCTGATCCATTATGCCAAGGATTGCAGCACCCTGCTGGCTTTTTTATTTCCTGACATATATAATCTGGGCCTTTTCAAAGCCAGAGTGAATAGGTATCTTCTAAGTCTGCGTGCTTCATCTTCAACTACACAGTCGCTTACCAACAGGCAAGATGGTGAAATTATTCACAGTAAAAAAGTGTCCATAGCTTGGTTGCCACTTTAAACCCATGTAGGATGACATCTTATTCGAGATGGGGGCGATAAGTCCTGCATTGACGTCCCTTGGGGTGTATTGTGCATTTCCCCCTACCAGCAGCTACCTGAGCCAACCAAACTCCTTGAAATATCGAAGCGAGGCACTGGAACACTGGCACAGTTGCTCCAGTGGAGTAGATGGAAGTGTGCAAAATAACTATGAAAACCAGTATAGGTGTTCTGCCCTCATAAGCCCAAGAGTGGTATCTCAAAAAAAATGAGATTTCTGTTTTTTCGCGCATCTGATAGCTTACAAAATTTCGCACCAGATGGAGTAAGCAAAATAACCCTATCTACATTGGAACATTGAAATAAAACACGAAAAAAGTTTTTTTTCTTTTAAAACTCATGTTTAAAAACTATTAATTCTAAACGAAATGACGGTTTTTCATAAAAAAACACAAAAACAATAATATTGGGTTTTAAACATATATTTAAGAAATATATTGGTCCTAAATATAGGCACATAAGGGAAAATAAATTAAATTGTATTTCATTAAGGTAATGAAAAATCAACTTTCACAAAAACTCGATTATACCGAAATACACCTAGGCTGAGATACCGCTCTTGGGCTTATGAGGGCAGTGTTGTGGTTACGTGGATGATGAATTTAATGATGCCTCATGCAACCCGGTAGCAATTCTAGTTTCTTCTGTGGCTTCACAATGCCACATCATATGCTCTACAGTTTCGTTCTCCTTCATGCAGCCATGACACAGTGGACTGTCCGTGGCTTCCAGTTTAGTAAGACATGTGACTATTCCAGTTGCAAGGCCTACTAGCAGAAGGTCCTGTCGTTGTTTTTTTTTTTTGTTGCAGCTTCAATAGATTGTTAGTAATCTTCCTGTCAAAAATTAGGAAAGAAGCTTTTATCATGCTTGTCAGTTGGATGTCATCTGCTTTCAGTGTCTTCTTTGTTGAGTGTGAATGACATCTTTCTATAGATGATGAGTACAATGACCTTTTTTGCTTAAGTACCACCTTTCCGTGTAACCCTGTCTTTTATTATTTCTTTGCTGTGTCTCTTATTGGTTAATCAATTCTTTTTTTATTTAGTCTTATTCTAATTGAGTGTTTAAAAGACAGCATGTAAAACTTAAATCTTCATATTCCAGGTCCAGGCAAGAAGAAATGACTCGCATAGCGCAACACAAGTACGGAGTGCGAGTAGGAACAGACTCCAAATGGCAGGAGTTTATAGCCCACCTCGGGGAGTCTGCTGCGGCTTTCGAACTGTTGCAGGTCAAACCTTCATCTGTAGTGAAAGTTAACTGTGACCATATGGCTGGTGGGAATAGTAAAGGTAACATGTTTCTTCCTTTAAATACAGTATAACTGTAGTGAACAACCTAGATAGTTTAAAACTGTATTTTAATTACTCTCTACTTTATTTTTAATACATGGTTACAATATGTAATTAAATTATTCTAAAAACATATAGTCTACAGTCATATGATTATTTGCGGGATATTTACCGTGGTAAGGTTATGGAAAGAGCCCCCGATGGTGATGGAACATGGTGCATGTAACTGCGCCGAAATATCAGGAGCTCCTTCCACAACCTTACCACGGTAAATATCCCGTAAATAATCATATAACTTTAGTGAACAACCGTGATAGTTTAAAACAACATATAGTCTGTTAACTTTGCCTAAAGTTTTTTGCTATGCCAGTGCCAGATACAGTGGAGGATTTGCCACGTAGCTAGATTAGCAAATGCTAGGGGCCCCGCGCTTTTGGGGGCCCGCGCACCATCGCTTTCTGACCGTAAAAAGGTATCTATTTATATTGAAGAGTGAATTTTTTTTTCTCAAATCATGTACAATACATACCACGAAAGAGTTGATATCAAAATGTTCAAATGTAATTAAAAAAAAAAAAGTACATTTTTAATAGTGAGCGCTGGTCACTCCACGTATATCACTGCACTTTTGCACCACACACAAGTTAGCAATACTGCAAAACTTACAGGGAATTCCCTAATATTAATAACATAAACTTGATAATCTAAACCCATTTATAATATTAGTGTAGATAATGTCTGTACTGCAAAAGTATGTTTTCATTCTGTCACAGGTGCAGCATTTATACTCTACAACTGTGCCAGGCTAGAAACTATGATGAGGACCTATGAGGAGAAAGTTAACCAAGGAATATACCCTCCACTGCCAGATTTTACTGAAGTTGATTTTACTTTACTTACTCAGGAGGTAAACATTAAACCAAGACTACTAGCACCAAAGATAATATAATAAATTGATCGCGCATGAATCATAATTTGCTTGTGCATGATGTAAGCCACGTCCCGCTTTGGCACAATTAGAAGAGCCGACAAAATTTTGTCGCGGTGTGCATGCTAGCTCTGCTGGACATAGAATGAGTCGCCTAGCTATATTCTGTGTGGTGTATCCATGATGCATGTGACATAAGCCGAACGGCCCCCTGATTATGTAACTTGCAACTCGCGATTTAGTCGCAAATTTGACAGTTCCTCTCAATTATTCGACTCAGTAGCCTTTCCCAACAGGTGGGTCTTAAAATGAACATGGATAAGACAAAAATCATGTCCAATGTCCATGTTGTACCCGTGCCGGTCAATGTTGGGAACGATACTCTCGAAGTTGTTGACCATTACACCTATCTGGGACAGATTGTTCAGTTAGGTAAGTCCAACTTAGTCAAAGAGGTCGCCCGAAGAATCCAACTCGGATGGGCAGCATTCGGGAAATTGTCGTCCAAGATACCACAGTGCCTAAAGACAGGTATTTGACCAGTGTGTTTTGCCAGTGATGACATATGGTACTGAGACGTGGTCCTTAACTGTTGGTCTTTTGGAAAAACTCAGAGTCACACAACGGGCAATGGAGAGAGCAATGCTCGGAGTTTCTTTGCGCGATAAAATTCGGAACATAGATATTCGCCAAAGAACCAGGGTCACCGACATAGCTATTAAAATCTGCAAGTTGAAGTGGCAATGGGCAGGCCACATCGCTCGAAGAACTGATAACCGATGGGGAAGAAAGGTTCTTGAGTGGAGACCGCGAACCGGAAGACGCAGCGTAGGTAGGCCTCCCACTAGATAGACCGACGACATTGTGAGAGTCGCGGGCATCCAGTGGTGCAGATGGCAGGATGTCGTTCAGTGTGGAGGTTAAAGGGGGAGGCCTATGTTCAGCAGTGGACGTCTTCTGGCTGATGATGATGATGATTCGACTAAATGGAAAGTTACAAGTTACATAATCAATGCGCCGTTCGTCTGATGTCACAGGCACCATGCTACATCGCACAGACTATAGGCGAAGTGATGACAGGTTGAGTAAAATAGTGACAGAATGTTGACAAAGGCAGAGTAAACAGCGGCTAAATAAATAAATATCTGGGAATTTTTTGCACACACGGTCATCTGACCCCAAACTAAGCAAAGCTTGTAATATGGCTGCCAGTCTGATATACGTACATATAAATTTTTAAATACATTTTAAATGGATATTAACACCCAGACATCACATGAATGTTTGTCCTAGGTTCACTACCAACTGAGCCACCGGGGCAGTCAATGGGTCCACGATATTGTCGTAATCGCGGGTCAAACCTCTACACGATCAGCGTATGATCAAAGCAGATGGCACAGAAAGGGGCCTTAAACCTGCAATGGGAAAAGTGATACTCAATAAAAAAAAAATGTATGTCTGTTACAGGATAACTCCGCAAATTATGAATTGATTTGATGTAATTTTTTTGGTAGTTCATACTTTAGACGTGGTTCCATATTTTTTTTATCGAAATTGATTGAGCGTTTTTTTTAAACAACAAGAACCAACAATATAGTCATTCCAGTCATTGATGCTCCGAGCTTTGCATCTTTCAAAATCATATTAAAAAAGTGGCTAATTACGCAAGCTTTTTACGGATACACTGACGTTTTCAATATTAAGATAGCGCGTAATATTATTGTATAACAATTTCTAACATTTATTATTTTATGTAGCTGACTTGTAATACCTATTATTATCAATAATATATGTCTGTACACAGATGACGTGTTGGTTTGTGGTTCCCTACAGCAATAGTTTTGATCAGAAACAGTAGCTTATCTACATTTTAGTTTAAGTTTGTATTTATGTAGATCATGGACGTAACAAAACCTAATTAGGGTCGTTTCGTCCATGATGTAGGTATTAAAGTATTGAAGTCGATTTTTTTTCTGAATATAACTTTATCATACTAGCGACCCATGCCGTCTTCGCACGGATGTAAGTTTTATTATATATATGTAAACCTTCCGTGAAAAACCATCTAGCTGATGATGAAAACCGCATCAAAATCCGTTGCGTGGTTTACGAGGAGTTAGCGGATATACAGACAGACGCGGAAAGCGACTTTATTTTATACTATGTAGATATTACTTAAATAAAATAATTGGCGATAAATATTTAGAACTCAATGTGTTCAAATCGCGAAAGTTTAAAAGTGATTTTTTGTTGATTTTATTTCATTGTTTACAAAAATCACGTGACATAAGTTTCTAAACGATTTGTTTTGTGAACGATATGGATCCGCCATCTTTGTTTTTCCACTTACTCGCCGTTCGCCTCTTTGATAGGAACTATTTCACACACACACTTCCAAATATAAAGTAATAAGGATAATACACGTACAAGTTAATTACTTAAATCCTTAACTAAGTGTTTTGTTACGCCCACAAACCTCAAATAATCTACACTTTTAGTACCCCCTTTCTGCGCAACCCTGTATAAATGTGTTACAAAAAGGCCTTTGTTTCAGGACGAATGGAGTTTAATATTCAACTACATAATGGGATTCCCGTCCATGTTAGACAATTGTTTAGAAATCAAAGATAACAAGTGTGAGCTTAGGCCACATTTCATCTGCAGCTTCCTTTGTTCCATGGTCAGAGTCTTCAGCCAATATTACAGGAAAACAAGGATACTGGTGGTAAGTTCTACGTTCTTAAAAGCCTTCTCACATTTTTTGACGAAATAGATAGAAACTCTTTATTGTGTACACCAGAAATAAAAATACAAACAGATATAAAACTTACGAAATTATCATCAATATAAAAAAAACGACTTAATAAAAATGTCAGAACTGGACCATATTGAAATGGGACCACACGGGAAGCACCAGTTTTCAAATAAAAAAAGGCCCATCAAAATCGGTTCACCTAGTCGAAAGTTCTGGGGTGACAAATAAAAAATAAATAAATAGTCGAATTGAGAACCTACTCCTTTTTGGAAGTCTGATAAAAAGCAGCGAAAACTAGGTTTCTTCTAGGCAAGCGTGCTCCATCGTAGATCGAATCATCGCTTACCATCAGGCAAGGTGGCGGTCAAACGCAAGCCTATTCCTAAAATAAATAATTATCAATATAAAAAACCGACTTCATAAAAATGACAGAACTGAACCAAATTGAATTGGGAAGCACCAGCTTTCAAATAAAAAAAGAATCATCAAAATCGGTTCACCCAGTCAAACGTTCTGCGGTAAGACAGTAACAAACATGAAAAAAAACAGTCGAATTAATAACCTCCTCCTTTTTGGAAGTACGTTAAAAATACAATAAAAACACAATAAAACCTGGTAATGCGAAGGAAATTTGATTGTGCATAAAAAAAAATAAAAAACAAGAAAATGTTACATTAAAACAATGTTTGGGCGGAGTACAAATATTTAATAATACAGATCGAATCTCATACAAATTTCAGTTTTGGAATGCAAATTTCTGATTGATACTTATTTTACGTAACGAATTTGTTATAATTAATTATTCATACTTCGCCAACTTCACAAAATAGTTGAACAAAAAAAAATCTCTTTGAAATTATTGTGACTACCAAAATGCTTCAATCTCAGATCAGACAGACAAAGAAGATATGCTTTATGATAATAGGCATCTGTCCTAATATTTTTTATTACCTCATAAATAGCATCAACGGAAACAAAATTAAAATTTGTTTTAAAATAAATAAAATAAAAAATATTTTAATGTCATGCTAGACAGAGAGCGCACTATAGCAAGTTTTGAGGTAAAGCCGCACGCGCGTCATACATATGCTATACTAACACACGCTTTACGGAAAATGAACATCCCCTTTCAATCCCCATCTAAAACTATACAGAACCCTAAAAACGCTTATAACTCAGAAATGTATCTGCCAATTTACATTATTTGTTCAGTATGTGTAATGTATTTAATTACATCCTTCGCTAAGCCTGTTATCTATCTATCTATCTATAAATATATAATAAAATCGTAGAGAAAAAAAAAACTGTAATTGCGAGAGAAAAAAACACTCACAGGGTGTCTAAAAATAAGCAGCTGAACACATTAAGACAGTTTTTAGAATTTTTGTCTGTACACATCTCCTAAACCACTGGACGGAATTAAATGCTGTTACTTAAATCACGAATATGCTTAGCAATAGCCAGATTGAAGTAGGTACAGGCTATGTTACTTTTGCGAAAGGGCCGGAGAGGGAGGAAAAAGGGTTTAAAGTATGAAATCTACGAGTACGAAGTCGCGGGCACTAGTTTTAAATAAATTAAACACCAGTCAACTAGGCTATTATCGTTCGTGTTCAAATTTCTCCGTTTTTCATCCACTCATTTCAATATAATGCTAAACCGCTTAACGCAAAAACTGTAAGTACCTACGGCACACTTACAAAACTTCACGCACACCGCACGCGGCTGATGCGTCAAGTCTTGCACTATGCACGTATAATATGGCGCCGTTTCCGTGGTCTGCGTCAGACTCGTGCGGTCGTCTGACGTCGCCATACATTTTCAAATCGCATCAGCATCGGCTGCGATGCACGGTTGCAGTGACACCAATAAACTTACTAACAGTTCACATGTAAATAACAATTATCAATATAAAAAAAGACTTCATTAAAATGTCAGAACTGGACCAAATTGAAATGGGACCACACGGGAAGCACCAGCTTTCAAATAATAAAATAATCAAAAAAATGGTTCACGCAGTCGAAAGTTCTGAGGTAACAAACAAAAAAAATATATAAAAAATTGTCGAATTGAGAACCTTCTCCTTTTTTGTTAATAACAAAAATAAAAATAAAACAGTCGAATTTAGAACCTCCTCCTTTTTGAAAGTCGGTTAAAAAAGTCGGCAAGGTCATTTGTACAAATGACCTCTTTTAACCGACTTGCGACAAAATGCATTAAGCCTGATCTAGTCCTGGTGAGCTACCATAATGTCAAAAACATTCTTATAATGTTTCTCTTCTTTCTTTCTTTTTTTCTTATAATCTCATTAGCCGAGAGAGCGAGACAAAGCTCAAAGTAAGATTATTTTAAGAATGTTTTAGAGGTCATGGTAGCCCCCCTGATTCGTGTCCACCCGACACGGCACTATGACATTCTCATTTGTTTGTCTGATCTGATGTTCCAACACCCTGTCCTGATAATGTACCTGATACTTCTTATTGACTCTAGTTTTTGCATTCTGTTTGGATTCTATCTAGAACAAGTTTTTTTTTTCCAGGAGGCTAGAAAACATCTTTTGCCGACTGTATACGCCAGGATGCACATGATAAGGATTCTGAACGACACACTCAAAACTTGCCTCAAGATATTGAATATCAAAAGCGTGTCGCAAATGTAATACGTCATAATACCTACAATATTTATATCTACCTACGTACACAGTAAGATTAGATATAAGATACAAGTTATTTTAATACAGATTTTTTCAAAGTACAATGTTAAGTACCTATTTGCTATTTTATTTTAGCTATGTGCATTTGATTAGATTTTAGTTTTCATATTCTATAGAAATGTATAGCTAGGAACTATTCTCGGGCCAAGCATTTATTTGCTTTGACAGCTTCAATATCATGGTAAAAAGCTAAATGAAAATCACGAATAAAATCACTATCGCTAGGTTTCTGAACGAAAGAGCCGACTACTTACTGACTGCCTACTTCAGTGAAATATTAAAAGAAAATGTTTCTTTGACGAATCTCTTTTTTAACACGCTTTTATTAGCTTGATATGTATCTATGTAACGGAATCTTTGAACGTGATTTTCGCCCCTTTCAAAACGAAGGATTGGTTTGAAACTTTGCACACTTATCAAGGACCGATGACAATGCAATAATTTAAATAGTTTGTCCCATTATCCCTACTAGGATCTTCAGGATTTGCGATTTGAAAGCGTGATTTTTAGTGTTCTAAACTGCGAGAATTATTTTACAATGTTTTTACAGCTTTTTCAGAGCAAATAAATGTTCGGACCGGGTTAAGAAAGATATAGGTTAGGTTAGTTTTTAGGATGGGGGGAAATAGGAACGAAAATTCTAGCTAAAAACGCCAAACTCAAAATTTTATGTAATAAAAATCCGTTACTATCCTATTTTACACAGTATGTATATCTAACTACATTAGACATGAAGTAACAATTAATTTTCTCTGCGGAGCTATTAATGGTTCAGGGTAATTAACTAATTATCGTGATTCTTATCAGTGTTTTTTAATTACTACGAGTACCTACGTGTATACAAAATAATATTTACAAAAGTACAGACATTTTAGTTCAATGCTATATGCATCGCATATTATTCAACAATATCAAGCAGGCCGGTGAGGTTTCATAGGAAAAAATGATAGTTTTGTTTGAAAACACTAGTTCACGTGATTGAGCCAGGTATTTTATTGTGTCGGGCGGCGGAGCGCGATTGGCGGAGCGAGGGGGGCCGAGCGGCGCCGACGTATCGAAGCCGAGTCGACCGCTTGCACCGCTCGCTCGCTCGCTCGACTCGGCCGGCAGTGTGTTTTCGACTTCGGGAAGCGCTGTCGTGGATATCGGACCGCTCCGACTCGCTTATTTATAGTTTTAAATCGAATAAAGTCGCGTTCGTTCGTGAATACCTGTGCTAACATCGGATAATAAATATGAGTATTGCTGCTCTACTCCAAGCTGCTGAATTCCTCGAGAGGCGTGACAGAGGTGAATTGGATTTTCTTTGTTTGAATCGTCAATCGAGTGCAGTATACGCGTCAACATGGCTCCCGTCTATTTTTGCCGTGCGGTAATCAGCTGATTTTGACGGAATGGCAGTGTTGTTTGTTGCAGAAGTGGAGCACGGATACGCTTCCAGCTTACCCCAAGAGGAGACGCGCAGCAGCCGCCGACCTAAGACCAAGAAGTCTCAGGGAAGCAGGTGAGTTCCATACGCCGGTGGTGAAACCAAGTGCAGTGGACACAATTAGTGCAAGTGTTTGTTGTGAAGTGCGCCGGATGTGACAACGTATGTTTTCTGTTCCAGGACTACTCACAACGAATTGGAAAAGAACAGGTAAGTCTTTTAACCTTTTTTTTGTGCGCTAGCATTCGTCAGCTGTGTTGTTGGGCCGTAAACACGGCCCATTAAAATTTCAATACCTTTCTCAAATCTACGATACCACTTCAACCGATTGTTTCTACTTTCATTGTGCGACAGTAAATTCACTACAAAACTTACATAAATTTTAGTCTTTTTCCTCGCATTGTTTTTCGCTTCCATGAATTTGTCTGAATCTTGGTCGGTATTACCAGGCTAGGGTAGACATGTCGTCTAAATGTTCGGGCAGTGCTTGCTCGGTGCCGGCACCAAGCCGCGTGGCGTTCTGACCTTGGCACGTCACCTAGGGAAGAGTGCATTCGAAGGGGAATCGAAACTACGGGGGCGCGGCACTTACAATGCGCTATTACAATGTTTTTTGGCACTGGAAAAAAACAGCTGTTACGAAAAACATGCCATCTGTGCCATTACATTTATCATACGCCCATCTTGAATGTTTACATTATTCAGTCTAGCTAAATGTGCCAGTTGCATCGTGGCAAGGCCGTGACCTTGACTGTTCTAGCCTAACCCTAAAATGCATTGGGCGCAAGATACGTACCTACCTACGTGTAGTTAGGGAATGCAATCTCGATCCAGCGTGATCTCGAATCTCTAAAGATCTCGGCCATTTTTTCGATATCCTATTTCGACGATAGTGTGTTGTCTTCTGTGACGATAGGCAATCTTGTTTTTTTAATCGCGTTCTAAATCGCGACAATAAATAAGTGCAAGTCGTAAATGCATAAAAGGTTCACTAACTGACTTAAATGTTCACTTGAAGTCCATTCATAAAATTGACACCACCATTTTGAATGCCAGTGTGGATGTGGGAACAGCGGGTAGTAGGAAATGGCAACAACGAAAATAGTGGTTCTGGAAGTCTATCAACCCCGTGAGTCTCATTCTCCAGCTTCACAACCACCACTATCATCAAATAATGCTAAAAATAGAGATTATTTCTCAACAGTAGATGACAAGATCAAATAGAAGATGGTTTCGGAATGGTGGCGAAAGATGCTATGCCCTTTTCATAGTGATGCAGGTGATTTCATAGTTTAATAGTATTGTTTATTTATAAAATGTTACACCTATATCCTAGGCAGTAGTTAGTCCCTATTCTAGATAGTTTTCATTGAGCTTTGTATAGTTATTAAGGATTTTGAATAAAATAACATATTTTTTTCTTTTTTGCACGAGATTTCGAAATTGATAATCTCGGCTCGAGATTGCATTCCCTACGTGTAGTGTACACCATCCGTAAAGTCATAAATCAATGTGACCTCTAAACTATTTTCTTTGTCAAATGAACTTTAAATGTCAATCTCTTTTTTGCCTCCACAAGTGTGTCACGGGGAGTTTGACAATTCGAAATTTTGAATAGACTTAAAAACCTGGATGTAAGAAGAAATATTGGTGTCTATTCACAATCAATTAGAAAACGGCACTTTAAATTTAGTAGGTATCACCGTAAAAATTACGTCATTCTACCCGCATAGAAACCAGGGTTTAGGTACCTATACCGAGCCCGTCTATTCACGTCTCATGAAAGTCAAGCCGGTATCAAAGACTAGGCATTATTTACCGTGGTGGCTGGCACGAGTCGCGTGGCACAATGACCTTGGCTAAGGAACAGTGCACAGAGAACTTACCTATATTGTAAGATAAAATACGGCACCTTTCGAAGATTTTTTGGCAATTAAGAGGTTTATTTTTTAATTTGGGGGGAATGTGGGATTTTAAAATTTATCATATTTGTAGAGTGGGGAAAATGGGAATCAACGGGATAAATTGTCATAACACCTAACGGCATTGAAGGGGTTGGTCGTAAAAGAGAACACTCGATTAGAAATTGTCATAATTCCTGCCAGTAGGGATGATTCGTGGCAGGAAAGATTTTCGGTGCTACCACAGAAGACAATAGGTACCTAGTCCAAGGCTAGGCATTACTACAGTATCTGGTATCTTTAAAACTAATAATATTTGACGCGTGTGCTAATTCTTGTTTTATTCCAAGACTTGGAATATTAATTAAAGTCAAAATTGTTGTTATTTTTTGTACATAAAACCTTATATTTTATTAAGGACCGATTTTTCAATCCCCTGTTAAAGAATCAGATAGGATTAATTCCATTGATAGCAGGATTTCGAAATTTTCAATAGTCAGAGGTTAGCTACGGAGTAAAACCTGTAAATTTATTGGACAGATACCTACATTTATTGAATTGTTAACTATCTGACCGTTTAACTGCGGGTTGAAAAATCAGCCTTTAGACATCCTAGATCTATGGTTAAAGCCACAGAAAAGAGATCTAAACGAAAAAATTCTCACTTCAGTGGTTAAAGCATAGTAGAACTCTGTTATGGTTAAAGTTCTGATTTCTGGGTGGCACTGAACTGTCATCGGCAAGCGTGACACTTACCACCAGATGAGCGATTTGCTTGACTCATCGCTCAGTTATCTACATTACAAAACTATTTACGTAGGCTAGTTCGGGGAAGCCGCGCTGACCTTGGCAGCCAGGGAAGAGTGCAAGGCGTGTAACGCAACGCGGGCTGGTCTCGAATAATTGTAACCCATTTGGCAACACCAGCGCTGCGTCAGTGTCTTACAACTTCCACAACATTTCTTTATTCATGAGATCATGACGCGGCTTCATTTCCCCGTGTGTCGGGTTTCGATACTTCCTATTGAAGTAGACTAGTAGTAAGTACGGCTTTTTTTAACCTACTTCCAAAAAGGAAGAGATTCTCAATTCGACTGTTTATTTTTATTTTTAATGTTTGTTACCTCAGAACTTTCGACTGGGTAACAGATTTTGATGATTCTTTTTACCGACTTCCAAAAAGGAGGATGACTATGTTCGTATGTATGTATTTTTTATATATTTGAAAGCTGCTCTTATTCTTCCCGTGTGGTCCCATTTCGATTTGGTCCAGTTCTGAAATTTTTATGCAGTCGGTTTTTTATATTGATAATTTTTATTTTATTTCAGCCGTGGTCATCCCATTGCAGGGCAAAGGCCTCCCTTCCTTTCTTCCACTCCTCTCTGTTCTGTGCTATGGTGTACCAGTCTGTTGCGTGGGAGTCAAGCTCGTCCCGCAATCTTTTTCTGGGCCTTCCAAGGGGTCTTATGGCATGCGGCAGCCATTCAGTAGTGGTTATAGCCCACTGCTCATCCGACATTCTACTTACGTGGCCGGCCCAGTCCCACTTCAGTTTGCCGGCTTTTTCCCCAACTAATTGATAATAGGTATCTTTTAATAATATGAAAAATTTAAAAAATTAAAAATATATTTATTAACATAAACATAAGTTTAAGATATGCTTGTTAGTTTTGGGTTTGACTCCAAGCCAAGGGCGTTGTTTTGACTCAAGCTTAGCTTTGACTTTCTCCGACGATATCTCCAAATTGGTACCGTTTTCCTACCAATTTCTACAAAACGCTTACGCATGTAGTCGCCCTGTCTATTCAAACAAAGTAGAATGAACCTCTAGAAGTCGGCAGACAGTCTCCGTGTTGATAGAAACATTGTTTGGTTAGGTCGGATAGGTCGGCTGCGAAACAAAGCGTCTGTCCGAAAAACCAACCTAGCTAGGTTGGTTTTTGGTTGACTTGCACAGTTGTGCAAGTCAATAACAGAGCCACAATAGCATTTTCTGTACAAATCGAACTGTCACCCTATGAATATATTTATTTCGTCAATTTGGCCACCTTTCACAGATAAATTGGTCACATTGTATGTAACTGTGCTTCCTTTGCAAATAGTATTTATGTAGATTGTAGGTAAAGTAGATTCCAACCTTCGATCCTTTCGCAGATTGGTAAAATGAGGACAGTTCTGGGGTCTTACCTGTTAAGGTGATTGCGAAACGTTGCGCGACCGCAAACCTTATTTCGGTGCGTTAAGTTTCACATACGCGTGATTTCGAGCCCGCGTAAGCCGTGAAGCATCTGAGAAAAACGCAATTTCCAAAGGTTTTTACAAGCATTATATACGTACCAACCAAATTGTGAATTATTGTGAGCGCATAAACAACTCCGTCTCACCGTCTCAAGCTATGGGGACTACAACAAGGTCACCTCCACGGTACGATTGTCAGCTAGGGCCATCAGACTTAGGACTTTCTGCCCTAGGATTCGAAAAAACATGTTAGGACCCTGAAAAAAGAGTTTTAAAGCCTATCTTTGTAACCGTGCAAAGTGCAGATAGCGTAGTGGGAACGACGACCAAGGGCCTTACACCCAACCCTAATCGCGGCCCTGAATTGATGCAGTTTGCAAAATCACGCGAACGCGAACCTTAACGCGCCGAGATACGATACGAGTAGGGCGTAACTCGGCGTAAGGCCCCCTTACTGATTAGCTGTTTAGCTCAGAATATATATAAAACAGTACAAGTCTCTACGCAGAAGAATAGGTAAACGCGACACATCTCCGAGTAAACGTAATGATATAAATACTTTGTCTACGCGTAGGAACAGCGATATAACTTGAATAGTTGTTTGCGCTAAGTTGCCAGCTAGTTAGCGCAATTACGCTGTTAGCGAGAATCCACTGGCGTCCTAAAACAATTGAGAACAATGCAGCCTCTATGTGGTACGCTATAAAGGCTAGACGCCACACCACTGAGCAACTAAGCACTAGGTATAATGCCACTCCTTAGTCTGGGTTTTGAGTCCCTACCTCAACTTTCTAGATATAATACGCGATTATCATTTCTTAGTTTTAGTAGATATACTTATTAAACAGCTTTGTTTATATGTATATGAAACTGCGGACGTTTATTGACTCATTTTCTACGCGTTGTGACTTCCATGTATAATTTTTTTGCTGTAGGTACATAAAAATGAGTAAAGATTGACTTCTGTGCATCGCAGCTGATCGCACCGCGCGCGTTAGACGCAAACGTCAGACGCGTGCGGCCGACAACTATCGTCGCCATACCCATACATTTTCAAATTGCATCAGCCGCGCGCGTTAGACGCGTGCGTCAGACCTTAGACCTTAGTGTGCCGTAATAACAGTTTTTGTGTAAGCGGTTTAGCGATGTAGTTAAAAAAGTGGGTGATACACGGAGACATTTGAACACAAGCGATAATTGTACTAAGACATATCTCCCATGTTTCTCTGATCTGAGGGCTTGCACTAGGCAAAGCGTGTGTTGCAGCACCTAGACTCTTTCGAGTTCATACAAAGAATTTGTAAAATAATAACTCTCGCAGTTTAATACATGCTTAAAAATCGCTAATTCTGAAGATCCTGGACCCTTACTAACTTAGCGCGGCCCCGAATAGGTGCAGTTTGCATAATCACGCGACCGCAAACCGTATGTTCGCGTGATTTTGCAAACTGCACCTATTCGGGCCAGCGTTTAGAGTTGGGCGTAAGGCCCCTGATGTTGTTGCATTCCCATCGGTCCTTCATAAGTGTGCGAAATTTCAATTTAATTCGACCTTTTGTAGTAGTTAAAAATCAAAAAGAAAATACATACATACATACCTTGCTAATAAAAGCGTGTTAAAATTAGCTAAAAATAAGAATGTAAAAATATATAATGGCTCTATCTCCAAACATCGAGTCAAGTCAGGCCTGTCATTATTCATTAGCCGTGTCGATAGGTAATCTAGCATTAGGATAACTACCTTAACCTTACAACGACCTTACTAACTCGAATGCGCTGTACAGCATTGTGGAGCAACGAGTTATGGTTGCATAACCATCTATACACGACTTGCTTGTAGGTATTGACATCATGCACGATGTGTAGGTAGGTATTCATTATGTAGGTAACATGAGCTACCGAGATTGATATAGGTACATTTCTGTTATCTATTTATAATCAGCATTGAAATTACTTGAGCTGGTGGGAAAACTAGCTCATCTTTTTGACCGACTTTCCAAAAAGGAGGAGGATATCAATTCGAATGTTTTTTTTTAATGTTTGTGTCCTCAGAACTTTAGACTAGGTGAACCGATTTTGATGATTGTTATTTTATTTGAAAACTGGTGCTTCCCGTTCGGTCCTAATGCAATTTGGTCCAGTTCTGATGAAGTCGGTTTGTAATATTGATATTTATTATAATACGTATGGGATATAATCTATATATATAAAAGAAAGTCGTGTTAGTTACACTATTTATAACTCAACAACGGCTGAATGCCGATTTGGCTGAAAATTGGTGGGGAGGTAGCTTAGAACCAGGAGACGGACATAGACCTCTGAAATAAAAGCTGTAAATGTAATATAGTATTTATTTTTGATTGATTTTTTATATTTTGTTTGTTTTAATTTTATTTTTTATTATGTGTTTTTTTTTTTCTCTCTTTCTTTTTAAAGTTTAATTTTGTAAAGTTAAGGTAGTTAAATATAATTAAAACTGTATGATTATATCCATGGGTGGGTGAATTGGGGTCCCCTGTAACTGCCCACCTAATTGTATGTTAAAATAAATAAATAGGATACTCTAAAAACGGCTGGACCGATTTTGATGAAATTTTGTGTTCCTGGAGCGGGTCATAGTAGCGAGGCCGAAGGCCGAGCTTACACCCGTGCGAAGCCGGGGCGGTCGACTAGTTATCAATATAAAGAAACCGAGTTCATGCGTGAACCATACATGTCAGAATAGAATTTATACACAGAGAAGTGACGTCATAATTTGCTGTTTCGCGCTCTCTGTCTAGCATGATATTAAAATGCATATAAGTTGCTTGTTTTTGATCACATTTTCAATTTGTTTTCATTAATCAGCTGAATTTACGGGCTACAATTTACTAGGACAATTAAAAAAAAGCAGTTCTTCAGCTAGCCTCTTTATCTACTCTTAGTATGATTTGTATAGTGTAAACTCTACATACGTGTAAACTGTAAATAAACTCCCTGTAACGTTGAAGTGAGCCCAACTTGGTTGGTTTGCGTTAAAACCCACATATTGAAACACTCTTTATAGCGATACGCCATTCTCTATTACGAAGAAATGTTTAGAAAATTGATTGGCTTTTTCTATAAATTACGTTAACTTACCCCTTAAATAAACCCTTTTCAACGAGTAAACGTCGATAGAAAACTCGTGTAAAATGTCGTTGGTACCACTATCTATTATCAGCGTAGTTGCATTGGATCAATTTACTTGACTACTATCGGGGACTGCTAATGCCACTTAATTAATACTGTAATTATCTTGCCGTACGGCTTATAGTTTCGCGTTGGCACTGCTCGCCAATACTTATCGATATAATAGCTGTCATGGAAACTTTACGAAAGTACTTATGTCGATATCGATAATTAATAATAATTATTTGATGTTAAATTCCCATGTTTACCTAACGAAAGCATGTTCATGTTTACTTTATCTCGTTGAAAATTCAATGTTTCAACTTTATAAACCGTCTACCATACGAAATAATGATATATTATAACGATGACCACCAACTCGCCTGTTGGTAAGCGACGATGTGGTCGAAGATGAAGCACGTAGACTTAGAAAATACCTATTCACTCTTGCCTAGAAAAGGCCCAGATTATATATCTCAGGAAACAATGAAGCCGGCAGGTTGTTCCAATCCTTGGCCGTACGGATTAGGAACGTAGAATTAAACCGTTTGGTACAAGGAAAGTCCACAATATATGGGTGGTAATGGGCCGATTTCCTACTTAGCTCTAAGTAGCTCCGATGCACATTCTCCGAAATGAATCCTACAGAAAATAGACAGACTCGCTACTTTACGGCGGTGTTCTAGACTGAGAAGTTTCTTAGCCACTAACTTCTCATCGCCTATAAGTCGAGCAGCATGCCGGTCTACCGATTCAAGAGCTTCGAGCTGGTATTTGGTATTTAAAAATAATAATACTGAAAATAGTTACATCTCTACCGATGCCTAACCTACCGAAAATCATTATCATTACATGGTTTGCCTTGTCGAGGCACCCTATTGTTCTAATTCTAATAATAGGTTTGCGCATGACGGGTAGATTTACTGCATAGATGGCTTACAATACCTAGATGCCTAGAAGCTGGTCTATTGATGTCTGTGTTCCTGTTAGCATGATGTATTATGTAACTGACGTTGCATCTATTATATACACTTACATTGTATGTTATGTACACGTAATGTCTGGTGCCTAAACTGATGACCATTCTGTATGGCCTTAAAACCACAGTTCATTGTCTTTATGCACATTATGTTGCATAGTTCTATAGGCCTTGGATGGAAAACAAAAAATAAAACATTTCTTGATAGTCATGGCTTGTAGCATGATGTGCTATTACAGGTTTTTTTTGTCTCAGAGGAGACAAAAATTTGCCGCCAATTGAGCAACGGTCGAAGCCATAATTAGATCTACACTAAATAGACAAATAAAATATCATGTTTGAGAAAATATAATTTATTTACATTCAAAATAAGTAGAAATTTTCTTTTGGTGTCTATTTGTCTAATATATCTTTACTATTGTGTAATCTATATTACACTAATAATACGTTTGTTAGTGTAAAATGTTTGCCGGTCTTTTTTTGGGTTCCGTTCCCAAAGGGTAAAATGGGACCCTATTACCATCTATTTATTACTAAGACTCCGCTATCCGTCTGTCTGTCATCAGGCTGTATCTCATAAACCGTGATAGACAGTTGAAATTTTCACAGATGATGTGAGTATTTCTGTTGCCGCTATAACAACAAATAGTAAAAAACAGAATAAAATTAATATTTAAGGGTTAAAATAAGTATTTTCCCATACAACAAACGTGATTTTGTTGCTCGATATTAATAACGGTAACAGGTAGGCACAAAATTTTCGCAGAATATTGAGTTTTTCTATTTTCAAAATAAATAATGAAATTAAAATAAAATCAATATTTAAGGGGGGCTCCCGTACAACAAATGTGATTTTTTTGCCGTTTTTTATAGATAATGGTACGGAACCCTTCGTGCGCGAGTCCGACTCGCACTTGGCCGGTTAATTCTAATATATATATATATATAAAGACACTGTTTTAAACTATCACGGTTGACGGCAAAAGACTAAGAAAGAGGGTAGATCGTTTTGTCTGCACCTAACTTTGAACTTTTTCACCAACCACCCGCATTCTTCAGTCTACCCGTGAACATGGTGCATGTAACTGCGCCGAAATATCGGGAGCTTCTTCCACAACCTTAGCACGGTAAATATCCCGTAAATAATCATATAACTTTATATATATATAGGTACAAAAAAGTTTCTTCACATACTCCAGCTCGAGATTAGAACTAGGTATCTTCGCAATTGAGTTCTTGGAATCTTGACTGCCTACAATTGTAACTTTCTTGACTTGTCGGGTCGTTGCTATGTAAAATGTTCGCTATTTACAGATATAGCTTTCTGAGAGGGAACGGAGGTATCTATCAATGAAGATACAAGTATACGCTAAAGATACGATAGATCTAGCCGCGGCAATATGTGTATAGATCAAAGATAATAAATAGCCGAACCACATGGAACAGTAAGAGATGGCATTAATAACACTGACACTATTTTTAATTCTAGAACCGTTACGATTTCAGTTTTTATAACGTGTGCTTTGATATAAAAAATACGAAGATGCCACAATGACGCGTTAATCGCGGCAACACTCAATCTGTCTGGACTCAATACGCAGCCAGATTGGATCCACAGTCACGCGATAGTTACACAAGCCGTAACACACCGTAAGATCCGTAACACACGTCAACATGGCTGACGAACCACCGTCTGAGCAACGGGAGAGAAAGAGAAAATTGCCTCTTTCTCTCGCGAGAGAAGTTCCCACTTGCGATTCAGACATAATCGCCGTCACGCTTGCTAAACGACGGTTCACGAGTTTTGACGATGTTGTGCAAATCGAACAGACATTAGAGAACTGAGCCGTAAATGTATAAATATACGGTTGGTTTTGGTGAAATAGTTTTGTTTAGCTATGTTTATATAAATGAAACTGCGGACGTTTCTAGACTATAATTTTCTACGCGTTGTGACTTCTATATATAATTTTTTAAAGAACGTGTGACTTGCCTGATGGAAAACGATGATGCTGCCGAATGTGGAGCACATTTGCCTAGTAATAACCTATTTACCCTTGAGTGTTCAACTTCAAAACTTCCATGGACTTTCCGCAGGAAACACTGACAAGGCAACATGGGTTCTTCAATAGGCGAGTTAATAGTCTTAAAAAGTCGACAACTTAGAAGGGCAACGTATTTGTGATGCCTCTGGTGTTACAAGTATCCATAGGCTACGGTGACTGCTTACCATCAAACGGCCCGTCTGCTTGTTACCACCTATGGCATAAAAAAGGCGTTCCATTGTTTTGCCGTTCTAATTTAAGACGAGGATGCACTTTTTTTACTAACCCAATGGATTTTTTAGTTGTTCTAAATAAAAGATTTTGAATTTGCATTTTGAAAAAACGCTTAGTGCGAATGAATGCTATTTTGAAAATGTTATAGTTTTTCTCTAATTACTACAAAAGTAAGCTTTCCTGTGTAATTATATGCCATCCTTTGTGCAGCCAGAAGTTGTATTCTTTCTGTACCATTTAAGTGAGACGGCACTTTTACGAAGGTTTTTAAGGTTGAATTGTTTTAAGGGATTTTTTTTGGAGCAATGTCTTAGTCCAAACCAAAACAAGAACTAAAGTACTCGCAAGCTAAGCTCGCATGCACGACTAATTTAGAGAAGTGAACTATTCTTTTTCCCTGGGTGGCTACTACCTACGTACCTACCTACCTAACACAAAATAATAACCTCAAAGGCACACGAAATACGATTCTATTAGTGATCCGGAATTCCGGATCACTTTTCTACTAAGTATCATTTTTTTCCTCCCAAGGGACAACCAATCCTATCGTAACAAATGATTATATAACATAACTAATCATTTTGGATCTATTGTAGAGCCATTTTATCGGATAACTTAACGATCCGGCACAGTATTGAGTTGGAAATATCCAGGTAACTGCGATACGCGCACGGAAAATGTTTTAGCGTATTTTCGGAGGAATTTTCTTATAACGCTTTAGGTGGGTACGTAAGCGTGATTGATGGACAGTTACATTACATACGCCATTGTATGATAAAACATTTTTTTCTCTCTTGAAAAGGTTTTTATCCCGATCACATGTGGTAATACTTCGTTTTTGCATTATTGCGTTCCGACATATATAGCCCACCAGATCAGCAAGTTAAAATGGCAGTGGGCAGGTTACATAGCATGGAGAACAGATGGCCGATGGGGCCGAAAGGTTCTCGAATGGAGACCACGGACCGGTAAGCGCAGCATAGGACGTCCATCCACAAGATAGACAGATGACCTAAAAGAGTCCGAAGAAAAACGCTGGATGCAGACCTATCCCAACCGGCCCTTTTGGAGAGAAATGGGGGAGGTCTATATCCAGCAGGGGATGTCGTATGGATGAACTGATGATGACATTGTTGCGTTCGGATCCGCACTTAGTATCGGGCCGCGGATATTTCACGTTTCTCTAGATTTAGACCAGCCATAAACAGCCTAGTTCACGCGCAACTTCATTTGGCCGAGTTTTCGATCTCGGCGTGCAGGCGCGCGGAGTGATTCAGTTAATATTTTTTTGCATTCGTTTCTATGGAAACATTCTCAATTACATCAGGACGATTCTGCACAAATAATAAAAACATTTTTACAAAAAAAACCGACTGCATGGAAAGTGAAATCAGGTTCATTCCCAATTTTTTCTCTCTTAGAGCTGGAATATTTTCTTCAAATTAAAATGAGACCACCACCACCCCATTACCCGCTGAGGTCTTCGAACTTGATCGGAAACTTCGAACTTGCTTTCTACTGGGTGTTTCAAATCGCGATTGAATCGGTTTCTTCTAGGCCAGCGTACTCCATCGTAGAGGTGACACGTGAGGTGGCGGCCAAACGCAAGCATATTAACAAATAATAATTAAAAAAGGTTGAGGTTGCCTACAAATCCTAAGGGTTTTGAAGCCGTTGGAAACGAGGCTTAAAGACTCATGTAAAAGATGCGGGCGACACATCTTCTGTATTATTTCTCTCTTAAAGTACCATACATTTGTATCAACCAAATGGCTCACCACTAGAGCTTGGCATGTATACGAAACATCTGCCTAGAGACATGCCTTTATTTATCCAACGCTATGCGGCAAAACACAGAACTTAAATTACTCACTTTTTCTGAAACGAAATATGTGCTGCAACAATTTCGCAACTTTCGCCTGAAGTGGGGTTTGTTAAATTAGTAGAGGACACTTGTACATTGTTTTTGTCGAGAAATGTTACTACACATTTGAACATTTCTTACCCCTGAGGTAGAACGTAACAAGCAATGTAGTTTGAGCTCGAGGCTTGTATCTGTTACATTAATCTTCTCGCTTTCATTTTCCCATCAAATAGTGATCCAAATGCTTCATCGTAGATCGTTAAGGAATTCCTCACGCCCCTGTTCGAAATCTCTTTCACTCGATGCGTTTGCGTTTATCGTTGTTGCAATTTACAAGCGCTTAGACCTTAAAAAACGAGGAAGAAGGAGAAGGAGAATAACATGGAGTGACAATATAAAGAGCTGGACTAATATCAAAGACGCTGCCAGTCTTTATAGGCTGGCACAGAACAGAGAAGAGTTTCGTGTGGTGGTCGCCAATATCCGTTGGGATATGGTACCCGAAGAAGAAGGGCCTTACATAAAAGTGGATGCACATTGCGGCAGTTTGTGAGTCTGCTTCATATTTATAAAGATCTTCAGGGTGCTGATACACTCGTTCACGCACACATTTAAGACCCCGCTTCCCGCCTCCGCACACATCTTGTGCTCGCATGTTTTTAACATAGAAAACTGTCACTCGACAAAATGTTGACATCTGATATATTTTTCGCGATTTCAAGTCCACTCGTAAAAGTTGTTTTAATGATGGGTATTATGGACTCCTTTCGGTTCGTCCAAGGTACACCCTTTCCACGAAAGTCTGTACCTATAAACAAAAGCCGCGCGCGCTCATGAATTGCAACAGTCGCTCAGTAGGTATGTATATATATGATGCGTGGACGCACGAGCGTGGCGCGTTCTTGCGTTCATGTTCTGCGTATCGTGATGGATATTCTGTAGTATCAGGTATCCAGGAGTCAGTCAAGTTAATCGAATAACTAGTGAAGTAAATCGACTCACGGCTGTTTAAGGTTCAACTATTATTCTATTCGGTTGACTTACTATTCTATTACGGGGTTTTTAAATGACAAATTGATAAAATTAATTATTTTGATGTTAAATTCTATAAATTATAGCTTGTTATAAATGTTGCATGCCATGATACTTGAGCATGGTGGTCTATATTGCGTAAATAAATAAAATTAATATCTGTGATATAATTGCACACATGGTCATTTGACCCCAAACTAAGCAAAGCTTGTAATATGGCTGCCAGAGACTGATATACGTACATATATATTTTAAATACATAAATAGATATTAACACCCAGACATAGAACAAACACAAATGTTCATCACACAAATGTTTGTCCTAGGTGGAAATCGAACCCACGCCCCCAAGCGCAGAAGGCAGGTTCACTACCAACTAAGCTAACGGGGCTGTAAATACTTTAATATCTGCGTGTTACCCGTGTCTCCACAAAATAAATATTTCGAATTAGAATTTGAACTATTCTTGAAAATCAATTTAAAATAGTCATTTATCACGCTATCGAAGAGTAAATAGCGAAGATTCCACGTCGACCACACGACTATACAGGCAAACTTAGGTAATGAGCTCCTGACCATTCTACCGAATAGTATCGACGAAATGTGGGGAACTCCTTTCAGTGAGAAAAAATACGTTCCATACCACATAATATTTAACAGTGGCAGCGGAGATGGCTGACCAGTGTTTACATAATGGCCTTCACTGCTCCCGCCTGGTACCTAGGGTTGTCGACAAACACTAAAATCGTTCAACCAAAATGTCCACGACTGTTATAACAAGCAGAAGATAAGCAACACGAGTTCCAAAGGAATTCGTTGATTCATAGTCTTTTACAGGACCGTTCTTGTCATTTAGATTAGTAGTTTTTGCCTTCTATTAAACATAACTCCTTGTTTAACGCAGTACGAAAGTGAATGACACTAGATGGCGCTGTTCATTGTTAAAACGCGCAAACGAGATATTATCGAACCATAGTATGCCAATGCAGTACGAACGAAATAAATCAGACTTTCTCCACCACTGCTCGCGGTTTTATTTACATACCCAGTAGTAGGTAGATATTCGAGGAAGCCTCGTATACACTCCTCGAAAAAAATGCAAAGTTCGGCAAAAGAAAAATTGGTGTTGGAAGGTATAGAACCGATAAGTAATGTTATTTAAATTTAGAATTAACATACTATTAATAAAAAAAAAAAAAAACAAGCTTTTTTGTATTCTTATCAGTAAACACTTTCATATTTTGTGCCGTCCGCTTTATTGAATTTATCATTTAGATTCTAGGACCAAAGTGTTTGGGAAGACAAATCCAACGTCAGGTTATGTCGTTTTGTTTAGGAGTTCCTATGGCCACCTTCTGTCTCCATCATCAGACCAGCTCGATGATATGATAACGTTGCATTGTCTCCGAACTTACATAAGTATGCCAAATTTCAACGCAATCGGTTGAGAATAACTGGTCTGAAATTCAGTTGCAAGATTTGTCCCAAACATACGAACTAACTCGCACATACTAACAGGGCAAGTTGATAAAAAGCTTGTAAAAAGAAAGTTCCCAACCATCGGCATCCAAAATCTTCACTGAATCGAGAAACTCAATAAAGAATCCCGTGATTCGTCTAAACTTATTTCCACGGTGTTTTGTGACCTTCACGGATCCTTGTTAGGGCACAACACAGAGCTCGCTTCGTTACTGAATTCGACTATAAATAAATGCGATAAACATCTATAAGTACTTCCATACATGTTGTGATCGATCCACACTGATTTTAATCTCTCGTCAATAGCCTCGGTGAACTGCCCGCCAGCTTGTACGGAGTACTTCAGTTTGAATTGATGATAATTATATGCCCAGTTTCAATACAAAGACTGGTCGTTTTACCCATCAATAGTTAAATAACGTATAATTGTGATATCATAGAATACTTCAAAATGTGGGTAGAAAGCACAAATCAGACAAATAAGTACAATATCGTTCGTGTTCAAACGTCACTGTGTTTCACGTACTTATTTTTTTCACTATACCGCTTCACGCTTACTCATTTTCGTGCACACCAAGAACATTGCAGCGACACCAATGCACCAAATGATAGTCTGAAAAAAAGGGCGGCAAGGTCTGCACTTTGAGTACGAATGTAAGCCTGATTTAGGCCTGATGTGTTCGCACTGGCCTGCCACCTTACCATTATCTCCGTTGTTTGTATGACATATAGTACAAACCTAGCAATACTTGTAAACGTGGACACCTAGAGCCACTATGCATGCGCAGAGACGTTGGGTCTCTTTGTGTTTTTTATCGCTTGTATACATCAGGGAATTTTCTGCAGAACTGTTCGATCTGATGCCAGCATCGCGGGTTTGTCATGGCACTAGCCGCTACCGCCTGCAAAGTTATCTACTAGTTTGAAATTGTTTTGACCATATTTTGTTTTGTGTGCCAATAAACTAAATAAATAAATAAAAATTCATACACTCATCATAGATCTGTGAAAATCGCACACTGTTCGTTTTACGCGATCTTTTTTGCCTCGCACCTGCAATTTGTGGAATGATCTTCCTCCTGCGGCATTTCCCAGTAACAATACTTAATATGGGGTTCTTCAAAAGGGCTGTTAATAGTGTCTTTAAGGGTTGGCAACGTATCTGTGATGCCCCTGGTGTTACAGGTATACATAGGCGACGGTGATCGCTTACCATCAGGTGGCCTGTTACTTAATATGTTTGCCACCTGTCACAAAATACCCGGAAAAAAACGTGTTTACAATTATATTTTTAGCATGATAATACGACATGGCTATGAAAGAAAACTATCATTAAAGAAAAGTTAAAGTGAGGACAATACAGACCAAGGGGACCATAAACGAATCAAAGGACATTGTCCCGTTCAGGCCCAAGGGACAACAACGCAGAAGAAAACTACTGAACTGCTTGCTAGTCTATCCGCCTTGGGCCAAAACACCCATCTTCTTAAGCTGCCATCTCTACCGGAGCTGTGCTATCAACAGGGCTATTTCAACTTTCGCCACAGCTAGCTGCCGCTAGTCTGTGTAATTCGCTACCTGAACGGGTGTTCCCCGATAGTTATAATCTGGGTGGGTGTCTTCAAATCGTGAGTGAATCGATTTCTTCTAGGCTAGCGTGCTCCAATGTAAACTGCAGAGGTGGCGGTCAAACGCAAGCCTATTATATACATTAAAAAGTCTGCTCGAAATGGGGATCTTGTGCTCAGGTTGAACTTCTTCCGGAAAATTTTGTGCTACACATCCATACATCATACAAAGTGGACAGTGTATTCTCTTACAATACCACTTAATTTTCAATCCAATCTATATAATTAGCATTGATAGCATGATTTAGAATTTTTCAATAGTCAGAGGTTATCTGTGGAGTAAAACCTGTAAATTTATTGGACAGATACCTACATTTATTGATTTGTTAACTATCTGACCGTTTAGCTGCGGATTGATAAATCGGGTCCTTAATAACACTGTTGACATTTGACTGAAAGCTGCTTCATCGACAAAAACTAACCTTATCGATATGAAGAAAAAAATTACTGGTAAGGCATCCCTACCAGCCAATATGATGCGATGCGAGTGACGTGTCCGCGTCGTAGACAGCGGTGCGCCCGCGACGTCGCGTCGCGCATGCGCGAGTAATATTCCAATACACTACACACACCAGTACTTCAAGTCATACAGGCGCCAAACAAGGAAGGAAAAATAATATCTCACGGTATACATAATATTAGTGTAGGTAAAACCACATTTCCTTCAGCTTTTAACGTGAATTTGTCATCAAGCCAACTGTATGCATCGGACTGAGCTATCAGAGCTCTGATAGCTGATCACAGTCCGATGCATACAGTCTCAATAACGTAGGTTTCCGAGGTCTCTCGTACTGACCTCCTAAACTTCAATACGAAAATGAACCAGATGATTAATACGATGCCAATGATCGTAGGTTAGCAAAACCGAGTTTTGCAGCTTCTAAATCTACTAAAAGTATATACTTTAAAACAAATCAGTTTTTGCAGCTTCTAAATCTACTAAAAATAAAAGCACACTTTAAAACAAATCAACGTCATATTTTTTTCTACGTTAAATACCTGAATATGTATTCAAGTAAAATGTATTTCATTTATTTGGTAAAGCCAATTTACAATTCAATATCAAATATGTATATCTGATTTTGAGTATCGAGTGATGAAGTGACGGTAGTTTCTTTTTTAACACGCTTTTATTAGCTTGGTATGTATCTATGTAACGGAATCTTTGAACGTGATTTTCACCCTTTTCAAAATGACGGATTTATTTGAAACTTTGCACACCTTTCAAGGACTCATGACAATGCAATAATTTAAATGGCTTTTCCATTATCCTTAACATGATTTTCAAGATTAGGGATATTAAAGCGTGTTTTTTTGTTTTTTAAACTGCGAGAATTATTTGAAACCTCTTCTATAAAGTCTTAGCTGTGCAACTGTTTTCCATTAATTTCGCTCGTTTTTCTCGCTTGCCGACCACGATGATTGCGCCCTCTCTGTTGCCAAGTCAGCGCAGAATGTGTCATCAACTTGGCGTATTCTTTGCTTCCATTCAGTCACCGCTTCAAATAATTTTAAACCTAAACAGCCGCTTATTGACAGCAGTTTATTTCCTCGGATTCGAACAACACTTTTTGAATGTACGGCTAAGGACTAGGACATCATGCCGGCTTTTATTTTTTGTATGTGCGAATGGGTATCTTCTGCATATGGGTATGGTCTGCGTGTTCTATCTTCAACGACATCTCTTACCACTAAGCAAGTTGGTAGCCAAACGCAGATACACACCCGAAAAAAAACTAGGTATCTTCAAGGTCACAGTGAATGGTTATCATCTAGCTCTGCAAGCTCTATCTTCCGTTGCTTACCATTAAGGCGATTTCCACAGCAACGCTTGTTACTACCGATGAATACTAAGGCTTAATATATTGTATTAAAGTGGCATTTAGTGTAGCAAAACCATGGTGTTCACACACAGTCGTGTGTTTCGCTATTGAGGTTTTTCTCATATTTTATAAAAGTAGGTATAGCTGTAATGCAAAATGAACCTTTGCGGGTCCCTCCATAATAATGAAATCTGTATATTAACAATATTAAGATATCGTAGACATAATTGAGTAAATAGGTAATCGAATGAATCCAAACAAGCAGGAGAAAAAAGAGCAAATCAGTGTTGCTTTTTTTTCTATCTAGCGTAATGTTCTTTATATTGTTTTGGTCTTCACAGTTTCCTATATAAACCATTCACGACACACATTTTTGATGACACCATTTTTGTAATTATAAGCTAACCATGTAGATAAAAAATTACCCATATTACTAAAACGGGAAAAAAGTGCCTTGAACGAGTCAATGGTCAAATAAATATCTTCTAAGTCAGCCTGCTTCATTTTTCGTCGCTTTCCATAAAGTGAGTTAATGGACCTATATGATTATTTAGCACTTCTCCAATGGTTGGCCAATGGCTCCTTTTTTCATGATTGGCTAACGTCTATTAACCAAAACTGTCTTATAAGCGTGCAGCTCTTTCCACATACGCGATAGAAAAACTTCAGTTGCAATTTTACCTGCCATGCCGTTTCGCCTGTTATTTATAGCCATTGCTTGATGGAACGTGACCTAACGCACGTGTGGACCAGTGTGACGCAAGATCAGTCGCATGCGCAAGCAGAAAGAGGTTTTTTACGGTTGAGATGAGCAAAACATGTGCATAATATTCATGACCAGAACAGTTGCAGTGAAACGAAGGGGTTTCGAATGACGGAAGTCCTACACGAAAATAATTTGCGCGTTTTGACTTGCTACGTATTTAGTCCCAGGTGATAAAGACTAGGGTGTTGCATTTGGGTGGCAGGATTTGTGGAATTTGTGGCATTGATCATACTTTATATTTAGATGCGTTTGTAAAATATATATATAGATAAACCTTGCATGAAAAATTATCTAACTGATGGTGAAAACTGCATCAAAATCCGTTGCGTGGTTTTGGTCGTGGTTCAGTTAGCGGATATATAGACAGACAGACACGGAAAGCGACTTTATTGTATACTATAAATAGAAGAATTTGTCAAATTATAATTTCTTGGGGAAGACACTTTGTTCATGTGTTCTTTAGTGGTAGATAGATAGAAACTCCAGAAATAAAAATTACATACAGATAGAAAACACTTACGAGCTAGTGCCACAAGTGGCGGCCTGATCGCTAAAAGCGATCTCTTCCAGGCAACCATTAGCAATACACTTCCTAACACTGACAGTTTCTTTTTCACTACCAGTTCGATCAGTTTTGTTATTATATAGGTAAGTCTTTTATAAGTAATGTTTGTGTGGTCGAGGAGCTGGATGGCTTCACATGATAATGAAGTCTGTTTACTGGAGCTTTGGCGTATTTTTGAATTAAATTTTCGACGAACTCTACTTGTAGGTCCTGGTGGAAATCACTATTTCTTATGTTCCTATACCTGAGATAAATATTACTTCTCATGGCCAGAAAATACCTTCATTATACTTCTTATAGTGATCTCGAAAAGGAGCGTTTATAATTTGGCAGGTAGAAAAAAATTTGCGAAAGGGTCGAACTAACGTGCAAACGGTGGTATGGTGAATTGAATGGAAGTCGCGGGCATTAATTAGCGAAATTATAAATCCCACCAGTTGTTCAATGCTCATTTAACATAGATTTTCAATTAAGTAAAAAGCCGGACAAAAACCGCACGGAAGGTCGAAAGTCTGCACAAATCCGAACGAATGGTAACCCTCGTTGTGGTGGAGTCAAGGTTGAATAGAATACTCTCAGTGAAGTCATGGCCCATACACAATGCGGGCTGGTGATTACATGGTCATGTTGTTTGTTTGCTTGACTTATATTATATCGTTTTAGAAGTCCTAAGTAATTCTAGTTCCAGCACACGTTATCTCTACATCTCGTCTGTCTGTATCTCCGCTAAGTCCTTCTAAATCACGCAACGGATTTTGATGCGGTTTTCACCATCAGTTAGATAATTTTATACGGAATGTATATATATATATAGAAAAACTTACACCCGTGCGAAGCCGGGGTGGGTCGCTAGTTAAAAATAAAATACACACAGAATATCTGGGGCTTCCACCATCGTTTTTTTTGCTGAAGGAAACTAAGTGTCATAAAGGATTTTTTAAATTTATTTAGCTTAATCTTACTAAAAACTCCAATTGAACTTATGTTACATAGAGATAGAATTTTTTCTTTCATGGCAATTTTCATCTGCGAGTTGACAGAACAGCTTTAAGCATAGGTTAACGTAAAAAACGTTCCTAAATAGGACCATCACTAAGTAATGTTTATTTAGGTACCAACCAATTCAACTTACGACATAAAGAACTCAAATTGAAAAGGGTTGAATAAAGTAAATCTAGCTTTTGGTAAAAGCCTTGAGAGGCACGCAGCCACGTGTATCTGACAATGGCCTTCCAAATAGACTATAGAGAGGTAGTTAGGTACCGTATTACATCTCGGTATCACCGTATATATAGTCTGTGCGGTCACATAATACATAAAGTACAAGTACAGAAGGTTCACTCCGCAAAAGCATTTAAATAAGTAGTGACTCATACTACCACACAATAAAGTCCAATTCAGGACGTGCGAGCGCTAACTACCTACAGCACAAGGAAAATATACAGCTATTATATTAACCTAGAAGTTGCCTCTCTGTCTATCGCGTAACTATTGTCGCGTTATCTCTGTCTATCGCGCGGCAGCGACAAGACGACTACTTGTAGCTTCATACCTAAAGTGCGGAGTGCGCCAGGCCTGGTGCCGCTCAATATTGAAGTGTGCATTTGTAGAACTAAGAAAAAAAAAATGTCAGTGTGTGCAATACGAGTTTACCTCGCCTCCTTCAGTTTTTGGCACACTTATTTCGGTACTAGGTACTAGCTAGAGTTTAAGGCATATGCAAACTATATACATAGCTGCGCCCCGCGGTTTCACCCGCGTGGTGATGAGGAAAAGTAGCCTACTTATTTATTATTTATTTATTAATCACCAGAATGCTTACATTCGCACGAAAACGCATTTGTTAATCCAGAACATAAGCTATCTCTATTCCAAATTTCATTTAAATCCGTACAGCCGTTTCAACGTGAAGTAGTAACAAACTTTCACATTTATAATATTAGTGTGCGAGTGTGATGATTAACGCACAAAACGCTTTTACATTCTATCTACTATCTAGGTATATCCACCACTAAAATAGTATATGTAACACGTCCCCATTCGGCCGTAACGATTTTAATGGCTCGCTTATTACAATACATTGTATATGTAACGTCTAATCTTCAATGTGATTACTCAGTGAAAATATGACATCACCATTACTGCTGATTGCATGGATGCTTGCGGTTAACCATACTGCTTAGTCTTTGTCTTCTTTCTATTATAAAATTATAAGCTTGGTTAACGATAACTAGCGTACGAGTAAGCATACACTCGTTATTTTGTTTAATGGCTTGAGATTTATATATCTAAAGACTAGAGAAGATGGCGATTCAATTATTGCGTCAGAATATGTTTCATCATTTCAGCCATAGGACGTCCACTGCTGGACATAGGCCTCCCCCATCAATTTCCGAAAGGGCCGGTTGAAAGCGGCCTGCATCCAGCGTTTTCCTGCGGTCTCTTTTAGGTCGTCTGTCCATCTTGTGGGTGGACGTCCTACGCTGCGCTTACTGGTCCGTGGTCTCCATTCGAGAACCTTTCCGCCCCATCGGCCATCTCCTCTGCGTGCTATGTGCCCTGCCCACTGCCACTTGCTAAACCGGTGGGCTATGTCGGTAACTTTCGTTCGTATACGGATCTCATCATTTCTGATGATTTATGATTATATGATTTCAGAATATGTTTAGTATTTGAACAATGTGCATAGTCTGTCGAAATCTCAACTAGGTACGCATCTAGCGTGCTTACAGGTGTTAATCTTTATATCTATAAATCTTCTATATACATATAATAAAAACGTAGAGATAAAAAAATATGTAATTGCGAGATATCAAAGAAAAAAACACACAGGGCGTCCTAAAATAAATAGCTGAACACGTTACGTTAGAATTTTTGTCTGTTTGTTTGTTTGTCCACGAACATCACCTCAGCCGCTGGACGAATTTAAATGCGGTTTTTACGAATATAACTATGACCAGATTGAAGTATCGGCTATATTATTTTGCGAAAGAGCCGGATGAAAGTTTATATGAAAATCTACCTATACGAAGTCGCGGGCAACAGCACCACTGTTTTGTACCATTAGTAAAGTTTTTTCGCCGATTTCTTACAATGTACTATGGTTTGATGTGAAATGAAGGTAGTTTAATGAACGGTTACAATGAAACGTGAACGCTTTCACGTCAAGTTTTGTAAGTTGTAACTCGTGACGCCATTGAGCTGTTTTCTTTGTTTGAATTGAACCTTCTTTATGCCTCTATTTCGTCTCTACTTTATGTTATGCATCTGTGTCGTAAATCAGTTCCATGTAGGCGTCGAGTTATATCGGCCGTTGAATTGAAATCAAAAGTAACAGGTTCAAATTTCAATCATTCTGTGGCTCTAAACATGACCCTGGTTAAATTCATGTGCCTATATTATTGCCTTCGAATAGAGGCCGTTTCCAAACTGCCTTTTACTTTGACATTATTATTAACTAGCGACCCGCCCCGGCTTCGCACGGGTGCAATGATGATACTAAATTTACTACAATATACTACTTTATATCTTCGTCCAAAATAAAATTAATGGACGGGCCCAGTAGAAGCGCATTTTTGAAGATTACAAAATGAGCGCCAGCGCTCACTTCGTTTCAGTCGGTCTCTAGCCGTAGGAAATGAAACACGAGTCTTTTGTTAATTTGTTACGCGATAACGAAACATCTGCCAAAATTATGAATTCGTATGCTTTACCGAAGTGTAAATACATTAATAAAACCGATATAAATTTTTTGTAACAAATATACTGTACATTTTTATAATTAGGTGTTGAAGTATATGTCCGACGGTTTTGACTCGTTTTTACTGATCAAGTTCAATGGTTAGGGCCCGTCCATTCATTTTATTTTGGTCGAAGCTTTATATACAACGTTCACAGCTTTTTTGTCGTTAAACAACACAAATATATTCTTTAGAAGTTACTCTAAATAGACCTACATATAATTGGCCATGTGAAAAACACTCAACGCAAAAATTTAAGCCTGCAACGTTGAAAATTTGAACCTGCGTTTTGATCTATCTCGTAGGGTTCGGCCAGCGTAAGAGCAAAAAAAATTTGTTTATTTACGACATCACATTAGAAACCTCTAAAATTATCAGTGTTTCTCTACTATATTTGCAATGCTATTCTGAAGATAATGTCCCATCGGTTTTTAAGTCTTCCCAAAAATCAAAACTGTTGACAACATACGAAGTAGCTATGGCCGTTAAAAACAGCCTTAAAGCAAATAATACAGATTTAATAGGCACATATTGCAGTTTTGTAGTCTTAAAATCTCAAGGAATTTCTTAATGAAACTGAAATACCTTAAGCTTATTTTCGAATAAAGCGTCAAGGGAAGACGAAACAATTTGCGAGATTCCCTCCCGACGCGAAAGTAATCTCTTCCAAATTATGAAGCCTTCTTCGAAGACCTTATCGATTTGGACTAACGAGTGATGATACTTTCTAGGAAACAGCAAAAAAGTGTGTTGGGGAAGCATAGCGACATGCCTCCTGTGTGGGCGGCCACTTGCCATGTCAGTTTACACGCCCACTACATTACAAAATAAACATTAGTGAGCCTCCGGCAGCGCAAGATATAATAGCAAACGGAACCCTAAAAATGTGAGGCAATAAATCCCGCAGCACTATCGTAAACTCTTACGAGCCTATCTAAGTACGTAGGTTCTGTTAAAATCCTTTTGCTCCCGTTTACGAAGGGCGTGCCGCCCGCTCCTTCCCATCTCTTCATTTATCTTGGAAATTGCTTACTTGTAGTTGAACTTTGTTTATAAAGGCATATCTATTATTTTTCAGCAAAATTGCTCTCAAGTTGGCTTTTTATAAAAAGTTATTTGCGAAACGCGTTAAGGTCATAACCGTGGCACTTTGGAGCGGAACGGCACGCTACATCATGGATATTGTGCTCGGATAATTTCGGAAATGAACCCTCATTAGATTCTTAATTATTTTCGTTTTGAGTGATACCTCTCGTTCAATCGTCTTTGATATGGCTTAATTGACATAAATGTTCACATTTAGAAGTGTCTAGAGAAAACCTTCCTTTGCGAATTTCCTCGGTTTGTACCTACTAAATGGATTCCGAACTTTTTTGCTCTTATTAGTGAAGTAACTACTCAGTGGCACTCGGCAGTTCCCATTAAGTCGGAGTAAGTGAGCGTCGACAAATAAATTGAGGTCCATTATTTTAATTTAACCGAAACGAGAATTACGGAAGACATTTTGTATAGAGGCCGTCACGGCCAACACTTTGTTTCGGGGAATTGATGGAAATGCTCTGGGAATGGGATAGTTAGCTGTTCTGGTCGATTGGGATCCCGGTTGTCAGTTTTTATTGGGGCAATCAGATTCACAGTTGTTATGAGTACAAGGATGATTGACTGTTGTATAATGGTCGTTAATATCATGTAGCTCTCCGACGCAATAACGAGATATTCTTAAAATATTCATCATACGATATTTGACAGCAAATATCTCTTTACATTTCAGCACATAAATACAATCCTACTTCTACAAGTCGCGAGTGAAACCATATTGTTATACCCACAGAAAAGAAAAAATTCTCACTTTAGTGGTTATATATATACCCTTCGACCAAAATAAAATGAATGGACGGGCCCAGTAGAAGCGCATTTTTGAAGATTACAAAATGAGCGCCAGCTCTCATTTCGTTTCAGTCGGTCTCTAGCCGTAGGAAGTGAAACACGAGTCTATTGATACGCGATAACGAAACATCTGACAAAATTATGAATTCGTATGCTTTACCGAAGTGTAATTACACAAATAAAACCGATATCTATTTTTTGTAACAAATATACTGTACATTTTTATAATTAGGTGTTGAAGTATATGTCCGACGATTTTGACTCGTTTTTACTGATCAAGTTCAATGGTTAGGGCCCGTCCATTCATTTTATTTTGGTCAAAGGTTATACCTGTTAAGAAAAAAGTTACAAACCTCGTGGTGCTGTATTTTAGACTGATTAGTAGTTATTATTATTACCAACTAGCTGATTCCGGCTACTTCGTACGCGTAGGACTCGGCCTTCGGCCTCGTTACTATGATCAGCTCCAAGGACACAAAATTTCATTGAAATTGGTCCAGCCGTTTACTCACCGTTTAAAACTTCCCTGAACTTCCACAATATTTCAAGATCAAAATTAGTTAAATCGGTCCAGCCATTCTCAAGTTTTGGCGAGACAAACAACATTGATTCGTTTTTATTATACGATACTTACATAGATTAAACGTTGCTTCTACCACTTGACTTTCTATTAAATTGGAGTTATGTTAACCATATCGATCTTTTAGTTTCGCATAAATAATTACAGAACAAGTTGAAACTGCGCGGCGCCATTATAGATACTATTAGCCTATAATGCGATCGCTAACAAATTAATACAGTTACTAGCATGTACTGTTGGCGATTGTGACTGTTCCTAGTAACCTCTTAAAATACTAGCTGTTCCTGGGTTTTAGGTTGCTGTATGGGAAGTAGCGTCTTTTTTATTTGGTCATAGATTCAAAATAAGATATAGGTGTGTTTATGTCAATGGCTTCTTTTGATTTAAGCGTTCACTTCAATTAGTTAAATGAAATGTTATAACAACAGCTCAAAAGTAAGTCGACTTGCAAGATTTAAATCTGTAACATTCTGGGTAAACCTACAGACACACCCCCATTGATTTTTCAAATAAGTTATGGTCGCCTTAGAAATTCTTGAGCTGTTTACTTCTATGCGTCATGTTTGTTTTTCCAGAAGCTTCTTCACTTGTGACAAGGATTTTGTACCCAAGCATAAGTTACAAGGTTTATAATAACGTACAAGTACACCATCTGTGGTATTTCCTGGCGAGACTTTTCCACCTATTTCGACACAATGTTTGTGTCCAAACGTCCTACGTGTTGTGCCTCGTTTGAAAGTTTGTTTGCGCTGTATTTAGCACAATACCTATATGCAACATGCATGTTGCTATGCTATGTCGGTGATACAATCGTGCTTCGCATGTGTTGGCGTGTCAGGCTGTCTGCCACTGCCCTGATGCAGGGCTGTCACCAGTTAACAATTAAAAAAATCTGTTTAACTACAATGTTAGTATTTATCTTAACTAGTCACGAATTTTTTTGGGAACTAATAAACTTTTCATAGTATTGGTTTTTAATTGTCATATATTATGAAATTGGTAATATGAAACATATGTGCTTAAAAATTTGGGAACTGCTCAAAAGGCAGCAAACTGCTGTATAAGATTCTTTCAGTAGACTTTTCCAGATATACCTAATAGTTTGTTAGAATGTCCTAGTAAGACTGAAGGTCTTAAAGCATTTTCTAGCAACTGTCTGTAAATTGATAATTTATTTCAAAAGATATACATTATTTAACAATGACACTGTTTTAAACTATCACGGTTGTTCACTAAAGTTATATGATTATTTACGGGATATTTACCGTGTTAAGGTTGTGGAAGGAGCTCCCGATATTTCGGCGCAGTTACATGCACCATGTTCACGGGAAGTCTTCCCGTTGTACCACGGTAAATATCCCGTAAATAATCATATAACTTTATTTAACAATGACAACCCTACAGCAGTGCGATATGAACGTATGATCGGTTGATAGAGTTGAACCTCTTTTATGGGACGATTCACTCGTGTCTCGCTCGAACCTACTTCGGACTAGGTACAATTCTAGACAATTGTAATGCAGACCTATCGCCTAGCTTACTTTCCAAATCCATAGAAATGGCTAAACGAATTGCCTATCTAGCATTGTCCTATTTAGGTCACTGACGGACATGGTCTGTGGCGAATATTTAAATTAAGTAACGTATATTTGACGTCGATATTTGTTCGATTCGGTCTATTTTATAGGCATTCTCTTATCAAAGGTTCTTCTACCATTGTAACAATTTTACATGCCGTGCTTCACGGTTTTACTCTTAAATATGTGATAGTGTAAACCCTTGTGTATATAAGAATAGGGTACATGTTCAGAATTTAGTTCTAATCCCTTCACCATTACAGAGTTGAATACAGACAAATGAGCACATCTACAAACAAACCTTAGGCTTTGTAATATTAATGTAATTTCTGATAGCTTAAGCTTAGAAATAATTAGATTTCAAAGTTCTTGTTAGCAATTCTACATTCGTGTTATGCATTACCTTCCTCATATATTTTGCTTACTATGAATCACAGGAGTTACGTTATTGACAGGAAATAATGAAGGAAGTCAATTCCTACACGCAATATCGGTAAATAATAGTGCTTGTGTATTGCCCTAGATAAAGTAACTACGGAAAATGGAATACCTATAATCTATTCTTTATTCGGATTGGATTCATTTTGACGACCACGTGTTTTCCAGTACCAGTAGCTTAACAATATATGTACCAAAGTACCAATATTGTGTCTGTAGTCAAATTTTCCTTCCCCGAAGATAGTAAGTATAGGATAATGTACCTATTTGTTTAATGAATCAGGTTAAATATTTGTTCAATAACTAGCTGACCCGACAGACGTCAAAATTTAAATAAATTTGTTTAGAGTTACGGTCTGAGGTTAGTGATGAATTAATTACCTTACGTTGGATTGGAAGTGACTGAAAAAAATATTGGGCTTGGTGGGTCGCCTTGGGATATACCCACACTTGATGACTATGACATGAAAGTTAACTAAATTGAAGAGCATATAATTATTTTAAAAGAAGTATCTGCAACGTTGGGAAGTAGGCACTAAGTTTAATCCTTAATCTTTTCTCAATATTTGAATTTTTTATGTGTTTTTGTAGCAGATCTGAATTTGTCTTCATTTCACTCCACTGTGCTCTAAATATATAAATCAAAATAGTAGAGACAAGTTGTTGTCTCAAGTGATCACACTAATAATAAATGGGAATGTTCGTGTGTGAATGGAGTATGTTTGCTATTTATTCACGGAGAAACGGCTGAAAGGATTTTTACAAAATTTTGCATATGGAGACAGCTTATACCCATGCACATAGACTATTTCTACACTAATATTATAAAGAGGAAAGATTTGTACCTATTTTTGTATGTTTGTATGTTTGTAATGAATAGGCTCCGAAACTACTGAACCGATTTGAAAAATTCTTTCACTGTTGGAAAGCTACACTATCCCCGGGTGACATAAGCTATATTATATTTTGTAGCGAGGCCGAAGGCCGAGCTTACACTCATGCGAAGCCGGGGCGGACGGCTAGTATTTTATATTCCGAAGAATCTAACGCTTCCTGTAGGAAAGCGGGTGAAACAAGTTATGAATGATGGTTCAGCTTTCATAAAACTAGTTACTTACTAATAATTTACAATAGCTTGACCTAGGTATAATTAACACCAGTAGGTAGCCAGGCACCAGTAGGTATCAGATCAGACAATACAGTCATTCGTCGACATAGCAGTCTGCTATTGTGTTTTTAACAATACCTAGTTTTGTCTCAAGCGGCGTCTTTAGAATTCTAGTGCTCCTGTCGTCTTTAATCTTCAGGTACATTTGGAAATCATGTCAGGTATATCGATTTATCATGTAATTAACAAAATGTTCTTACTTTTGTTCTTAGTTACTGAATATTTCATCTAAATTTTGTGACATATCATTTATTTTAATTCTGTAACTTCTATTGTTCACGGTCTTTTCAGCGGTTTCACCTGCCTGTACAAATCTATCTTTTATTTTATTTGTCTGCTCGGTATTCTTCTTTCCTTCTTATCTACTTTTCATCTCCAACGGTTTTCATGGTACAAAACATCTTGCCTCTTCTCGTGTCTTTATTCGCGAAAGACTTGTCCTTTTACGTTGCTCAATGCTTAATTTTATTTTCTCTTCGTCTGGTCTAGCTTATTTTTTCTTGTGACCTCGATGTCAAATTTCAAACGTTTTTTTGAATCCCACGTCTAAATTAGCACTTGCATTCAGCAGACAGGTAAACAAATATACTGTTTATTATGCAACTTTATTCTGCAAACGTAAATGAAACAGATAAATTCACACTTCTTTGATAACTAACTCCTTGGAAACTGCTAATATATCATATACTTCAGAAAACATTCAAACAAGTAATTTCGATGCATTGTTGAAATAAATGCATATAAATGCAAACTAACCCAACTATTCGTCAGAAATTACCATTCCCACGAAATTATTCAACTGATAAACATGCTAAAGAATGCTAAAGCGACAGTTCCTGCCACTTAAAACCCATACCATTTCTCATTAGTTCAACTGATAGCCCTTAAAGAACACATACATGCTCGTGCCCTTGCCTGCTTACCATAGTCGTAAACTAAGGTGGGTACTGCAAATCGCTTCATTTGCATTAATTTTCGAGTTTTTGCTGTCATAATTTGCATGTGGCGTAAATTATACTGAAGTTAGTACCAGGCGTGTCGCCTAGGTTCTTTTCTTGATAGTGTAGCAAGTAGCAACTTGAAGTGCTTTTTAAAGTGGTCTTATCACACTGGTTCTTTTCTGTAAGTTTGCGTGATACTGCCTTATTTAAACACTTGTAATCTAGAATCTAAATGTAATGGCTACGAATTTGTAGTTCTTGCGGCCATGACTTTTGGATAATAGAAACTAATCTGTTTCTACAGATGATTTTTTCCAAGGAGAAATGTTATTCACACTTAACGAAATATGAAACAGCTGCTTTTAGCTAAAGTTGTTCATAAGAACAAATTTAGTGCATTTTGAATTAGTACACCCGTTCATTGTGACTCTACTTAGAAATCTATATTCCTCTACACTACATGCTGTGCCATATTGCATAGTTAATATAAATATTCGGGACATTTTTGCACACACAATCATCTGACTCCAACCTAAGCAAAGCTTTTACTATGGCTGCCATAGACTGATATAAACTATTTTTTTTATACAGATTTAAATATATGATAACATCCAGGTATATAAAAACACTTATATTCATCATATGTATGTTTGCCCTAGGTGGGAATCGAAGCGCAGAAGGCAGGTTCACTACCAACTGCATGGGCCAACGGGGCAGTCAATTTTTGTTATCAATGCCGTCTTCACGTGCTCTCATTATCTATCTACTGCTTCGCTGCTTCATTTTAATGTTAATTAAATCAAAAGGTGCCAATGATAAGACAAAACTTTAATAACCATTTGAAGTCTTCGTAAAAACTTCTTTATTTCTCGGCGTAATGACCGAGGTTGTTAAAAAGTTTTAAGTATACAAAATTTCTCCTCGATTCCAGTCCCATTTACTTTGCAGGGGTCTAAAGAACAACTAAGCGAAATACGACCTCTTAGGGAATTTTCATATCTGAAGAGTTTTAGTTTCTTTTTATAAATTCTTGGATGTATATTATAGAGTTAGCAACATAAATAATTTACATAAACCATGGACGTTCGAGGTCTAAGGAATTTTCAGATTTTTGTCTGCTGTATTACCTACCTGTTCTGCTATCCAAACCGGCAGTGAAGCTAACATTTCGGAAACCATGCCTACGGGTAGCGATCTATTAGATTATGTAGTTTATACATTGATTTTAGTTTAGGTAAGTTCCTTATGATTCCAAAGATGTATAATCTATTTTGCTAGCTTTTTGGGCACCATACCCGAAGACGTGAACTTACTAGGTCAGAATAGATATTCAGTTTAATTTAGATTTAATTTAGTTACTTTAGTATATAGAGAACTGTATATATTATGTAATAAAAAGAATAAAACTAAATTTTCTGTAGTAGTTACTTTTAATATTGCTTTGTTAGCCCTTTTTTCACCTCCGACGCAAAAATATAGGTGTCTGTGTCTGTTTGTGGCATCGTAGCTCTCAAACGGCTTAACCGGATCGGATCGGAAATCGGATACATCTCGGAGAGTGTGCATCGGATCTGCATGATCTAATTCCCTCATGCCCATTATTCTATCGGACTGCCAGAGCGGGCACGAAAAATTGACAATGCGCTGCCTGAATTGGGTGTTCTTCGGTAGTTACAATCTGGGTGTCTTCTAAACCCCGAGTGAATCGGTTCCTTTTGCTCCATCGTAGACCACATCGTTGTTTAGCAACAGGCGAGATGAGGGTCAAAAGCAAGCCTATTCCTAAAAAAAAATAAAGATATTGATTGAATTTTTGTTTTGTTTGAAGGGTACCTAAATCATGTTCTTAGCTATGATTCGAGAATATCTGTTTAGCTTTTGAAATATTATCAGCTCTTATATGGGTGTTTAAAATAAAATAATAATCTTTGGGAATTAAACAAAGAACTTCATTCGCGTCAGAACTTAAACTGGTAAATTTCGGTGTCACATATACGATTTTGCAATTTTCTTTTGAGCCCGTGAAAATATATGGGAAACCGCGGCGTCTGTAGCCTAAAACACTTCAGGATCTATGGTCCCTCTGAACCTCACCGTACTTGAACCCCTCAACCTTTTTGGACCACTTATGACGTTATAAACAACCTGTCTATGAGGATAACAGCTCTTTGTTTCCTTCCGTCAAAACGAGCCACTTTTAATCCCTTCCACACGCTCAAGCGTCTAATAAAATTTATGTAACTACTTACTTTCCCTATTTACTTGAGCCTGTTATGGCTAAATGCCGGGTTATAAACTCACAATAGACCTATAAAATAAATGCCTGCTCTACTATGTTCTTATATCGGGCCCGGGATAGCGGGCAGAGTTTTTTTTTTATATCGGAGAAATCACCACGCAGTCGTAAATAGAGTTTTTTACGATTGAGAATCATAAGAATGTTATTGTTATTTGGAATGAAGATATCATATTTTCTGGATGGATTTGTATTTTGATCGTATCGGTTGACGGGGAATTTGTCCAAGTTAGCTATTTGCATGAACGATTGTTAGCTATTGTATTTTGGTCTTGAGCGTGTTTGAAGCCATTCTGAATCAATAGGCTATCGCACAGCCGGTTTGTTCTGCAAGCTAAGTGAACGCGCAAGTGAAGTGATAAGCTAAGTGAATGTGATTTTTTCTCGCCTATTTCTGCAGATAAATGTCAAAACATCGAATTATAAAGGTAAGGAAGGGACTACAGTCAAGAATGATCACTCGACATTTTGACATTTATCTATAGTAATCGACAAGAAAAATACACATACACTTAGCTTATCACCTCACTTGCGCGTTCACTTAGCTTGCAGAATAGACCAGCAGGTGTTAAAATAACAGGCTAAGGGCCGATTTTGTCAATCCGCAATTAAACGGTACAGTTATTTAATTAGTTCGATTTAACTTGATACTCTCGGTATTCCTTTACCGACGCAACCTAAGAAAACAAGTATCCTTTGTTCTTATTATCAAAAGAAAACTACAAAACATAATTCCCAATTTGTCATATCTCTATGTAGCACTTTGTAAACAACGACATGTGTTCGAAGCCCATATGTTTGACTAAATAAACGCCATAACTTCAAAGATATCTTCCCATTAGAACCTTGTCTAAATGTGTGATTACTAAACATCCTCAGATATATTGAAAGAAACGTAGCGTTCACTCAATGCGACGTAGTTACGTGTCGGCAAACTATTTTCCATTTGACTACTCAAGTGATAATTTAATTAAGCAACATCTTTGTTATGTCTCTCTACGTACAGAATAAACATTGTATTATCTGTGCAGATAATGGTTCTCCTAGTGAAATGAATAATTATTACAATAATAGAATGTAGGCGGCAGAGGCAAGACGCGATAATGCTCTTTGCTGGCGCGCGGTGATAGGCAGGGCTAGGGCTGGTAATGCTGGTATAGCTTTAATAAACACGGGAATTGCGTAATTTACTTCTCCCCAACCTTGTTTCATCATCTAAGCTTCGGTAGGTGACATCGGGTAATGTCACCGTTACTAAGGAATAAAACTACCTCGCCTTCCTCTGACTGTTTGTTTCCGTCTTAAAAATAGCCAAAGCTGTGGGTATCCAATCGAAGGTGCGTTGGTACTTCACGTCGCAACAGTTGTTATAAATGTACCAAGCACAAGTTCTGTTCACCTATATCAGTACTAATCTCACTTTTGCGATGGAACAGCTAAGCTCAGCTTGGGGCGTTGGAGCCTATTGAGAAATGTGCCAAGGGGTTCATCAACGAATACCTAGTTCAGACTCGGTTTCTTATTGAGCATCGGCGCAAAGTTGCTAGTCTATCGGTTTTTTATCGGATACATTTCGGAGAGTGTGCATCGGATCTGCATGATCAATTTCCCTCCTGCCTATTATTCTTTCGGTCTGTCGTGAGCGGGCACGAAAAATTGACACCTGAATGGTCGGGGCTACCCCGATAGTAACAATCTGGATGTCTTCAAATCACGAGCGAATCGGTTTCTTCTAAGGAAGCGCGCTCCATCGTAGGCGGCATCATCGCTTAAGAAGAGTTGACGGTCAAACGCAAGCCTATTATTTATTTAAATAAATTAAAAACTATTAAATTACAAAAGTCCGACAAGGCCGCATTTTTTTAAATCACAACAATGCAGCTCAAAAACTAAATTCCGCTTTGTTAATTGAAATATGTAAATTGACACCCCAAAAAATAACTTAGAGCGTATTTTCCGCAAAATGTCTTGGCGTTTCATCTGGATGATGGCACATTGCGGCCCGCCCGGGTTGAAACGACTCCATTTTAACTTATTTATGTGCGTGTGAGCACGCCCGTTGTGGCCTATTTACTGAATAAATGATTTGATTACTAAATTGCAAATGGTGAAATGCACGGAGAGTGCTTCTAGCGTGGGTGGCAGCTGCCACAAGCAAAAACACAAAAGAATAAAATATTAAATATTCGCTCTCTAGACTCCGTTTCTTTATCTTTTTATTGGTCGTCCAGTCCTTCGATAGCGCTCGCTGCGTTTTCATTATTATTTCCTTATTTGTGTGCGATTCGTTTAGTATGCGTAGACAACTTTCAAGATGATACTTAACCTAGAAAAGTACAAGTACCTCAATCGTTATGGGTTGCGGCACGCACACGCGCGTCCACCGCACACATCCGTCACTCGGGTACCGCAGTCGGAGCGGCATTAGAGGGCTCGAGGCGTACGAACGGGCCCTTATCCGGCGACCGACGAGTGGAGGAACCGTACGAATGCGGTACACCACTTTGATTGCATTCGCCGTCGTGCGGTCGACTCATTGTTGACTCAGCCTTTATTGTTGTGAAAACTCTACTCCACAGACAGCTGTCGATGTCGGCGAGATGCGAAGAAAATTGTACGGCGGCGGCCAGTTTCACCGACCTCGTTCAACTCCACGTATCGCACTCATTATTCGATGCGAACCGCCACGTGTCTATGACTAATTGACGTATCGATTGTCGGCGGAGGGACGTAGGGAGCGTTTGCATCGTGAGAAGGCAGCCCGGTGAGAAAAACAAGTGCACCATGAGTGCGCGAACTACAATCTCAGTAAACAAGACCGGTTCACCTTGACTTTTGGCGCGAGCACAGAGCATGATTCTGTTTTTGTACCACCATCCCGACCGCTTGAAATCGCAAGTGAACGGACTGCACCGTCGCGTCGGCCGGCCTTGCTGACTTTTTTCTCTCGTTACGATATTTGGCAGGGGCAATGACGTAATACGCTCGGCGATTGTGCAAATTGATTCCACCTTTGCCGGGAAGATTTACGATTTGAATTTGGCTCGCGCATCGGAATCTTTGCGATGCGCTTCGTGTTGCGACCACCCGCCGCGCCGTGACGGGCTATTTTGTCAGCATCTGACGTAAATGCTTCAACGTCAGTCACTTGTGGCTGCACACTGCAGTCCGTCACCTTGACTTGTTCCGGGCGTGGAGACAACGCGAATTTCTAATTTCAAATTATAAACACCAGCTGCGTTAATTTGCGCCTGTTTACTTGACTCAAACTAACGCAGGGTTTTGAATTCTAATGTGTCGACCGACGTATAATCGGATAAACTGTGCGACAAGACTTGTTTATCGTAACTAGTCGTAAGCTTATAAATTGTGTAGCGAAGGCGGCGTGGTACGCGGGGCGATAATCACTCCGCTCGTGCCTTGATTACTAGCATTGTCTTTAGGAAATCCTCGCTGCTTTGCAGCCTTTGTCCCGTCCTGTATTAATCTTAAAAAACGTTTCAAAACCCTGGCGATTTAATGCGATCGATGTTATGAACGCAACCCTTCACAGTGGATAGGAGTTGCGATGCGATTGAAACGACATGACCCTTTATAATTCGGTTCCGTTAGTTTGGAAGGCGCCGGCACGCGATGGTGAGCGGTGATCTGATACGTGTAGCGCGGAATAATCCCCGGTCCCTGTGTAGGGATGTTAATTGAGTATTTGATGAGATGGACTGATTATTCAGGGTTCCGGAAGCGAGCACCGTGCGTGATTTACCGACCTCAATAGATTACATTTCCTTGATAGATTTGTCGGTTCGATACGGTGCTTTTGAAAGTTTGCCGAATATTACAACGTCGTCGATGTAAGCAAATGCCCTACAGTTGGCAGCCCTAGTGCACGTTTTGGGTCATCAATCAATACACGTAGCCGGTCCCGCCCGCGCACCACACCCCGCCCTCCTCCACCCGCTAACTAAATAACAAGCAGATAAAGGAAAACGCATTCGACTACTACTTGAATTTGATGTAACGTATTGGCCAGCTCCAGAGTATAAACAAACCTCTCTGATTTCTCGCCTCCATTCCCTACCGCTTATTTATAGATTCGTTGTTTTTTGTATTATCTTTCGGCAAAACTTTTAATTAGGTATTACGGACCGGTATAAAGAAACAGCGCAACAACACGTCAAGTGGGATCCGTTCGCGAGTTTCGCCTTTATTCCGTTACCTATGCCCTCGTTAAGAATAAGAGGAAAGAGGCTTTTAGACAATGCTACTTAGTTAAGTAGATATAAATTTACTAACGTAACCGTGGAATAAATTACGGAAAAAATATGATATCAGAGAGAAATTCTTAAGAACGATACATATAGCCTCGACGATTGAATATAAAACAGGTTTTTGATATTTACTTCTATTCGTAGAGTTTGTTATCATACATATAATCTCAATTGTTTCGCGTTGCACGATGTAGCCACAAAAGAATATATTTCTTTGGTTCTCAAGTAAGTATACACGGTATCTTTTAACATAACTTTATTTAATTTAGTTGGATCCACGCCGACGTTCCTTATTATCATCCTCGCCTTGTAAGGTAAAGCCGAAGAAAAGCGTCGTGATCTTCAAAGTCGTCCCTTTGTTTCTTTGGCAATTTATTTCCTTTACACTTCGACCAAAATAAAGTGAATGGACGGGCCCAGTAGAAGAGCATTTTTGAAGATTACAAAATGAGCGCCAGCTCTCATTTCGTTTCAGTCGGTCTCTAGCCGTAGGAAGTGAAACACGAGTCTATTGTTACGCGATAACGAAACATCTGACAAAATTATGAATTCGTATGCTTTACCGAAGTGTAAATACACAAATAAAACCGATATCTATTTTTTGTAACATATATACTGTACATTTTTATAATTAGGTGTTGAAGTATATGTCCGACGGTTTTGACTCGTTTTTACTGATCAAGTTCAATGGTTAGGGCCCGTCCATTCTTTTATTTTGGTCGAAGCCTTTACATGTGTTTGTTACGACGGCCGGCATCGAATGGGCTACTTGTTGTATATTAGCTGCCTCCGGAAACTTCTAGTGTTCCATGAATTGTGAAGCCTGCTACAAAATGGATTGTTTTATATTTTATCTCTCTTTTCAAATGTTGTTTCTCTCTTTATTTCTTTTCTAAAGTATTCTTATCGCATCTTTTAAACAAATGGATCACATTAAAAACCGACTTCAAAAATATATGAAAAACTTAATAAGGGCCTATAAAATTTGAGGGTTGCCCTCGGTTTCCCTGGGATCCCATCATCAGATCCTGACTTGGTGACAATGGGACCAAATTGGAAGTATACCCTATCGAACAAAAGTTTTTTTTTGAAATCGGTCTATAGATGGCGCAGAAATCGGTGAACATACATTAAAAAAAACAGTGGAACAGTATAACCGTCCTCTTTTTTTGAAGTCGGTTAAATAGTGTTTCTACAAGGTTTATTTGTCAAGTAGAATTTCAAATCATGAAGAAACATCGAAATATCGATAGTTTTCTAAGTTACAGTCAGAAAAGGTGACTCTTATAAGCGTAGTCATATCCTCTGCACCTTAATCTCCTTTGTCAATTACCATAGAGCTCAGTTTTACATTTAAACTGCGGCGCCGTGCTGCGATGCCGTTGGTGGTCTACCGTTTATCGTTCAACAGATAAATCGACGTTCCAATAAAAAAGTAAATGGCTTTTGCGTCATTTTGTCGCCGTCTTATCGATTGTTGTCATTGTGATTGTTATCTGTATTTACATTTTATATCGATTCTGTATCTGTACCTGTACATACAATCAGTGCTTTGGCAGGGGATTGGAAAACAATTTTATAATCGTATCGCATAGATCTACACAAATAGACAATCAGATTTGACTCATATTCTTTTCTTATTCGAATACTAAGAAGCTGCAAAATTTGATAAATAAATTTGAATGACAAATTTTCATCAAAAAATCAAGCGATTTTTTTTACCTGCCTTTACCTACGCTCAGGGTTATAATTTTTGAAACCTTCGCTTGCTCGGTCATCATAATTTAGCACGCGGTTCAAAAGCAATTTTGCACTCTTGTATAATAAATAACTTTTATAATTTTTATGTATTATTATAATTTTACTTACAAGCTAAATGGCTAAACTTAATTTTGAAGGGATGATAGTCTTGAATAGTTGTACCTACGTTAATCTTTTCATATCTTACGTGGACATCTTTGAAAAATGATCCATGGTCGAAGGTAGGCACATATACTTTTATGGACGTAAACATACTACAGTACAAACCCTTCCTCCAAGTTCTAATTGAGAATATGAATGGATGTGTAAACTGACAGGTTTTTAGGTTTACGCGATAAGCTCCGTAACGAGACTAATAAACCTAAATTTTGCGCTGAATAAGAACAATTTTGAAACGCTACAAAACTTTCTTCATTTTGTAGGTCCTGTACAAAAAATACTTATTTCTTGAGAATTTAACTGAGGTTTTTTGAGTTGTACTCATAGCGCCTTACTTAAAAACGTTACTCAAGTTGATCTATGCTTAAAATTGCTCTCTCAACTTCTCGCTGACGTGTGGTGACTATTGATTAAGCTAGCTAGAAGGTACTTACACCTTCTAACGTTTTATTTTGAGATCAACGCTCAAGAAACTGGTATGGCGTTACAATGCGACTATGACAAACTACCCGGTGTATTACCCCGAGGGCTCGCAACATAATGAATGCCTCGGTTGGTTAATCTTTTATGCTGTCTCTTTTTGTCTTAACCTTTGTTTCTATCTACCTCCGAGGTACAAACCGACCAACTTATTTGTAGAGTTGGTTAAATCATGGAAATAAAAATTTTCTACAGATGACTGTCAGTTCTGTTCAGAAAATCCGACGGTGGCCCCATTATCCAACTTTCAAAATAAGTTCGTTTTTTCGTGATGTTGTATCTCTATGGGATTAGTATTGTTTTGAATGACACGTCTCTTTATATGGGACTTGAAAAGAAAGCTTGATGACTATATTGATGGAAATAACTATTGGGTATTTTTTATTGTTAGATTTCTATTGAAAGACTTTCTTTGTTTTATTGTTACTTTTGTTCGTGGTACATTACTATCGGGCGATGGTGGCCGAGTGATATCATGTGCGCATTACAATCTGCAGGCCCCCGGTTTGATCCTCGGCCCTGCACCAATGACTTATATAGCACTTACTTAAATTATTATATATATGCAGTTTCGATGCCATCCCTCAAAAACGGTGAAGGGAAATATCGTGAAGAAACCGATATGTCCAAAAACATTAAAGTTTGAAGACATGACTTTCACCATCATGTACTCCTATCCTCTCTTCCTTGATAGCCGATGGGGCCGAAAGGTTCTCGAATGGAGACCACGGACCAGTAAGCGCAGCTTAGGACGTCCATCCACAAGATGGACAGACGACCTAAAAGAGACCGCAGGAAAACGTTGGATGCAGGCCGCTTCCAACCGGCTCTTTTGGCGATAGGTGCGGGAGGTCTATTTTCAGCAGTGGCCGTCCTATGGCTGAACAATGACAGGATTGCGTTTGAATCAGTACTTAGTAAAGAAATGATGATGATGATTTGGGAAAGCAACATTTTTTTTTAAATTGTAGAATAGGCTTGCGCTTGGCCGCCAACTCGCCTGATGTTAAGCGATGATGCGGCCTACGGTGGATCACGCTTGCCTAGAAGAAACCGATTCACTCTTGACTTGAAGACACCCAGATTGTAACTATCGGGGAACACCCATTCAGGCAGTGCATTCCACAAACTAGCAGTTCGCACAATAAAAGTGGAATTAAAGCGCTTCGTACGGGTTTTCGGAATGTCAACCATAAAGCGGTGTCGATTTTTCGTGCCCGCTCTGGCAGTCCGATAGAAAAAAGGGCAGGAGGGAAATATGTTCTGTATTTGAACTTTTGAACATTGTTTTTGCACTCCATGTAAAGCCTACAGCATTTTTCGCCACATTAACTAAAGGCTTGGCTCCTTCCCTCCCAGTTGTCAATAAAAATGTCTCTCATACAAAAGTCCTTAATGTTGATCCAGCTACAATATTGAAAGTTGGTTTTACGCGATAGTTAGACCGAGGCTCGGGCCCGTTATATTTATGGCCCTATAAAATATTTAAAGCACCTGCGGTGGTTTATGTCGGCGTAAGCGTTCAACTTTACACGTAAAACGGACGGGAAAAGTACTAGGATGTTATACGATACAAGAGATATTGTTTTAAGATTATTGTGCCCGATTTGCTTCGTTTTATGGTGTGGATTTTTAATTAATCTATGGTTACTGGATTTACGCAACGGGCGGTCTCTTCTGTATTCTATTTCATTAACGCGCTTTTATTTGCTTGGTATTTATGTATGTATCTAACAGAATCTTTGAACTTGATTTTCAACTACTTCAAAACGTCGATTTAAATTTTGCACACTTATCGAAGACCGATGACAGTGCAATAGATTAAATAGTTTACGGGGTATGGGTCGGGATGGAAGAAAAGACAGCTTACCGATACGATGATTATTTAGAAGCGCTTTCTTCACTGCACTCAGTAAATCGTGACTAATTATTTCGCACAATCTTATTAAAAACTAATGTTGTTATTTTTCACTCCATTTATCAACATCATCGCCCTGACAACCACCGTCAATCTCCCCGAGGTGACATACGTGACGTCCTCTTACCAACGAGATCGAACGCTACCTGTGCTCTATAGAGGTCCGTCGGCACCGAAACCGTCACAATACTTTGTCCCATTAAAGCTTAAGCGTTTTTTAAGTATATTTATTTGTTCTGTATTTTATAGACTGTTTTTATTTTAAATGATAACTACCTAGTTATATAACGCGGGTGACACCCGCGTTATATCCGTGTTAAAAGTAGCCTTAATTACGCCATACAACATCGGCTATCTGCCAGTGCAAGATAAAACAATGCAACCTCCTTGAAGCAACCTCCTTTGACTTCGATGACAATTGTAATATGTCAATGTAGGTATACATTTATTTTATAGACTTCAATTGACTGCCTCGGTGGCTCAGTTGGTAGTGATCCTACTTTCTGCGCTTGGGGGCGTGGGTTCGATTCCCAACTAGGACAAACATTTGTGTGATGAACATTTGTGTTTGTTCTATGTCTGGGTGTTAATATCTATTTAAGTATGTATTTAAAAATATATATGTATGTATATCAGTCTCTGGCTGCCATATTACAAGCTTTGCTTAGTTTGGGGTCAGATGACCATGTGTGCAATAATGTCCCAGATATTTATTTATTTATTTAATTCAATTCTTGTTCATGTATTTTCTAGGAAAAACAATAAAACAAAAACCAGTTTACCATATTGCTGTACTTCTACCAAACTTTACAGAATCACTCGTTGGGCTAATCTGTAGATTGCCTGAAAACTTCATTAAAATCGGTCCAGCCATTTCATAATAATCTTACATTGAGTTTTGTTTCGCTCTCTTGGGTAATGGCAAGGCATAATTCCTATAAGAATGTTTTTTAAGGTTGTGGTAGCCCATTGGACTCGATTTAGACTGGATCGAGTCATATGGTCATAAGAAAGACAGAGAGTCATAAGAGAGATAGCACCGACGATACTTTATTTAGTTGCTCTTGTAATTCTCGTAGCTTAATTTAATTACAATCTAGCCTTATATTAGGTTTATAAGTAATTTAATTCTAACTTAAACATCTAAATATGATAGAATACTTTAAAAAAATACTACAGTAGGTAGTGTGCTTGAGTGGAGACCGCGACTCAAAAAATTTAGCGGAGAACGCCCTGCGAATCAATGGAGTTACAATTATAGGGCATAGTGCGAGTTTATCCAACGGCATAACGTTAACTACGATTTGTATGAAATAAGAACAACGCCATCTAGCACCATGTAGACACAACACCATGCCATGTGAACTTTACTTCAATGTAACAGTATTTAACGTTAACACGCGCGAGTAGGTAAACGCAATTGGAAGAACTTGCACTCAGGCTCAAGCACTTAGAACTCTCAGGCAATTGGCAGAGGCAGGACGCAAACGTCTTATGCAACACTATCACATCCCTTCCAATCAATGACGAGTGGATCTTTGCTTTCAATCAACCTATAGAGTACGTCATTAAAGTCACATTTGCTCAACTTTCGAAAGCCACAGCTAATGAAGTAAATAATACTGAATTAGTAGAATTCCCGACAACAATGTTAAAGATTACCATGAGTTGAACAACTTCTACAGCTCTTATCGGTTCTAAGAGACATCTTGGATGAATAAACTAATAGACACGTCATTTAGACCTCACCCTGCGAGCTGAGGCACTTTTATATCGGTAAACAGACAGCTGAAGCTTTAGTGTGAGTATGGTTATTAAGTGACAACTATAGGTTTTAGGGTATAGGTTGTGAGAGTCGCGGGCATCCAGTGGATGCAGATGGCAGGATGTCGTTCAGTGTGGAGGTTAAAGGGGGAGGCCTATGTTCAGCAGTGGACGTCTTCTGGCTGATGATGATGATAGGTTTTGAACTAGTTTTTGCTGCTGTACTGAATTTAATCTGCTTCCGCTTAAAAAATTGTAGCTATATTTTATCTTGCTGCGCAATGTACTATAAACGTCATTGGTCATGATTAAACAATGTTTTAATTTTACGAATCACGTGTATGACTCTATAGCTGGAAGTGTCAGACTCAAAGAAACGTGAGCACACCTCGAAACGTTGAAAAGAAAATTTGACAAAACCAGTGTAGTTTCCGTGAGATAACAATTTCTTTGAATTTTCGCTAGCTTCTTGTCCCGTCGTTCAATCGTCTAAAATTTTCGTTCGTATGCTGCTTTTAGACTAACTTGTTTAAGGAATCGGCGAATGTCTAGTGAATATGTAATCATCTGGAACTCTGAATGTTGCCGACACACGTAATTATGCACGAGAGCTTCTGAAGATGTGAAGACTTAGCAAATGAAGGCAGATATTTCTACTACGTGGGCTGAATTTTAGTTATTTAGCACTAAAAGAACTCTTTAATGATCATCCCGAAAATTAGGTACTTACAAAAGAAAAAGAAACCCTTTTGGCGGTTTTACTAACTAGCGATCTCTTTCAAGCAACCAGAAACTATCAAATATATTCTAAGGGGTTTTGAATATGTACTGGTAATATTTTGCTGTCGATGTTTCCATGATGTGTCAATGTCAAACCAAGTTTCAAAAAACACAATGACTAAAAAAATCGGTCTAAGCATTTCTTGGGGGAGGCCTTTGGTTGGAATAACCTGATGATGATTTCTTAATTTATTCTGGACTTACTGGTGGAACGTTCTTGGTAATAACAGAATCTACCACACCATCACTTAAAATTAAGTTCACTGTACAAACACCTACCTACCAACTGATTTATATCGCAACCTCAGAAAAATATAGAGGAAGTGGATACCTAGAGATAGATATTTCTCCTTTAGCACTTATACCCCTCCCCCCTTGGTCGTCCATTTGATCATCTCGTTTGCAGTTGTGTGCCGCTCAATATTGAAGTGTGCGTTTATAGAATTACTAAAAATATGTGTGCAATACGTATTTATCTCGCCCCCTTCAGTTTTTGGCTGACTTTCGGTGCTAGCTCGAGTTTAAGGCAAATCTGAACTATATTTGTAATCAAAGATCTTAACTCTTTAGTTACACAATTTCATATCCAAAATCATAAACGCAAACTACAATATAATTTCTAAAATTAGCTAAATACTTCTCCCTTCACTTCAAGTATTACTTTACAAGTCCCAACATGTCTGTGCCTACTCAGACTGCTTAAACATAAGTTTTGACGTACACAAACCAGAATTACTAGAATTATCAGCTAGTCAGTAGTCTGTTGTCAATATACAGACTAATTCGGCACCAGAATATCTGGACTTCAGATATATTTTAACAAAAGGCTGCGTTTGGCCTCAATTTTACCTGATGGGAAGCGAGGATGTCGTAGAAGATGTAGCGTGCTTGCCTGGGAAATACCTTGGTATTCACTTTTTTCTTGAATAACCCCGGATTGTAGGGAACTGTTGAGAAAGACAGACGCAGGTATGGCGTTCCACACCTCTGCTGTTCTTTTAAAAAGGTGGATGCGATTGTATATGAAATATAAAACACCAATCTGTATTCTTTTTAGGTTTTTAGGATTCCGTACCTAAAGGGTAAAAATTGAAGACTCCTAGGGCCTGTAGGTTGGTATCCACTAGACTATGTAGTCGCCCTACCTACATGCCTACATATTAATTACTTAGGCACCCATGTATGAAGTTAGTTTTCGGCTGATTACTCACTCGAAATGGATTTAAATTGGAATTAGATCAGACAAGTAATGGAGGGTTAATTAAACACTAAGGGATACAAGGGTTATTATTGCTTGTTTGAGTTCTGTTAATTAGATTGTAGTCATTGATTTATTAAACAACTTTGTTAGTACTTTTCTATTTACCAAGATACCTGGATTAACAGATATTTCTATCGGAGTATCTGCAGTGAGATTCCGGTAACTAAGGCCCGGGCACATGGTTTGCCAACCAGTAAAACAGTATTTTACTGTTTTTTGGTCTATAATACTGTTAATATTGTAAAAAAATAAGCTTGCAAAATACTGTTTTAAGACAGGAATAATATTGGGAGCTCCTTCCACAACCTTACCACGGTAAATAACCCGTAAATAATCATGTAACTGTAGAAATATCTTTTACCTGTGAATAATCTCGCTGACTTCACAGACAAAAACTTTTTCTGCTACTGATCTAGCAATAAACAGACCTACACACATATTTATACGTGCCCTATTTTGCTGCGAACTTCGTGAACTTTTCGTTATTTTCTTTTTTTCCTGTTCTGAAACAGAACTGTACTTTTATACGAATTTCATATTCTTATAATATTAATAGAATCCCGCAGTACTATTCGCGATTTTCCAGTTTTGTGGAGGTGGGGGGGGGGGGGAGTACCCTATATCCATCGAAAAGTGTACCGTTTTTATGAATACTATCATCATGTCAAATTTCGTTAAGATCGGCCAAGCCGTTTAGACATATAGAGAGAAAGATAGGGTTTACTTTCGCTCTTATAATATTATAATTAGGATTAGGGTAATTACGTAAGTGTGTTTGTTGATTTGTCATTTTGTTAGTTGTTTTATTACGCAGCAGAGCAACGAATGGACGGCGATGATGTTTTGCATAAAGATGGAGAACCGGAGAATCCGGAGATAGTGGCATAATGTTCTTTTTTATTCCGTTTTTTTTTATGGTTCCTGAGAAATAGCAACACTGGTGGTGGTTTCATACCGGGTGTAAAGGAAACGCTCCCGAAAATTAAGACTGGTGATAGTACTGGTGATTGCTGACACGATACCACAAAACAATAACATATTTTATTTAAAAAACAAAACGCAATGTAATGCAAATAAAAAATCATTTGACGCTAGAGGTCAACGAACGACCTGCGCTACGCGCACGCTTGTACGCTTTACATTGCAGGTTTTCGAAATTTTAAACCACTAAAACAACAAGTATAAGGCAAATAGTTATTGGTATTCGATTGCGTTTAGTATAATAGTCGTTTCAGCTTCGATAGCGTTTCCCTTACACTCGGTATATATCATTGACATCTGGCACATTCTGTACTAGACATAGTTTCTAGTTTGTTTAACATCGTCAGGCTCTAGGGCCTTAGAACTGCCGTAAGTTATACACGACGTAATAGTTCTTGGAAGCGACAGTTTCACGTGAAAATAAACAAACTAGATTGTAACTTTAAAGTAAACATTTATATTCTTAAGTTATGACACAGACTGAACATTTCATTGTTCAAAAGTTGGCGATGTGTATAAATAGTTAAACAAGAAGATTATCAACATATTACAAATTAACTGTTAGTTTGTTCACTACATTGTGTTAATCCAATGAGGCGTATGTAGTTTATGGAACGAATTACAATGTTGGTTATCGGCTTACGTAGGCCATTCTTGCAAAGTACCAAAAAGAGTCCATGGAGCAAATTATAAAGTTGCTTTTCGGCTTAGGTGGGTCATTCATGCAGAGTTCAAGCCGTTACCACAGACTGCGCCAGGGTTCATGTAAAGCCCCCCATTGACTTCCTTAATTCGTCCCCTTTGTAAACTGCTTTCTTCGAGGATTTCTAGTGGCATTCTAAAGAATCTAACTGCCGATAGCTTTGTCTCTATCCTATGCTAATCGGCTATCTCGCTGCTAACCTGAAAGATTTTTCTAATAACAATCCATTAGAAAGATGTGATCGCTGACTCTACCATAAAATGTATACTGACTTATTCTGTCATCGCTCTTCCATTACCAATGCAGCTCAGGTGTAAATTGGCCAAATAAAAATAGCATCAATTTATTTTCCTCGTATTAGTTCTGACCGCTGCAGAGGACAAATCTCAAATGTTATATAATTTGTCATGTTTTATTTTTGCAGTTTATCAAATTGACGCCATTTACCTAAATATCAAATCAAATGTCGAATGAAGATTATTTGCAGGAACTAGAAGTTGTTCATTTTAAATTTTATTTTTAAATTATTATTTAAACAAGAAAGACACTATCCACTTTGTATGGGTTCAACGCAGCAGTTTTTTTTTTCTGAACTTTAGTTTTCCTGGATCTGTGTGGTTACTGTAACCTCAAAAACATTCTTATAATAATCTTACACTGAGCTTTGTCTCTCAGCAAGGGTTGCCATCCGTCTGGGTTTCCCCGGATTTGTCCTAGTTTAGAGGGCATCCGGGGAGCGTCCGGGCGGGGCTTCATTTGTAGTCCGGGTTGAAAATTTTCAAATCTTGGGTCGCCCGCGACACACGCACTGTGCCCGCACGCCGCGGTTTTACACTATGTTTAAAAAAACCTATTGTCATGTCCGGGTTCTGGGCTCTAAAATCCGGGGTTATCACGCGTCTTCACTTGGTTGCCAAATTTTAGAGATGGCAACCCTACTTTCGGCTAATGCGAGAGCAAGACAAAATGCCCCACTGGATACTGTCCTTTCAGTAATATTTACTCACTATTTTACAAGCCTTTATTTAACCTTGCCTTTGCCTTGTTACTTTGGGTCAAATTTTGCAACTGAATTTTAAAACAGTTATCCCCAACCGATTGAGCTGAAATTTTGCATACACGTTTAGTTTGGATGACAATGACGTCGATTCTGATGTACCATTCTCTAAACTAAACTAAATTTCATAGCTCTAAAATTGTTGCCATCCTTTTTTGACTTATTGATATGAAAAGAAACGCCGATAATTTTAGTCCTGTCAAATTAGTTTAGTTTAGAGAATGGTACAACATAATTGACTTCAATGTATTGTTAGCTAAATGACGTTATTCTAAATCCAATATGGCGGACTCGAAGATGGTGGATCAGTTATATTTTATGCACCTTTATTAAGTAGGTATCAAAATTGTATGATTATCAGCTCTATTATCGGGGTTTGAAAAAATAATTTATACGTTTTAATTATTTACTGTCATTGCCTTTATTAAATAAACGCAATACAAGCTAACACTAAAAACCTAAATAACTTTGCTGATTATACCTACAAAAACAGTTGGTTTGCCCATAGAACGTTGTAAGTCTATATACCCAAAAATAGCCAAATACAACGTACCCAGTAAGATGGCGGCATTGCCGAGCTGAATACAACGTACCCATTAAGATGGCGGCATTGCCGAGCTGAATACAACGTACCCAGTAAGATGGCGGCATTGCCGAGCTGAATAGCAATGTTTATAAGTTGAGGCAGAAAAAAATGTCAATATGCTATTATAACAAAGTAGTCTTGTGTAAAATCTTTGTTAAAATAATAACATTATATATCCTCTATTTTCTCTCTCTAAAACTAATGGGAAAATAAGACAGCAGTAGTTTCCTTTTTGACCACATTTGTTCATATTCTTGTATACGGTTTGTGAATTCGCGTGGTGTTTTTAGGGTTCCGTACCCAAAGGGTAAAACGGGACCCTATTACTAAGGCTCCGCTGTCCGTCTGTCACCAGGCTGTATCTGATGAACCGTGATAGTTAGATAGTTGAAATTTGCACAGATGATGTAGTTCTGTTGCCGCTATAACAACAAATACTAAAAACAGAATAAATTAAATATTTAAGGGGGCTCCCATACAACAAACGTGATTTTTTCGCTCGCTTAGCTCGATATTGATAACGGAAAAAAGTAGACGCTTAAAATATTCACATAATATTTAGTTATATTAAAATTTATTTATTTAACTAACACGGTACAACCAATTACATTAGATAAGTTATTAAAATATTACAAAATCATATAACTCGTCATTACAATAGCCAAAAATTCAATGCAAATATATTAACAAACAATACAAAATTAAAAACAATAATAAAATTAGTGGCATGTCAAGGATGATAAATTACAAATAAAATCAATTAATGTCACAAAAAGTCAAAGTGCATATAAAATTTAATTAAATTTCATAAATTCAATAATAAAGCGTCAAAGTTACCAGAAGTCAAAATCACACTGACACAAATATTCCCATTCATCATCATCCATTACCTTCTTACCCACTTTCACCTTATTTTATTATTATTATTTCCATTTATATATTCACTTCAAAAATAAATAATTAAATTAAAATAAAACTAATATTTTAAGGGGTACGTATAACAAACGTCGTTTTTTGCCGTTTTTATAAATAATGGTACGGAACCCTTCGTGCGCGAGTCTGACTCACACTTGGCCGCATTTTTTTTTTTTTTAATTTCCGAATGGCAACCATATTGTGCCGCCATAATGGACAAATAATGCGCGCGTTCACCGAACATTAGTGTTATTTGAGGGCGAACAATAATTGCTAAGCTGTACGGACTTTGTAGTATTCCTTCATATTCATCCTCATTCATATCCATTTTTATATAAAATTTGTAAACTTTTTATCGGTTAGTAAAACTTTTTGGGCACACGCTCCGCAAGTCAAAATTCAAAATTTGAAAAAGGAAGAGGGAAAGCCGTGACGGCAAACAGAGTGGTCATTCTATAAACAACCTTGAAAGCAGGAACATCAAATTGAAAAATGGTGAAATGTTTTGATTGTGGATGCTGCCCTGAACTCCGCGAGTAATAGTGTTCCGTGGCTCTGAACCTAGAGGAAATGTTTTGAAAATTGATGCTGCTCTAAACCTAGAGAAAAGAGGACCGGCATGCGGAAACCGTGAGTCCCTTAGTATTTTACCATTCTTCGACCTGGAATTTGCTCCGCTGCCGTCCTCCTACCTAAATCCTCGCTCAACGTCCTCTGGATACCAGACGCAAGCGAAGCTTGATCTCCGTACCTCTTCCGAAGACTACACCTCCGGTCCACTACTTCGCCGGATACCTGCCGTGCGGAGACTGCGGAGCGCTTAGGCCCCTTAGCCCCTTTAGCTTTCTTTTTTATATTACTGTACTGACTGTACTGTACTGTACTGGTCAATTAAACTTATTATAAGGATGAATATGAAGGAATACTACATTACCCCAAACGTAATGTAGTATTCCTTCATATTCATCCTCATCCATATCCATTTTTATATAAAATTTGTAAACTTTTTATCGGTTAGTAAAACTCTTTGGGCACACGCTCCGCAAGTCAAAATTCAAAATTTGAAAAAGGAAGAGGAAAAGCCGTGACGGCAAACAGAGTCGTCATTCTATAAACAACCTTGAAAGCAGGAACATCAAATTGAAAAATGGTGAAATGTTTTGATTGTGGATGCTGCTCTGAACTCCGCGAGTAATAGTGTTCCGTGGCTCTGAACCTAGAGGAAATGTTTTGAAAATTGATGCTGCTCTAAACCTAGAGAAAAGAGGACCGGCATGCGGAAACCGTGAGTCCCTTAGTATTTTACCATTCTTCGACCTGGAATTTGCTCCGCTGCCGTCCTCCTACCTAAATCCTCGCTCAACGTCCTCTGGTATCTGTTGGTTTTTCAGCCCTAATAGACACTTCATATTCAAGTTCGTGTTTATTCAAGTAAGAATATTTGATAGATCTAGCCATGATTAAGTTTTAAAACGTTAAGTTTAGAGTTAAGAATTAAAGAATTATTTATACGCGTTTGTTTCGGGTTAAAATATTATAGAATTATAGAAGTATTCTATAATATTCAAAACACCCTTAACAAAAAATAAATAAATAAGACGCTGCAAATGTATGTTGAGCGTTTTATTTTATTAAGATTGTCGTAGAAAGTACCTACAACGAACGTTATAATATTAATAACGAATTAAAGAGATGTCTCGTCCATGTATATATACGTCGATGGAAAAATCTATGCCGTGTCCACCATTAATAAGTCGATGGTAAATTTATGCCACGTCTACCTTTTTTAAATCAATGGTAAAATTATGCCGCATCTACCATTTATTATATCGTTGGTAAAATGTGATAGTTTGATTAGACGTGTAAGAAGATTATGTATGAAGCGTAATAAGGTTTTATGCGTGTCTAGACTTCAGTTTCCGTGAACTTACAGTGCACCTGTTAGTCGACCTCGAAGATCTAGAAGTACACCTTCTTGTAGATGGAAACTTGCATGAACGTTTACTACAGGATATTGTCCTGCAGCACGCCGTAGAGTACACCAAACCTCAACTTGAAAGTGACCCGAGGGTTTAACACTTACAAGAGAAGAATGGATGTAGATTGCAGTGGCAATCAGGTAAGTAATGTATATGTGCGTGGGGGTGTAGCATAATGTTGAACATAGTACTGTAAAGTGTAGGGTTTAGTGTTAAGAATGAAGTAGAGTGAGAGTAATAGGTAAAGATGTATAGATAAATATATAGAGATGTTAAAGCCGAAAGATTAAGTCGAAATAGAGCTCCCTGGGCAAGGTTTGTTTTAGAATTTTGAGATTAAGTATATCAACTTGACACATGTATACCTCGTCTCTCAAAGGAATTCACTCTTCACTTTCATTCATACATTCAGAGGTAGGGGATACGGCTCACGCCTGCAAGGTCGATGGCACGTATTCCTTCAAGGAGATATCGAAGTTTAATGTTAGGGCTTATTTTGGGGGTGTCATCACCCGCACCGCTTAGAAGACCCATAAAAAAAAATATTTACAGGGGTAAGGTACCGCAGAGGAACGTGTCCAAGTCTGGGTATACCCAAGATCCTGGATGGGTTTAGATTCCATCCAAGAGAAGTCAAGGCTTAAGATTAATTTGGACTTAGGGTCCATCAAGGATTAAGGGTCTAGGTTTAAGATTAAGTGGATTTAGGGTCCCTCAAGGATTAAGAGTCAAGGAAGGTTGAATAGGAAACCACAGGGGAACGTGTCCTAGCCTGGGCTCTATTCGAAATTAAAGCTAAGTTACTACTAAAAGAATATACAAGGAGAGTGATAGTATACAATGATACGAAATTGCACCTTCGGCTTTCTTAAAGAGTTGTGCCACCGCTCAGATGATAAGGAAGATTGCCAAACCAGAAATGACGATGAGTGATGATGAGGTGATTTACATAGTCAAGATAAAAAAATAAGGTCTAGGTTTTTAAAGTTAAAGATGATATTACAGAATAGTATAAAAAACAGAACTAGTAAGAAAAAGTAAACTGAATTTAAGCAAAGTTATGAAAAGTTAAGTTTAGATAGAAAATAATTGAATTAAGAAAAGTTACAATAAATAATTTAGACTTTGCTGGTTTACAACAGTTAGGAATTTATACCAAGAAGTTACAAAAGATAAATAATTTAGAAAAAGTTAAATTTTAATATCTTTAACGTGCCATTTTCCTCTCACACCATTAGGATCCTCAAGGACAAAGACAAGTGGCGATAATTTCTCAACTACCGTGCACTTGACATTACGCCAGACTGTGTCACCTACGTTAAACTCTTTAAAATTGTGTCTCATGTTGTAGTGAGCAGCGTTCTTAATGTGTGCAGTGTGTAGTCTGAACTTTATCAAAGGTGGCAGATAGTACACCTAGGTTAGTGGCATAACTATTCAAGGAACTATTCAAGTCACTAATTAGTTTTTAGTTGAGATTGTGAAGCGCATTTAGGACAATTAGTGATCTTTACGCCTTTACGGCCACATTTAAAACAAACCAAATATCTAGGTTGGGTACAAGTCTTTAAAGAATGACCTTTAACTCGACAACGAAAACAAAAATCTTCCACTAAGTTCTCATAAGTCTGTGAAGAAGTACGCGGCTTCACATTATTTTGTACAGCATTAGTATAACTCATCTTTGAAGAAGTCTTAGAAGTTGAAGGACAATGGTAAGCAAATTCAGCAGCACAAGAAGCATCTCCGCATCCAGGTTTGCGAAAATAAATTTGTTCATAGCTTTGACAAGCTGAGACCAGAGAATTGATTGACGTTATTTCCTTACAAAGCAAAACAACAGAGTAGCACGACCTTATATTATGACGGATAATCTTAAGTTGTTCGGCTTCACTAAGCTTCTCTGAAAGTCGTGAAAACATTCCAGACATTATGGAAACATATATGATAATGGGCTCTGAATCGCCTTGAATTCTTTTCATTATCTCTTGTCGAAGATTAAAATCATAATCAATTGATCCAAAATCTTTGATCAGTAACATATGAATATCATTCCATGTTAGATTAGGGTTCTGTTGATAAATAAAACGAAACCAATGAAGTGCATTTCCAGAGAAAATTTCGAAGGCATGTTTACAAAGCATCTCCTCCGTGATATTTCTAGAAATCCTGAATTCTTCCAGCTTTTGAAGGAATGTTCTAGGGCATGTTTCGCCATTATAAGAAAAGGTTTTCAAATCTTTAATAAAATTGTCCGATGTACGACAATTTTGAAACATTGTTGAGACTTGAGGCATTGACGAGTACGGAACCATTATACTTGGCTGAGGTGTGAATGAAACTTCTGGAGTTGATTTAAGTTGAGAGGTAGGCTGAATAGCAGGGAGGGTAGCAGGGAGGGTTAAGGAAACCGTGGGAGAGTCAAATTGAGCCTGAGGAGGAGGGCTGTGTACCTCCACCAACACCTCTTCAGAAGAAAACCTTCCATCATCATCAAGAGTTAGTACATCGAAGCGTTTTGAAGTGTGAAAAACCGTGATCTTAAATTTGAACAAGTTTCAATCAAGGATGAAGTCGCCTTAAGACGGTCCAGGCGGTAATAAAGATGGTTTACAAAGGCCTCGAGTTTTCTCAAACCACTTTTGTCTCCAGAAGATTCGATGTGTGAGATTTTAGTCTCAATGTATTCAAGAGTTACCTCTGCTTGAGAGAGGTCCACCTTAAGAGGTAAAGAAGAGGACTTAATATTCTCTGGAAAAATGTGACAAAGTTTTGTCATCTGTTCTTTAAGATTAGATAAAGTATCTGTGTGATGTGTGTGTGTGATATAGTAGGGAGGGTTAAAGAAACCGTGGGTGCAATTTCGTATCATTGTATACTATCACTCTCCTTGTATATTCTTTTAGTAGTAACTTAGCTTTAATTTCGAATAGAGCCCAGGCTAGGACACGTTCCCCTGTGGTTTCCTATTCAACCTTCCTTGACTCTTAATCCTTGAGGGACCCTAAGTCCACTTAATCTTAAACCTAGATCCTTAATCCTTGATGGACCCTAAGTCCAAATTAATCTTAAGCCTTGACTTCTCTTGGATGGAATCTAAACCCATCCAGGATCTTGGGTATACCCAGACTTGGACACGTTCCTCTGCGGTACCTTACCCCTGTAAATATTTTTTTTATGGGTCTTCTAAGCGGTGCGGGTGATGACACCCCCAAAATAAGCCCTAACATTAAACTTCGATATCTCCTTGAAGGAGTACGTGCCATCGACCTTGCAAGCGTGAGCCGTATCCCCTACCTCTGAATGTATGAATGAAAGTGAAGAGTGAATACCTTTGAGAGAAGATGAATACATCTGTCAAGTTGATATCCTTAATCTCAAAATTCTAAAACAAACCTTGCCCAGGGAGCTCCGTTTTGACTTAATCTTTCGGCTTTAACATCTCTATATATTTATCTATACATCTTTACCTATTACTCTCACTCCACTTCATTCTTAACACTAAACCCTACACTTTACAGTACTATGTTCAACATTATGCTACACCCCCACGCACATATACTTTACTTACCTGATTGCCACTGCAATCTACATCCATTCTTCTCTTGTAAGTGTTAAACCCTCGGGTCACTTTCAAGTTGAGGTTTGGAGTACTCTACGGCGTGCTGCAGGACAATATCCTGTAGTAAACGTTCATGCAAGTTTCCATCTACAAGAAGGTGTACTTCTAGATCTTCGAGGTCGACTAACAGGTGCACTGTAAGTTCACGGAAACTGAAGTCTAGACACGCATAAAACCTTATTACACTTCATACATAATCTTCTTACACGTCTAATCAAACTATCACATTTTACCAACGATATAATAAATGGTAGATGCGGCATAATTTTTACCATCGACTTATTAATGGTGGACACGGCATAGGATTTTTCCATCGACGTATATATACATGGACGAGACACCTCTTTAATTCGTTATTAATATTATAACGTTCGTTGTAGGTACTTTCTACGACAATCTTAATAAAATAAAACGCTCAACATACATTTGCAGCGTCTTATTTATTTATTTTTGTTAAGGGTGTTTTGAATATTATAGAATACTTCTATAATTCTATAATATTTTAACCCGAAACAAACGCGTATAAATAATTCTTTAATTCTTAACTCTAAACTTAACGTTTTAAAACTTAATCATGGCTAGATCTATCAAATATTCTTATTTGAATAAACACGAACTTGAATATGAAGTGTCTATTAGGGCTGAAAAACCAACAGATACTTTATCTAATCTTAAAGAACAGATGACGAAACTTTGTCACATTTTTCCAGAGAATATTAAGTCCTCTTCTTTACCTCTTAAGTTGGACCTCTCTCAAGCAGAGGTAACTCTTGAATACATTGAGACTAAAATCTCACACATCGAATCTTCTGGAGACAAAAGTGGTTTGAGAAAACTCGAGGCCTTTGTAAACCATCTTTATTACCGCCTGGACCGTCTTAAGGCGACTTCATCCTTGATTGAAACTTGTTCAAATTTAAGATCACGGTTTTTCACACTTCAAAAACGCTTCGATGTACTAACTCTTGATGATGATGGAAGGTTTTCTTCTGAAGAGGTGTTGGTGGAGGTACACAGTCCTCCTCCTCAGGCTCAATTTGACTCTCCCACAGTTTCTTTAACCCGTGGGGCCAAACTGTAACGTTACGCCTGTTTGCTAACTTAAACAGGCGTCCCGCGACAATTTCTAGGTGTTGAAAAATTAAGCCTGCCTATCAGTTCCTGCAGATCCTAATGGGTGGTAAGGAAAACAACCAGGTAACGGATAGATAAGTTTAATTGACCAGTACAGTACAGTACTTGGGGTAATGTAGTATTCCTTCATATTCATCCTCATTCATATCCATTTTTATATAAAATTTGTAAACTTTTTATCGGTTAGTAAAACTTTTTGGGCACACGCTCCGCAAGTCAAAATTCAAAATTTGAAAAAGGAAGAGGGAAAGCCGTGACGGCAAACAGAGTGGTCATTCTATAAACAACCTTGAAAGCAGGAACATCAAATTGAAAAATGGTGAAATGTTTTGATTGTGGATGCTGCCCTGAACTCCGCGAGTAATAGTGTTCCGTGGCTCTGAACCTAGAGGAAATGTTTTGAAAATTGATGCTGCTCTAAACCTAGAGAAAAGAGGACCGGCATGCGGAAACCGTGAGTCCCTTAGTATTTTACCATTCTTCGACCTGGAATTTGCTCCGCTGCCGTCCTCCTACCTAAATCCTCGCTCAACGTCCTCTGGATACCAGACGCAAGCGAAGCTTGATCTCCGTACCTCTTCCGAAGACTACACCTCCGGTCCACTACTTCGCCGGATACCTGCCGTGCGGAGACTGCGGAGCGCTTAGGCCCCTTAGCCCCTTTAGCTTTCTTTTTTATATTACTGTACTGACTGTACTGTACTGTACTGGTCAATTAAACTTATCTATCCGTTACCTGGTTGTTTTCCTTACCACCCATTAGGATCTGCAGGAACTGATAGGCAGGCTTAATTTTTCAACACCTAGAAATTGTCGCGGGACGCCTGTTTAAGTTAGCAAACAGGCGTAACGTTACAACTTCTTGTAGCCATTGCTATTGAATTCAATGTTTCTTTTCATGTTGAGACGACAATACGTTGGCAAATTTATACCTTATATTCTTATATCTAAGATCTCAATTGGAAACAATTATTTTTTGATTCTGTAATTTTTCTCATTATCGTGGAGAAGAATAGAGCAAACAAATGTCTTCAAAATATTAAATCTATATCTACATCCATCTATACCAATATATAAAGAGGAAACATTTAATTGTTTGTTTGTTTGCATTGAATAGGCTCCGAAACTACTGAACCGATTTGAAAAATTCTTTCACTGTTGGGAAGCTACACTATCCCCGGGTGACATAGGCTACATTATATTTTGTAGCGAGGCCGAAGACCGAGCTCACACCCGTGCGAAGCTGGGGCGGGCGGCTAGTAAATATATAAAAATCTCGTGTCGCACTCCTCTGAAACGGCTCTACCGATTGTTATGTTTTTTTTACGTGCGTATATTTTTTAGGTATGAGAATAGGCCGTAAAGTATTTTTCATCATCATCATCACAATTTTTCATCACCACGCCGGTGAAACCGTGGGACGCAGCTAGTAATATATATAAAAAACTATGTGTGTATGTTCCCTATACACTTCAAAACGGCTGGACAGATTTTAACGGGACTTTCACTGGCAGATAGCTGATGTCATAAAGAGTAACTTAGGCTACCGCGGGTGAAACCGCGTGCGCAGCTAGTAGCTAGAATTAACCCTAAAATTGAGCCAGCTGCGCGATATTGATTGTTGAACACAAAAAGACCGCCATGTGACGGCATATCAATTTCGCACAATTATATTAACCAACAAACTATAGATATTAGCAAGCCTAAAGAAAGGGGTCAGCGCTGTAGAGTGGAGTTCACGAATCGGCAAAACCTTATCTTCTAAGTCTGCGTGCTTCATCTTCGACCAGATCGTCGCTTACCAACAGGCGAGTTGGTGGTCAAACGCGGACTTATAGGACACCGTGAGAATCGATAGACAATTTTTTCTCAGGCAACTGGTTGTGGGTGGAAGCTAAAAGCTCTGACGCCGAGTTACGTGACTTGGAACAGGCCTACGTTCAGCATTGTACTAAGATATGATGATGAGGATGATGATGATGAAAGAATGACGAAATCTAACTAAGATTATCTAGCCTATATTATATTATAAAGAATTTGATTCTCTGAAGGCCGATTTTTCTAACCTCACTTAAAAAATGAGATAGCATTTAATTCCATTGATAGCATAATTTCGATTTTTTCAATAGTCAGTTAGAGGTTTTAAGCTGAGTAAAACCTGTAAATTTATTGGACAGATAAATTTATTGATTTGATAACTTTATCTGTCTACCTATCTGATCGTTTAACTGCGGATTGAAAATAAATAAATATCTGGGACATCATTGCACACATGGTCATCTGACCCCAAACTAAGCAAAGCTTGTAATATGGCTGCCAGAGATTGATATACATACATATATATATTTTTAAATACATACTTAAATAGATATTAACACCCAGACATTGAACAAACACAAATGTTCATCACACAAGTGTTTGTCCTAGGTGGGAATCGAACCGATGCCTTCAAGCGCAGTAAACAGGTTCACTACCAACCGAGCCCTGGTGGCAGTCAAAAATCGGCTCTTAGTCTAAATTATCGCAAAAAAGGTTGAAAATTCAAAGAAAACCAAATAACAATGTAGGTAACTTTATAACCACATCTACTTTACATATTTTGACGTTTCTATGAGAAATATACTTGTTTTCCTTGAAAAAGGATCTTGCATATAGAGAATTGGCATCGCCGGAAATTATAAGTAACCAAACAAGGGGTAGTGTATCGGAACATCGTGAATAACCAAGATATACTGCTATGTTAATAAGTTGTTTCAGAGTATTCCTCGGAAAATGGAAAGCTTTAACTTCATTATGCGGACAGAATGGAGGCCGAGCGACGTCCAGGCTCTTAATAATTCACTAGCTTATTTAGAAAAATAACAGTTTCTTTTCAGAAATAACTACGCCACGAGGTTTCATCCTCGCAGACTTTCCCTCAAAAAACATACATTTTTAACATGCTTTTATTAGCTTGGTACGTATGTAACGGAATCTTTGAACTTGATTTTCAACTACCAACCTCAAAACGTGGAATTAAATTGAAACTTTGCACACTTATCAAGGACCATGATGCAATAATTTAAATAGTTTGTCTCATTATCTTTACCAGGATCTACGAGTACATGCAGAATTAGCGATTTTAAAGCGTGTTTTTTAGTTTTTAGTCAGCAAGAGTTATAAGGATGTAAACTGGACCCTATTACTAAGCCTAAGCTATCTGTTTGTCTGTCCGTCCGTCTGTCCTACGTCCTACCTTTTAATGGATGTATCTTTGGAACCGTAATAGATAGCCAGTTGAATAGATTCGTAGAATATGTAATGTTACGGCGGATTAACTAAGAAATAATAATGAAGTCAAAAAGTAGAAACCAAAGGGAATCCCCATATAAGAAACTATAATAACCATAATAAATAATGGCTAAGCGCGAGTCGGTGACAAATTTCTGTTAATCAACGTCGTCGGTCGGGCGCGGTCACTACTTGGATGGGTGACCGTCTGGGCGTGATGTGGTCTTTTTGCACTACGTTTGTATTTGTGGTGGTACTGAACCTTCAGTGCGCGAGCCTAACTCGCACTTGGCTGGTTTATTTAATACCTATAGATAAAGCAGATGACGTTTTGGCATGTAAAATAAAAATAATTAACATTATAAAAAAAACGACTTCACAAAAATTTCAAAACGACAAAATTTAAATGGGACACACGGGAAGCACCAGCTTTAAAAAAAAAAAGAATTATCAAAATCGGTTCACCAAGTCGAAAGTTCTGAGATAACAATCATAAAAAACAGCCGAATTGAGAACCTCCTACTTTTTGGAAGTCAGTTAAAAATATGTTCAATGCAAATGCACTGCATTTATATGGTTATTAACGAGATATTTATCGTGGTTAGGTTGTAGATGAAGCTCCCGATATTAAAACTATAACAAGCATGCTTTGTAGAGATTGCATTCAGCAGATCGCTGAACTTGCCTCGGATCAGTACCGATCGCGATTCGCAGCCCCCAATTTGCTAACAAACTCCTGAAAGCGTACTTCAAACTTGCGATATATCTAGTTTCTGCTCTCGGCTGCCTCTCACAGGCTGCCTTCCATTATTTTCCAGCACTTTGCAGTTCCAACTCTGATGCCAACTGTTCTTGGCGACCGATTCGTTAGTCTTCCAAGAGTTCCAAGCCAAGAGCTGCCTGCGTATGTTCGTACCATGCGACAGTCATGTTACTTCTGTATCCTTATTTAACTCAGAGTCAATGGTGCGTGCTCTCGCTAGATTTCCAAAGGCGGCGGCCAAACGACGCGTATTTCACCAAGACGCAGCGTGAGTGCCCAGTTACGTAGGACAGCTCCGAAATTTCCCAAGCCATCCGTGATACCGTCACGCCCAATAAATCATACAAATCCACCGCCGGTTAAGTGACGAAGAAATTTGTGGTAGCAATAATGTTCTAATGATATCACGCGATACGCCTCAAATAACTAAAGCGCTAAATGCCCCTTCTCACGAGACGCGAACAAAAACCCGAGCTGCCCTTACGCCGATTATATTGTTGCTCGAATTTGGTGTTAATTTTCGATAGTAATTACCTAAGTTTTTATAGGCGCGTGCGGTGTGTTCGTGACTTTATTACGGGTTATGTAATAGGTGTAAGCCAGGGCCGGTAGGGCGGGTCGGGCGTGAGCTAACGGTACGCACCGGTACCGCCGCGGCGTCGCTACCGGCCGCAGTGCCGTAGTCCGTACACCTCTGCCCTTCATTGGATTCGCCTCGCTCCGCTCTACAAAAACATCTGAATAAACACAATCGACATGTGAAAGGACCGAGACAAAGACACCCGTCCGTCTCCACAGACCTAATTACCTTGTTCAAACAATCGTCTCGGTAAAAATGCTAACTCTGTCGACACGAAAGTCAATTCGAGCGAATTTGCATAAAGCCCGCGCCGAGCTTTGACGTTTCGATTTTCGCTTAATTAACGCTCGGGGTTGATGTTCAGAAAGAGTTAGAATTTGCTATCGCTCCGTTCGTTTCCGGCACCTTCTAGTCAAGTCCGGGTCGGACTTCATTCGGGGGCAATAAATTGATGTCGTCGAAGTTTTACCCCGCGTTTTGATAGTCGAATAATTTAATCTTGATCAAGGCCCCGTTGTATCTCGGGTTAATGAAGGCGTTTCGTAGCGTGTTCTAGGTTTAGTTGAACAGATAGGCTTGTGTAAGTGAGCAGGAGCGAGCGAAGCCGCGGGCATGCGACGTGCGCGCCGTACGTGACTACAAGATGACCGCGGAGCCTCCACGACGACTATTTGCATAATAAGTCCGTCCGCTGCTCTGGGAGATTAAACTTTGCCGTATGACGTCCCGACTGCAGCTCTCGTATAATTCAATAGTGGCAAACTGATTTCCAACTCTGTATCCAGCGTCGCCCGTCGGCGGCGCGCCGTGATTGCAGCCGGTGATTTACTGGCTCTACGAAGAGACTCTGCTCCGCCCGAGGCGCCTCGACACGGTGACGGAGCGCCTTTGTGCCTCCATAGCGACGTGCATGCGAATATTGGAAGCGGAAATAATTATCCAATCTTTTCTGCCGTCATCATGCATCTTATACAGACTACATATCATGTTCAATTATTCACGTACAATAGCGAGACGAGAGTCGAGCCTCACGTGGACTCCCGTTTAAAAGCCCATTAAAATGTCACAAGCTGATGTGGGTACAGAACGCGTCCCGGAGGGAGCTTGCCTAATTAATTATTTATAGTTCTTATAAACGAGGATATCTCGAATCGGATGTCTACTTCAATTTCGCGGTTGCGTCTCAGATGAGGTTAAACGGGGGTGACGCGGAAGACGGTCGTGTCACGTGCCATGGCTACACAAATTTCGTGATTAATTCCGAGGAGTGAGGAGCAGAGTAGTCGGAACGAGGCCCGGTGTGTAATAAATGCGGCAGGGACTACCTGCTCGCTGGCACCGGCTACCCTCCAGCGGACCATGGTCGCCGGGTATCAACGCCGGGCTCGGCCGGCGCCCGTCCGCAATAAATGCCGTCCTGTCCACTCTGCCGTTTCACTTTTCTCAATTTCGTTGACCCCATTAACAGAGACGCGCTTCGTCGGCTCGCAACCCTCTCGCGTGCCGTTACACTGTCACATTCATTGACAATTAAATGCTTTCCGCTTCTGAGTATGGAAGTTAGCACGGACGTTATATTTATGTCGTGTATCGGACGTATCGGCGTGATATTATGAACGCTTCGCCTGTTATTATATCGCGTTCGCGTCGTTTGAGAATGCAGACACCGAAAACACTCGAAGTACTCGAGCTTGCGATGGGATCGAGTCGGAGAGCACTCGAAACGCAATCCGATGCAGAGACGCGCGTCGAGGTCTAGACGGAACGAAAGCGACACGTCGCTATCGATTATGCAGTTAAGGGAAATTATGTAAGCGGGGAGAGGCGCAGAAAGCTCCCAGGTCCCCGGGGACCGGCCGGGACAAAGCATGGCTCGCTTCTTAATTACTTGTGACGGTACAGATATATTATTATCTTCCCTGCGGTAAAGGGTGACGTCTGACGGGAGAGTCGTGCGCGACTCCCTCGATCCGTCACGCAGTACGTGTCAAATTATGAAAACATTATGATGCTGGGCGCGACTTGCGCTCTGTTATTTACCACGGAATTCGCGCGGCTATATTATCTGAAACCAGCGAATGCTTCACACGTATGATGTATGCTATCCGCTTACACCGCCACACCCCGATTTTGTTAATGTGTGCTTGGAATCAATTAGCGCCTATCGCAGAACATTTTTTCATAAATACCGAGGGTTTCGTCCGCTATAAACTTTTACAATTCAATTTGATCACTCCCGTTATGTAGTTCGAATTTGTAGATTGTTTTGTTCGCTGTAATAATAATTTATAAAGTTTCAGATGCCGGCTCGCCGCGGTCGGGTGGTGGCCGACACGAAATTCATTTAGAGCCAAATGCGAATAACAGACAATGAATTTACATGAAAGCAATCAAAATAAGGGGTAGAGGAGTGCGCTTATGGCAACTCTGATTTAATTAAGTGCTCCCCGCATTAATGAGATTCGATTGCTCTTGTTTTTGCGACAGCCGACTGGGTTGGTTCATTTCACTCCGTCCGGTGCAGGGTTCAATTAATAAAGATAGCTGACCAGTTTTGTTTTACTATATTAAACCTACTCTATTAAATTGTTCTGGTCCTTCGGTCATAGAAAAAAATAAAAAAATACCAAAGCATAATGAATCGGCCTCACTGCGCGTTTTGCTTTTCGACAGATTTTTTTCATACGTGATAATTGTTTCTCACTCAAATCCTTGCGCTAGAACTTTGCATGCGCGTGGTTCATTTTACGCTGTTGATTTCGTTTTTCTTCTAATCGCGGTCGAAACGAAAGCTCCAGATACTTTTGTGATGAAATCAGGAATTAAGATCACAGAATCAATACTAATAATACCTCGAACAAAATTTTCCTGACATATACTGGTAAGTTCGGCGTTAAGCAAGCTACCTGCCAGTGTAGTCTCTACCCAGTAATTTTTCATTTGAAGAACAGTTGTACGTGGTAGTATACGTACCACAATCGCAGCCATCGGGAGACAGAAGGCAGCAAACATACTCGTAAGTAGTTACGAGTATGTTTCTCCATCTCGGATATAAAAACGTGACTTGATCTATCGTCGTTCCTAATCTAGACAATTCTAACATTACATGTGGAAGCAGCGGGGTTTTAAATGAATAACCTATTGTCCTAGGTGGGCGACGGGATGCGACTCGTCGCGTCAATGCTATACAATGCAGCTTGCATCAAAACTCAATTGTGCAAACAGTACCTACGTGTCAATTTGAAAATAGCCGTTCTTACTATTGTATTTTGTTTCGTTGGCGAATTAGATAACCTCCAAATAAACTTATTCAAATGTAATGTTTTCACTGAGGTTCCCACGACACGGGCCAAGCGAGAGCTTAGTGTAGGGCCAGGGTATAAACCAATCCCGATGTAATAATCTCTCATATGAAATAAAGTGTTTAAAGTAAATCACGTGCTGTACACTTATTTATTTATTTTATTTATTTATTTATTGAGACAAAAACGAATTATACAGTTACATTTATCTCACATATTAAAATTAAATCCATCTAATGTCACATATCTAATTTAAACAAGAACAAATACATACAAATAAATAATTGTCAAATAATTAATACAACAAATGTCAAACAGTTAATTTATCAAAATTCATAAATTAATGTCATAGATCTTCAAAACAGTCACAAAATTCTGTTGATGTAACCGACTTTTTGCACCTGTCCCATTGTTCAATTAAATTCTCACTTATGGTTTTTCATGGTTGACAGGTAAGACGTTTGACCATTAATGTTAAGTAATTGTGTGGTTTAAGATGATAATCGTGGCCTGGAATAGAAACTGGCTCTAAGTTGAGTTGAGGCTGCTAGGACAACTATTATAGGTGCTTGGCGACAGACTTTTAATTTCTAGTTAGCCAGCAGAGCACTAGAAAGTACCCTACTTCTCGAATCCTTTCTTGAATCGACTTCTTCATGGCAAGCGTGCTCCATCGTAGGCTGCATAATCGCTTAACAACATAGTGGCGTCAAACCCAAAATTATTATATAATAATAAAAAAGTCCGTTTTCCTTTATCAGCGCACAGGCCTGCAGTGGTAAGTCGATCGTGCCAACCACTGAGCTATCATTACTACGAAAATGCGATGCATTGCGAAATGCATGTTTGATATTTTCGAACTGCGTAGCGTAGCATTACATCGCTTTGGTGGGTTTATCGCTCAAGTAGGCCAATGAGTTAGAGCCTGTGGAAGCACGTACGGTAATCCTAGAATATGGGTATGATAGCTTATCGCGGGGAAGAAAAAACAAAATGGCGAAAACCCTTGATGCCGTAAGGTCAAAATTGTTTAGCATCTTGATTAATACACAGATGTTTTTAAGCACGGTAGACGGATGAAACACTTTTTGCTTTGTGGATTGATGATGAAAAAGACATGTTCCTAACAGTACTTACGTAAGTGCTATAAAATATGCAGTGTTACTTTTTTATAACAACCTATGGAGAGATAAAAAAAAAACTGTAATTGCGAGACAACAAAAAAAAAAAAAAAAAACATAAAATAAGCAGCTGAACACGTCAAGTCAGTTTTTAGAATTTTTGTCTGTTTGTCCACGCACATCTCCTAAACCACTGAACGGATTTAAATTCGGTTTTCACGAATATGCTTAGCTATGGCCAGATTGAAGTATAGGCTATGTTATTTTGCGCAAGGACCGGATTAAGGGAGGAAAAAAGGGTTGAAAGTTTATATGAAAATCTACGCGTACGAAGTCGCGGGCAACAGCACTAGTCTTCTATCTATACCATCCATACCAATATATAAAGAGGAAACATTTGATTGTTTCTTTGTTTGCATTGAATAGGCTCCGAAACTACTGAACCGATTTTAAAAATTCTTTCACTGTTGGGAAGCTACACTATCCCCGGGTGACAAAGGCTATATTATATTTTGTAGCGAGGCCGAAGGCCGAGCTTACACCCATGCGAAGCCGGGGCGGTTGGCTAGTATTTAAATAAAGTCATACGCGGCACTCTATATAGGTATTTCTAAACTGAAGTTAAAAAAACGTAGGTAAAATTAACTCGGAAATAATAATATTGGCTCTTGCAATAAACTTTGCAATATAAATTTTCCAATTTCAGACAAAGAAGACGGTGCTACGAAAAACAGAACAATTCAAGTAAAAAACGAAATTGAGAGGTTTTCCTTTCAGCCCGAACACTTGCTGAAGTAATTTTTCATGTAGCTTGTGTGTTTGATCTTGTATTTAGAGATAATAGTAAATTCACTGTTTGGAGGGTAGAAAATGTTTAAGGGTACTCATTCGCAATCTTAATTTATCTTTTGTTTTGCTCTATCTATATTAACGCATTAACGCGACGCGTCACCAAAATGCTGGCGTGTATCTGGCTCAACGTATAAGCATTGCCATTCAACGTGGTATTGCCGCCAGCATGCTGGGTACGCTGCCAACTGATAGTGGGTTTGAGCATTTGGATTGTCTTTAGATCTTCAACGGTCTATGGACAGTCTAACTGTTTATTTAGTGTTAGTTTTAGCTAGTATTTTGTTTATTTAATAACGGCACTTGCCATTAAAAAAAAAAAAAAACTATATTATAGACTAGCCGACCGTCCCGGCTTCGCACGGGTGTAAGCTCGGCCTTCGGCCTCGCGACACAATATAATATAGCCTATGTAGCCCGGGAATAGTGTAGCTTCTCAACAGTGAAGGAATTTTTAAAATCGGTTCAGTAGTTTCGGAGTCTATTCAATGCAAACAAACAATAAAATGTTACCACTTTAAAAGCCCTAACAGACCTTTGCCAGTTATTCAACCGCCAAGCAGTAGTGTGCAGACACTACTGTGTTCCGGATTGAAGGGCAATGTTTCCAGCGAAATTACAGGGCACACAGAGATTTGACATCTTATATCTCGGGGTGACGAGAGCAGTGCGTTGCTATCCAGGGTTTTGAACTGTTGAAGTTCAAAATTCTGAGTGGTGTTGAGCTGTTATGGGCAAGCGTGAAGAGCCATAAGGCGAGCGACTTCGCTCGTCTCGTCACCCAGTATCATTTCGATCAAGACGTGTCAACTTGACTGACAGACCGCCGTCTGACCAATGAGAGAGAAAGAGAACATATTCTCTTTCTCTCCCGTTGATCAGACGGCGGTCCGTCAGCCAAATCCGCCACGAGCTACTTAAGATTGAAATAAACGAATTGCCCATCTAAGCAATATGGCATGACGTAGGATGTGTCATCTGTTATAGGTTTTTGGGCTTATAACTTTGTATTGACAATAGTTGAGTGTTTGTCGTGTTAGGATTACAATCTGCAAGGTGTGGGTGTGCAATCTTAGCAATGAGCTTGAGATGACGGTGGAGGAAACATGGTCAGGTAACAATAGCATGGTGGTAGGGTACTTTCTACAGACCGTCTGTTTTTCTAGACCGACGACATCGTGAAAGTCGCGGGCATCCAGAGCATGCAGATTGCAGGCTATCGTTAAGTGTGGTGTTCTAATGGGGAGGCCTATCTTCAGCAGTGAATGATTTCTAGATGATGATGAGAGCACTTTCTAATGCCCAGCTGACTAGCACCCTCAAGTAGAGTAAAAAATTGGTCGGCATCCACGGTATATTCCCTCAGCATCATTTGAGAGCCAAAATAAGGTATATGGCGCAGAAGCATAATTACTTATTTGGCAAAAAAGGTCCTTGTGGGTCGAAACGAAACCAAAGATTTTATTTAAGTAGGTTTACCTAGTCTGTGGTCGAAACTAAAAAAAAAAACTAATATTAGAAGGCAACTCGACGAAATTGGAAGATTCGAACACATCGACCCCCATGCACGAATTCATGTTTATAGATGGCAGTAATAAACCGGCAGTGGATAAGGTAAGGGACTTCCGTCGAGTTGTCTATTACAGCGCTATTACGGGGGAGCTGAGTTGTCGCCAGAAAGTTATTGTTAAAGTGAGCGATTCCTATTCATGACGAGAAGACGCCGGCCGCAATATGCGCACTGTATAGGGTTGCCAGATGGCCAGGGCCCACCGGGACTGTCTCCCAAAAATGTCTTGGAAATTTTTAAATTGCATCAAACATATATACTACTTAAGATTACAATTTACAATGTCAATTATAATAACACAAGCAAATTGAACAACTTTCTTTTGAATACAGTCACACTCCCCGATTCCAATATTGTTTTTGGTAAATGATTGTAGATTGCCGGACTAGTGCCGAAGCTTGCAACTTCTTGACTAACCGTGTCAAGAAAGTGCAAGCTTCTTGTTTCTCTGATCATTACGTATTCCGTAGTGCGTGCGTAGTCTCAGCTGGTTTGTTTGCCGACGAGAGGAGCGACGACGGCTGGAGAGGTCTACTGATTTCACTTGAATACTTCCATATTTTAAATGGTTTCGTGCTTAAATTGAACGTCTCTGGCATTTCAACGCTTCCTTCAAAATATCTCGCCAATTCCTATTCCTTTCCATTTACAAGGGGTGGGGGGATTTGTCGATCCGGTGCTGCTACTACAGATGGCTTAATATATTGTATTAAAGTCTCATATAGTGGAGCAAAACCATGGCGTTCACACACAGTCGTGCGTTTCGCTACTTCTATTTTTGCGGTTTTTCTCTTATGTTTCGGTATAGCTGTAATGTAAAATTTACCTTAACAGTTATCTCCATTAATATGAAATTTGTATTTTAACATATTGTAGACATAATTTGGTAAATTATTATTTTAATGATTCCAAAAAAAAGGTAGAACCGCGCAAGTCAGTGTTGGTTTCATATGCAGTGTTGCTATTTTCTGTCGGGTAAAATTTCCTATCGTGTTTAAAGACCTAATCTTTACAGTTTCCTGGATAAACATTCAATTTTGATATGACACCATATAACCAACTAAAACTAGGATGAGCAAAAAAATGTTTTTTTTTTTTACCTATATTTAATATTGCGCGATAAGTCTTTTTTTTATGATACTGAGTGACGAGATGAGCGAAGTCGTTCGCCTCATGGCTCTTCACGCTTCGCGTGCCGAGTCCCGATAAATATTAAAACAGGATCACCAAAATTACTAAAATTGGAAAAAGAGGGCCTTAAAATCAGATGAGTTGTGGTCAAGCGCCATAAAAAAACTTACATACAGTCCTAGATAGACAGTCTAATCATGGACCATAATCCATCTTGGAGTATAATATGTGTTTTTTTCGTGTATTTATTTTATTTATTTATTCAATTAGGACGGTGTAACACGGTTTATGTTCTCAACCAATTGAATTCTTTTAGTTCCTTTATTTCGCAAACTCTATAAATACGTGGGTGCTTTGTAACTGAAAGAAAATAGTCAATCACTGTCGAGGGATCAGGTTTCGTATTTTCTTGCGAATAAGCTTTAAAATTGAGGAAGACTGTGTTTGATCGAAACGATAAAGTGAAAGGCTTTTGCAAATATCCGCCAGTTACAATGGACGATGCGGACCTGTGAGCCTGTGACAGACACGCCCGTATTGTGCGACCATCAAAACTGCGACCTGCCTGACCCCTGCGCCATTCTGGCACGTTCGAGATTATCTCCGTCAACGTCTCTCTCGTTAGACATGCTACGAGAGTAAGCGACATATTCTCGAGCGAGCCGGAGTAGGGCCACTGATCGACACGAAACCTGTGGCGAAATTCTCAATTTGCGGCCTGTTTGTGTTTAGTATTGGAGAGCTCAGTTAGTGTTCAAGTTTCATCACAGCGTAGGGAATAGCGGTTTGTATCACGATGCTATTATACATGACCTTTTCATATCTGCGGTCGCTGTGCCATTTCAAAGGGCAGTTGAGTAATGAACCTGCGGTTTTCTCCAACTATAAAGTAACGCGATTTGTGGTCTTGCGTTTGCGGGCTATTTGGCTTTACTGTTTGCGGTGTGCGCTTATTTTACTCATGGATTGCGCGGCGTTGCCCGCGGCGCGGCCCTTTTTGTTATTTCTTGTTCGATTTCTTCGATCGTAGATTCGGCTTCCAGTAAGGTAGGACACGCGTTCTACATGTGATGACCTGATATCAGCAGCTACAAATTTGCGTCGTCGACATTCCCGTCTGCTAGTCTCCGATTTTCCTCCGATCCCGCAATTGAGTTGCCCCCGACGCGTAAATTGGTCGGTAGTAGGCGTATTATCGTCGCTCACCAAACTATCGGTCGTGCGCATCGGTCCTGTCCCTCCTCTGCGTCCGACAATTCTGATATATTGACGAGTTTCCGCAGCCGTTTTGCTCGCCGAAAAAAGTAACGACCCCCGTTTTCCCTCTTCGCATCACCGCCGTTGTTTAGCTCCGGGAAAATGGAAAGATATTTTCCTACCAGATTTTAGAACGCGAGATGACGTGAAATATGAATCGAGCGCTGTAATAAATGAAAAAATGAGAATTTTTTCACGTGCATGTCGGATGTGATCGGCCGTCGCTCGATTAGAGAATACATTTTGCGGGCGTTTTTTGTCGCTTATCTGTGTTTACTCTGTCGAAAGTGGAGCTTACACGTGACGGTGTTTCATATCGCAGAAGCGGATTGCAGATTCATACTTTATCTCGGATTAAAATCCTGTTTGATGCGATTTGGTCAGACTGTCGTGATGGCGCGCGGCACGGGGCATGCTGTGAGATCGGTGAATCACGTACTCAGTTCGCATGCAAATGGTATCGGCGCGTGTGCGCTCCTTGAGCGCGCCGCGCCGCGCCGTCGCGCGATTTGGTAATAGGAGGTAGGTAGCATCGGGTCGTCGACCTACCGACAACACAATGCTATAAATGCTATCGTAATTGTTTACTTTGGCCCGGCTGACCCGTTACTCAACACGCCGACTTACGATAACGCTACGCATCTGATGCACGCGTATTTGCGCAAATCACTGCAACCTCAATACGCTAAAACGCAGTTCGTTGAACCCAACGTGCGTTCCGAGCTTAGATACGCTCTCACACTGCCGCCGTCAGTCGGCGCAATGGTTTCGTTCCGATTTCCTACAAATACGGTTTTCACTACATTATCACGGCAAAATCCGGACCCGAACAAAACTGTCCAACTACGAAATTTCATCGGAAAAACTAACAGCTCGCATTTATAATTAAGCGTATACACTCGTAGAGTCAACGTACTTTTAATGGCCACGCCAATTCTGAATGTGTGGCGCAGGGATGCCACATAGATCCACGGTTATGCAAGCCGTCTATCAACTAATTAAACTGTGGATTTCACAACGCACAGAGGCGTACGTAATTGATTGTGCCACTTCTTTATGGCAACAACACACGTGAAATCTGTTTGTAAACGGTTTTATACGTGTGCGTTGGTGTTTCACACGCGAGGCGCGGCGTGAATGCGCGAACGCGGCGCGTTGTGGCTTGCACGCTGGTTCAACCAGATCTATTTATAGTCTTAATGATATTTGCGAGCTCTGCATGCATTATGAATGTCCGAGCCGTCTTGTGTCCTGGAAGCATATTTTAATCTGGAACCCGTTGGTAACAGTGTGAGGATGTCCCGCTATGCCACGTGACGTATACCGTCGCCTCACGTCCCTCCCATTTGTCCGGTTGCGAGCACACGCCTTCAGAACCGTATGTTTATATGGCAGGACATTTGTATGGGAGAGCCGAGTTCAAGACCTGATATAAATTCACTTATGAATTTTCGTTCATAAATTGTGTTTCCTGTAAATGGTTTCGGTAAAAAAGAATCGCAGTGTCCCCTTGGGCCAGGACTAAGGCCGACCCTTAATTATGTAAATCTCGATTCTGAGCAATAGCGTGGAAACGTGCCTTTGTATCTCAAATTGAATATTTGGTATTCGAGCTTCACAGGACCACACCCCTTGAAGTCCTTGGGATTTCGGGGTGAAGAAGCGTATTGAACTAGGATTTCTCTACGGACTCTCTCGATTTCAGCTCTTCATTCCGTTTTTTTTACAAATAATTTACTTGTGACTGCCAAAACTGCTCCTGCTGTCGGTTTCTGAAATATTATTGTTACCTCTGAGGATTCCAGGGCAGTTAGGCATCCGGGCACTACCCACCGTTCCTTTCTTTAGTTATCTTCATCCGAAAGCTGCATGGATGATCGCTGTTGACAGAATTATCTCAAACCAAAAAAGTATTCCTGCAGAGTGGCCAATTTTGTATGGAAAGTGGTGTAAGGACCAAAAGCGATAATGTTGTGGTATTTGTGTATGGATACTTCAATACCAACGGTGGTGCAAAGGGGTATTTAAACCAGGCATGGCACTTTTTTTTATACAGGATGGAAGCTGTATTAATGGCAATAATGACAGCAATCTTCATAGCTAAGTACATGAAAACTGTAATACATTCGGAATGTTTTGCAGATATTTTGATTGGCATTTATATAGGCCCTGCGACACAGGAGTCTCGCCTAGTGCAGGGACTACAAGCACCTGTCGTTCCTCCTTTCTTAAAGTAATTCAGTTTGCGTTTTTTAAATTAAATATTGTTAATCGTCTAGTTGATTAGTTTAGTATGCAAATGTATTGGAAAATAATATTTGTATTTTTATATTTTAAAAAAAAAAACAGCAAAAATGGCGTAAATCGCAAAAGAAAATGCCGTTCGATTCTTTTCCATAAGTAGAGTCGTAGATGAAACCAACTTAGGTTAGAATCTTCAAAAATCGCAAAGTACTGAGTATACAAGGATGGAGGATCCTTACGCAAATATCACTATCGCTATTGATTCATAGACCGCTTTCCATACAAATTTGCCCGGTCTCCATTGCTGGTATCCTTTTTTAGAACAGGTGAAAATTCTTTCCAAGATAGATAAACGTAACTTAAAACTTCGGCGCAGTTACATGCACCATGTTCACGGGAAGTCTTCCCGTGAACATGGTGCATGTAACTGTGCCGAAATATCGGGAGCTCCTTCCACAACCTTACCACGGTAAATATCCCGTAAATAATCATTTAACTTTAATGAACAACCGTGATAGTTTAAAACAGTGTTTAAAACGTTAACATTTAAAATTACATAAAAAGTATAAATTACCGTGTGACTATTGGTCCATACTATAAAAATGTATGTATTTAAAAATATATATGTATGTATATCAGTCTCTGGCAGCCATATTACAAGCTTTGCTTAGTTTGGGGTCAGATGACCATGTGTGCAATAATGTCCCAGATATTTATTATTATTATTATTATACTTTCGCACAGTCTTCTTTGGTAGATAGTAGTAGTAGCAAGCAACTTTATTTCCTTTCCATAAAGTTAGTTGTACATCTAGTTACGGTTTCAGATTTTTTTATTTCCTCAAAAGAATTTACAAATTCACTTATTGAGAAAACAATATAATAATAGGTAAGTATAAATAATAGGTAAATATTATAGCGCCACTGAGCGTATTTTACAGAGATATTACAACAATAAATTAGCTATATCAAAACAATCAAAATATAATAAAATATGCGTTAACATTACAGTAAAAAAACAAACTTAGAGGGTAGGTTTGTAAAAATTTGCAGAGTATATGCAAGCGGTCCGTGCCGCGCATTGTTTACTAAGCCCCTATGTATGTTTTTTTTTGTTTTTAATGGTCTTATTATAAGTAAGTAGGTATGGTTACAATAATGAAATGACCTCTAAAATGTGATCTTTTAACAATTTTTTAAATGTGTTTACTGATTTTATTTCTTTTATGTCTTTTGGTAATTTGTTATAAAGTTGTGCCCCTTCATACATTATATTACTTTTACCATAATTAGTCCTAGGGGTTCTTAGACAGATGTTATTTATTTCTAATATTGTGTTTATATATAGATATACTTTGTAAAAAAAACAATGAATTAATGTTACATTAGCTACATAGGTAGCTAAGTGTTTATTTTCTTCTTATTCATATCTGATTTTTATACTTTTTTTATTTAATTTGGATAGGAATCCCTCTTCGGGTGTGGACCTCCTCCAGCATATTCCAGTTATTCTCGACGTACACTCCATCCTCTTTAAATGTCTTTTCTGTGTGTTAAAATTATGATATCTTTAATTTTATGTTCTCTGGAGGGTTGGTAGGTAAGTCGAACAAAAACATTTCTACTCCATTCCGTTTTCTAATCTGCAGATTACTCATGACTCAGGTGTCGTGCATACCATAAATTATCTGTACTAAAGTGAACGTCGCTCGCTGAGCAGTGAAGCAGTTTAATATGTTGTGTCGTAAACAAAACTATGTTCATTAATTCGACACGTGTTGGACTATGTTGTGTTTTATTGGTAGCAGAATATTGCAATTACCAGAGGTTTTGCTAGTTGGTTCATCTTTACAGCTGAGTTACTGAACGATTTGTGGATTAAGATTGGTTAAGTTGTTATATTTACTTTCTCATCTTTTGAGAGCACATGTTCGCAATGCTCTGAAGAAAAAGTTCTAACAATAAGCAGTTTTTAGGGCCTCGTTCCATAAAACTTCAACTTTTTGTGGCTTCTGCGGTGTTGCAATCTTGCCAACGTCTCGCGATAGGCCAAAGAGATACAGAAAAAGCTGTATACTGATTTATCGAACTAAGTTGTGCAATGGCAACGTTGGAAATTTTGCGCACTAGATGGCGTTGTAACGAATGCGAGATTGCCATGCTTTTTTGTCTATATCTTTTTCTTGAACCTAAATCTCATTGTATGTGGAGTTTTTTGATGAGATAACAGACAATAGCGTTTCACTAACTGACCACATGTGTGATGAGTTGGTTAATAACTCAGCTGAGCTTGGATTCATTTTAGATTAAATTTTATTACTTCAGTAAAAAACTGTAAGGTTTTGACAGAGTGGTATCAGAAGGTACGAGCGTAGGTCGTCCGTGTCGCGTGTCGAATCTGGGCTCGATTAGAGGACCGTGGCAGATCACAGCGCGAGAGAGGTCAGTAATGGGTATAATGAAGGCTGTAGATGATGATAATGAAAATAAAACTTTATAGAGTGAATAGAAATTGTTAATTACTAAAGTACAAAAAAGTAGTGTAACAAGTGGATCACATTAAAAACCAACTTCAAAAATATATGAAAAACTTAATAAGTGCCTATAAAACTTGAGGGTTGCCCTCGATTTTCCTGGGATCATCAGACCCTGACAAAGTGACAATGGGACCAAATTGGAAGTATACCCTACCGAACAATAGAAAAATTATTGAAATCGGTCAACAGTTGGCGGAGCAATCGGTGAATACATTTAAAAAATATAGTGGAACATAGAACCGCCTTTTTTGAAGTCGGTTAAAAAGACAACATCACGCCCAGATGGTCACCCATCCAAGTTCCGAGGGCATCCGATGTTGCTTAAGTTCGGTGAACAGAGCTTTGTCACGGACTCGCACTTGGCCATTATTTATTATTTGTTGTTTCCTATAATCATGGCAACTATGACGCTTGTACGTATTGCCGTTTTTACACTAGAGTCTAGTGACAAAAGGAAATACAAAAATAAGTTTAAAAAAAAAAACTTACTTTTGGAGTTTATTATTATTTCTTAGTACATCCGCCGTATCACTAAATATTCTGTGAAAATTTCAACTAGCAATCTATTATGGTTCGAAAAATATAGCCGTTAAAAGGTAAGATGGCCAGACAGACAGACAGAGAATTGTAATACGTACACCTTATGGTACGGTACGGGTACGGAAGTATGGAACCCTAAAAACAAATCATGTATACAGTTTAATTTTATTTTACAACAGTAGAAACAAATTAGTACCGTTAGCATGTAATGTTATCGAAACGTTGACATTATGCAGGGCACGAAGCGCATTCGACCTCATTACCATCCCTACAGAACAATACGTTATCTCGATGAAAAATTACAACACAGCGGCAGGGAGTCGCTGTTGTACTATAATCCTTTTCAAATAGCAAGACACTTGAGAACCACCTACAGACTAGTTTTCACAGTAGCGCTTAGTTAGCTACCTAGTTATATGTTTTCGCCGCAAAATGTAAATCTTTAATTTAGCTCTATAACGTCACATTCAATATTTACGAATCAAGTTACATTCTATCGTAATCTCAAACCACCTGTCAAGTGCCATGCTATTTGAAACTGACTATAATGGAAGGTTTTCCGAAAGGCAATAAAAAAAAAAAAAACATAAAAATGCGTTAGATGGCGTTGACGAAACATTGATCTGAAGATTTTGCAAAACCACAGACGAAGAAAAGCCAATAAAAATACTTGCTTATTCATTGAACAAATGCGAAAAAATTACAACCATGTTTCGTAAGCGCCATCAATCGATGGTTGCAGAACTTTGTTCTTCCAAATATCAGAAAACCTGCTGGTAACTGGTAACGCTAACGAGGTAGAGAAACTACGAAAACCTAAGAAGTAAGTTACCTCAATGTAGGGTTGCCATCCGTCCGGGTTTCCCCGGATTTATCCTAGTTGCCCTATGCCCTAGGGGGCATCCGGGGAGGGGACTTCATTTGTAGTCCGGGTTTAAAAATTTAAAGTCTTGGGCCGCCCGCGATACACGAAATGTGCCCGCACGCCGTTATATTTAAAACAAATCTATGATGTTCGGGTTCTGAGCTCTTAAATCCGGGGTTTTTCACGCGTCTTGTCCTGGTTGCCAAATTTTAGAGATGACAACCCTACCTTAATGCAGCAATCACAATCGACAAAAAGTATGAAACAGCTGATATTTTTTTCGCGGTTTCACTTTTAGTCTCTGTTAAAAGTTGTTCATAATGATGAGTATAACGAACCCCTATCGGTATAGCATACCTTTTCCTTACAACCCTGTATAATCTGTCAAGGTCTCACTGACGAATAAATACGTGAAAGGGAGACAGATTTTATGACCATGCGATGAGGTCTCCGATTCTAATAAGACCTATGTATGTTTGTATATTTGTTCCACAATAATTTGCATATTGGAATTATGTAGGCAAGTAATTCATTCCAATGCAATTTTTAGGTTCAAATATGAGCAGAATCGGACGTTAAGGGATTGCGAAGTCACCGTTCGGGGCGAACTAAATAAAGTACAGATTATTATCTAGCCCTTCCTTAGCCAGTTTCTTAATTTTCGTCATACTTAGTAATCGTTTATAGCCAAAAATATAGAAAAAGAGCCGTTCCAAATATAGAAAAAGAGGATTACTCTACGTTCTGTTTGTCCACGTACTTAGCTGGGTTTAATAACCACTGAATGCTACCGAATCCCACTTAATACCACTGTTTGCGATATTAAGGTCCGCGGGTGCTTCGCTAATGGCATGGATATGCCTTTTCTCTCGTTTTTTAAATATTTTCAAAGGAAAGCTTTTAAAATGGTAATCTCGTAATGAATATGATTGGGGTTCTGTTTGTATTGGAGTTTTGGTAATTGGGTTAGATGATAGACCTGTCTAGCTATTCACAAGAAACCTCTTGATATCGTCAAAGATTTTCTTACATAATCATTCTAATACATATCATGAATTTGAAAATATGTAGTCTATATGTTTGTTTGAAGTAGGTACTTCTAATCTTAGAACTCCACACTGAACAGCATGCCATCTGCATCTACTGGCTGCCCGCGTCTCTCACAATGTCGTCGGTGTATCTAGGCTTCTGGTTCATGGTCTCCACTCAAGAACCTCTCTTCCCCATCGGTTATCGGTTCTTCACGCGATGTAGCCTGCCCATTGCCACTTCAATTTGCAAACTTTAATAGCCAAGCAGTAGTGTGCAAACACTACTGTGTTCCGGATTGAAGGGCAATGTTTCCAGCTAAATTACAGGGCATACAGAGATTTGACATCTTATATCTCGGGGTGACGAGCGCAGTGCATTGCCATGGAGGGTTTTGAACTGTTGAAGTTCAAAATTCTGAGTGGCGTTGAGCTGTTATGGGCAAGCGTGAAGAGCCATTAGGCGAGCGACTTCTCGTCACCCAGTATCATTAAAAAAAAAAAAAAAACTATGTCGGTGACTTTGGTTCTTCGGCGAATATTCACGTTCCGGATTCTATCGCGCAAAGAAAATCCGAGCATAGCTCTCTTCATTGCGTCTCTGAGTTTTTCCAAAAAGCCAGCAGTTAAGGACCACGTTTCAGTACCATATATGTCATCATTGGCAACACACACTTAAACATACTTGTCTTTAGGTCTGTATGTACTTATAGTGTGCATAACACAACAGACATCAACAATAATTAAAAAACTAAAAAGCACGCTTTAAAATCGCTAATCTTGACTATACTGGTAAGGATAAAATGGGACAAACTATATATATTATTGCATTGTTATCGGTCCTTGATAAGTGAGCAAAGTTTCAAATCAATCCGTCGTTTTGAACGGAGTGAAAATCACGTTCAAAGATTCCATTACATACATACATACATACCAAGCGAATATAAGCGAGTTTAAAAACCAATTCATACCAACTAAGTAATTTAACCAAAATCAGAAGCAAACCATAACACCATACCACCATAGATCAAACCAGACTACACCACCATAGACCGTAAACCTCAGTATTGCAATTCAACACGGCAATTCGGTAAGCATTTTGAAAACTATGCGTAATGCTCGCAGCGGTTTTTTAGATTAGTTTAGAGTTTAGACATAAGAAAAGTCATTTTTATACGGGGAAATACGGAAAAGCTTACTAAAAATGCCGCAGCATACCTAATAAAAAAGATTTGGAATTATTTCGTCAAATTCTTTATATTAGGCAAATATTGGGAGAAGGGCCCAACGGTTGATAGCAAATGTGAGCATTGGTGATGAAATTTGACTTGATGTTCTGGAGGAAGACCACCAAAGAAATAGAAAGCTAACAATAATACGAAACCCTAAAAACTAGCAAAAAGCATTGAAAAAAAATCTGTGTTAAAAAGGTTTTTAAACATTGTTCTATCGACGCGTTCATGAAAACCTTGTTCGTTCAACAAAATTTACTTATAAACTTTTCTTTATTTCAGGTAAGCAAAACAGCTGAGTCATCCCACGGTTCGTGACTGGGTGAAGTATTTTGAACTTAAAATGCAGCATTTATGGGTAACTTTATGCAAATGTGTTCATAATAAAATCACTGTTATATAAGGTTAAAATTAAGTCGATATTTGAAGTGGCGCTCGGTCCAGAAACGAGCTTAGACTTGGACTTTCATTTACATATCTTACTAACCTCAAGTCTACTTGAAGTATCTTCTTGTAAAGGGTGAAGCACACTGCGCTTAATTTGCCGGATTGTGATCTGATCGAATCCGTGGCCTTAATTACTACGTTATTTCTGGTAATAGCCTTCAAGACACCTAAACTGGGCTTCGAGAAAACCACATTGGAATTTTTATCGCGTGTTTTCTACACTAAGTGTAGAATGTTTGCAGGGTCTTTGGTCAATGTCTATAGACATAGACCCTGTCTATGTCTATAGACATTGTGTTTAATAGATAGATATATAGAAACTCTTTAATGTGTACACCAGAAATAAAAATTACTAACAGATATAAAACACTTACGAGTTAGTGCCCCAAGTGGTTAATTTCAATGTTAAAACCATTTATCATTATCATTCTCAGCCTATCATGTTCCCACTGCTGGGACACAGGCCTTCTCTCAGAGAGAGAGAGAGAGAGAGGAAGGGCCCTAATCCACCAAGCTGGACCAGTGCATGTTGGTGAATGTCATATGATGTCTTTGAACTTTGGGGTTCTCATACATACCAGTTTCCTCACGATGTTTTGTTTCACTGTTTTTGAGCGATGGCATTAAAACTGCACATAATTTTTAGTAATACGTCATTGGTGCAGGGCCGAGCATCGAACCGGGTGCCGTCCGATTCTAACGCTCACGATACGCTACCGCTCGGTTACCATCGCTCATGTCTTTTAAAACTGTAAACACCGTCACTTTTCTCCCAGTCCGGCCGCTCCCAACCCAGTATGGATGATCCTTTACCCGGGTTTGTAAATAGCGACCTCAAATTTAAATGAAGGGCTTCGTAGGTTCGAGTGGGTCGGAATAAAGGGCTCTTTGTTCGGCACCTCCGCTCAGCGGGTATCACTGCAGGTCGAGCTGTATATCTGCTGACGTGGCTTATTGTGACACCATTTTATTTAATATACATGCATTTCTTTCTCCTACAAATTAGGTATTTATTTGTCCACCAAATCACTTGATTGGAAACGATGATATGAGGCTCAGTTTTTAAATTGCTCGTATGATATTTTGCACGAAAATATCATGCGAAATTACTGACTTTCGTACAAAATCCCAAATTAAAGTCGCAGTTTTGAAATAAATATATCACGCTAATGCAACGAGTGGTTTGAATCTTTCGGTTGTTTGAATGGTTTATATCTCTTCTCTAGTGTACGATAGAATCTGTGGAAGGCATCTGAGGTGAGCAATCTATGGAAGGCAATATTGGCTGTGTAAATTGGAACTATGTGGTATAGGATAGGGCGGGTTCCTTCTAGCGTATTACATTCTAAGCTACGTCTTTATCTCGTTTATCAATTTTTCTATCGAACTGTCTTATAAGTTACCTAACAAGTTACTTACAAATTTACTTAAAATTGTACTTAAATAAAAATAACACATATTAATAACAAAAAAAGCTAACAAAAAAAAATACTACACAACATTGCAGTCATTATTTCGCCGGTTTCTTTATCCTTAATATTCTATTTTTTTTACTGTGAACCTCCGCCTCCGTACAATGAAACAAAATTAATTCGAACTTCTGGGTCAGCAGGGTATTTATTCTTTTGTAACAATGTAGTTTATTTTATGAAGTGTTCATGAGATTATGACTAAATTTATAGTGGTCCATCATCGGTGCCAAATGAAAACTGACAGGATCGTAATTTAATTGAGCTCGCTTGTTACAAAGAAACACCGTGTGTCACCGCCACACGACCTGAGCGACCTGAGCCGTAAAATACACCGTAACTCCATCGAGATACAATACCTATAGAATCACAATCTCTCAGTGAAAACAGTCAAAAAACGTCCGAGCGTCATTGTTCATACCTAGACATCAATTATATAGTTCACAATGCCACATTTACTTCAATTTTGACGTTGCGTCGCTTGTCCGCTAGGGCATCGTAGCACTGTCATCGTGCGGCGTTGTAGCCGGTTCGCGGTTGCCATACAACTCACCAAAAGTCGGCAATGCGTAACGTGCGCCGAGTTTTGGTTCGGACATTTTTTTGGCATGATTGTGACTCTATAGGTATTGTATCTCGCATAGCTCAGATTCTGAAATGAGTTCAACACATTTTAGTTCTAAATATAGAGCTTGATAAACGATCTGTTAGTCCAGTTACATACTGGCTGTTACATAATCTGTGATCCTATCAGATGCATTGTACGAATTTGTGTCACGTTTCATATGATGCAACTACATAATTATGTACCTACCTAACTAAAAGTAATTAAATTAATAAATTTTATTTGAACAATAACACTTAAAATAGATTTTTTAAGTTAACACTTAAGACTCATCGCATCGCATCGTCGCTTAACATCAAGCGAGTTGGCGGCCAAGCGCAAGCCTATTCAACAATAAAAAAAAAAAAAAAAAATTTTTGAGTTAACACTTAAGACTATAATTTAGAAATAACTTTCTAAATTATAGTCTCATACTGTACTTACTTAAAATTGTTTGCCTGTGAGGGAAGTCACCGACATAGGTATTAAAATTTGCAAGTTGAAGTTGCAAGGTGATCTGTGAAGTCCTGAGGTAGATATATATTATGATAGCAATTATTTTTTGTGAGAGAAATAATAATAAGTATATTTATTTCACAAAGTTACAATGTTGCTTACAAACTAAACGAATACAGAATATTTTCTTAAAAACAGAAAGTTAAAGAAAACTTATAATAAATTAAGTAAATAAAAATAAACCTAACAAAAAATTGTGAAGGCTTTCTTTTCGTATGACATAATTTATATTAAGCGTGTGATTAATATATATTTTTTATTAGTAAATTTTACAAAATCGACTCCGGTAGTGCTTATACTGCTTTAATAAGGGATCTCACCTCGGTACCCTCACGCCTCCCTTCGGGTACCTTAGGCCGATCCCGTCAGCTGTTCCCGAGTCAACGACCGGAGGGCTCGTGACGTCACGGCCCTGCCGCGCCCACTGCCCCCTCCCGGCCCTGCCCTACCCTCTTCTGAAGGACAATTATTTGCAGCACACCATTCATCATTGTTACAAAATCCCTTTGTTCTTATAAATTTTGGGTGCGCTCGAAACACGTTTTTAGGACGTTTAAAGGTGAAATAATGTGTGCCACTTACGCTTTCCAGGAAGGTAAACAAAGTTCATTTGATTCGTAATAATAACAAAGACACGAGTAATTAATAAATTTCGTGAATAAATCCAAATGAGTTCAACGTTAGATGAACCGACGACATCGTGAGAGTCGCGAGCATCCAGTGGATGCAGATGGCAGGATGTCGTTCAGTGTGGAGGTTAAAGGGGGAGGCCTATGTTCAGCAGTGGACGTCATCTGGCTGATGATGATGATGATGAATTCAACGTTGAATACCGGCGCGTGGCCTATCGAATGTGACATCACATATTTTTTTTAATTAGCGGCACACAAAAACTTTTGACAAGACTTAAGACAAAACATCTAATTAGATACGTTTCAAAGATATTTGTGAATAAAAAAATAATTTTTCAAAGTCACAAGTGTCAATTAATTCAACACATGTAGCTACCAAAATAGGGTACCATTATCTGACATCCAATCAAAAAACATATTAAAACTAATTTCGTTCACAATATTAATAAATACTGTCAATTTGCATTTACAATGGCGGTGACTAGCGCTCGGTACGGTCAAGCTGACGAAAAAGGCAATCGAAAACTAAGCAAGCGTCATATACGGGCGACGTATGCGCATATATTAGAGTCGACCGCTTGTGAAAATGTTCTATATTAATAAGGCCACGAAATTTGTTTTTCGGGTTCATTGGACACGTTATGGCTATCTAGAAAATAAATATAAACCTACTCGTTTCTTACGTATGTACAGTAATAAAGTTTTATGCTGCTAACGATTCTGTTGGACTCATTTTTAACCTCAATAGTTATGTATAAATAATTCTTAACGGGATATTATATTCTATACTGAGCTCCCGATATTTCGGCGCAGTTACATGCACCATGTTCACGGGAAGACTGAAGACTGCGGGAGGTTGGTCGAACAGTTCAGAGTTGGGTGCAGACAAAACGATCTACCCTCTTTCTTAGGCTTTTGCTAATAAATGTTTGTTGAATTTTTAAAGAGATCCGAGTTCTTTTAAGAAACGGGGAAGCCCTTCACTAAAATTTCGCAGAAATAAATTATACAAAAAAACCCAAAGGGAAAGTGCGAAGCCGTATACTTTGTTTATGATGTGAATACTGTTGAAGCGAAGAACTTTGCTGGAGTTAAAGGAGGGAAAAGAATCGAACAGTGTTTAGTACTCGTGATAAGAGATCTAATAAACCGGCCAAGTGCGAGTCGGACTCGTGCTCTGAGGGTTCCGTACCACCACAAAATATAAAGAGTAGTGCAAAAAAACAACATTACTACCAGGCGGTCCATCCAAGTGCCGACCACGCCGTACGTTGTTTAACTTGGCGATGAACAGAAATTTGTCACCGACACGCAAATATGTATTATTAGTTGTTTTACTTTAGAGTTTATAGTGTGTACTATAATCATGCCAAGTTTAATGCTTGTATTACCGTTTTTTAAATTAGAGCAAATACAAAAATATGTTTAAATAAACGTTTATTGTATGGGGTTTAGTTATTGTTAATTTTATTATGAATTCACTCCATTTATTTCTGTTCACGGGTCTAGCCCGGACATTTGGTGGGCATTGGTGGGGCCGAAGCCAACACCAAGAGGCCCTTTTGAATATAAAATACATGCAACTATGAAATATGTATAAAAGGGAATATGAAACTATTGTACAGTATAGGATTAAAAAAGACTGGGCTATTGAGGTGAACAACTTGTGGATGGAATAACAGATCTATAGAATGAGAAACGGCACCTGCCTTATCCTGTCTCATCTCTTATTATTATTATTTTATTTACCGTAACATTACATATTCTGTGAAAATGTCAACTGGCTACGATATCTATTACGGTTCGAAAAACACAGCCGTGACAATGAAGGACGGGTAGACGGACAGACAGCGCAGGCTTAGTAATAGCGTCTCGTTTACAACTTTTGGGTACGGAATTCTAAAAAGTAAAATTCGTAAAGAATAAAATCATTAAAATTAATACTTTTCTTACTTATATATTTTAAGTATAGATACTAGGTAGACAAACTGGCTGCTTTTACAAGCGAGCATACTAATTTCGTTATTTTGCATATAAATTGGAAAAAGTGAAGGTAAAACTATTTAATTATGTTTTTTTAATTTCGTTATGCATATTGATCTCGTTAAACCTGTCACAACATTGGACTATATTTGTGTCCTAATTACATTTTGTTTTGTATGTTTCTATTAATACGCTATTATTAGCTTGGAATGTATGTATGTAACGGAATTTTTGGCTTGATTTTCAATTACTTCAAAACGTCGGATTAAATTGAAATTTTGCACACTTATCAAGGACCTATGACAATGCAATAATAATAGGTTAGACTGTACTTTCCTCCGGCATTGTTGTGACAGACATGTACCAGTACCAATGCTGGAGAGGAAGTACTAGTGATTGTAGTGTACCTGACATTATTATTATTAACTAGTCGACGCGCCCCGGCTTCGCACGGGTGTAAGCTCGGCCTTCGGCCTCGCTACTATGACCCGCTCCAGGAACACAAAATTTCATCAAAATCGGTCCAGCCGTTTTTAGAGTATCCTATGTCCGTCTCCTGGTTCTAAGCTACCTCCCCACCAATTTTCAGCCAAATCGGTTCAGCCGTTCTTGAGTTATAAATAGTGTAACTAACACGACTTTCTTTTATATATATATAGATTTGAATTAGTGTTTGTGTACTTAGTTTTATTAATTTGACATGCGATATTATTATTATTTTTGTGACATTATTTCTATTTCTTTTTATATTTTCATTTTGTACTTTATTTGTGATTTTTACTAATGTGAAGCTATGGGTGTTTTAGCCTGAAATAAATAATTTGAATTTGAATAATAAAGTTTGTCCCATTAAACAGTGTTTAATAATATATTTTTTACAAAATTGAAGTGATGGGACATAAATTGTCCCATTAAAGAGTGTTTAATAATATTTTTTTTTACAAAATTGTAGTGATGAGACATAAATAATACAAACAAAAGTATAGACAGAATAAGTAGTTCAAATGTACTATAAGTATCTATTTATATACTTATCCCGGTGTTATCATTCATCGTACGTATTAAGTAAACGAAATAGCGTATTTATAAATTTTGAAGTCGGTTTTTTAAGTTGATAATTATGTTAACTTTTAGTCTTCAGCTAAAACAATGCTGAAACCTTGATTATCTTTTACGGTACGACTGCAAGAAATATTTTGATTAATAGCATCTTATACATTTATATTAGATACCATTTGAATTAAACCTACGTGATTTAGTAAAAAGCTACAGTGCGATTTTTAGTCAAGTTAAATTAGGATAGGTAAAGAAGAATCTGTGAAAGGTTTAAGAGAAAGTCATTGAATTACGTAGTTTATGGATGATATCTAACTATTACACTTCCAGGGTTACTTTAGCGTCATTCTACGGTATTCATATAGAAATGCTACATCGAGGGACCTCACTAATCAGTTGATTAAACTGTGAGATTGCATCTTTTCAAGAATTTGAACTGAGGCGAGAGTATCTAGGAAGCTGCTATGGGGTCATGTGGACCTTTATGTCATGATATATTCCTAAATATCATGTTCTTTAAAGATAATACAAGAATTAGGTAACATATTTCATTTGCTCTCACGACTAAATGCTAAAAACAGACTCATGGGATCCTGGTAATAGATCTTTGTATTGCCTTATGCGTGGGACGGGTCATCATCGTTTTCAGCCTATCACGTTCCCACTGTCATTGGCACTGGACATGGCCACTGGCCACTGGCACATCCTCTCTCTCTAAAAGAAAGCCTGTATCCTGGTTTTCTTTTAGAGAGAAAGGGTGTGCCCTAACATGCTGGCTCAATGTATGTTGATAAATGTCACGTGTCTTTGAACCTTGAGTTTCTTGGACATACCGGTTTGTACTCATGACGTTTTTCTTCACCGTTTTTGAGGGATGGCATCAAAACCGCACATAATATATTTAAGTACTAAAAAAATCATTGGTGTGTGTCCAAGGATTGAACAGGGTGCTATTACATTGTAAAGCTCACGTGCTACCGACCACCATCGCTGTCTTTCTGTGTACCTCCCATCAAAACCCTGGATATGTTTTCCAACATTACCTACTGTGTATGCCCCTAAAAATCCTGGCTACACCCTCTGAAAGCTCCGAGGTCGAACTACTTGGCCGTCCTTTATTATTCATCAAACATGAAATCCTGATTTCGGCTCTCATCTGCATAATCATTAACATCGGTATTATGTACTTGTCTAAGTTTATTGACATTTGTGTTAGTTTGTATTGTGTTGTGAACGGACCTCTTTTACTTGAAATTTGTTTGTTGCTAAACTAGTTTTGTGCGAAAACTGGTTAAACACTTGGTATTATTGGTTTTATTGATAAAACGTTCATTCTTGGTTTTGTCACTGTTTTTAATTTTCTCTTTTACATAGGTATATTTTATTTTAAAGCTCTGCTAAATATTGAGGGGTAGTAATTTTCGGGTTGATATATTTATGTTCGTATTTGAACTTATGTGCTCTAAATTGCTTGACAGATTTTGAAGTCGAAAGTTTAATTACATTTGTCGTAAAAAAAATCTTTATCCGGGATAAGAATAGCCTAAATTACTCCTTATAACATCAGCTAGCCAGTGTAAGTTGAAAACAATGCAACCTCTTGAAGCAACCTCCTTGGTAGCGAAAGACACATCCCTTGACTGAGATACCTTTTTTTCTATGACGTAATAATATGTCAATGTATCTTGTTCTTGTAGGGAATTTAATAAAATATCAAAAAAAAAAGCTGTTGATCCGATCTCTACCAAATACTTACACAATTCACAGGATCACTCGCTGGGCTAATCTAAAGATTGTCAGAAAATTTCATCCAAATCGGTCCATCCGTTTCGTTTTAGCCGTTTGCCGTTTTGCAGTTGGTTTTTGTTTATCTTTCAATGGTAAAATTTTTCTTTTCGAGCCTAGAGATTATTCTATCAGTTATAATGATACCTATTCCAGTCTCGTCCATACGACCATCTAATGGCTTACTACTTTCGGACACTGACATCAAACCACCTATCTTCTCCACCTCATTAGTTTTTATGTAACGACTTTCATTCTATACGGCATCACCTACATTCTACTCTATATACCATATCATAATTCTACATGATATCGCCGAAGTATAACATTAATACCAATTTTATGTTATCACATAAACTTATAAATACTATGATAACGATGTAGAGAAAGTGTTCAAGGTTGTTTAGCTATCACGAAATGGTGACCTTGGAGCCGTTATCGGTCATTGATAATGACATTGACTCTTATAATGCTGTTGTGAATCTTATCTCTAGTACACTTGCTGGTTGGTTGAAAGGTTACGTAATTTGTTTTGAAATATTTGGGCTTCAGTAGAACGGAAATTCGTGCACATGCATGACCATGCATGTGTGGTTATGTAACTAAGATGAGGCGAGAAGATTATTTGGGAGATGGTAAGCGTCACGCCTACCACACAAACATTTTCTATGAGAAAGCGTGACAAACTTATCATTATGGAAATTATGTTGCTTTCACACAAAATTTATTTTCATACGGGACAAACCAGGCAGAAAATGGATAACGGGAAACCGGAGAGCTGAAATAGATAGATAGATAGAAACTCTTTATTGTGTACACCATACATAAAATATTGTTGGTTGAGTTCTCAAACTAAACGAAAATCGAATCATGATCGTAAACACATAGTTAAAAATAAATAAATAATATGCTTGCCTTTGACCGCCCCCTCCCACATGTTAAGCAATGATGCGGTCTACAAAGGAGCGCGCTTGCCTAGAAGAAACCGATTCACTCGTGATTTGAAGACACCTAGATAGTAACTATCGGGGAAGACCCATTCAGGCAGCGCATTCCATACACTAGCGGCTTGCACAATAAAAGTCGAATTAAGGACTGCAGAGTCGAGTGACACAAATACACTTGCTCACAAACTTTCGCATTTATAATATTAGTGAGATAATAATTATCTGTCTCATTCATGCGTTTGCGCGTCGATTATATTCGTAGCGAAGCCAAAGTCTTAGTTTCTTGAGGGCATTTGATTTTTTGCCAAATCTATACAATTTTAAGCCTTTACAAGCACTTTCACTAGCATTTCTAGAAAGAGTGCGATAAGTTACATCACCTCGGGCATGGGCGACTCGTGGCTCGCGTAACCTTGCGTACTACGATAAACAAGTGACGTCACCCGTATTTATAGCGATCGCCATTCGCTGCGAGCGCTGCGCCGGCGCAGGGTCAACGCACTGCCAGCGTATCGCGCGATTTGTGTAATATTTGACTAGCGCCTATTTTGTGCGGTGGCAGATGACAGAGCAGTGATTGAATCAAGCTTTTTGTTTAATGATTCAGATTGCCATACAGATGTTGAGTGTAATTAGCATACTCTTTAATAAACAGCGATTTGTTTATCTGTTTTCGTGACTGTAAAGTTGTCATTTTCTTACTTCATTAGTAGGTATAAGAAAGAATCTTAAACTTCTTGGCAGCATTCGAAAAAACTCACAGGAAATACCTAGAAGACTGGCTTATAACCGGGAGGATTAAGTGTAAGAAAAAGAAGACCTTGCTTTAGGCTGAAATTAACTGATAATAATAACGCTGATGTACAAAACGTGCTTAAAACCATTCAAGATTCTACTTTTTTGCATGCTTATTTTTTATATTAGTAATTAGCGCCCCTTAATTTAATTACAATCTAGCCTAATGTTAAGCAAATAAGTAATTTAATTCTAACTTAAACTTCTAAGTGTGATATTTTAAAAACTAAGCATTAACACATTAACATTAACACGTTTCTTATTGTCTCTATTAAGGCGAAGACACTTTGTTCTCGTGTTCTTATGCATGCTTATTTAAATTGCAACTTTTATAATTTCAACAACTACATAACTAGTAGCTACTCGACCGATGTTAAAGCTAGAACCTTATATAAACATCAATAAAACAGTAGGTCTAGGTACGTACATAGTGCTTCCATAGACGCTAACTGACAAGCTTCAGTAAGCCGACGCCAAATTGGCATCCAACGCCGACGAGCACGCTTCGGATACCTCTGAACCTGCACCGCGCCGCTAAACCCTCACGCAAACGTCTACTTTATTTTCTAACACGCACAGTTGAATTTCCAAAGGGTCGATATACATAGATGGCTGCTGACGGTAGGAGATACGGTGCTGACAAAGGGGAGCTAATGCGATCCTGATACTAGGACAGCAGACACAGTAGCTAACCAATCAGCTGTTTGTCACTGAACAGTTATTGAAGTTCACTGTGCAATAGGTAATATTGGACCTAGTTAAAAACTTCAAAAGTGGAACGTTTTATTCGTGGAGCGAAGTTTATTGCCTCCACGCCACCAAACTCAGCCTAAATTCGAGCTAACAGTCAATGATGTGCGAACATTTCGAAGCAGTATATCAGTCACGTCATAAAAGAAACTTTTATCGTGCTATTTATGAGCGCCATTCACATCTAGCCGTTGCGTCTCGCACCTTTGTCACGTTATTCCTTTGAAATTGTATCTTTCAATGGCTGCCCTTCAAGAGTCCACTGTACCAGACCCGATCCTATTCGTTTCACAGGCTTTGCCTCTTCCTATTAGAGCAGAACGCTTTCAATTTGCCGGGACTTGTGAATCTCCAGCCAAGATCCAGCATAAAGGCATATCGCTCAGCCATCCGGTAATCCTTATTGTGAGTGAGTTAAGCCCCAAGATGCTTTGAGAGCAAAGCTTCATTTTTGTTGAATAGCAGCCGTGAGCCATGAAAATAGGTCTAGTTGAAAGCGTTAAAGCTGAATAGCTAAGCTGCAATGAAAAAAGTCATCTAAATCATCGACACCTTTTGTATTCATTACTCAAGGGCGTACAATTTTGTGGCTGTCATGAAAGTTTACAAGAATCTGCGGTGTCATACACTCATTTTCCGAGCCAAAGAATTTAAGGCGTCAAATTTTCGTTCCATTGATCTTCCGGAGAATTTGGTTTCTACATGCAGCGGACCATACTTGCAAATGATGTGATGAATATTCCGGCTCGCCCTGCAATTCAAATGTAGAAAGTTCCCTGTCCGGCCTGATTGGGCGGACGACAAATTGCCACCTAATACGAATTGTGACCATTAATTCCTTGGAAACAAGTGGTCGAGATAGGGTGAGATTGGTTGCGATGGTCGAGATTAGCAAGATTCGGTGGATTGCGGGGCGTTGTCCTCCATACCTAGCTCGGCCTATCTGGCCTTGGAATGATGCACGGTTTGCAAGCGACCCGTGACTGATCTGATAGCGACACGATTGGCCAAAAAACTTGTGTAGGTAGAACATTCATGTACTGGCGATGATTGTCTAAAAGACTGACGAGGGTCAAAATTATCTGATGAATTATTGAGTCCCATATAGTTATCATGTAGGATGGATATGCCAGTATTGCCTGTGCATTCTTGGTGTAATCAATTTGGTAAATCAAAAAGAAATAACGAATCCCTGACAAATCCTACAAATACCAATCAATCAAATTCAAACCATGTAAAGAAACCGAATTCATTGACACGCACGTTCGGCATCTAGTAAATATACGATAGAGCATGCTACATTCATGAGGCTACAATCTCAATCAGCCATGCGAGCGACGTGTCCACTTCGAATATTTATATTTCGTCTGACAACAACACAACATGTTATGTCGCATGTCGTTATGTATAGATAGACTCACCAAAGTATTTGTGGAAGTGGCAAAATTGTGCAACTGAAAATTTTCTACAGACGGCTGTTAGTTAAGCTCAGAAAACTCGGCGGTGGTTCCCCAATTCAAGTGTACAGGTTAGTTTGTCGCACTGTAAGAACGAATCAAAATAGCCATCCAAACGCCCGTCGTACCTTCGTCACTGGCTTCCCGTGGCTCCTATTAACAAGGACATTCCACCTGACTTGTTACCTCGATACCCTACCGTTGAATATTTACGCATCTTCGGCCCCTGTACTGTTTGGTTTTATTTTAGTTGTGCAAACTGGACCCTATGTTTTGTAGTAAGGTATTTTTTGCTAAATCATGGAGCAAGAAGCAATCAACCTCTTTGAAGTCACCATCTTAAAATGTAAAAAATAATAATTTCATAAGTTTGTTCACTTTTAAACGTCATATGCCTTACAAATGGTTATTTTAATCTTAACTTTACATTTAAACCAGATAAAATTTTAAACCATCTTCGGGTTATACCACGTAAAATATCACCATTATTGCACATCCCGTCTTCTACAAATTGGTTTTTAGCGATAAAAGACGTTACTTGTAGTTTTTAAGTAATTTATACTCTATGATGAATTAATCTGATGTGAACTTTGAAGAATTAAAGTAGGGACAATTTAATACATCACTTTTGTCATCTGTCAGTATATTATTCACTAGCCGTCCGCCCCGGCTTCGCACGAGTGTAAGCTCGGCCTTCGGCCTCGCTACAAAATATAATATAGCCTATGTCACCCGGGGATAGTGTAGCTTCCCAACAGAGAAAGAATTTTTCAAATCGGTTCAGTAGTTTCGGAGCCTATTCATTACAAACATACAAAAATAGGTACAAATCTTTCCTCTTTATAATATTAGTGTAGATTAGTCAACGTAAATCGTAAAATTGCTAATATATTTTTAACTGAACAAAGTTAAGCAATATCATTGTGCAGTTCTAACTTTGAAAAAATAATATTCTGTGCCCTGCGTTACAAGTTACAAGGTTACGTTGTTGAATTTGGACCCGGGTATGTCCTAAAACTGCGACCAGAACCACCTGAAGATGGGCAGCAGCGTCCTAATAGTACACGGTGAACGTACTGCGATTCCCAAGCCGCCTGCCAAGCGTAGGGATTATGGCAACACCCCTCTCTATGAGGGAGGCCTTGTCCAACAGTGGACGTTAATTGGCTGATGATGTGTGTGTGATGTGTTGTTGAATTTTTTATGAAGTGTCAAATGTGATCTATTAAATTGGTCCCACTTTAGGTATATTTATAAAGTCGTGGTGATAAGTACTTTTAAAATCATTAAGTAAAAAATAATACGCACAGTAAACAATGATAGGAATCTACAAAATATCCTATTTCGTTTAGCGACTCCATAATACTATAAGATCTTGCAGTCAGAATTAACACACATTCGACGCCTTGAACACCTTGAAAGTCTGGTAAAAAGTGGGATATATTTTATCAAATATATTCAGGAATGTCTATTTGGATATTTACGTAACAAACCCTGACCTTCAGGTTCCAGACAGCGAAGCCTAACTGTTCACTTTATTAGTCAGTAAGTCAGTCTATATTAGGTATTATATGTATCGAATTCTTATTTATCCATCCGATTGGCAGCCTGTTTGCCGACTTGTTGTTCCTAATGGTCGTATAATGTGTTGTTATAATAGCTCCTTTACCAATAACTTTGCATTTTTACGATATTTAACGGCGTCGAGTCCATCAGTGACTTTATTGTTTAATATCTGACTATCTCTTTCTTATTTACTGTCACATTCTTTTATATCTGTTGTAACGGTATGGTTTTTATATTCAAGTTTCTATTGATTATTAAGTCTATTGTCTGCTGATATTCTTCACGTATGTGCGAATAGCGGTTCTTGAAGTTTATACTATTAAA